>OY776674.1:79802923-81002923 GCA_963675555.1 Leptura quadrifasciata | reverse complement strand
ATATATATATATGTTATATTAGAAATATACTATGATATATAATATTATCGAGACAGGCTTAACCTTCTCAAACATATCGTATTACATACTGCGTAACAGCTCTTCTCAATAACCGCTCACGCTGCATGAGCATTGTATTTCAATTCTAAGTAATCCTGATTGTGCTGAATCAGCAACACTGTTTCCTTTGTTCTCAAAACATTATAAATATTACCAACAACCTTTTTGTAATCAGTCTTATACTCACTTTCGATTAAACTACTTCTAAATTATTATTGTATTTTTCTAAAGAGTCAAAGTAGACTCCAGTGTAACAAATAAAGTTCCTTTTTAAAAAGTTATTCAAACAATCCACTATCTAACATTGGCGCAGTCGTGGCGGATCTGAAAAACACACAGTTCGGGAGCCTAACCAGTAGCAAACATATCCGAGGGAACAAGGAGTCCATCTGAAAAAGGTGCCTAACCGGACGAAAAGAGCATCTGGAACAAGGAGAACTTCTTAGCTGTAGTGGTGGATCCCAATCCTTTGTTCAGAAGAACCTACATTATTCTCAAACGCACAGAAGCGAAACAATAATAATTATCAAGAAATACAAGCAACAAAGCAACATTTCAAATCAACACGATTCAACAATTAGCAAGTAAGAATTTCATCCCGTCCCATCGTTGGTGTCTTCGGCATCAAAGGCAACCCTGTGGAAGGAACACCAAGTGACGCCCCTGGCAGAGAGAGACCTTTGGTGAAGCTAAGCTCACGAAGTCGCATTCAACTGGACCACGAGGAATGAAAAATTTAGGGTAAGTCATTTTTGAATCATCTCGCAAACATTTATTTGCAAACAACGACATAATTTTACATTCTATTTTATCAAAATACATTGCATTGCTACATACAGTTCTAATATCTAAGGTAGTAATTTTATTTAAACTCGAAACAAAATATCTTGATTATAATTGTGTGACCTATATAAATAACCGTAATCATACACTGTTCCTATCGTAACATTATTTTTTATGGTAATATCATATACTCTTTAAGTGCGAATTTATCTAATTAACTGTAACCACATACCATTTTTATCTTAACATTATTTTTATCATAATATCATATATCATATAAAGGTTAAGTTTACGCCTTACTTGACTGTGAAATAAAATAAAACCCACATGTTCTATACTGTTTAAATGCACATTAGTATATAAAATTTCAGTGACATTATTCCCAACTAAAAACACTTTTTAAATTAATCCAATTATCCTTGTAATTAAATTTTGAAATATTATAAAATAAACAGCACATTGTTTTACATATAATAAAAAATTGCCAATTATCAGTAGCGTACTAGCTCAAATTGAAAAGGTGTTTTAATTATTCGATTATCTAAATAATATAAATAAAATGGCTACAAACGTAAGCAATTCCAATGCAAACAATTCAATCACGGCGAACGAAACAATAAATATTGAACCTTATAGGTTAAGCGAAATATTTTCCATAGTGCCCGAATTTGACGGCAACCCCATATTCTTGCAAACATTTATTTCAGCTTGCATAACCGCTCAGGGTATCGCTGTTGATGATCAGCGCGTCTTATTAACGCTTCACATAAAAAATAAATTACGCGGAAAAGCCGCAGAATTGATAAATTCACGAAATCCCGTCACTTGGGCGGAAATAAAAAATTTGCTCGAATCACATTTTGGTGACTCTCGTGACTTGACAGCCTTGATACAAGACTTGCAAACAATTCGTCAATTACCTAACGAAACAGCTTTAATATTTGTGTCCAGGTTACAAACACATAATGCAAAAATGCACGCGGCAATACAAAAACAAAGTTTAACTTTAGAGGAAAAAACCGCGCAATCCACTTTAATAGAAAATATGACGTTAACTACTCTACTCACTGGACTCGAACCAAAATTAGGTCAAATTATTAGGGCTGGTAACCCCGACAATATGCTAGATGCAATAAATCGCATCAAACGAGAATTACAACTATCGTATTTCGAATCCCAAAAATTTGGAAATAGAACTTTAAACAAAAATCCCGTTCAAAATCAGCAAAGACGCCCAAATCTTCCACCATTTTGTACATTTTGCAGAAGAAATGGGCACCATGTTAACGAATGCCGCACAAGGCAAAATTATCAGTCCCCATCTCCCAATTTCACACCAAATGCTTATTCTAATCAAGCACAGCCTCCAAGGCCACATTTCCAGAGTACATATAATCATAGACCACAAAACTTCCCTAACCAGCAACAAAATTATTCTCAACAGAACAGACCCTCAGCTATCAGGCCAAATCCTAACTTCCACCAGCAGAGACCTTCTGCCATCCAACCAAACCCAAATTTCAACAGGTTCAATCAACAAAAAACGCATCATTTGAACCAAGAATTTTACGATAGCTCAAATCAATATGAAGACTATTCCGCAAATTATTCTCCCAATTACCAATACCAAAATAATTTCGAAATTAATGAAAACAATTATGATTACGATTTTGGAACCCAACAATGTGAGAATTATACTGCTAATTCTCAACCCCAACAGTACGAGAATTATACTGCTAATTCTCAACCTCAACAGCACGAGGATTATACTGCTAATCCTCCGGATTTTTGCATAGGCCCGGAGTATTCCACGAGTACTCCAACACAACAAACGGACGAGCTAGACCAAATTTCTCATCAAGTCCAAGCGATAAACCTCCAAGACAGTTTCGACCCAAACCTGAACTTCCCGGAAAACCAATTCATGTAAAAACACCCCGCTACAAACTAAATGTCGTAAATTCTAAAAATCTATTTTACATAAAAGACTTCACAAATCGTTTCAAAATTCTTGTCGACTCAGGTGCAGGCATTTCTGTATTTAAAACCAAAACAGCGGAAAGGTACAAACAAAGATATCCTGAAAACGTAATTATACAGGGTATAACAGATGAAAAAATTAATATCACCGAATCTGTACTAATACCATTCAATATAAATGACCCATACAAGGTTTATGTTCACGACCTAGATATAGAATTCGATGGACTATTAGGTGCAGACTTTTTAAAATATTATAAGTGTCATGTGGACTTTGAAAATAATCAACTTATTACCAATTTTAAAACCGTACCACTATTTGAGGTGACTGAAGTAACATCAATCAGGAACCACAATAATTGTAACGAAAACAATAATCCAGGTATTAGAATTTCAAACCCAAATTTAAATGTTAAAAACCAAAATGTAATTTCTATCGAACCACGCACAGAAAAGATTTTTAAACTTAAATGCAATTTACAAAATACTGAAGCTATACTAATAGCCCAGGAAAATGAAAAGGTACGTTTACCGAATGCCATTGTCAAAATAGACAACAATGGTGAATTTTTGACAACGATAATAAACGCAAACGCGATTCCAAAAACAATACATTTCTCGGATCTTAAACTCGAACCCGTTCAAAAATTTAGATCAATATTTAACGTAAATCTTCAAAATCCGGATTCCCAATACATAGACCGAAACTACGAAATAAAAAATCAATTACGCTTAGACCACTTGAACGACGAGGAGAGTGAATTAATTACTCAACTCTGTTTAGACTTTTCAGACATATTCTATTTAGAAGGTGACAACTTGACATTTACCAATGAAATCAAACATTCAATAGACACTAATGATTCCAAACCAATTTTCACTAAATCTTATCGTTACCCCCAAATTCATAAACAAGAGGTAAAATCACAAGTTTCAAAAATGCTCGACCAAGGCATTATCCAGCCTTCAATTTCTCCCTGGTCCTCCCCAGTTTGGGTAGTCCCCAAAAAACTAGACGCTTCTGGTAAACAGAAATGGCGCGTCGTAGTTGACTATCGAAAATTAAACGAAGTAACAATAGGTGATAAATATCCTCTACCTAACATTTCCGACCTTTTAGATCAATTAGGCAAATGCCAATATTTCACAACGTTAGACTTGGCCTCTGGCTTCCACCAAATTGAAATCGATCCTAAGGACATCCAAAAAACAGCTTTCACGGTAGAGAATGGCCACTACGAATTTGTACGTATGCCATTCGGTCTAAAAAATGCTCCATCCACTTTCCAGAGGGTCATGGACAATATTCTATTAGGCATCCAAAATGAACGCTGTCTCGTCTACATGGACGATATTATTATTTATTCCCCTACTATCCATGAACATATTTCTCGACTAACAGAAGTCTTCAAACGTTTACAAAAAGCCAATCTCAAAATTCAGCCAGACAAATGCGAATTCCTTCGCAAAGAAGTCGCCTATTTAGGACATCTTATTACAAAGGATGGTGTAAAACCGAACCCTGCCAAAGTCGAAGCAATTCTAAATTTTCCTCAACCCAAAAATCAGAAAGAAATTAAATCTTTTCTAGGTCTAGCAGGCTACTATAGACGCTTCATTCCTAATTTTTCCAAAATTTCAAAACCCTTGACTAAATTGCTACAAAAAGATACACCTTTTAATTTCGACAATGACTGTACAAACTCATTCGAAACCCTAAAACAAACTTTGACAACTACCCCGATATTGATCTACCCTAACTTTGATGAACCTTTTGTCCTAACTACAGACGCTAGTGCATTTGCAATAGGTTCTGTACTTTCACAAGGAAGTATAGGAAAAGATTTGCCGATCGCGTACGCATCTCGAACTTTATGCGGCGCGGAAACTAAGTATTCAACCATTGAGCGTGAACTTTTATCTTTGGTCTGGAGTGTAAAGCATTTTAGGCCATATCTATTCGGAAGGAAGTTCAAACTCGTCACCGACCACCGACCACTCACTTGGTTATTTTCCATAAAAGACCCAGGTAGTAGACTAGCCCGTTGGCGCTTAAAACTCGAAGAATACGATTACGAAATAATATACAAACCCGGAAAAATCAATAAAAACGCGGACGCGTTGTCCAGAATTAAAATCAATCACTTTTCAGAATGTTCCAAATTTTATTCAAAAATTCTAGCCGCAAACGAAGACTCAAACGAAGACTCAGACGAAGATGAAACCTCAGACAACGACGACGAGATCACTGACGAACAAATTGCCCGAGAATTTGACACATTCTCCCGCCTTTACAAAACCAAATCTCTAATAGACTATTCCAAAATTCAAATCACAAATAAACAACTATTAGATCGAGAAAATAAAAACATCATAACATTTTTCCAACAAAACAACTTGACAGACCTTCACCATCAAATTATCGAGGATATTTTCGAGGAAAACCCCGAATTCTATAACAATACAATCAATATCGTTTCCAGTAAATCGACCCGACAAAGAAATTATTACATTATCGCTCTACCCTTCGACCCAGAGTCTGTGGTAGAACACTTATTTTTAACATTATATAAACACCGAAACAAATTAGACCTTTCCAAAACTTACCATGTTGAAAACAATCTAGACTTTCCAATTCTCGAAATCCTATCATTTATTTTTGCTGAAAAAGACTTAAAACTAATCATATGTCAAAATTTAGTACGAACTCCCGACGAGGACCAACGTCCGATCATTCTCGACCAGCATCACACCGGAAAAAATAATTTACATCGTGGAATAAATGAAACGATACGTAGAATCAAAAATAAATATAATTGGCAAGGCTTAACAAAAGATGTCGAAAATTTTATAAAAAATTGTGAAACATGTCAAAGAACAAAAGTCTGCCGTAAAAACCTCAACAATCCCTTAGTGATTACTGAAACCCCTAAAACTCCATTTGAGAGAGTTAATATTGATCTATTCGAATTTCCCACGCGAAACTATGCATTAACTATCCGCGACGAGTTAACCAAATTTACTCAAGCTTACGCAGTCCCAGACAAGAGCGCAAAATCAGTCGTAAATACCCTGTTGCTTTATTTTCAGCATTATGGTACCCCACTAAGAATTCATTGCGATTATGGCGGTGAATTCGATAATAATTTATTAAAAGACCTTTGCACCCTTTACGACATAAAACTAACATACTCAAGCGTAGGACACCCTCAATCCAACGGATCTATCGAACGATTCCATGCCACCCTAGCAGAAATGATAAGAATACACAAAACCGAAAATCCCAACGAACATCCCTTTACTATATTACCCTATGCGGTGATATGTTACAATAACTCGGTAAACAAAACTCATGGCTTTACGCCATACGAGCTTATTTTCGGACATACAGCTAACCGACCACCTGAAACTCTTTACAACCAAAAAGACCTGATCACCAAATACGTTAGAGACCTAAATAATCGAATATCCCATTATTACAAAATTGCGCGAAGTCGAACAGAAGCACAAAAACAAAAAGCCAAAGTTCGATTCGACAAGAACATTCCCGAAAATAGACACACATATAATATTGGCGACAAAGTGTACGTCAAAGAATCACAAATAAAAAATAAACTACAAAATAAATTCAACGGTCCCTTTGAAATTACAGAAATCTTTCAAAATTCCGCTACATTACTAAATCTCGAAACAAACCAAACAACCAAAGTAAATTTTGATCGAATGAAACCATATACTGAAGATTAAATTTATTTTCAGGTTTCTCCTGCTGATCGGATCAGCACTTGCTCAATTTAAAATAACACCTATTAACAATACGATCGGAGTATATTATCACCAAGACACGGACATTGTGATTTCTCACAAGAAATGGACTTTACTGGTACACAAAAACATATCTACCTTTAAGACAGCTTTCGACAAAAACGACAAGATCTTACAGACACTATACAATACACTCGACCCAGCATATCATTACATGAACGTCTTTTCAGGAGATGTAAAAACTCACCTTAGCTTATTGACGCAAATTTCCCAATCAATACAATCAAAATTTGACGAAATTTACCTTGACACGAAACGATACAAACGAGGAATACTAAATGGCATCGGAACGATTTTCAAATCAATAACTGGAAATTTAGACGCAGAAGACGGTCAGTATTATTCTGATTGTATCAACAAATTGAATAATGACGAACACCAACTCGAAAACCTAATTAAAAACCAAATATCCGTTACAACTTCAGTAATCAAAAATTTCAACGCAACTATTCAAAAATTGCAAGTTGACGAAGAAACTTTCAATAAGGATATTAAAGAAATTGAAACCTCAATTTTAGACATGACTAAAGACATAGCAAACGTCCATGCAAAACTGAAATTTATCGAAATCTGCGAACAACTTATGGCAAGTTATTTATTTATCGAGGATAACCTAAATGACATCCTAAATTCCATCACTTTCGCGAGGCTTAAAATAATTCACACGTCAATTATAAATCCAAAAGACTTAGTAAATTCTCTACAGGAAATTTCGCAAAACCTACAAAGGAACAATTTACCGCTTCCAATCAAACTATCAAAGGTTGCACAGTACTTAGACATTATAGAACT
Organism: Leptura quadrifasciata; assembly: GCA_963675555.1. NCBI lineage: Eukaryota > Metazoa > Arthropoda > Insecta > Coleoptera > Cerambycidae > Leptura > Leptura quadrifasciata. Next base: position 80,995,483 of record OY776674.1, on the reverse strand, counting down.
AAAAGCTTTTCAAACAAATTCGGATCTAATATTTGTGTTAGACATACCTTTAATAGACCCTCAAACATATTCAGTATTTCAATTATACCCTATTCCTATTTTGGATAATAGAACTGGTTTATATCATGTATTATCAACTTCTCAAAAATATATCGCGAGAGATGATGATTCATTAATGTACATACCTATTTCGAACCTTGACGAATGCAAACCACTTTATTTCAACACCAAATTATGTCCAAATTTATTTGCATATCCTATTGACAACAATGCCATATGCGAAGCCCGTCTCTTCAAGAACCTCAAAACTCTGCCAGAAAACTGCCAGACGTCATTTATCATCAGCCAAGGCTACAACGTCCAAAAAATAGACGAAAACACATGGTTAGTTATTAACGCAGAACCTCTACAAACAACCATCAACTGTCCAGAAAGAAATTCAAAAACTGAAGTCATCTACAAAAATTCAATAGTAAAATTACAACCAAATTGTTACGCCTTCATAGGCATCACAAAAATTCAAGCCAGTACCAATGAAGTAACCGATGTAAAAGACGACACTCATCCAATCCAAATTCCATTTGAATGTTGTAAACATATTCCAGACAAAATCCGAGCTCCAAATCTTAAACCACTAAAATTAAACAATCTCAATACGGAAGACCTCGAAGTTGCCAAACACAAGTTGGACCAATACTCCAGAGATTTAGATGATTTGATCAACGAACCCTTTATAACAAAACACATATCCTGGTTCACCTATTTTATCATTGTGCTAATAATTGGACTGTTATTTCTGTACCTATTTTGTAAGTGCAGAACAAAAAGACGAAGACTAGCCATCGATGTTTCTGCATCACCCCCATCTCCACCGAGGCCTAGCAAACCCTACAGGACATTTGCTAACCTATTTCCTTCACGAAGACGACCTACCTTAAGAAGAGAAGACAACGAAGCCGAAGACATAGAACTTACATAAAGACAAACTGTTTTGTGCCTTTTTACTGACTTTTAGTGCTGGACTCTTCAGTGAATTTTATTTCATTTGTTTAATCATTATATTTCATTATTTTTCTATCATTTGTTAATTTCAATTTTATTAACATTTTTACGTCATTTTCATTCAAACCCATCATGCTTATATTTTATGCTTTCACAGTAAAGCTATATTTTAACCTTAGGAATATTTTATCCTATTTTACAATTCAAACCTAGTATGTTTGTATTTTACGCTTTCTTGCTAAAGCTATATTTTAACTCTAACATTTTTATGTTATTTTATTTTATGAATCAAGCTTATTGTGCTTGCATCTCATATTCTAGACGCTAAGGTTATATTCTGTGTTTTAAACCTTACGATTTAACATTTTTGTATCTTTTATATTTTTCCAAATTGTACCATTACCTTTTATATACATTTTATATTCATTTCAAAAGTTGCTGCATAAAACACCAACTTTTTTTATAAGGGGGAAGCTGTTATATTAGAAATATACTATGATATATAATATTATCGAGACAGGCTTAACCTTCTCAAACATATCGTATTACATACTGCGTAACAGCTCTTCTCAATAACCGCTCACGCTGCATGAGCATTGTATTTCAATTCTAAGTAATCCTGATTGTGCTGAATCAGCAACACTGTTTCCTTTGTTCTCAAAACATTATAAATATTACCAACAACCTTTTTGTAATCAGTCTTATACTCACTTTCGATTAAACTACTTCTAAATTATTATTGTATTTTTCTAAAGAGTCAAAGTAGACTCCAGTGTAACAAATAAAGTTCCTTTTTAAAAAGTTATTCAAACAATCCACTATCTAACATATATATATATATATATATATATATATATATATATATATATATATATATATATATATATATATATATATATATATATATATATGTTCCGAGAAGCTTCCGCGGTCGTTGGTATGAAAAATACTAGGTTCTCGGGTTGAACCGCGTCTGAGATTGTTAATGTCTCGACGTTTCGGCTCCCGTTTTGGAGCCATTTTCAAGAGAAAAAGTGAGTCAAGTAAAAATTGTCAAATAAAATAATACTAGGAGTTCGTGGAACTGGTTCGATTCCGGGTCTCAATCTGCCTACTCCCCAGATCTCACCGCGATCCGTCTCTAAGGCCTCAACCTGCCTACTCCTTAGAGCGAACTCGGTGGCAGTATCGGACGAAGTGTTATTTATACGAAAGCTGTCTGTGGGTGGGAGAGTGGTGGGGGGTTGAGGGTCTGTTGATGGAGGCATCAGAGCAGAACGGCTGCTATCAGGATTATGAGGTGTGGATGAATATTGTGGGGCTAGCCTGGAGATCAATGATTTCCAAGCGACTGGAAGACGATGACCGTCATCCCTTTTGTTTAGACAATTGGGATGTTTTTCAATCTCAATTGCTTCGCGGATGATTCGAGGTTTCTGGAAAAATGATGGTGCTATTGTTTTGGTGTTATCGAAGTCTATATTATGGCCTGTTAGAAGGCGGTGTTGGGCAAGTGATGATGTGGGATAAGATTTTCTAACTGCAAGACGATGTTCATATATTCTATTGTTAATCCGTCTGTTGGTTTGTCCAATGTAGGTTTGGGGACAGTTTGAGCAAGGTATTTCGTATACACCGTGGGAATCATTAGGTATTTGGTCTTTTGGGGTTCTGATTAAATTGGAAATTGTTTGGTGTGTTGTGAATATGGTTTTTATGTTATTGGATTTCAGGACTTTTGAAATTTTGTCTGTGACACCTTTGATGTAAGGTAGGAAAGCTTTTTGCTGAGGAGGAGTTTCTGTCTGATCAATTTGGGAAGGATTTTGTGCTTTGTGTATGGATCGCGTTATATGTCCTTTGTCGTAACCGTTTTGTAGAAGTGCTTCTTGTAATGTTTGTAGTTCGGATTGTCTGTTGTGATTGTCTGTTAGTCTGAGGGATCTGGTTACAAGAGTGTTGACAACGGAATTTATTTGTGATGGATGGTGGTGTGATTTTGAGTTAAGGTAACGGTTGGTGTGGGTTGGTTTTCTATACACAGAGTAGGAGAGTTGATTGTTGTTTTGTTTTGTAATGAGGACGTCTAGGAAAGGGAGAGAACAATTGTTTTCGATTTCAATAGTGAACTGGATCTGAGGGTGTATATGATTAATGTGAGACAGGAAGTTATTTAGAAAATCTCTACCATGGGGCCAGATAACGAAGCTGTCATCTACGTATCTTAGCCAGCAAGTAGGCTTCAGTTCGGATGAATTCAGGGCTTGGGTTTCGAAGTTGTCCATGTAGATGTTGGCTATGACGGGGGACAGAGGTGATCCCATTGGAGCTCCTCTCACTTGTTTGTAATAGTTGCCTTGAAAGAGAAAATAGGTGTTGGACAGACAATGTTCTAGAAGGGTCAGAGTGCTGGGAGAAATATTGTGTTTAGTTTTGAGAACGTTTAGGGCTTCAGTGAGTGGGATATTGGTGAATAATGACACAATATCGAAACTGACTAGAATGTCGTTTTGGGAAATAGAGTAATTTTGAAGAAGATCAATGAAATTGCTGGAATTTTTGACATAAGAAGGGGCTTGTTCAGCAATGGGTTGTAGAGTATGGGCTAGATGTCTCGCTAATTTGTGAGTTGGGGAACGAAAAGCACTAACTATTGGTCGTAAAGGAATGTTGGTTTTGTGAATTTTAGGAAGACCGTATATACTAGGAGTTCTAGACGATTTCTCTCGAGGAATGAGAGATTTTCGAATATCTGAATGGAGGTCAGAATTGTTGATGATGATTTTTGTTCTCTTTTCTAAGTATGTGGTGGGATCGCGCTGGATGCGTTTGTAGTCTGGGGTATTGAGTAAATCGTTCATTTTTGTTAAGTAATCGGAGGTGTTTAGTATGACAGTGGAGTTGCCTTTGTCGGCTGGGAGAATGATAAGGTCATCATTGTTATATAGGTCTTTTAGGGCTTGTCTTTCTCTAGAAGGTAGGTTAGAAGTGGGAGGTTTGGCAGTTCGAAGTATTCTAGCAATATCTTGTCTGGTGTCCTCAGCTTGATTGTTTTGAAGGTGGGATATAGAATCTTCGACTTGGGAAATAATGGTTTCAACTGGGATAGTTTTGGGAGAAACTGCAAAATTGAAACCTTTAGCTAAGCCTTGAAGGGCGGCATCGCTGATGGAGAAGTCAGAAAAGTTGTGAACTACCTTGTTAGGATCTAATGTGGATGAGGAGTTAGGTTTCTGTTGGGCAATGAGTTGTAAGAGTTTGTTTTTCTGTGTGTTGGTTTTCTGTTCTGAGATATGTAGGGCTTTGTTGTTGGATAATCGGTCAAAGGTGTTCCAGAGAATTGGATGAATACAGGAAGCGTGAATCTGTAGATAGGTTTTGTATAGACGTGTGCTGGTAGTGTTGAGGTTCGTTCTGGTGTTATGTATGGAATTTCGAAGTAGGGCAAAACTTGCTTTGTTAAGAATTTTTGAAATAGAGGGGGACTTGGAGTGATATTTAAGTTCGAGAGATTTTGGGATGACTTGGTGATCTCGACACGCTTTCAGGAAAGTAAGGTCACAAAGAAGTCTGGTTTTACGAAGTAAAAGTGTACTATAGGATTTAGTAAGAGAATGAATTTCCGATTCCGAAATGTTCCGAGAAGCTTCCGCGGTCGTTGGTATGAAAAATACTAGGTTCTCGGGTTGAACCGCGTCTGAGATTGTTAATGTCTCGACGTTTCGGCTCCCGTTTTGGAGCCATTTTCAAGAGAAAAAGTGAGTCAAGTAAAAATTGTCAAAGAAAATAATGCTAGGAGTTCGTGGAACTGGTTCGATTCCGGGGTCTCTATATATATATAAATATATCACTTGTAGGCACATATTTGATGCCACAATTATAACATATATGCATCCCAGATAAAAGAAATATGAGGTTGATTCCACGAATACTGAAATACAGTATATATCCGTTATTAAGCAATGTAATTAGCCTAGTTGCATGACAGCGATGCATATAATAAAATTTAAGAAATCTTTGTCTGTCTGTCCACATTAATGAGGGATGGAACTCGCACAGTTTGCTACATTGCTGATAATAATTTAGTATGAAAGAGCAAAAGAATAGAGAATTCCGAATGAAGGAAAGAGGGTATCTCCTTGCATTTTGTAGGAGAAACTAGTTATGTTGTATGTATTTTGATACATGCTGTTAACAAGCGAATAATCATTAAAAGTGATGGAAGTAATTAACAGTTTTGGAAAAAATATTATTTTCCGCTATTTACTTTCCCATATACGTTGCATATATAGCGGGTGACCCAGAAAGTACCTACCCCCCACTTTCCTCTACAGTTTTAAAAATAAAATTCTGAAATCTGAGAAACCAAATATAGGTACAATGGCCATATTTTGACCATTCGGTGGTAAAAAAGTCACTTCCGGTATGGTCGGATTGGCAGAACAAAGCTATAATTTCTCTTTCGAACGCATTTTCCATATTTAAAATCGGATGAAAAATAACCTTGGAAATTGCATTTATTTGCTATTTCTAGTTGGCTTTGGAATTCAGGAAAGAGTATAAAAAATTTCGAAGTAGACTTTGAATTTGAATAAAAGGATATTTCTCAACAAATTGAATGTAAAATTTTCTCATTTTTCCATTTCATGCAAACTCCAATTTTTCAAATAGTACTCTGTATGTTTTATTTTTTTATCATAAGAGTGGTAAATTTGCTTTAGACTGGCTTTTCCCGATTAAAAATTGAATATAAATTAAAATAAATATTAAGCTTTTTGTAGAAGCGTTTCGAATTGTGTCCGTATCTTGCAGTAAGCTATGGAAAACAGAGGAAAAATTGCACACACCATCTGTCAAAACATCGTTGAGTTAAATAGAGGCTATTTATTATTTGTAAATTTATAATTAGGTGCTTTATTCAAAATAAGATACGATTTACGATGCAATATACACAAAATGAAAAGGTAGATTTACTTTTAATTTACGGCGAATATCAGAAAAATACACATGCGGCCGCACGTCCATATAATAGATATCCCGATCATCGCCAGCCAAACCGGCAATATTTTAAAATGCTAGAAGAGTCATTACGAGATGCAGAAAATATTGAGGTGGCAGAGGACAGATTTATAGAAACTGAGACAAATGTATTGGCTCACATACATGTGTACCCAAATGTTAAAAAACATGGTTTTAAAAATAGGAGATTGATCTTTTGTAATTGGTTTACTCAACACGTATACTTAAACAATAGAATTTTATTTAGTGATGAATCTCATTTTACGAATAACGGCATATACAATAGACATAATCTATATTATTGGTCTAAAAAAATTACACGAAATATTTGAAGGTAACTATCAGGATAAATTTGGAGTGAATGTGTGGGCTGGAATATTCGGTAAAAAAATTATTGGTAACTGGCGCACGTTACTAAAACTTTTTGCAAAATTAAATAGAAACCAACTGGATGAACTTTCCTTGGAATATTTCAGAAATATGTACTTCCAACAAGATGAAGCACCGCTGCATAATACTGGTTTTGTGGGAAATTACCTTAGTGCAAAGTTTGACAACCGGTTAATATCTAATAATGGAACTATTAGGTAGCCTGTTAGGTCACCAGACCTAACTCCCTTGATTTTTCTTTGGGGTTATCTGAAGGGCAAAGTATACTCAACACCGTCTGCAACATTAGAAGAACTCCAAAATAAAGTTTTAAATACCATTGAATCTATAACTCCAGTCATGTTACAAAATATTATGAGAGAAACTATTCTAAGAGTGAGCAGGTGTTCTGAAATGGGTGGGCGTCATTTTGAGCACCTATTTGCGCTTGATATTTAACTTTTTTGTATTGTTCTAATTATAATATTTATAAACTTAGTAAGTTGCTGTCCAGATAGGTATTATAACTTATAAATTGGTTTTGATTATGTGAATTTTTGTTTTTTTGCTAGTGATTCATCAAAATTTTTGTTATATTTATCAAAATAAATGTTTTATAATTACAAATAACTTATCTGTTTTTCATAGCTGACTGCAAAATATGGAAACATAATTCGAAACGCTTCTACAAAAAGCTTAATATTTATTTTAATTTATACTTAATTTTTAATCGAGAATAACCAGTCTAATGCAAATTTACCACCCTACCTGATAAAAAAATAAAACATACAGGGTACTATTTGAAAAATTGGAGTTATGATAAATTAAATTTCCATGAAATGGAAAAATGGGAAAACATGTATAAATCCAAGCAAATGAACAAAATAAGCCAATTTTACATTTAATTTGTTGAGAAATATCCTGAGAAGTTTATTTCGAAATTTTCTAAATTTATTCCTGAATTCCAAATCCAACTAGAAACATCAAATAATGCCTTTTCCAAGGTTATTTTTCTTCCGATTTTAAATTTGAAAAAAGCGTAGAGAGAAGTTACAACTTTATGAGAAGTGTGACTTAAATATACAGAACGCTATTTATAATAAAAAAGTTGTAGCAATTTCCGGCTATACCGGACGTGATTTTTTTTACCACCGATTAGCCAAAGTGTAGGTATTGATACCTATATTTGATTTCCCAAATTTCAGAATTTCTGACCCTGTTTGCCGTCTGTGGTCGCACATAGAGCCTAAACTACTGATTTTGTATGTGCATTCAGAACGGTCATATCTCAAGGCGAAATCGCAAAATCGAACCTAGCTTAAATATGAGGGGGAGCTAACCCCCCATAAATCTATAAGAAAGGGCAGAATAATTTTTTTCTCAAAAACAGCTCCAACTATTTTGACCAAATTCAACACATAAATACATATTTAGTACTAATATAATATGGCATGACTGTTAGTCCTGAACGGAGGACTGCAGGAACGGAGACTGTCGAGGCAAACGTTAGAATAATTAAATATTTTTTTCTCAAACGATTCCAACGATTGTGATTGTAAATTTGACATATGGATATCAGTATAAGACGGCGAGACTAGTTGCCTTAGCTTTTGGTGTGTTAACATTTCCTGAACTTATAATTCTGTTAGAAGATGAAGCAATACAACACCGACTGTAAATTATTTGCAATTTTCTAGAGTACTTTCTTGAAAATCTTTGTTACATATATTCAATTAATTTGTTTGTTTTACAGTGTCCTTACTTTTGTAATAATTTTATAAAAAGTTAGAAATTTTATTCCAATAAAATAGATTTCTAGAATATGGTGAATGCGCCGGGCGAGAAGTTATTAAACGGAATCCTTATTATGCATATATAATAGAAAATAATATAGTATGGTTTATTGTGTAATTTAGTAAGGTTTCCAACATTATATTGTGATATTGGTATCAATATAAAAAAAATACATAACTTATCGATGTTCGCATAGTTTAAGGTCTACCATACGTCTCATTAAATTGACATGAAGTAGACCTAGGAAATTAATGGAGAGAATAGAAAACAATGTGAGAGTGACAATTTGTAGAACTTCCAATCTGTTTGAATTGGGCGCCTAATGAGCGCCTATGTATTTCCGAAAACAATACATTATCATGGACGAGGGGTAAACGAAGGAAGTTTGATTTATACGTCAGAGGAAGCCTCGGTGAACACTTGAGGCAGTCCGGGGATGTTCGAGGAAATATTTAAGTGAGAAATAATTTGCGCATGTGAATTACTTTCCTGTAAGCTACTGCGCATGTCAGTCATTATTCTCAATATATATATAAGTGTAATAATCGCATATTACCATCAAAACGCTAATGCTTCAATTGCAACAAACACCAGCCGAAAGACTGATCCTACTTAAAGGAGCTCTAGTGCCAGTCGTCCATACCACTTGCAGACTGCAGTTTCGAGCTGTTGGCTCTCGTCAGTATATATATATCTAGATATATATATATATCTGGTCGGTAGCCGAGTGGGTTAAGGCGCGATGTGGCAATCGCGATTAATCACACGGGCATCGCACCACCAGGTTCGAATCCTGGCTCCGGTACTGGCACTGTCGGAGGAAATGGTCGTATGTCACCGTTTTCTCAATGTGTAACCCCCTTTCGCACAAGCCCCTGGCTTCTGGAATTGGGGGTTGTCTATATATATATATATATATATATATATATATATATATATATATATATTTATTTTGTTTTTTAGGTTTTCGCGGGTGTTAAATGAAGTGTTGTTGTACTTCCGGGTGCTCTCCCGCGTCGATGATCGCACTCCTCCAGGAGACACGGTTGTCTAAACGACTTTTCGGCAGAATCTCATCTGCCATCTTCAGGTTCTCACTGAAAGCTGCCTACTGCTGCTTCTCATTGCTCGAACTGAACTGACGTTCCCCGCGTTGTGCGGCTCCTTATATATGATCCAGTCTTGGGCGCGCCTGCGCGTTTGGCTACGTGTTACCGGTCCCCCACCACCTGTGTTAGGCGTAGCGGGCGGCTGAGCCAACCCGACAAGTGGCTTCGCTGAAACGTCACGCTCCACGTGACTTCTCGCCTGTGGTCGGGCATCGTCGTGTCCGATCGGTGCCGCAGAATGCCGTGGTTCACCTTGATTAGTCCGCGCTCGGCTCTGACTCCTCGTGATAGGTCCGTTTCGGACAAGTTGCTGTGCTTCTTCACTATTTGTCAATACTTGAACATGCCTACTCGTGATTGGTTCGTCCACGGTGGATCGTCGTGTGTCTTCGGTTACGTATTTCCCTACAAGAGCGGGCTTCCAAGAACTGGGCAATTTCTGTGTATCATCTCGTTTATTAAGATTTTTTGGTCTTTTTTCGATCTCTATGGCCTCTCTGGTAATCTTTGACCTATAATGCTCGATATTAGCTACTGTTCTGGTGTTGTCGAAGTCTATTTTGTGTCCTGTGTATTTTACGTGCTGTGCTAGGGACGATGTTTTCTCCTCTTTTCGTACTGCATTCATATGTTCTTCCTTTCTTACACTAATACGTCTGTTGGTCTGTCCTATGTATGACTTGTTGCAATCTTGGCACGGGATTTCGTATACTCCTTGGTTTTCTAGGGTAGTTTTTGATTTTGGATTACGAAGGACTGCACTGATTTTTCGGTCTGTTTTAAATATTGTTTCTATGTTATGTTTACGTAGAAGTTTGCCAATTTTATCTGTCGTCCCTTTCACGTAAGGTAGATGCCTTTGCTACTGGTTTCTCGGTTTCCTCCTGGGTTTTTTGTCTGTATGGCCCCAGCGACTTCTGTATACAGAAGTATTACAGACCAACAGACGTATTAGTGTAAGAAAGGAAGAACATATGAATGCAGTACGAAAAGAGGAGAAAACATCGTCCCTAGCACAGCAGGTAAAATCCACAGGACACAAAATAGACTTCGACAACACCAGAACAGTAGCTAATATCGAGCATTATAGCATTATAGGTCAAGGATTACCAGAGAGGCCATAGAGACCGAAAAAAGACCACAAAATCTTAATAAACGAGATGATACACAGAGATTGCCCAGTTCTTGGAAGCCCGCTCTTGTAGGAAAATACGTAACCGAAGACACACGACGACCCACCGTGGACGAACCAATCACGAGGAGGCATGTTCAAGTATTGACAAATAGTGAAGAAGCACAGCAACTTGCCCGAAACGGACCTACCACGAGGAATCAGAGCCGAGCGCGGACCAATCAAGGAGAACCACGGCATTCTGCGGCACCGATTGGACACGAGGATGCCCGACCAACGGCGAGAAGTCACGTGGAGCGTGACATTTCAGCGAAGCCACTTGTCAGGTTGGCTCAGCCGCCCGCTACGCCTAACACAGGTGGTGGGGCACCGATAACACGTAGCCAAACGCGTAGGCGCGCCCAAGACTGGAGCATATATAAGGAGCTGCACAACGCGGGGAACGGCAGTTCAGTTCGAGCAACGAGAAGCAGCAGTAGGCAGCTTTCAGTGAGAACCTGAAGATGGCAGATGAGATTCTGCCGAAACGTCTTTTAGACAACTGTGACTCCTGGAGGAGTCGATCATCGACGCGGGAGAGTACCCGGAAGTACAACAACACTTCATATATATATATATATATATATATACGTACGCGTAACAACATTTATCGCGTCAGCACTCCTTTATAATATGTTTCTTAACTATGGGTAATGTTACAATAGTTTTATAAAATATTGGTAATTACTTAAACAACCTTAATCCCAAATTGTCCGGAGTATTCTTGGTGAGAAATAAGTGTCCAAAAGGAATATAAAATTGTGATTTAGAGCGAGTATTGTACATATGTATTGATGCATTCATTGGTAGTAAAGTTTACTTTATTTCTAAAAACAGAGATGAATAATTCCATGGCAATGGCAGGATAATATTTTTATTATTTGAACAAATCTATACAAGAGTGGGTGGCTGTAACACCTGCTATACCTCGTATGATCCATTTCTGGGCCACGAGGACATTGTGTGTTGCTGGATGAGCACCCCAGATGAGAATACCATAACTCAAAGCACATTGAATTTGACAATAATGAAAAGTAATAATTATAGAATATCAAATACGGCTTTTAAAGCTCTAATCTTATAACATTTTGAGTTTAGGGTTTTAACAGTTTTACCAGAATGTGGATTAAAACTAAGTGTACTACCAAAAGGACGCCTAAAAACGATAACGACCCTCTTCCTGCAAAGTCACATCATTTTATGTAATTTGAGGCGATGATATATTCAAATTTTGCCCTGTATGGGATCTTAAAACTTTAGTTTTTGGTGTATTAAGATATAAAAAATTGTTATAATGAACTCAAAATACGATTTGAAGTGAAACTTTTTTCATAAGCAATTTTAGAGTTTTATCCTGTTGGGGAGGTGCTAAAGAGTACCCAAAAAATTTTTATACTTCAAGGACCCTGTGTTTCAATTGTTATTAACAGTTTAATTTTTTTAACCGCCTTTTTCAACCTAAAAATGTAAACTCGAGGTGTATAGGTCCGATCGGGACAACATAAAAGAAACAAAATCTTTGTAATTAAATTTTTTACAAATCTATGTTTAGTGTAGGTCTTGGGAGCGCAACCATAACCTACAAATATAAAAGAATTTGCCAAAAATCGTTTTTTATTAAATTTGCTGCTGAGAGCCGCTGGGTGAATCGATCAGCTTCAAACTTGCAGAAAATCTGTCTTTTTCTCTAACAAAAATACCCTGAAAATTTGGTGCAAAAATATTGAACCCAGTGTGCGCAATTGAATTTGTTATTTAAAATTTGACTTGGCCGCCATTTTATGTCATTAAGTCCAAAACCTGTCGAGGCAAACGTTAGAATAATTAAATATTTTTTTCTCAAACGATTCCAACGATTGTGATTGTAAATTTGACATATGGATATCAGTATAAGACGGCGAGACTAGTTGCCTTAGCTTTTGGTGTGTTAACATTTCCTGAACTTATAATTCTGTTAGAAGATGAAGCAATACAACACCGACTGTAAATTATTTGCAATTTTCTAGAGTACTTTCTTGAAAATCTTTGTTACATATATTCAATTAATTTGTTTGTTTTACAGTGTCCTTACTTTTGTAATAATTTTATAAAAAGTTAGAAATTTTATTCCAATAAAATAGATTTCTAGAATATGGTGAATGCGCCGGGCGAGAAGTTATTAAACGGAATCCTTATTATGCATATATAATAGAAAATAATATAGTATGGTTTATTGTGTAATTTAGTAAGGTTTCCAACATTATATTGTGATATTGGTATCAATATAAAAAAAATACATAACTTATCGATGTTCGCATAGTTTAAGGTCTACCATACGTCTCATTAAATTGACATGAAGTAGACCTAGGAAATTAATGGAGAGAATAGAAAACAATGTGAGAGTGACAATTTGTAGAACTTCCAATCTGTTTGAATTGGGCGCCTAATGAGCGCCTATGTATTTCCGAAAACAATACATTATCATGGACGAGGGGTAAACGAAGGAAGTTTGATTTATACGTCAGAGGAAGCCTCGGTGAACACTTGAGGCAGTCCGGGGATGTTCGAGGAAATATTTAAGTGAGAAATAATTTGCGCATGTGAATTACTTTCCTGTAAGCTACTGCGCATGTCAGTCATTATTCTCAATATATATATAAGTGTAATAATCGCATATTACCATCAAAACGCTAATGCTTCAATTGCAACAAACACCAGCCGAAAGACTGATCCTACTTAAAGGAGCTCTAGTGCCAGTCGTCCATACCACTTGCAGACTGCAGTTTCGAGCTGTTGGCTCTCGTCAGTATATATATATCTAGATATATATATATATCTGGTCGGTAGCCGAGTGGGTTAAGGCGCGATGTGGCAATCGCGATTAATCACACGGGCATCGCACCACCAGGTTCGAATCCTGGCTCCGGTACTGGCACTGTCGGAGGAAATGGTCGTATGTCACCGTTTTCTCAATGTGTAACCCCCTTTCGCACAAGCCCCTGGCTTCTGGAATTGGGGGTTGTCTATATATATATATATATATATATATATATATATATATATATATATATTTATTTTGTTTTTTAGGTTTTCGCGGGTGTTAAATGAAGTGTTGTTGTACTTCCGGGTGCTCTCCCGCGTCGATGATCGCACTCCTCCAGGAGACACGGTTGTCTAAACGACTTTTCGGCAGAATCTCATCTGCCATCTTCAGGTTCTCACTGAAAGCTGCCTACTGCTGCTTCTCATTGCTCGAACTGAACTGACGTTCCCCGCGTTGTGCGGCTCCTTATATATGATCCAGTCTTGGGCGCGCCTGCGCGTTTGGCTACGTGTTACCGGTCCCCCACCACCTGTGTTAGGCGTAGCGGGCGGCTGAGCCAACCCGACAAGTGGCTTCGCTGAAACGTCACGCTCCACGTGACTTCTCGCCTGTGGTCGGGCATCGTCGTGTCCGATCGGTGCCGCAGAATGCCGTGGTTCACCTTGATTAGTCCGCGCTCGGCTCTGACTCCTCGTGATAGGTCCGTTTCGGACAAGTTGCTGTGCTTCTTCACTATTTGTCAATACTTGAACATGCCTACTCGTGATTGGTTCGTCCACGGTGGATCGTCGTGTGTCTTCGGTTACGTATTTCCCTACAAGAGCGGGCTTCCAAGAACTGGGCAATTTCTGTGTATCATCTCGTTTATTAAGATTTTTTGGTCTTTTTTCGATCTCTATGGCCTCTCTGGTAATCTTTGACCTATAATGCTCGATATTAGCTACTGTTCTGGTGTTGTCGAAGTCTATTTTGTGTCCTGTGTATTTTACGTGCTGTGCTAGGGACGATGTTTTCTCCTCTTTTCGTACTGCATTCATATGTTCTTCCTTTCTTACACTAATACGTCTGTTGGTCTGTCCTATGTATGACTTGTTGCAATCTTGGCACGGGATTTCGTATACTCCTTGGTTTTCTAGGGTAGTTTTTGATTTTGGATTACGAAGGACTGCACTGATTTTTCGGTCTGTTTTAAATATTGTTTCTATGTTATGTTTACGTAGAAGTTTGCCAATTTTATCTGTCGTCCCTTTCACGTAAGGTAGATGCCTTTGCTACTGGTTTCTCGGTTTCCTCCTGGGTTTTTTGTCTGTATGGCCCCAGCGACTTCTGTATACAGAAGTATTACAGACCAACAGACGTATTAGTGTAAGAAAGGAAGAACATATGAATGCAGTACGAAAAGAGGAGAAAACATCGTCCCTAGCACAGCAGGTAAAATCCACAGGACACAAAATAGACTTCGACAACACCAGAACAGTAGCTAATATCGAGCATTATAGCATTATAGGTCAAGGATTACCAGAGAGGCCATAGAGACCGAAAAAAGACCACAAAATCTTAATAAACGAGATGATACACAGAGATTGCCCAGTTCTTGGAAGCCCGCTCTTGTAGGAAAATACGTAACCGAAGACACACGACGACCCACCGTGGACGAACCAATCACGAGGAGGCATGTTCAAGTATTGACAAATAGTGAAGAAGCACAGCAACTTGCCCGAAACGGACCTACCACGAGGAATCAGAGCCGAGCGCGGACCAATCAAGGAGAACCACGGCATTCTGCGGCACCGATTGGACACGAGGATGCCCGACCAACGGCGAGAAGTCACGTGGAGCGTGACATTTCAGCGAAGCCACTTGTCAGGTTGGCTCAGCCGCCCGCTACGCCTAACACAGGTGGTGGGGCACCGATAACACGTAGCCAAACGCGTAGGCGCGCCCAAGACTGGAGCATATATAAGGAGCTGCACAACGCGGGGAACGGCAGTTCAGTTCGAGCAACGAGAAGCAGCAGTAGGCAGCTTTCAGTGAGAACCTGAAGATGGCAGATGAGATTCTGCCGAAACGTCTTTTAGACAACTGTGACTCCTGGAGGAGTCGATCATCGACGCGGGAGAGTACCCGGAAGTACAACAACACTTCATATATATATATATATATATATATACGTACGCGTAACAACATTTATCGCGTCAGCACTCCTTTATAATATGTTTCTTAACTATGGGTAATGTTACAATAGTTTTATAAAATATTGGTAATTACTTAAACAACCTTAATCCCAAATTGTCCGGAGTATTCTTGGTGAGAAATAAGTGTCCAAAAGGAATATAAAATTGTGATTTAGAGCGAGTATTGTACATATGTATTGATGCATTCATTGGTAGTAAAGTTTACTTTATTTCTAAAAACAGAGATGAATAATTCCATGGCAATGGCAGGATAATATTTTTATTATTTGAACAAATCTATACAAGAGTGGGTGGCTGTAACACCTGCTATACCTCGTATGATCCATTTCTGGGCCACGAGGACATTGTGTGTTGCTGGATGAGCACCCCAGATGAGAATACCATAACTCAAAGCACATTGAATTTGACAATAATGAAAAGTAATAATTATAGAATATCAAATACGGCTTTTAAAGCTCTAATCTTATAACATTTTGAGTTTAGGGTTTTAACAGTTTTACCAGAATGTGGATTAAAACTAAGTGTACTACCAAAAGGACGCCTAAAAACGATAACGACCCTCTTCCTGCAAAGTCACATCATTTTATGTAATTTGAGGCGATGATATATTCAAATTTTGCCCTGTATGGGATCTTAAAACTTTAGTTTTTGGTGTATTAAGATATAAAAAATTGTTATAATGAACTCAAAATACGATTTGAAGTGAAACTTTTTTCATAAGCAATTTTAGAGTTTTATCCTGTTGGGGAGGTGCTAAAGAGTACCCAAAAAATTTTTATACTTCAAGGACCCTGTGTTTCAATTGTTATTAACAGTTTAATTTTTTTAACCGCCTTTTTCAACCTAAAAATGTAAACTCGAGGTGTATAGGTCCGATCGGGACAACATAAAAGAAACAAAATCTTTGTAATTAAATTTTTTACAAATCTATGTTTAGTGTAGGTCTTGGGAGCGCAACCATAACCTACAAATATAAAAGAACTTGCCAAAAATCGTTTTTTATTAAATTTGCTGCTGAGAGCCGCTGGGTGAATCGATCAGCTTCAAACTTGCAGAAAATCTGTCTTTTTCTCTAACAAAAATACCCTGAAAATTTGGTGCAAAAATATTGAACCCAGTGTGCGCAATTGAATTTGTTATTTAAAATTTGACTTGGCCGCCATTTTATGTCATTAAGTCCAAAACGGATAATTTTTTTTCAAATAGGTCTCGACCAACATTTTGATGCTGTAAGAAAAAATTGTTTTAAGCCTATTTTGGCCATTTTTTGGATTTGTTTAAAAATCCAATTAACAAAACATTGTTATGGTTGCGCTCCTACAACCTACACTAAACATAGATTTGCAGAAAATTTAATTAGAAAAATTTTGTTTCTTTCATATTGTTCCGATCGGACCTATATATCTCGAGTTATTTACATTTTTAGGTTGAAAAACGCAGTTAAAAAAATTAAATTGTTAATAACTATTGGAGCACAGAGTCTTTGATGTTCAAAAATTTTTTGGGTGCTCCTGAGCACCTCCCCAACACAATCCAACCATAAAATTGCTTATGGAAAAAGTTACTTTATATTGATTTTTTGTGCTATTTTTACTGCGCTCTTATTAAACTATGACATTAAAGTTTGGATATTTTCGTCAATAGCATTTTGCAGGAGTGCATCGCATTTATTGCTAAACGAAAGAGATCTGTATATATACTCTGTCCCAAATTGGAGGTGCATGCATTGCTATCTCTGTTATTATTAGAGACATTGAAAGGGTTAAATGGGGACTTTTTGAAGAATTTTGTGACCGTTTCGACGCCGTTTTTAAATTTGGTCTAGCTATCTTCGTTTCCGAAATATTTTCAAAAAACTGAAAAGGTGCATTTTAAAAATCTTACCGTATCTGTCTAATTTGATAACTCGTGATATTTTAATGGTCCATTGTTAGGACACTTTTATAAGGTACTTTCGTTGATGTTACCAAAAATTTTTTACCATCATTTGTTTCTCAGTTAATGCCACTAACTTTGTTTTCCTTATGAACGCCATATTGGATTTTTTTATATGTTCAATAGTGCCCTTAATTCCCCTTTCAATGATGTATCACAATGTCAGGAAAAAAATATTTACTGGTGTAAAATATGAAAAAATTAAGTTTTCTAAGTAGGCTATGAAGAAAATTTATTTGAATTTAATCGGATTTTATTAGCTTCAACTTAAAATTAAAACAAATTAATTAAAAACTTTTAAAAAATTGTTCAATATGTAGTACTTGTTCATTAATATACTTTTGACATCGCTTTAATATTGAACTACACGCTCCCCTTAAAGTATTTCTATTAACAGCAGCCAAAGTATTTCTTACAAGTTCTTCTGAAATTTGAATATTTTCTGGTGGTTGAAATGAATAAACTTCATTTTCTGTATGTCTCCTAAAGAAAATAGTGCAACGGAGTGAGATCAGGAGACCTGGCTGGCCAATTTGCTCCGTTCAAATTAACATGATAAATAAATGATCTAATAATGCGATTACCTGGAGAGTATTTTTTTATAATGAATTATTATCAATGAACAATTTAAATAAGTTTTACCTATGATATCACACCAGACATTAAATCCAAATTTGGTTTGAAACCTCCTTTGGCTAATTATCTGAGGGTTCTAGACACTCCAGTAATGTATGTTATGTCTACTGAAAACACCATAATTAGTGAATCTAGTCTCGTCTATACATAATATTTTTGAATGAAAGTCTAGGTTCTGTAGACATTTCTGTACAAGCCAATCACAATATGTTACTCTTCTCTCATAGTCATTTTCTTGTTGGTTTGTATGGGTGATCATGATTTTTCTTTAAAATGCTATGCACAGTTGTTTTAGGAACATTTACCTGATTTGAAATTTGTCTCACAGATGCTATAGCATTGTCTTCTGCGCATTCAAATACAACGTTATTTCATTCTTCGTTATTTATCCCATAAGTATCATTTTTTTCCGTTAAACTGTCCGTAATTTAATAAATTAATAACAAACTTCCTAAAATATATTCTATTCGGTTGCACACGTTCCGGAAAGTTATCCTCATAAATTCTTGATGCTTCATCAGTATTTCTATTTGATTTAAAATAAACCTCTAGCATATATAACTTTATATCTTAAAGCCATAATAAATTCAAGAAAATAACTTAATAAAAGAAACGCACATAATTAGTTAGTACAAAGTAATGGTGGATCACAGTGAAACACTAATAACAAAAAAAAAACAGCAATTATGACAACAAGAAATCTCAATTAAACATTCTTTTGTCTATTGTCATGGTTATAAGATCCATAGCACCTACTATTAGAAAAATTAATACCATTACTTTCTTTTATTTGGACAGTGCAAATCTATTCAACAACTCATTTGAATGTGTTTTAATTTTTTGTTTTAATTTTAAGTTGAAGCTAATAAAATTGGATTATTTTAAAATACATTGTCTTTATAGGTTACTTAGGAAACGTAATATTTTCATATTTTACACCACTAAATAATTTTTTCCTGACATTGTGATCATCGTTAAAAGGAAAATAAGGGAAATTAAGAGCACTATTGAACATACAAAAAATCCAATACGGCGTCCATAAGAAAAACAAAGTTAGTGGCATTAACTGAGAAAAAATGACGGTAGAAATTTTTGGTAACGTCAAAAAAAGCACCTTAAAAAATTGTCCTAACAATGTACTTATTAAAATATTACGTCATCAAATTAGGCAAATACGGAAAATTTTTTAAAATGCACTTTTTCAATTTTTTAAAAATATTTCGGAAACAAAGATGCTAGGAGAAATTTTAAAACGGCCTCGAAACGGTCACAAAATTCTTCAAAAAAGACCCTATTTAACCGTTTCTCTCTAATAATAACAGAGACAGCAATGCATGCACCTCCAATTTAGGACACAGTGTAGATTAGCTTTAACATCTTTTAAATTTAAAGGCAAGTCATTAATGTACACGATAAACAAAATTGATTCCAGGATGGATCCTTGAGGAACACCAATTTTGATAGATAATAAAAAGGATTTATACATCCCTGGAATATTCAATCTTAACTTGTTGCTTTCTGTCATCAAGGTCATTATATGTCTGTGTGTGTAATTATACATTGTGCTTTGTTTTAGTTATTTCCGAGTTTATTTTTAAAAATGTTTCAGATGGAAACTTATTTTTTTCATTAGGTACATTATTTAAAACAGTTGCTTACATTAATTATTTGAATAGAGTTACAGCCTTACATACTTTACCATTATATAAATCGTCTGTATTTTCTGTTTATAAGGTCCACTTAGTAATGTCGGGAAAGTAAATAGCGTCACGTACCGGCCATTTCTAGGCCATATACGCACTAACGCACTAGGGGATAACTCAAATGGCAGAAAAGAAAAGTCAATTTAAAAAAATATATAAATGAAATTTATTTGATGCAAGACAATATAAACGATGGGTGAACTTAAAACTAATGAAAATGAAAAATTTTACTTGCATAATAATTATAACTACCCAGCACTCCATCAGGCCCAAACGTGAATGATATGAAAATTTAGCTATGATGTTCCTCAAAATTATGTCTATGCAAGTTCTTAATTAAACTGATACACATGTTTTGCAATACTTTGTTTAAATTTAATATAATGTATATGTGTATATAATTATATGAAAACTTTTCCCTTCCTTTTGACAATAATTAAAAAAGCGGATAAACATTTCAAACTTACGCCGAATTAAAATAAAAATAAACGATAAAATTATGTTGGAGGAAGTAAGGGGAAGTCTCGGAGAAATCCGAGGGAAATCTGCTACGAAAAGGAAATCTGGTGTACAAAATTTTGACCGGAGATTGACCCCTCGATCATAGAGGAGGGCAGGTATCGATACTGGACCTGACCTTTTTCAAAACTCCTTTTACTGGTGTATCAACAGTTATAGATCCAACATACTTTTGTCATGGCGATTTTTTATTTGACAAAATAAGATGCCATGCTCTTGCTCGAAGTTGCTTCAATAGAATCATATTGCGCTTTATCGGATATTTTTTTAAACGATTAGGGTCTTTCTTTCTTTTTTTTTAACCGCTCCTTTTACTTCACCGCTCCACCAAGGTACTGAATTTTTCAGAAAATAAAAACAGAAGAGCGCATTACCTTTGTTGAGGCTAGAAGACAAATTAAAGCTAGTAAGTCTGTTATTCCTATCCTGTTCCTCCAGCTGCAACAATGTCAAAAAAAATAAAGTTATTAATATGACGTACTGTTTTATATGGAGTAAAAGTAACATTTTTTTTATCGAGGATGTACTTGAAGCAAGAACAGCCAATCCACAAGTACAAGAACGCCACATATAACATACCATTTCTTCTTCAAATAATTTTAGTGCCGCTCGTGAGCGGCAGTAGAAGTTTTTTTGCTGCCGCTCCCGGGCTCTGAGATGAAGATGAAGTGTCCGAGTGTCAATATAAGTTCACAAACTTTGTCACAAAAGTAATGTTTTTTTTTTACGTTTGACGAACATATAGAAAAATATAGTGTTACCGTATCTAGAACTAATTTAGAAGCAAGACATCTTTCAATTTAATTTTCAAATTATTCTCTGACAAGATTAAAAAATTGTATATATTTAAACTGAAATTTAGTAACTGAATGTTCTGGTGTTGTAAATTTGTTTCTCTGTATATCTATGTTTTGAACGACATTTTTAATCCCAATATGCTCAGCAGAAAATTAGATAACGTATATTTTATCAAATTTGTTTAGAAAAATGCAGAGAAAATCTATAAATCTATTATATACTATTAGCTCTTAACAATTAATTATTTGCAAATGATGTGCCATAATAAATAAATAAACACCACAGAAATTAGACAACCCCCAATTCCAGAAGCCAGGGGCTTTTGCGGAAAGGGGTTACACATTGAAAAAACGCGGACATACAACCATTTCCTCCGACAGTGCCAGTGCCAGAGTCAGGATTCGAACCCGGTGGTGCGATGTCAGTGTGATTAATCGCGATTGCCACCTCGCTTCTTAAACCACGCAGCTATGTCGACCAGACATAATGGGTATTAAGGTAGAAAATATAAATCTAATGCGTATTTTGTATTTTTGTAATCTAGTTTTATTTTACTGTGAAAAAACTGATAGTACATACGTTAGAGCAGTAACATTAATAGGGATAGACCAGGATTTGTATGACTTTCAGTTTTATGTCTTGTTGTTTTCTTCAGCCTGTATAACATTATTTAATATGCTATAAATTTGACTAGTACAAATGAACTTTGCGACTATCTTTTCAGAATTTATAGGTACCCATTTTTCTCTACACCAGTTATATACATTATGTAGATCGACATATTGATTATTTCGGCTATACTCTAAATAGTACAAGAAATATACATATGTAGGCCATCTGTGCATAAATGATGCAATAATTTGGATTTAGGTACATCCCACGCGCATACGGCGAAAAAATAAGACCTAAAATACCCTCCTATGAGACATCACTTTCGGTATCTAATAAATTGCTCTAATATTGTCTTCATATTTAATTATTTTTGAGCAATTCTTGTGGCTTCTGATTTTATTATTTTTATCTGTTTGTAGACATTTAAACCGATAATTTAGTTAAAACTATTTGATTTATTGCCAGAAGATAATCCAATTGCGGAACAAAATCATAAACAATAATGTAAACTTCACACAACGAAGTAACTAATTATTTAAAAGAACAGTATATTGCTTAGAAAATATAAATGCACGAAGTACGCATACATAAAGATATAATACGTGTAATTATTTTAATGGCGCAAAACATACTTAAATTATCCGCCGGTCTCAAGTCTAATTTTCAAGTACTTTTCTATCAAATATTCACAGCGCACCTCACCATCAGTATTATAATACACAATGACTAGATGCAAATCTTTATGAATGCACATATTTAGAGATATATATAAACACGCATAGAAAGTAATTATAATAAAATAATAGCACTTTCTACAAAATCAGTAAAGAATGTTTCTTATTTTTTTAAGAGGTTTTAGAATTGTTCTAGTTTCTCTCTAATTTAAATTTCGTAGAATAGTTTTTCTTTTCTGATAGCAGTATCCGAATAACTTTTAACTTGAAACATAATGGTATGATCGGTCGCTTATATTTACTGCTTCCACAAACTTTCTTTATCAACTTATTTAGATTACCGTCTTGGCAGGGTTTATCATTAACTATTCCACCAATCAAACACATGCACATAGACATTTACATAATGACCGTTCCCTACAACATTGCTATTTGTTGCAACTGAGATTCGAACACAGCGAACCCAGCATTCGTGTTGCCTCTCACACAACCATGTCTATTCTACTATTACTAACTCAGTAACTCAGAAACTCCACTAAGTATCCATATACTAACCAGGATTAGGGCCCGGTACTTCTTGGTCTCAAGTCTAACGCGTAAAAGCCTTGACCCACTGAGCCGGCCGAAGAGTGCTTTATTTTTTTTTAAATTTATCATTTGTTCAATATTATTTATTATATATGGTTACGAATGTTTCTTATTTTTATTCAGGTGTTTAACAGCGGCATGTTTTTTTTTGAATAATATCATTGTATTTGTGTTTAATTTCATTGTGACTTTATGTCTATCGTTATTATTGTATACATTATTGCAATTAATAATCAAAGCATTCACAAATTATTTCATATTGATATTAACTATGTACAATAAATTATAGCAGCTTTTGGAAGAGCATTTTCTGTCCCCCTCTTCCTTTCTGTTTGTATCCTTTTTGTCGCGATTATTATTCTTGTTTCTTTTTGTGAATTTTTGTCTCTAAATTCACTTCTTGTCACGAATCTCTAGCAAATTAAAATATTATGAAATCAAAAGACTTAAAGCTAAAAGTTTAGGCCAGCCTTGCGCAGCCCGGCGTTCATGCGTTTCGCAGAAGGTATCTCGTTTAAATTAAGATATCTGCGTCAATTGAAAGAATTTTTAAAAAGTGTTACAGTGAATAAGTTATTTAAAGTATGTGTAATTTTAAGTTTTTTTTAAATCTTTTATATTTGATGTTTTTAATGGTATTACCTATCTTTATTTGCTTTGTTAAAAGGTGTTTAGGTTAAGTCTTAAAATTTGTTTTTAACCAAGCCAGATTCGGTCGGCCCGACCTTGCAATCGACCACTGCGATCAGTGCGGTGGTTGCACGGCCGGTCCCCGGACGGGTTCTGGGGCGGTATTATTTATTGGAATTTTGAATAAATCTGTTTTGATTGATTGATTGTTTGTTTGCATTAAATCCGCAATATTTATTTATTTATTGCCGAACAGAAATTAATCCAATTACAAGACAAAATTACAAAAAGTAGTTTTGTAAATATTTACAAATAATCATACATTTAAATACATGCATGGAAAATAGCAATAAACAAAAATAACATTAAACAATAGTAAAATACAACAAGTAAAGTGGTAAGCTACAACAATACACATCTAAAAAAAAAAAAAGGGAACTGCTGCTAAGTAGCATGTCAATAGTTATATCTTAGGAATAATTAAATAGGATGGTCGTAAAAATGCTGGTGAGCTGTTTGCATAATTTCACCTAAACTACAACGATTAATATCGCATAAATTAGATATTTGATTGAAATTATTACTCATTATATGCATTGGAGATTTTGTCAGTATATTAGTTCTAGAAGTGGCATAATGGAAAGTAATATTCTGAGGTGAATTAAATCTGGGAACACGGAAGTAAATTTGAGAAAGTAGAGTCAATGAGTCGATTAAGTTACAAGAAAAGATAATGCTCGAAGTAATCCGTCTATATTCTAATGATGGTACATCAAATCTGGCTGGCAAGTACGTATGATTATAACCCCTTTCAGGAGAAGTACCATCGGCTTTAAAAGCTAAAAATTTCAAAAAGCGCCTTTGAACATCTTTAGGAGGAGCATTTTTTTATATATTATAACGGGATACCATACCAATGTTGCGTACTCGAGTCTAGAGCGAACCAATGTAAAATAAAGAGTTTTAAGTACAGTCACATTGGAAAAGCATCCTCAGTTTCTAATAATAAATCCTCACATTTTTAGCGCCAAATTAGTGGTTTATTGGATATGTTCTTCAAAAGTCAGATTACTATCAAAAAGTACGCCAAGGTCTTTTACTGAAGCACAACGAGAGAAGGAAACACTGTTAAATGTATAATCATAAGATATTGGGTCGGTTTTTCTTGTAAAAGAGCATATTTTGCACTTGGACACATTCATGAGTCATTTGTTATCGGTGCACCATCTTTCCACAGCGTTAATTTGCAATGGGGAACATTGTATTTCATTTTATCCGCCAGAGTGCACCAGCTGTACTCAGTTGTTTGTCCGGCAATGTCAATGCGAAAAAATATGTCTTTGAATAAACAAAATTAATTAGGATGTAAAATGAAAACTTGTTGCTGTGTACCAAAGTGCTCTAACACAGTAGGACATTTATTTCCTAAAAATGACCGTTTCCGACAACTATATGATAAATCTGTGTTTTAAAATTGTAATCTATATATCTTCATCTTCAAGTGTACTAACTAAAATATTGTCATAATCTAGAATAAAAGCGAATTTATAAACAAAAAATTCAGCAAGTTCATAAAGGTAATTATATATCTTTCAACCAAATAAGCTTTTTTCCATGAACTCTATAGCAGCTCTTTTTTTCAGTTCCGCTTTTAAAGTTTTAAACGATTTAATGACCAACTACCGTAATCCTTTTTATCAATTTGGCTCATTTCTAGGAATCGGGAAATTTAAACTATTTAAAGGTTATATATGATACAATTTAAGAAAGACATTAAACCCATTAAACTGAGTACGCATGGCGTCATATATTGGATATATTAGGAACTGGCTTGGATTATTCTTCATTCATTTTATCAATTTGGCTCATTTCTATGAATAAGAGATTGGGAAACTCTCAGAAATCGGAAAATTTAAACAATTTAAAAGTTATATAATATATGATACAAATTGAGAATGACATCAAACCGAGTACGCATGGCGTCATCTATGCATAAAATAGAGATGGGTCGGTATTTTCTAAATTATTTGGAGAATTGCATTTCAAAATTGGACACACGCTTGTCAGCTTCCATATCTCAGGAAATATACATTTCTTAAGGATAAAATTAAATATAATCAATAAAGCTGGAATAAAAGCAAATACACAGTCTTTGACAATAAAACTTGGAATTAAGTCGTGGCCAGATGTCATTTTGTTTGGCAGCTTCTTTACGGCATCTCGTATATTGCTCTCAGTAAGTGAAGTTACAGTGATACAGCGATTATTGGAATACGGCAGTTTGTGGTTTAAAATATCAGACTTGGGGAGATATACACTACTGAAGTAGTCAGAAAAGCCATTAAATATAGTATCCGGATTTTCATAGTTTTTGTTATCGTGATGTAAAACATTCGGTATTCGTGAGGATCCCTTTTTATGTTGAATATATGCCCAAAAATTTTTGGGAATATACTAGCATGTGATCCAATATGCCTTTGATATCCATGTGCTTCTATCAATAATTTCAGACAATTGAAAATGTAGGCACTAAATATCTAGGGTAAGGTTTGATGGCTGTCCATTACCAGTTTCATCTGGGAATGAGCGTTGTATGTTTTTATGTATCTGATTATCATTATTATTTGCCAGGCTATCTATGAATTTTGTTTAGTTAATGTAATGGCTTTGTTGTAACGTCTCATATTTTAATAAATGATGCATGAATAATCTGTAATTACTTTTAAAACCTTCATTTAAAACTGAATATTTTGGATGTAATTAAAATTACAGTCAACATACATTTTAAATATTTTGAGACATAAATAGTACTATAAATAATATAGTTAAATCCATTTGTGAGCACAGTATACAAAACATTTTGTTTTCACAGTTTGCTATATGTTCCTACTTTATAATTGAAACGTAAATTGTGTTGGGGTTACAAAAAGAAAATGTAGGCAAATAAATATATTTTTTTAATGCAATAATTTTTCAAATTTGGACTTCTATTGTTTTTAGTTATATAGCAGGCCTCTTTCAGGCAAAACATATTATATATGTCCCAAAGAAAGGAAGTATAAGCAAATAGACATACATCATCAAAATTAGTTTCCTGAGGGTAAAGTTCAGGTCAATAGCAATATCTATAGGGGCTCTTCTAGCGGAATGTGTAAAACAGGATTAAGTGTATTTAGGGACACTAAATGCGACTAAAATATAGTGGATTACTGTTCTGTTTGCAAACGAAACTTGGGTTGTTGACCATCAAGTGGGATTAGAACGTGGGCATAATCAAACTGAATGGTTCAGTTCAACATATAAATAATATCACAACTTCAGCACATAAAAATAATATTTAAATTGCCCAAATAATTTATTTTCCTTTCAATAATTTCTAATAGAATTCTTTTGTCAGTAATATTAGATCGTCTCTGCAATATTACATTAAAATAAAATTAAACGTCTAAAATTATGAAGTACATAAGAAATATGAAATGGCCTATCCTTCAGTTTGATTTCCAGCGACGATGATGCAAAATGGCCAATAATCTACTAAAATCAAGTTGATAATAATTGTTACTTCTTGGAATAAGCGGTTAAAGTAAATTAATAATTAGCTTCATATTATCGTATTTGTATCGTATGATATTTTATCATATTTTATTTTTGCTATTCTATTTGCTATTCTATTATTGCTGATTGTGTAATTGGCAAGTGAAATAGGAAAGAAATATTTTATTATAGCACCTTTAACATATATAATAAACTATTCATTCAATGAAGGCATATTCCCTAACATTCTTAAAATAGCAAAAGTCATACCTATATTTAAAAAAGGTGATAATATGTTACTAGAGAACTACAGGCCTATTTCCCTCTTATCCACGATATCTAAGATAATGGAAAAAATCGTTTATGTACGTATGACACTTGTTATATAAAAACATAATATTTTAAATTCAGCACAACATGGCTTCAGAAAAATCAAATCAACGCAATCTGCGGTGCTAGACTTCTTAGTAAGTCTATATAACAATTTGGATAATAATAATAAATGTATTGGCATCTTCATGGATCTTAGCAAGGACTTTGATCTTGTTGATCATGCTCTACATTTGGAAAAGTGTTTTCGATATGGTCTTAGAGGCTTAGTATATAACTGGATTGAATCATATTTATCCAACAGGTGCAATACGTAGTAATCAATAATAGTAAATCAAATGCACGTAAAATGATTGTGGTGTTCCTCAAGAATCCGTCCTTGGGTCATTATTATTTCTATTATTCATAATTATCTGCCAGAAATTGGCACACAAAACAAATTAGTAATGTTTGCTGATGATAATACCTACTTATGTACTGGGGATAACGTGAATGAATGTTTAAACTATGTAGAATATACCCTAAAAAATTCTCAAGCTGGTTTCAAAACAACAAACTTTACCTTAAAACTTCTAAAACCACATTTATTCATTTTACACCCAAAAGTGGAGTTATGAACAGCAGCCATTTTGTGAGAATAAACAATAAGTCACTCCAACAAGTTCTGTCAACGAAATTTTTGAGCATATATTAGACAATAAGCTTAATTGGCAGACGCATGTAAATAACTTATGCCGTAAACTACAATCCAGTTGTTATGCATTATACAGACTTAAAGATCTAGTAAGCAAATCTGTTTTGCTGACGTTCTACCATGCACAGTTTGTGTCAAAAATAAAATATGGAATTATATTTTGGGGTTGTTCGCCTCATAGCGTCACAGTTTTTTATTTTCAAAAGAAAGCCATTAGAACAATATATGGGCTATCAAATCTAACATCTTGTCGAGATACCTTTAAAGCCAACAAATTACTAACATTATTATCTCTATATAAAAGAAATTATTATGTATGTAAAAACTAAATTAAACCTATTCGTAAATAATAATGTTCATCATGATTGTGAAATTCGTGGGAAAGAGGATTTATGTATACCTAAACACAACTTAACTATTTCTGAAAAAAATCCTTGTTACATAGATATTAAAATATATAATAAGTTACCTGATTATATAAAATGTTTAGATAATATTATAGAGTTTAAGTATAATGTAGATATATATATATATATATATATATATATGGTATAGTGGTGAGAGGTAAGTGAATCCTCTCATGTGGTCTAATGCTACTATACACCAGACATCATAGATGTCTCCATGGTGCATAGCGACTTGCCATTTTGCAAGTACCGAGAGCGGCGACCTTCAGCCCTTGGTGGACTTAACCTATATACTGTTATTATACATGATTTGCAGGAAACAACTACTCAGCGGGCAAATACCCCGACCTGCATTGAATTATACCTTACAAATCATGAAAAATTGGTAGCCAATGTCATTTGTCAACTCCCTGACCAGACATAGACCGGTTTCGAACTTATTAGTTCTCATCAGTATGCCATAGGTCATGGAGCAGACAAATGACAGTGGCCAACCTGCTAGTCTTATACAGACTAATGTAAATGGTATAGTGGTGAGAGGTAAGTGAATCCTCTCATGTGGTCTAATGCTACTATACACCAGACATCATAGATGTCTCCATGGTGCATAGCGACTTGCCATTTTGCAAGTACCGAGAGCGGCGACCTTCAGCCCTTGGTGGACTTAACCTATATACTGTTATTATACATGATTTGCAGGAAACAACTACTCAGCGGGCAAATACCCCGACCTGCATTGAATTATACCTTACAAATCATGAAAAATTTTAACAGTATATAGGTTAAGTCCACCAAGGGCTGAAGGTCGCCGCTCTCGGTACTTGCAAAATGGCAAGTCGTTATGCACCATGGAGACATCTATGATGTCTGGTGTATAGTAGCATTAGACCACATGAGAGGATTCACTTACCTCTCACCACTATACCATTTACATTAGTCTGTATAAGACTAGCAGGTTGGCCACTGTCATTTGTCTGCTCCATGACCTATGGCATACTGATGAGAACTAATAAGTTCGAAACCGGTCTATGTCTGGTCAGGGAGTTGACAAATGACATTGGCTACCAATTTTTCGTGATTTGTAAGGTATAATTCAATGCAGGTCGGGGTATTTGCCCGCTGAGTAGTTGTTTCCTGCAAATCATGTATAATAACAGTATATAGGTTAAGTACTTGAGTATCTCACAGTCGAAAGTTTTTCGGTGTCAATCAAATCAGATTCGGAATGCAAATGGTGACTACGGAGTTTTAACTAATAAGTTAAGGTATATTACAATTTAAAATGGAGTACCAATATACAAACTTTAAATATATATTCTTACTAATGAAAATGAAAGCTGTAATATATACGACTATCGCCATCTATTGATGGGCGACTTAAGCGCACAACCGGATTAAAGTACTAAGGTATAAAATCGTATAGAGAAATCTTTAATAATGATTGAGGAATGTTTCAAATAATAAATTGCAAATATAACATAACCTACTACTAATAAGTACAAACTATCCTAAAGTATATTGTTTGATAGACTTTCGAACTATATTTGTGATAGCCCAGGAAATACATTACATTATATGAGATACACTATATAACAGGTGTGAATGAAAAAATTCCAGAGGTAAGGAAAATAACTACATGTCCAAAGTAAATTGATTCTGGGTGAATTTAATATTCCAAATTTTTCTTTCAATGCCATGGATCACCATAACATCTTACTACAAAATTTCTTAAACTTCTTTGATTTGATACAATTCAACTCGGCGAAAAATCAAAATAATCGAATCCTGGACCTGGTTATTGCAAAAAATGATTGTGAAGTAGGAAAGGCAATTGACGTCTTACTTAAGGAAGATTTACATCACGTCGTCTTGGTACACGACGGATATAATAAATAAAATTAAACATAAATCGAAATTATTAAAATTTTATGAAACAACAAAAACACAGAGTATTTGACTGAATTTAAAATACTTAGGGAAAACATAAAAAACGATATAAAAAGACCACATAGAGAATACATAAATGATGTTGAATCCAATATTTGCAGCGAACCGAATAAATTCTGATCACTTGTGGATTCACTTAAGAGTGATCGAGTTATGCCCAATTATGTTACATACAAAAATGAAAATTTTTATGAATCAGCTGAAATATCAAATACATTCCCTGATTACATTCAAGAATCCTATACCAAACCAACTAATCTTAATATCACTAATGACAGTCCATACAGTAACAATATCCTCACAATAAAAGAATTCAATGAAAATGACGTTTTAAAGTCGCTCAATATACTTAAACCAAAAATGACAGCCGGTCCAGATGTAATAACAGCTTTTATTTTAAGAGACTATTCACATATTTTCGTAGTCCCATTTACCATTATATTTAATCTGTCTGTCAGTACCAGTTGTTTTCCGAACGTTTGGAAGAACTCTAAAATAAGTCCCGTATTTAAAATAGTAAGCAAATTTGATATTACCAACTACAGGCTCATTACAAAAATATATAACTTTGCAAAGGTATTCGAGTATTTATTATATTACAATACAGATAATCATGTAAAACCAAACATAATAACACAGCAGCATGGCTTTATGAAAAGTAGATCTACCACAACAAATATATTTTACATAACCCAATTTTTATCGCAATCATTAGATGAGGGGGTCCAAACAGACGTCATTTATACAGACTTTTCTAAAGCATTTGATTGATTGGATCACGAAATCTTACTGTACAAACTTGATCTAAATGGTCCCTCTAATGGACTGCTTCAGTTATTTAAGTCATATCTAAGCGGTAGAACCCAACTTGTACACTATAATGGCTATACATCTCATGAAATAACAGTAGAACCTGGAGTTCCACAAGGATCAGTCCTGGGACCCCTGTTCTTCAATACATTTGTAAATGACATCAATAAAAACCTTAATGGTAATACCCTACTCTATGCCGATGGCATTGAAACTATTTACAAACATTCGAAACTCTAATGACTTCTAAATTTGCAAAGTAACCTCAGCAGATTAAATACATGGTGAGTAAACAATGGCTTACACCTTAATGCGATAAAACGTAATGATCTTGCTTTCAGTAAAAGTCCGAAAAAAATTATATTCGATTATAAAATTGACGATATATCTCTCAACAGACCCTGATGCGTTTAACGATCTAGGTGTTGTCTTTCATAGTAAATTATCTTTTGTTCCTCACATGAATCACATAATCCAGCAATTCTTCAAAACATTAGGCTTCATATGCAGAACTGGTCGTAGTTTTACACTATCGATACTATAGAGATGCTATTCAATACGCTCGAAAGATCTAGGATATGAGACTCATGTGAAAAATTTAGAAAATATTTAAAGACGATTAATGAAATTTCTTAGTTTTAAAATTGATGGTTTTTACCTGGCTATCGGAACACCGCAGGACCAACTATTAGAAAGATGGTCATTTAAATCTTTGGAACATCAAAGAATTTATTGCATGTGTATGTTTCTCTTTAACATTGTAAATAGCAAAGTAGAGTCCAGAAATTCTGGACCAAATTAATTTCAGAGTTCCATCTGTATCGACACGTAACCGCGCAACTTTTACTAATGCTATGAACTTTTCGGCATTGTCTAAAATATGTCAAAATTGATATTTTTCACATCATCTCTAAAACATTAAAATCACTTCTATTAAAATAATCTATAAATTTTCTTTCTCTACCACTATGATTTATATTAAGTACTTACTATATTGTTATTATATATGTTGTTATATATGTTGTATGTGGTATTTATGTATGTTATTTATAATTTTGTGGGACTACTTCCTGCTCTGTAATTGGATTGTTATAATCTGTAGAGCAGTGTAAATAAATAAATAAAGTAAAAAAATGAAATATAAATGAATGTAAATGTTTTGCAGGAATGGTATCATCAATGGGATATCTGTAGTACTGTAACAGAGATATATATTACAAAAATTATTGTTAAAAATACATGAATGAGTTCCTAAGATATAAAAATAAGAATTTAAAACAATGTGAGGATACTTAGCAGTAATACACATAATTCTGCTAGGTTGAGGTAGTCTCACTTACAAAAAATATATCAAAGTGCTACCAAATCGTGCAAAATATAAGTAAAATACCAGTTATTTATAAAAAGTTGTTAAATGGACATAGGCTATGGAACAGAAGGGAGAAATATAACCTATTAGAAATCATCTAAATACCAATGTAACCGTAACTCATACATTTCCTCCCCCACATTGAATCCACCATAATACAACCACCGTTTTAAATTTAGTATTTTGGAAAACACATTCGTTATCAGTGACCTCAAGAATAGGTGAATATCAAATTTCATATAAACCAACTTAATGTATCTTATCTACCATATTTGATTCGCAATTTTGAATCTTGAATTGTTGATAACAAATTCATCATCAATGCTCTCACATACCTCCGAATGCCAAGCGTAATGAAAATGTTATGAAATTTTGTCTACCTTTGCCTATGTCCTAGCACACTATGAAGTGCATATCCTAAAGAATCGGGCTGTTATGTTGGTGCGATAATTGGTGCAAGAAATTCATGACAAGCTCTCTTGACATTCATCTCAAAAGTACCAATAAGCCACCTCTCTGCCACCTAACGGATGATATTTCAAACGCCTATGAATAGAGGTAATAAAGCTTGGACTATATACGTGGTTTAACTTAGCCTCCACACCTTTTATTTTTAATTCATTTTTCTCAAAAAATTGGGCTCTTGCTCCTCAAAATAATTAGCTAGCACCCTGTTAGTGTCAATATTAATTATTGAAGGTGGGAGAGGTAAGTTAACGCTTTTTGGTTACTCTAACAAAGAAATAAAAAAATGGTTTCGATTGAAAAGGGCAGGAGCGATACCAAGTTCTCATTGCTGTCAAGAAAATATTGTTTATTACATTCATGTAAAAGACAGCTGGCGCTTACTTATACCCTTTATAATAATGCTAATATGTTAGATCCTAATAAATTATTAGTTATCAAAACCGGCGGCGCCTGAAGGCAAAGGATGTGTATGCGTGCTTTAACTTGTAAAATTAAACAACAGTTTTTGTGCTAATCTGAGGTAAACTGGGAAGGGATTTGTCCATGTTTTTGTTATGTCTGATCCCAGAAATTGAATATTTAAATATTTGCAATATCCTATAACTTCGGTGCATTGACTAAGAAACTATACGAACTTACCAACTTGTCAGGTTACTTCAGAAACTATCTAGTTTCATCAGCTTAAGAAAGCAGCATCTGTTACTTCCACCCGTCCCACGCTCTGATAAATAAAATCTCATTAAAGGTTAATGCCCTGGGTTTAATTTAAAGAACACAAGAAAGCGCTCCATGGCTGTACTCTACAATTTCTTTTTGAAAACTTGGAAACTTGGCCTCCCACATATCAGAGGGCGGCTCCAGAAAGTACGTCAGTTCTCTTACTGAGGAAGTGAAAGAAAGCTTGCTGATTCTACAATTTGGTCTCGTCGACTTTTCTTAATTAATTTTACTACTGACAGTTTTTTTTATTATGTTTATTATAAGCTGGATACTTTTTTGACAATTGCCTTAACACCACACATAGTTGACAATCCCCTAACCCAAAGCCATAGCTGTCTAGATAGGAGTTACACATCCTTCGATGCCAAACTAACATGGAATCTTCATATAGATAGAATACTAAAGAAAGCTTATATTTCTTATGAGCAGTGCCGCAGGACCGTGGGGAAAACCTGGGGAATGAAACCCAAAATTAGTCATGTGGATATACCCTGCCGTCATAAGATCAATGATAACCTATGGCGCTGTGGTTTGGTGGCCTAAGAGCAAACAGGCTACAGCTAAAATCAGGCTCAGCCAAGTGCAAAGATTTACCTGCCTAAGCATAACCGGAGCTATGCGAACAACGCCCACCTCTCTGTGGGGGGTAATGCTGTGTCTGTCACAACTAGATATATATCTAGGAGAAGGACGCCTCTTCTACAGGCGTGCACTGATAGAATTTCTCCCCGGTTTGTCTTTGACAGACCTTACATAATTCACACGAATAGTGAGAATGAGGCTGCCGGCGAAGGTGTGATCACATGATCAACATCTTCACAGACGGAACAAAAAAGAAGGGTGGGGCAGGATATGGACTATGCTCCAGAAGTCTGCAAATCCAATATAAATGGGCTATGGATGGGAAAAACAGATTGTCCGTAGACAAGCTACGGGCAAAGCAATGAGGATCTACACAGATTGTAGTCAATCATTACTATCCTTGAGAAATTACAAAATTACCACAGGAGCAGTATGGGAAAGTCATCAAGCACTTGTGGGTGCTCCCATCATGAATAACATATTGTTATGCTGGGTGAAAGGACATGCACAGTGTAGTGGTAATAAAGTAGCCGACAGACTGGCCAAGAAGGCCACAGGCCTAAGTATCTTTGGACCAGGTCCGGCCAGTCTGTTACCGATCACGGCGATAACACAAATAATTAAAGAGAACACCCACAATGAATTCAGCTGTGGGATGAAACAAACAACTGACAGCTTGTTAGGGAATTACTAAAATATCCCAACAAGAGTACAGCAATGGCGATGTCCAGAAGGAACCTACGTTTTATAAGGGGAATCCAGACTCGACACTGTTCGTTAAGGAAACATCTACATAATATGGGATTAAGCGAAACATCTCTCTGTAGAGGTTGTAAACAAGAAGGTGAAACGGCCCAACATGTATTTTGTGACTGTTCTGTCGTCTCATCAATCAGAGAATCCATTTTGGGGAAACGTTGGCCTACTTTGGCCGATGTAAGGGAGATGCCCCTAGGCAGCATCACCGCCTATTTCGTAAGATTAGGTTGGTTGAAGGCCTAGGCCAGGGTCTCCCTACAGGGAGGATGTACATTGTACAAGCGGCCCAGTGGGGCCTAAGTGCTGTGGTTCAATAATTTTTATTGACCACCTTCTCAACCAATTCCAGATTCCACATTTGAAAAACGTAGACAACATCCATTACCCACCGACATTGTCAATGTCGATGACGGGGATCGTACCAAGAATACAGCGGAGTCGGTCCAAGTGCGTTCACCACACAATTTCTCCAGCCGACTAAACTGTCGTGCCGGTTACTATTTATTGTCTTTTGTCACATTTACTTCATTATGTTTTAGAGCGTCGATCGTACGTTTTTTATTCTCCAATATTAATTATTCAGACAGACAGGTTGGAATTGGAAAATCTGCTGCCTATGTCTTTGTCTATTTACACAGAGAGGCTTTATATAGCTTCCCACTTAACCAAATTACGTAAAATTGACGTGAAAGAAATGTGGCGTCACAACTGTGATATCAACGCCAAAAGATGCAGTTGCGTTACTTCCACGTCCTATGGACGCTTAATATCCGTTTATGATCACAAATGCGATTCACATTTGTGTGGGTTAAATCTACGAGATTTCCACAATTTTGTTGCTGCAAAAACACATTCGTGTGACGAATTTTGCACTTAAATTAAACTTAATATTTTCTATTATGCGACTTAAAAATCACTCGGAAAACGCAAAAGCGGGGAGTTTAATCCACATCCTGGTGACAAATTTTATATTTACTATTCTGTGACTAAAAGATCACTTAAAAAATGTAAAATGTTGAGGTTTTAATCCACGTCCTTATAGCATTACTTTAACATAAAATTTACAGAATTTTTACTTTAATATGCCTTGAGGTTTACTGACGGTGAGAACACATTAAAGGTTGAAATCGCATGTATCGGATATCCGATAATATGATGATACGAAAGTTTTGCTATTGGTAAAATTTTATATTGTTCAAATTTCAAATAACTCCACCAATAGGAAAAATTTCGGATCAACATATCGTCATAGGATGTCAGATAAGTGAGAATTCAGCTTCAATCTATAAATATACATATTTTTCAAAATAAAACTAATAATAATTTTTTAACAATTGTCAAAAAACTAACAAAATTTTGTTTTGGTAATGGAAGTAGTGTTTATTAATCGAAAAATATAATTTTTACTTATTTCCAGAAATAATCAAAATTCTACATATGACTTTATTCTAGCAATAATTAACAAACATGTTTTTGTTATCACTATGTTGAAGAATACTCTGCCAATAAATTAATGTAAATGTGACTGTAGCTGCACAAATGTTAACTGTTTTTATTCTTGTAACTTTAAATGATAGCTGATTAGAACACAAAAATAACGAAAAAATAAACAATTTTTGTCAAACGTTTTACTCTAAAATTAAAAGTACATGTTTTAAGTGTTAGTATACATTTAAAGCGTTAAGTAGTTCCGTAAAAGGAGGTGGATCGAGACTGATGGATTAATAGAAACAAAAGCGTGGAACATAATTCAAAAATTGTCTGTTTAAATTTATAATTGGGCTTAGTTTTCTCTTAAATTATCTACCAGCAGGTCCCTTACGTATATCGTATTATACTTATTAGAACCAATACTGCTAGCTTCCTATATCTCCTTTGCAGTAAAATTAGGCTAAAACTTGGCGTATCGTGAACCTTCTACTCATGTGCCAAACTTCTGGCGATCTGTTTTCATGGTTGATGTATAGGTATTATCAAATTATAGATATACTCCGCTGTGACAAGATTACTCTGACACATTAAAAGTTCATTAGCACGAATTGCAAGTTTCATAGGCTTGTAATGTGCCTCTGAAGATGTGGATCCAATACAGTATTCATTTATAGTTACAAATAGTTTATGCTCTAACGAACATTCTAAAATTGTAATAATTTTATACTCGACGAAAATGATAATATGCATCCTGATTTAATCATCTGTCAGGGATCATTACATGTGTATAAGTTATCGAGTACATTAGAGTCTTGGCTTAACAGCATATTACAAACTATCAGTATTGATATAATAAGTACATTATGGTATGTACAAGGTAAATTTCAACATTTTAGTTATAGTGGATCAGATCTGGTTTTGGAATAAGGAAACGTCCGATTGTGATTTTTTTTGCTAATAAATAGAGTTGGATCCCCCCAACATT
Source organism: Leptura quadrifasciata (assembly GCA_963675555.1). Classification (NCBI taxonomy): domain Eukaryota; kingdom Metazoa; phylum Arthropoda; class Insecta; order Coleoptera; family Cerambycidae; genus Leptura; species Leptura quadrifasciata. The sequence goes on along the minus strand of OY776674.1, from coordinate 80,957,890 downwards.
CCGACACATTTGTACCGCGGATGTCAAAAGGGGGGAGGGAGAAACGACATATTAAATATATTGGAATATGGTTTTTCGAAGCCAACTCGGCGGCTTTTGTTCTGACGAAAAGAAGTCTTCAGACCAAAAATGAAGAGCTCATGAAAATAAACAAATTTTGTTCCTAATCTCATCGACGTGAGACCATTGATTCGCAAGATCGTAAATCCAAAGTGCAAAAATCAAAAAAATATGATTCATTTTTTATCATGGAGTGGAGTTGGGGACTCAATTTTTTTTTAACAGAAGGGTACTGGCAGATATTCTGTTGGGCTGGACGCTCGGAGTGGTGGGATAATTAGGAGGGAGGGAGAGGGCGAAAACGAAAATATTTAACATGCTGGTAACTCCTCGTGTTATTGAACTGTCGCGATCAGACTGACGTACATTTTTTTATTAGTTACAATATAATACTCGCATAAAATGATTTTTTTCGCAAACGCTTGGTGCGCAAAATAAAAATTGTACATCTTTTGAAACAATTTTTTTGCCGTCCTCTATCTCCGTTCCTAATCATCTTATCGCAATCTGGCCGAGCGGAAATTAAACGTTAACAAAAAAGCTATCAAGTGGCGAAAAGTAATGTTTCCCCACCCTTTCCCTTCGTGACAAAAAAGTGTTTGAAAACGTGCAATTTTTATTTCGCGCACCAAGCGTTTTTTGCAAAAAAAAAATTATGCGAGTGTTATCTTGTTTTAAAATTCTGTCATTTTGAAACGCCAATTAAGGACGTTAAGGTACCTACATTTTTATGCAAATCACGAGCTAAAATATCAACGCAGATCAGACTATGGTCAATTTACTCAATATTCATGTCAGATTTATGTACCTTATTATATTATGATAAAGTAAAACGTACGTTGATCACATGTAAAATACGTGGTTATAAACATGGAAAGAATAATCAAGCATAGGTAGGTATGTAAATTTTGCAAATACTTACTGGCATTATGTTATTAATGCAACAGAAAGCACTTTAACATTAACAGATGTTACCTTTAAACAGTTTCAATTATTAAAACACACCTGTAAGCAGTATAATCGTTCCACTGTGCTGTAACGCTATAACACAAACCTGCGAAAGCGAACTATAACCTAAAACCATTCGAACAGTGAAGAAGTGACTCACTCACTCATTGGTCACCAGCTGTTTTAATGGGGTAGTAGTAACATTATATGACTAGCTGCTGAAAAATAAAAAAATTTAAAGCAAGAGTTCAATTTATCTATGGAGAATACAACTTTAGTAATAGACAATAATACTTCATTCATATCATCTTCTAGAGCCATGTTATTCATGTAATATTTAACTTATTAAAATTGTGTCCTAGTAAGATGAAGAGGCTCCTATGGCGCCACAGCCCGATTTCGGGCCCTGGCCTCCTCCAGCTTCCTCTTCCATGCTGTCCTGTCCATAGCTATGGTTCTCCGTCGCTCTACTTGCGCGATGTATTGCGCATCTTCTATGACTCCGTCTTCCCATCTCCTTCTTGGTCTTCCTTTTGGCCTTCTACCATCCATTTTTCAGTTGAGAACTTTTTTTGGAACTCTACCATCTTCTTCCTTGCAACATGTCCTACCCACAGCAGTCTTTTTAATCTTGCATAGGTCCCCACAGATGTTTCATCGAAGAGTTGATACAGTTCGCGGCTATATCGTGTCCTCCAAATACCGCCGTCGTTCACTGGCCATATTCGCCTTAATATATTTCGTTCAAATGCGTTGATTGCGTCCGCCGATTTCTGTGTGAGTGTCCACGTTTCACACCCATAGCATAGGATTGGCCGTATTATGGTCTAGTATATTCGTAATTTTGTTTTCCGATGAATGTCCCGTGATGGAAATGTTGATCAGCGTGAGAAATATGCTCCGTTGGCCTGGATGATCCTTTTGCGAATTTCTGCCCCGTTCCCCTCCATTGCGATATTGATGAAGAGGAAGTTAAAAAAGCCTTCTGCATATTACCTGCCAATATCGACTTATTTTTGACAGGCCTCTGCTTTATTGAATTCTGGGGACAGTGTAGGCCTTATATCTCCGAGTACAGCTATTACTAAAATGACCATTTTTTGAGAGTAGTTCAGTTATTAGACTTCTAATATTTATATCGGTAGGTTCGGATGACTGTGACAAGACATATCATTGCTCTGATAGTCTGAATCCTTAGCTTTAATCATCTGACGGATAAATTTGGAACGCCTCATTCTCGATAATATATTTAATAATATTTAGATAGGGGATTTTTCGGCTTCCTTTGTATTAGTGCTTCATTATTGTTGATTGCATGTTGTAAGTCATCCCATTTAAAACCGCTATCTACATGCTTTCAAATGTTCTGATACTTGCCTAAAAATACATCTATTATAAGGTACATGATATATAATAACACCAAGACACCAATTCGTACCAAATAGTATACGCTGTTGGCTAAGTTTAGAGCTTAATTCATCTGATTTATCTGTAAAAATTTAGAAAACAGAATATTGATTTCCAAAAACAAATTATAATTTTAAAACCTAGGAAACTATTTCGTAAGGTGACTAATGAGATGTATTTGTTAGGCAGTTTTCTAATATAATAATTTGTTTATCGTAAAAAATGGCCTTTTAAACTCACTCTCGTAACCTGGCGCTATCCGAACCGAGCAAATTTATGAAAGAGCTCTCTATGCTTTGTAAAATTTAACGCTTTACAAGATAATCCATTTATTGTGTTAATATTTCCTGTGCGGTCGTAGGATCTATACCGTGAAATCACTAAAAGTATGAATTTTTGAAAAATCACACAGTTTCGTAACTTAGAAACTAGGTAACTAGTGGTCACATTTTTTTTATACCATGCTAGGGGTCATTCATGTCATTGTTCCTATAAATATTAGTCAGGGAGTGCCTAGTTTTTGAATTACATCTGAATGATTTTTTATGAATATCTTCGAATCATCTGCAAATAAATAAGTGATAATTTACACATGTATTTAAGTTTTTATCTTTCATAGGTAGGGCTACAGTTGCTACTGAAGTATAAAAATAAAGATAAAATAGATAATAATACATTGTTTATTGAATTTGTCTATCAGTAGTAATTTTTGTTGTTTATTCTTCAAATTCTAATAATAATAATAATAATAATTGTTATTGTTCTTTTATCCCCTAGTTACCGAAAACTATAATATGATTTTTAGTTTACCATTAAGTGGCTAGTACACATTAGGTAGGCGCGTGCGCCACAGGTATTCCCTTTTAAATAGAAAAATCGATGTGCCAAAGAATCAATATTGAAACGTACTTTTTTGAAGGCGAGTTTGACACGAGAATTAGTAATACAATTTAACAAGTACGCAGGCTTTGACTCTGTCAAGGACAGTAAAGTGCTTCCCAAATTCAAGGACCATAATAATTTTGTCTGTACGAGAAATTACAAAAAAGGTCCTTCTTACAAATGGCTGAAAAATGGTTTCAGAATGAAAATATATTTATAAGAAATGATGTCAGGACCGACGAAAGTTTTGCGAGAGAAATTTGGTTTAGGGGATCTAAAATGTAAATTATCGAAATAGGCTGGCTTGTAATTTAGTAATGAAAAGCGAGACCTGAGTATCGGTATGTGACTTGCTAAAATAATTGCCAGGGAGAAGCAAGGTTTGTCCGTAAATAAGCTCCGCAGATGAACAAAGTAAGTCCTCTTTGGGCATAACACGTAAACCCAATAAAATAATTGGCAATTCATCATACCAGTGAATTGCATAAGCCCATAGTCTTCAGGATTCTATGGACACCTTGATCTGTATTGACAGTTAACGGAACGCTAAAATAAAAATTACTAGGTACTGATAACTATATAATAATACGTTGTTTATTCAATCTATTAGTAGTAACTTTTTTGTTGTTTATAAATCAAATTCTAATAATAATTGTTATTGCTTTTTCATCCCCTATAGTTATCGAAAAATATAATATGATTTTTAGTTGGCCATCAAGTGGCTAGGACACGTTAGGTGGGCGTTTACGCCACAGCAGCCATAACATCTTGAACCCAAGTCCGAACGTTCGGCTGACTTGATTGGTGTCAAAATAAAACTAAAACCTATGTGCAGCATCATTATTGGTCTTTCCCCAGTTCAATCACGCCATTCCTTTGTTGCTTTGAATTCTGAATGACACTTATACTTTTTCTTGTTTAACAATTACACATTTATCTATATTTTGTCATAAGAAGAGCGACATAATTTTTGCGTTTAACAGCTGTTAAGCGTAACTCTGCTGCTTCTTAAAATCGCAGTTGACAGTGATCTCCATGATAGTTGACTAGAGGAAAAGTTCCTTCAATTGTGATGAAATCCTCGAGGTGCACAAAACAAACAACAATTTTTAGTAAATTTCGAAACTTCCAAGCCGATTTTTTAAAATTAAATTTGATGATTTCTTTCAAAATCCGGCAAATATATGACACTGGACAAAAATCCGGACTCGTATATTTGCCACATCCACATCCGGGGAAATCCTATATTTAGGAGATCTCAAGAAATAATTTTACCATGGCAAAATTTAATATTGCGTGCAAAGCTGAAGCTATTGCTTAAAATTTCTGCTGCTGATATAATAAATAGTTGGTTATTAATTAAGCATCGTGTAAAATCTAATATACGATCTTTGTCACCTCAGGAATCCGTGGTTAATCTTCGCATGTTAAATTCACTACTAGTGACTTCAGAATTCAATGGCATTTATTTACCGAAATTTAGTTCAAAACAAAGAAAGTTCATGAATGCCGTGAGTAGAAGGTAAAGTGTATTACATTTATTTTAGTCGATCAGATCAGGGATATACAATAAGGAAGGTATTTTGAGGAAATGGAAAATTAAGTTCAATCATCAAAAGTAATTCAGAAGAAAATACGCTATGCGTAAATCATGGCAATACAAATATATTTTTTATTTGCCTAGCTTATGGAATAGAATTAGGTACCGCTATCGGGAAAAATCTTTTAAGATTTCTCCGGATTTTCACATTCCAGATTATGAAGATTACTAAAATTATGATCTTTTCAATACTACCGTTCCATCAGTCTGCCTGTCCGTGGTCTGTCTGTCTGTTGACAATATTTAAATAAATAATTAAACACCACAGAAATTAGACAACCCCCAATTGCAGAAGCTAGAGGCACGTGCGAAAGGGAGTTACACACTGAAAAAACGCGGACATACAACCATTTCCTCTGATAGTACCGGAGCCGGGATTCGAACCCGGTGGCGCGATACCCGTGTAATTAATCGCGGTTGCCACCTCGCGCCTTAAACAACATGGCTATTGGCCAGAAAAATGGACTATTCGATGATGAAAAATAATATTTTTTTTTTAATTTTCATTTTGTTGATCACCACTATACAGGAACGATTTTCCCAATTACAGAGCTGTATTTTTTTCACATACACATAGACAATTTACAACGACCATATCCTACGACATTGTCATCTGCTGCGGCTGAGACTCAAATTCAGGAGAGGTATAGTGTATACGACCAGAATTGAAACCGTATAAAACCTAAAAGCCGGCAAAAACAGCCGGCATCTCTTTATTGTTTTTCTTATGACAAGCATTTCTGTTTATCTTCACAAGGCTGTTTTTGCCGGCTTTTAGTTTTTATACGGTTTCAATTCTGGTCGTATACACTTATACGTATACTAACCGTGTTGTCTCTCACACAACCTCGTCTAGTCCACTGCTATCAACTCGGTGACACATGAAAAATGCCACTAAACATCCATACCCTAGTCTGGATTTGAACCCGGGACTCCTTGGTTGCAAGCTTCAAATTCAAAACTATTTTATTAACTTTAACATTACAAAGAGCACCTCCCCAGGACCTATCTCGAACCAATCGTGCAACCACCGCGCTGATCGCAGTGGTGGATTGCAGGATCGGACGAAGTAGGCCTGGCTCGGTCGAAAACGACAATTAAAATCCCTAAACCTAGACTTCCTCTACAAAAGTAAGATAAAAAAAGTTGTAAAACTGAACAATATTTAAAAACAGATTAAACTGAAGTTTAAATTACACATTAACTAGGAACTCGCGCACTTACACTTTTAAGCCTATATATAAGCGTTGACCCACTGACTCTTGACCGTATTGTCAAGAAGTAAAGGTATTATAATATATACGGTGTAAACCCTAGAAATTTAATAATTAATTAAGAAACGAGGGGAAAATGTTAATAATAATGAAAATGCCTTTATTCGTTTATATCAAAAGTATAAATTGAAATACATAAAAGTAGCAATAACTATAACTCAAAGGACGAAGTACGATTGTACGAGATGTACACCCCACCCTTCCAGTTAATCTGAAAATTAAACAAATTAAATCTTACAATCCTAATATGGTAATAGTAAATTAACATGGTAATAGAAGAAAATAAGACATCCAAAATAAATGTCTATATATAAATACACATGCTCAGGTAAATATTGGTATGTATTAAAAAAAGTGACAAAATTACATGATTGTAAAATAAAGCGATTGATAATATGTAATAAATATCTGACTTAACACAAAAGATTGCTTTAATATACTTGGAAAAATTCAATAATGTTTGTAAGACCAAAGAGAGAATAAATAAATAAAATTAATAATCAAACAGACAAAAAACAGAACAGAATACGAGAATTGAGAGATACATTATAGTACAAAATAGTGTATCAAAGTTAATTCAATAAAATATAATAGCAAATGACAACTGGAATGTAGTTGACATTACTACCTAGTGAAGATACACTATAACATTTATGATAAATGATAAACTGATAAATAAAATACTAATAAATACAAGAATCATTTAGAAATTGTATTATATATACTATATAACCAAGACTCCGCAGCTTTAATAAGGACCCTATTGTGCAGCTGTTCGTCCCTAGTTTTCTTCTCCGAGTAATTCTCAGTCTCGCTAAGCCTACACAGTGGTATAATACGTGAGCTGGGGTTTCCTCTTCCTCTTGACAGAATCTGCATATTGCATCATCTGCCAGGCCCATTATGCTCACGTGTCTATTGAGCCGGCAATACCCAGTTAGAATGTCTACTATTATTCTGACGGCCTATCTGTTCTGGCTTAGTAGATCTTCCGTGAATGTTGCCTATCGTTCGTTAGTGAATTCTTTGGCCTGTCTCTGTTTTAAGAAGTTCCTCCATCATCCAGAGATTTGTTTTGCACCCATTTCTTAATGGCTGTTCTTATGTATAATTTTGCCACGCCACAGAAGGGCTTGGATCCTGTAGGGGCTTTGAGTGCGCCTTCTTTTGCCCTTTCGTTTCCTCCATGTCCCTCGTGCCCTGGTACTCATGATGCTAAGGTAACTCTGTTCTGACTTCCTAGTTCTATAAGGGCCATCAGCATTCCCAAATTTATTTATTTAACGTTGGCGTATTTCCGCTGCTGAGGCCTAACATCAACGCTTGTAGACGAAGAGAAGGAAACTTTTACTTGCCTAACATTTAATAGACAAGGGACCAACGGCTTTACATCCCCTCCGAAGGATGTTATATCCACTACACAATCCTCGCTTAAGATTACTTCCGCGTACACTGATATAAAAGTCGCTGGAAGATGTGAGGCGGGGACATGGCCTTCCTTGTGAACACGCAACAGCTTCGTCTCTGTCTTTGAAAAATTATAAAATTCGCAGACTTTCAGTATTGCTGCTCGTCCACTCTATAGAAGTAATGCTTTTGGACTGTTCTGTACTAGTTTTTCAACACTTTAGCAAGTGTTTCAGGAAATGTTTTCGGTACGTCGGGAAATGGAACTGAAAAATTTGTATAGCATAAAAAAATTGGATTTATTCAAAGTAGTTTACGTTATACACTAGTAAATGATTTAAAGTAAGAGATATTTTAATTAACACTTGTAGAAAGTAAAAATTAAAACAAATTCCTGGCTGAATTTGGAGTTTTTCGCTCGGGGCTCTGCACTTGAACTAGTTAATAACGCGATGGTTATAGACTGGGTACTTATCGGTACTAGGACACAAGTAACGAAAGTACAAGAAGTCGAGTATATTTTTCCTCAGCTTTTTATACCCCTTTTGCTGTTCTTGTCTACACCCTCGAAAAAAAATGGCACTGTTACTCCATATAAAACAGTATAATATTAGGAAATTTTTTTATGAACTTTAATATTTATTTGTTTGACTAAATTGGACAAAGTTAAAGGTAAGGCACTTTTGGCATATTACGGAAAACGATCTCATTAAAGTCCCATTAAACCACATAAAATTTCACGTCGATCAGACATCATGAAATTAGGCAACATCAAGTAAATATTTCAAGTTTCTTCGAAATCCAATGCCATGTAAATTTTATATACGTTAATATTCTTTCGATATTTAGACATCAACAAGATGATCAACTATTTTTATTTATTGACTTATCAAACATATTCTCTTCTGATTTTATTTAGTTAATTTATTAGTGAATTTTAATCTTTGTTCAATTAAAATCGGACAAATTTAAGGGTAAGGCGCTTTTGACATGTTATGGTAAATGATCACACCAAAGACTCAGTATACACTTCAAATAACACGCCGATCAGACATCATGAAATTGAAATACTGGTATTTCATGAATTACCTTCACCTCTGGAGTAGGCATCAGCAACTAAATATTTCAAGTTTCAATGAAATTCTATGCCACGAACTCGAATGAATTATAATTTTATACATGTGAATATTGTTTCGGTATTTAGGCATCATTAGGTGGTAAAATATTTTTATTTATTGATTTATCAAAAATATTCTCTTGGGATTTTGTCTAATGAATGGTTTAATGATTTTTGTTCTACACAAATGTTAAAATAGTTCTCGTAGGAAAATCCCTCACGGCTCATACCCCAATCCAGCGGATTTTGAATCATGGAAGTTGAAACAAATGTTCAAAAATGCAGTAGCTCTTGACCTTTTGGGACTACAAGAAACTAAATACATGTCCGATATCTCGCATTTTGATCGCTAAGTCTTGGTTTTAAGATCAGTTCATCGTTAAGTCCGACGACGGAATCCTTTAAAGGGTATATTAATTAAGCTTGGACAATTGGACATACTGCACTAATTTATTACTTTGTTTAAAGAAATGATTCAAATTATACATTTTTAATTTCAGCAAACATGACGTCACCGCGCCGGCGCCAGCTAACTATTAAGCCTAAAACCAATACATTAGGTATAAATAATTATTTTTGGAACGGCGTATTTTTCGCGTCGACAGTTGAAGATTTATGTGATAGTTAGTTGTAATTTTCATGTAATGTCAAGTAGTGATAGTCCTTCCACTAGGGCTATATACCTACATTATATTGTTTAATACTAAAATATTCGTGGCTTCCCTCAGAAAATTGTGTTTGCGAAAAAGGTCGAATAATAAATTGAAAATATGACACGAGGCAAATTGAAAGATAAAGCATATTGGGTGAAAATAAAATAAATCGGGTCCACAGTAACGTTAATAAACTACACCCAACAATATAGGCCTACTCTTATATGGGAGAGTTGGTCCAACTTGTTTCAGACTGTTTATTATATACATTGTCAATTAGAGCAATATGGTAATATAAATGTTACATTATCAATGTAATAATTAGAAAAAGCAACAAAACAATTGGTTGTTTTTGCCGTGATTCTACTCAATTCGTTCTCAACTCACTCACAATCAGTAACAAACGTGCTTAAATGGAGAGCCGTTCGAATTAATGTGGGGAACATAGATACCAGAGGCACGGCGGGTGTCAACTTGGGGGCGTCCTATCATTTCTACTGTATGTCACATTGGGATATATAGGTAATGTTATCTTTCTGTTAAAGAGAAACTTTGAGGATCCATTATGCGGATAATTCTCAAGTTTGTTTACTATTGGTACATAGAACACTCCTCTCAGTTAAGCGTCAGAAAATGGAGTTAGCGTTATTTACTAAGAAAAGGAAATTTCATAGTATGAAAATGACTAGCCTAGTGATTTGACTCCGTTTAAGAAGTGATGTCAAATACTCGTGGAATATATTTGCTAGACCTATGGTTTGCTAGAAGCAATGAGTAAAGCAACGGGCATCAGCAATTCAATATGTTCAGAGATTGGCATGTCTCTGTGTTACTAATGAGATGAAATTTAAAGTTACAAATTATTTTGATATTTTACCTAGCCAGATTAGCTATAGTACCGAGTAATAGATTTGATATTCACATTTACAATTAATTGTTATTATAATATTTACGGACACATTTGTTTAATTTATTTTAGGAGTAGGATAATTGCTGAAAAATAAGTTTATTATTCTTAAAAATGCCAATAATAATAAAAATAAAGCCAATCTAACACCACATCACATCATTTACTCGTGGAAGTGGTTTTAAAGTAATTCGCCGGTCGTTTTCTCGTTCGTTGGAGTAGTGGAACGCGGTTAGAAATGAAGTAGCAAAACAAATATTACATATTAGAGTGGCTAGTAAACTTTGATATGTTTTTAACGAATTCAGTCATCATGTTCATTTTCATGTGGCTCACTTTAGTCAGGGAGCTTGCGATATTTTCACTCAAATAACTTTGAAATGAAAATTAAACGACGTATAATATTTTTCTAAAATTTTCGATTAATATCGTGAACGTCTGTTCGGCGGAGTTACAATTTTGCTGAGATTAGTTTCTAATGAATCCACAAACAACAAAAAATGGGCATGTTTTTTATATGATATATAACAATATCTCATACTGTTTTAATAAAATCACCAGATAGATATAAAACTACTTGAGAGTTAAGGATGTGTGTCCCATTATAATTATTTATTTCAACCACCCAGTACGTTACTACATTCTAGCATAGAAATTAACATTTGCTAATTATAAAATATTATTTTAAAATGTACCAAGTACAAAGCCAGGCCTGCCAGTACGTTCACCTAAGTTATTTAGCAACTAGGTGACAAGGTGAAAATACTGAATTAGAAAAAGCGGCTAACGAGTGTAAGGTAACGACTGGGAAGAATTTCGTAAAGTAGTGAGTTCGATTATTAAATTAGAAAAGAAAGTTCGTGGTGTTTGGTGCGTTGCCCATCTCGCTTCCCAGGGGTTCGCTCCCAGAAGGTTAGATTGTAAGTATATCTGTTGCATTTTTACTTGTATTACTACAACAAATTTGTGGCTTGTTGTTTTTACCACTGTTTTATTTATGAAGTATTCACTTAATTATAACGCGACATGTGGTAGAGACACCGGGAGTGGCAATAATATGCACTGGAAAATAATTTAATAATGTAAATACTATGATGTTACTATTCAATTAAGATGTACGCTCTAGGTTGGAATATGCATTAGTGGCATGGAGTAAGAAATACAAACGTTAACTATCAAGTAATTGGCTAGCCACATAATGAAAATTTGGTATGGTTAAACAGTATTGATTTAAAAACAATAAGAATGTACTGTCATCGGCAGATGAGGAAAAAACGCGAAAAATTCGGGACCAAAATTATCTTTTCCACACAAAATTCATTATAACTTTCTAAACATTAAAGTACGCGCATTTACAAAGTCATTTTCGAAAACTACAGGAAAAGACCTTTCATTTGACGTATCGTACAGCTCGATACGATAAACACCAAAAAAGTTATAGGGCAAAACAGCCCCAACACATAGCACAAAATAGCCACGTGGCGAGGCCCTGCAGCGCAACAGCTCGCGGCCGGCAAAGCCCGTGCTACGTCACACCGCCGGGAAACTATAAATATGCGCACGCCCGCTAGCCCTGCATCAGTTCGTCCGCAACCATCGACCAGTACACATCATCAGTTCGTTCGTGACCATCCGCCAGTAAACATCGATCAGATCGCGCCTGCCTTTGACACCTCTACCTGAAGACTCTAGTGTATTATAGTAAATAGTTATTTTATTCCACAACCTGCCTAATTAGTAGTTTGGAGTGCACAGTAGTGGTGAAAAGTGAAGTGGGTGTTACTATATCACAAAAGAAATCGTTATGAACACCAGGAGTCGATCTAGGCAGAGGGACGGCGTCCCATCTAGCCAGGTAGACTCGCCACCAACACAGTGCCGTTCGCCCCAGGTCCCGGACGCTCTCGTTACTAGTCAAGAGGACTCAGGTCTGGTAGGGGAAATGGTGAACCCCTTGTCGCCCAACGTCGCGGCCCGTCAAATTCTCATCAGTCAAGAGGACTCAGGTCTGGTAGGGGAAATGGTGAACCCCTTGTCGCCCAACGTCGCGGCCCGTCAAATTCTCATCAGTCAAGAGGGCTCAGGTCTGGTAGGGGAAACGGTGAACCCCTTGTCGCCCAACGTCGCGGCCCGTCAAATTTTCATCAGTCAAGAGGACTCAGGTCTGGTAGGGGAAATGGTGAACCCCTTGTCGCCCAACGTCGCGGCCCGTCGATTTTTCCCCGGTCAATGGGATTCAGCCCCGGCCAGCCAGGGGGCTGCCCCTAGCCCTAACGTATATCCAACCCCGGGAAGGGGACAAGAAGCACAGCCCTTCCTCACACCATCCACTAGCCAACGCCGACCTACTACAACCACGGACTCCACAACCAGAAGTCTTCAAGGAGTGCAGCCACCGCCATTAGTAATGCCTGCTACCCCTGCTCTCACCCCAAGTGGGAGGAACACAAGCCAAGCTGATGCAGTAACACATGCACTCACGAAAGCGGTGCAACAGCTAACGCAGGCACTCACAGAAGCGGTGCAACAGCTAACGAACACCACCGAAATACTCCTGCAGCACCTAGCTCTACAAACCAGGACAAGCCACGACCCCCCGGCTTCGCCCCGGGCCACTTCGGGCCCTATGCAAACAACCTCACAGCCACTTCCGGAATTGGAAGTAGAACATGGCCTACCACCAATACAACCACAGCCGGCATCGTACGGGGCGGAAATGGGCCCGGCTCACCAAGCAGCCGCGGACGCCGCAGTTCGTAGACAGTACCATTCATTATTTTTTTTAATTTATAACATAATCAAATTGATTGCCTTGATTGCCAAGTTTTCGCATTTACATCTTGATATTATGACATGTACAATCGTTTTTGTATTTGCCTGTCCTTGAGCAAATGCTCTGATATCTTCCCCATTTTATTGTATATCCCCATTGTTTTAATATAAGTGCTATTGATATCTGTAATCACAATATGGATACAAGAAATTTCAACTTGTTGGTTTAATGTCATTGTCGTTAGTTGCATATTTTATATGTTGTTATTCTTATAAATTTCACAGATACCCTGTAATCGAAATTGTTATGTGTGAGTAATGTAATGTTAAATAAATAATATTGCATATAAGTGGATCTGTTGATAATTAGTTACAGGGAAAACTGTTTTCGAGGAGAAGCAGTACACATCGATGCTCGAAGCCAATCACAATTTAAAATAAAAAATTAAATATATATTTGCCTATCCGACAAGATATCTAATACAAATGGCCATACAAAATAAAGGGTGTACGAGGTCACATGCTCCTTGCTTAGTAGTTTTTCAGAATATTTTTCAGAATACACAAGTTCAGACTACAGTAAGGAAGGTGTAGGTGTAAGATATAAGGAAACAAAGCTAACCTATATCTTGATTTTCCTTTCCTCCAAGAATCAAGTTAGATAATCAAAAATGTTATTTTTATTTGGGGATAAGGAATGAAATACACTGAAAGGTGTCGGAATTTAATTTATATATCAGGTGTAGTAGAATCGTGGTACACCTCTCTATTTTTCCTCAGTTTTAAATATAAACTATTGAAATTAAGAACATCTTATACTACGATGGCTCTGAAGGGCCACAGCAAAAATATTAAAAAAGTGGAAATTTCTACTTTAAAAGTAGAAATTTCTAGTTTTAAATTAGAACTTTCTACTTTCCAAAGTAGATATTTCTAGGTTTAAAGTAGAAATTTCTACTTTCAAAAGTAGAAATTTCTAGTTTTAAAATAGAAATTTCTACTTTCCAATTATACAATTTTAAAGACAGAAATGTCTTCTAGTGTTATTTGCCGTCATGCTTTAGGTGTTCTTCATGTTTTAAGTAATTATAACTATAATTAACTGCTGGGAAACTAATCTAAGAAATATTATACCTTATGAACTTTTATATGCAATTTATTCGAAAAGAGAAGCGACGCCAGAAAATATTTTAAATAACGTAATTGTTGATGAACATCTCGATTTAGAACAATCGAAAATAATAATTGTTAAAAAATTCATACATGAATGCGATGAGAAGGATTTAACAAAATTTTTGAGATTCTGCACTGGCGCGCAGATTTGTTAACAGAAAATCCTCGAAAAATAACTTTTAACGAATCGAAGATCAATAGCTCATACCTGCGGCTCTATATTACAGTTGTCCCTATCATACATGATAATTATACCGATTTTAGAGCTCAAATAAACTCAGTTTTATGGTCGAATATATCGGTGATAGATTTTGGAACTTCAAGTTTAAAAATAATCATAATGGATCATGATTTGAAATCATTCCGATTCAAATTCATCAATGTGGTCATTGAAGGACAAAAATCCATCTACTATGACCCCTAAATTTCAGTATGTCAGCATTTATATATTTTATGGCTTTTATCCAATCATTTAGTGAGAATGAAAAGTACATCCCATCTCTCATCTGCATAAAGGTGAACACGACAATGAGTAAATATCTTGGGAGATCGATGATAAAACTGGGAATAATATTTTTGTGATCTTCTTTAATCGTTTACTTAAAATTATATCTTACATAAGGACAGTATTTACGTTTTATGCCAAGAGGACATAATGGGTGCATTACAATTAAAACAGATATATATTACTATCAAAATATTTTAAGTTTTAGTACATAAGTTTCGTATCCACAAAATGAATGTTAAGTAGGCCTTTCGTAGGTAATCGGATAAAAAAGCAAACCTTATTTTCTCTTTAGAGTCGACGTTTTGAAAATCTTTATTGTTTATCTCAGGACTAATGAGGTGAAAAGTTATCAGTCATTAAAATCAGACATAATATCATCGTTAACATAAAACATAAATATATAGATCCAGTAGCAAAACTTAGTCTATGATTTTTTTTTACAATGCTATGAGATTCGTTGTTTAAAATATATATTTTTTATCCAATTACCGACGAAAGACCTATTTTAACTTTGAGTTGAAAGCGTTATAGATGACATCATACGTAACGGCACTTATGTTAAAAAAATGTAATTCCTATAATAAATTGTATCTGGTTTACTTTTCCCTCCTCACATAATACAAACATATGATCTTTTATACAGTGCGTATCCATATACCACAGCTTTTTACAGCAACATCTATCTGATACTAGAAGTTTTCAGTAATCTATTAAAATTTCTAGTTATGTGACATATCAAAATAGTAAATTATTAAAATATTTAGTTCCCGCAGAATCTACATTTATTAAATTGATTTTGATGCCCATAAATATAGCCAATTTGAACTGTCCTTTTAAAATGTAGGTTACCGCCTTGTAAAGATATAAATGCTGACTTTAAATGTTTAGTTTTACTAAAACATTTTTCGAAGTTATACTAAAATAAATAAAACAGAACAATGTGTAAAACGACACTTAAAATTGCAATTTAGTATAAAGAAACGGCACAAAAGTTTGATGTAAAAAGTAAAAATAGTTAGATATTTTTTATTTAATATCTTATTGTATAGTTGCAACTGAAATTTATTAACATTCATCACATTCATTAGATATTACTCTAAACTTAACAATAATTTTATCTCGTTTCTTAAACAAACGTAAATATCAACTGTATCGAATAGATCTGCCTTAACTCCATTTTTTCTCTTCTAAAATTAATTCACATAATTGATAGACATCCTTGTCGACCTTGTCACAGGAAAATAGTAGAAATTTAGTCTCATTTTTACAAGCCTCAAGGGACACCATATTTTTAATGGGAATAAGATCATCTATCTACCTAACTACTTATGATAGGTCAACCTTACACCACAAAAGAAGTCGTTTACCACCACAAGAGAAATTGTAGTCTTAAAGTAGAAATTTCCAATTTCAAACTAGAAATTTCTACTTTTGAAAGTGGCCCTTCAGAGACATCGTATTATAAACGTCACTTTTTGAAAATAAATATTTTTTTCTGCCACTTTTAATTTAATTCTGCATGACTTTCTGAATCCAGTGATACTACATATAAGTGACATATCGAACGTAAATTTTAATTTTGGTTCAATTTTTAGTTTTCAATTTAATTCTGTCATGACCGTTCAGATTTTAATTGACCCGCATAATGCTCCAAAAATCGACCCTTAATTTCACATATTTACTTATTTACGTGTTTACTTGTTTCTGCATGTTTACATATTTGCATTTCTACATATTTACATATTTGCATATTTACACATTTACATATTTGCATATTTACACATTTACATATTTACAGATTTACATACTTACATATTTACATATTTACATATTTACATATTTACATATTTACATATTTACATATTTACATATTTACATATTTACATATTTACATATTTACATATTGACATATTTACATATTTACATATTTACATATTTACATGTTTACATATTTACACATTTACATATTTACATATTCGCATATTCTCATTCCCCTATGCACATATTCCCATATTCCCATATTCACATATCCCCATATTCACATATTCACATATTTGCATATTCACATTCACATTTTCACAATTTCATATTTTCACATATGCACTTGTTCACATGTATACTTGTTCACATGTTCACATATTCACATGTTCACATATTCACATTTTCACATTTTCACATTTTCACATGTTCGCATGTTCCCATGTTCGCATATTCACATGTCCACATATTCACATATTCACATATTCACATATTCACTTAGTCACATTCACGCATTCACGCATTCGCACATTCGCATATTCACACATTCACATATTCATATATTCACATATTGGCATATTCACATATTTACTTATTCACATATTTACTTATTCACATATTTACTTATTTACATATTTATATATTTGCTTATTTACGTATTTACATATTTGCTTATTTACGTATTTACATATTTACACAGGATGATTTCACATTTTTTCGAAACCTCTGTTTTTTCATATCTTTATAGAAAATTCAGAAAATAATCACTTTGGAGAAAAGTTGCCGATGAAACATAGCCTTGCATTTTCATGGGAAATTCACCCGTAAATTTTGAGATCAATTGGACTAACCCTTTTCTCAATATTGACAAAAAAGTTGTAGGTATGAAATGTACTTGGTTTTAATGATATTACCCAATTATACTATTTAATACTTTGAAATATTTTTAGAAAAGTTCATTTTCCAATTTATAATTTTTCCTTTTCGATTTTTGTTTTTATTCAAAATCAAATCTTTGGGGAGTAAAAAGTAAGTTTACATTAATTTCAATTAGTAGCGTGGCTACGTAGAAAGGGTACGGCGTTTTATGATAAAAGCATTTCACTTCGTTCATAGATACTATAGCCATATGAGAACAATTTAAGACGCAGAGCCAGAAAATAAACGTGGTGGATGGAAAATCTTCAGGGTGATTCAATGAAAAAAAAATTATATGTAAAAAATTGTTGAATACTTGGTAGTCTAGAGCCACAAAGCAACTATTAAGGTATCTATGGATTTTATATAAATAATAAGTTATAATATGAGAGGATTCACTTACCTCTCACCACTACTAAATAATAAGCTGTCATAGATTAGGTACACGTTATTAGTACTACCCCTAGAAACTTTTTTTTTCTGGGAGAGAAAATCTTCAAAAGGCAGACCCTGCTCTGTTGTTTATCGCGTCTGGGGTGTGTGGGCTTTTACCCCACGAAAAGTTCTCCATTTTCGTCACCACAAAGTGCTTCGGAACCGCGTGAACATTACTTCGAAGAACCTCTAGTAACCTACATGTTAGAAATTCACATGGATTTAAAAGGCTTGGAATAAAATTACTGTAATTTATTTTTTTCTTGTATTTATAAATAAAACCAAAGAGGTACCACCCCCACCTCCAAAACCACGTCGAAATAAATTATACTAAAACCTTAAAACTATTTTCGTTTTTATTTTTAGCGGATATTACAACGATTTAAGTACTATTGAAACTAAAATAAATTTTCAGTTATTCTGTTCATCGTCTTCTTCCATTACTAAAGGAATATTCATGCTGAAATTAAAAAAAAAAAAGCTGTTATTTGGACTATGCTGTAATATAGAGTACAAACCTGGAATTGGTTCAATTTTCTTCACAATTTGTGCATAGTTGAGTTCATGGAACCTTGAAGCTCTTACAAGAACATCGGGAACTTGTGCATCCTTTTTTACATTTGTATTTAACAAGTTCTCTAATGACTTCCCAAATTAGCGGAAAAGTTGTCCAAATAGGACACGATCAATTTCGATTGTCATCCCCAATCTTCCGGATATGACAAAATACTTGATAACATGCTCGATTTAAGTAGTATCAGTCTGTCGGCTGGTGTTTGTTGCAATCGAAACATAAGCGTTTTGATGGTAATATGCAATTATTACGCTTAACGCGCCAGGCTTATAATTTGTAATTCAGCGCTCGGCGGAGCACATAGCCCGGAGAGTAGCTGTTGGTTGCAGTCTGGTTACGTTCCTTAGAGTAAAATAAGGATTTTATAGAGGAGTTTGCGACTAAAAATATTATGTTTTAATATTCCGCCATCTAAAGGCACATTTGAACTATGCTAAGCCCAGTCAGGCTATTTATTTTTCAATTGCAACGGACACTGGACCGCTGGATGGCGCCTGCTAACTATTTTTACATGTCGCTATCCCAAAGATACCGAAATGTACCAAATAGTCAAGTGATCCTCGTGTCGGTCTGTTACGGACCTCTAGCGTATGCGACCCACCATACGCTTTAGCGTTTTGTGGGCATTATTATAACAACTGCTACACGTCCGAAACACATTTCGCTATTCTCCACGGGAGGGCCCCACGTTGAACGCCACAGCTACGAGTTACACGTACATAAACAAATCAATACGTTGGATCTTAATGATTATCAGATATTACGTAACGAAATCACTTGGGCTACTGTAGCGTAGCAGATATCGTAGGCACTGACTTACCCGGAAAGTGATGTACGTGCCTACGATAAAATTTCTCTAGCTCAGACTATCTCAGGGCGTTAAGCCCAAGCTTACATAAACTATGATAAATTATTAGTTTACTTACTTAACAAACACTGAGTTTTTTCCATATGTAGTGGTCGCAGACGAAATAATGACACTTTCTTTAAAAATGAAGCACTATTTTATTCAATTTACAAACCCATCATAGGAAAACCTAACACTGAAAGTTGTAAGTAAGGACGCTGATCACCAACCACATGAGAATATAACTTCCGTCACGCAACTCCTGCAATGTTGTCGTATGCTTGACTCCAAACGACAATTGGCTAAGTCATATGTTCCTCCTCCACCTAAGAGTAAATCTCTTATACCAGAGTTGGCTTATGCCTCCACTAGTTCTACTACTTCTCGTTCAACTTCTTGTTCTAGTCTCGTAGTGGATGAAGTCCAACACTCTGGAATCAAATGTTTTAATTGTGGCCAAGTTGGTCATGGGCATCGGGAATGTCAGGCTCCTAGGAAGAAGTTCTGCTATAAATGTGGTAAAGCAGAGGTTACTGTTAGGTCCTGTCCTAAGTGTTCGCGTTTGGAAAACCGTCCAGGGAGACACTAATTGGTCGAACAGTTTCTCCCGGTGTATGTGAGTCGACCAGCAATGCTGTTGATTTAAAACAACAAATTTTTCTCGATTATGTCATTTCTCATGTGGTTGGTGATCAGCGTCCTTACTTACAACTTTCAGTGTTAGGTTTTCCTATGATGGGTTTGTTGGATTCAGGTGCTACCAGGACAATGGTAGGATCATCTGGTTTTGAGGTCTTCCAGCAGATTGGTTTAAGTTTGAAGCCTTCTGTCAATGAGTGCAGAGTGGCTAACGGGCAAGTCTGTTCCGTTATAGGTTATGTATCTGTTCCTTTCTGCTTGGGTGACAAAGTTCATGTAATAGATGTCCTAGTAGTTCCGGAAATACCGCATAAGTTAATTCTAGGGATAGATTTTTGGGTGGCGATGAATATTATACCAGATTTACGACAAGATGTTTGGCATTTTTCTGAGCAGGAACCACTGGTTGAGGTTAACAGTGTCCTTGACGAAACTTCTTTAAGTGTATCACAGAAACTAGCTCTGGATAGTTTGGTGGATGAAAACCGGAAACTGATGGGTACTTCCCTTGGTCGTACACATCTCGTTTCTCATGAGATCGAGTTACTCCCAGATACCAAACCTATCAAACAGAGATACTATCCTGTTTCGCCTGCCAGACAAAAACTGATTGATGATGAAATTAAGAAAATGCTGGAGTTAAATATCATCGAACCGTGTAAAAGTCTTTGGTCTTCCCCAATATGTTTAGTGCAGAAAAAGGATCTTACTAAAAAGGATGCCTATCCTCTGCCGCTGATTTCCTCCATATTAGATCAGTTGAGGGATGCCAAATATCTAAGTTCATTAGATATTAAGAGTGCATATTGGCAAGTTCCGATTGCTGAATCTTCCAAAGACTATACCGCTTTCACTGTCCCTAATGGCCTGTATAGGTTTCGAGTTATGCCTTTTGGGTTGTCAAATGCGCGTGCGACTTGGCAGCGTCTTATTGACACCGTGCTTGGAGCTGATTTGCAGCCTTCGGTTTTGGTCTATTTGGATGACATTGTGGTAGTGCCAAAGGATTTCGAATCTCACCTAGAAACGTTGCAGAAGGTTTTTGATCGCTTGCATTCTGCTGGGCTAATAGTTAGTTTTGACAAGTGTCAATTTTGCCGTCCTGAGCTTAAGTACTTGGGATATGTTGTTGATAAGTACAGTTTACGTCCTGACCCAGCGAAAGTAGAGTCGATTTTGAGTGTACCTTCTCCGAAAAATGTTAGGGAAATTCGTAGATTTATAGGCACAGCATCTTGGTATCGAAGGTTTGTACCGCAGTTTTCTACAATAGTGCATCCCCCATCACCTCTTTCCGCCTCACGGGAGGAAGTGTCTTTGGTTGGATCTCTGTGATGGGGGATGCACGAATACCATCATCGTGGTTATACCTGCGAGGGGTAAGAGTCCCCAAAAATGGTCTTGTGTGGCGCTTGCGTCTTGAGGGACTCCGTCTCGTTGGGGGCGCTCACATTGCGGGCAGCTGCCTTTAAAGGTATCCGTCTGGAGGGGCTCGAGCTTGGGAGGTGCTGCTTGGAGGTAGCCTGGTCTAGGCCTGGTTACCATTACCCGAGTAGGCACTACTGGGCTTCAGACTAACCTCGTTGTTTAGCAAGGGTGGTCGTCGTGGTGTGACGGGGAAAACTCTCGTACCTCATTGTTTTGCTGGTGGAGTAGCCTTGGGGCGAGCTACTTCCTAGCTGTTAAGTCCTTATGCGTTTTTGTTCTTTTTTTCCCTTCTCTTTTTTTTCTCTATGTATTTTTTTTACTTGTGTTGTTATGCCTGATGGTAACTTGGGAGACGAGTTAGCCATCCCCGTGCATTTACGTCTCCTTATTTTTGACATTATTTTTGTTGTTATGCCTGATGGTAATTTGGGAGGCGGGTTAGCCATCCCCGTGCATATTAAGTCTCCCCACCAATTATCCATCCTCTGGTGAGAAGCTAGTAAGAAAAAAAAATCTTCGATTTTTTTTCCTGTGAGTAAAGGGGGAGTTGTTACAGACCTCTAGCGTATGCGACCCACCATACGCTTTAGCGTTTTGTGGGCCGCATTATAACAACTGCTACACGTCCGAAATACATTTCGCTATTCTCCACGGGAGGGCGACACGTGAACAGCAGAGAGCTGGCGTGATTGGGAGTAATTAGTTGTTAATTCTGTGAACCTCGGTTTTATTCAAGGCATCCGGGTGGATTTTAGAATAATCAACTCAAGAAAATTTCCTCAATCTGTTGTTGTTCCGTTTAGCGGAATATTTTGTGTTTGTGAGTAAATTTTATCTGCGGAAGCAGGATATTAAATTACACAAGGTAAGCTAACCTCTTCACGCCATCTTGCCCGTTCTCTACCCACGTGTTTCGCAAATTTGCAGGCTTTCCTTTGGAAATACAGTGTCAACTTAAAAGGCGGACTCGACCCCATTTATCCGACTGTGGCTTCCAGGAGTTTTGGTGGATTGTTCCCTCATCAGTGAGGTAAATTATATTCCTTTTGTAGGTTATGTCAGAATTTCTCACATTAGGCATGCTTCACGTGCATTTCTGACTTTGTGAATTAAATCGTGATATCTTTAGGGTTCCACGGACGGGGCTTCTGCATACGTCAGTGAAGTTCCACGGACGGGGCATCCACACACAGTGGAAGGTTCCAGGGCTGGTGAGGCTACGAACAACCCCATCCTTGGGTCCATTTCTTGTGTCCCGAAGACATCTCTGTAGGGCTACAGTTCTTCCACGTCCGGACTCGGTATCGTACCACCCTGAATAAGTGTGTTTTTGTTGTGTTTTATTCTTTTTTACTTACCGGGGACCACCTTCAGTGGTTCGGCTGGATTTAAATTCATACGTTTGCATTTTTAACTTGTACATATTTACAGATTTTATGCATTTACATATATTTAAGGAGGTTCTTTAAATGAGACCTTTGTGGCAGTATTTATGAGCAATTCATGATCATATTGTAAACCGATGTGTAGCTACACGAGGCATTTTATGAATGTTGTAACTGATTAATCGTGAAATTGGCCACAACTTTGAACATCGCCAGGTTACATGCTAGAGAACCAATATCTGTAAATTGAATAAAATAGTGCATTTCATTTTTAAAGAAAGTGTCATTATTTCGTCTGCGACCACTACATATGGAAAAAACTCAATGTTTGTTAAGTAAGTAAACTAATAATTTATCGTAGTTTATGTAAGCTTGGGCTTAACGCCCTGAGATAGTCTGAGCTAGAGAAATTTTATCTTAGGCACGTACATCACTTTCCGGTTAAGTCAGTGCCTACGATATTTGCTACGCTACAGTAGCCCAAGTGATTTCGTTACGTAATATCTGATAATCATTAAGATCCAACGTATTGATTTGTTGATGTACGTGTAACTCGTAGCAGGTCGCCGCATGCCTACCTTGCATTGACGAGGGCCAACAGCTCGAAACTGCAGTCTGCAAGTGGTGTGTAACGACTGACACGAGAGCTCATATAAGTAGGATAAGTCTTTCGGCTGGTGTTTGTTGCAATCGAAACATTAGCGTTTTGATGGTAATATGTAATTATTACACTTAACGCGCCAGGATTGTAACTTGTAATTCAGCGCTCGGCGGGACACATAGCCCGGAGAGTAGCTGTTGGTTGCAGTCTAGTTACGTTCCCTATAGTAAAGTAAGGATTTTATAGAGGAGTTTGCGACTAAAAATATTGTTTTAATATTCCGCCGTCTAAAAGCACATTTAAACTATAGTCAACATTTGTTACTACAGTTTTTTCAAATTTTTCGTTTTATAAATTTAGATCCTTCATAAGTATCTAAAGAAGCAGAAGCAGCCAAAATTAGCTGCGTGTCTTTTTTTTTGCTCATATTGTATATGCAATATACCTAAAATAAAAACTGATAATCGTTCACCTCAATTTTCAATTTATAGTATATTTTGTTGGAAAATATTATCTATGTGTGCGATTTATAATAAATAAATTTGACAACCTTTCAATTTTGTTTTGATGACTACCTCATACTCATAACCACACATTATTCAGGCAATATTTACAAATTTATGTGTTTTAAAATTATTGAACAATCATACCTTGCTAATTCACTTTAAGCAACAATGTGCAATATAATAAGCTTCAGTCTAACACGTTGATAAAATCACTTTGTAATCAATAAAAATCAAGAAGTTTATACAATATATTACCATTAGACTAATAATAAATAAATAATAAATAAACACCACAGAAATTAGACAACCCCCAATTCCAGAAGCCAGGGCTTGCGCGGAAGGAGGTTCCACATTGAAAAAACGCGGACATACAACCATTTCCTCCGACAATGCCAGTGCCGGAGTCAGGATTCGAACCCGGTGGTGCGATGTCCGTGTGATTAATCGCGATTGCCACCTCGCGCCTTAACCCACGCGGCTATCGACCAAACAGCTGTCTTTGTATTACTAGCTAGCGCACTCATTCGTATGCGTAAGATTTTAAAACAAAAAGCAGCGAAGATATTATGACCGGTAAGTAGCGACGTTTTCAGGTTCTTATTTCATATAAAGTAAATTAAATGAGTTGGTTGATTTTCTTAAGGCAATGCATTGTATTTAGGGTGAAATGGTAGATAATATTTTAAATACTAATGTTTCTTTCAAACATTCCATTTGAAATTAATGTCAAATGCACAATAATTTTTTTTATAATTGTACCTTTAGTCGACATTATAAGGTGTAAAGGGGATGAAACTACCCCCGAGTAATAATATACTACTAAACCTTGATCACATTGATGAAAAAAGCCAGTCTTTGAAAAAAATCTAAAATTAAAATTAGTTTCTTGGTATTGTAATTATAAATAATCCCCCTTTAAAACACGACTCTGCCACAATAAAAAATTTGGCTCTCCATATTAAATCACTCCAAAGGTGGTAAGAAATATATTTAGGAAGTGTTATGCTTTTATCACAAAACGCCGTATAATGCTAAAAATCAGGATATAGGCACGCCACTAAATGCATTTTAGAAAAAAATTACACGAACGAAAAAATCTTTAGGTGGTTCTTGTCGACAAGTCTGAATTTCTCCGGAATTTTATAATGCTTATATTTCAATATTTTCAATTTCAAAAAATAATCACTTTTAAGAAAAGTTGCAAAGGAAAGAAGTATTGTATTATTTCCACGTCTAGTAGCTTAAGATCAATATTAATGTTTTTTATGTTCACTTTCAGTTAATTCTGCATATTTTACACTGATATTTTGTCTGTTCTAGTAATTCGAAACAAAAACATATGCCACCGAGTTGAATTTCTATTTATTTCGAATAGAGTTTACAATTCCCATTTACTGTCTATCTGTAAATGCATTTTATTTTTGTTTTGTAAATGTTTTAATAATTTAAGGTGCATTTTCACATTTTAGCTTCAAAGTACTATTAGGACGTAAATTTACATTAACGTTAATGAAAACGTAAAGGAATATGAATTTTCCTCCATGCTGAAATTATGCAATACCATTCACGCTCCGAACAAGATTACTGAAAATTTCTATGAACTAAATTATAAAGGAGTTGTAGCTTTTCCACATTATTATGCTTTGTCTATCAATTTAAATATATAATTTTATTAAAATCACAAGAAATAACATAACAATGACATATTGCATAAATTGTGATTATTAATATTAGTAATATTAATAACAGTAATTTATAATTAGCCAGGATTGTTTGTGTTTTCGTTTAGTGCATTTGTAATTATGACTGAACAATAAATGAATAGAGAGATAGTTAGTGGGTGGGCGTATCGATGCTTTCGAAATATGAACCTGGAGACATTTATTCTGAATTATGTGAACATTTCAACAGGAGACAATCCAAAACAGCTATCTAATATTCCATTCTCCGACATACATTTTTTTATTTATTTTTTTTGGATGGCATCCAACAGAGGGGAAACATTTTATAACGGTAAACTCTAGAGAAAACTAAAGAGTCCCTAAAATATCGGACTGATTACCAAAATACTGATGAGAAAGAATTTTTATCAATCCATACTCCTAGAATACAAACGCCGACAGATAATATGAATCTGTTAGACGTTATTGTACAACAAAAAGAAGCTAACTAGAATAAAATAATAGTTATAACCTATTCGTCAAGGCGTTACGGATAACAATATTATAAAAATCCAAACGATGGCGATGTCAATTTTAGACAAAAATAACACGTTTGTTTTATATTCAGCAGATCTGCCAGCAAATTTCCTTTATATTAATTATTATATTATTAATTTAAGTGTCTTCCATACGTACGTTATACAGTAACGTAAGTAGACTTGAATTTGGGGGAAGGGAAGTACACAAAAAATATAATATGCTGGTTTGGTGACCCTAGTTACGGCAGTAGGCCCAAAAATCAAATCAAATTTATTGAATTTTTCCAATTACAATTCAATAATTACAATGCAAATATATAATAACAATATATATATACAATATACCAATATCAGATACAAAATGATTCATATAAAATCATATATTTTGAAAATTGTAAAACTACATTACGTAGGGGAACAAATCGTTACCTTCAAAATGACTTCTCATAAAAGACTATTGTCTGGTATAAAAGATTATGCAAATACACTTGGAAGTTGGATGGCTGTATGCAGGGCATATAATATGAATGAGGCACAGTTTTTATCCAAACTAAATACCAAAAACTTCTAGAAACAGAGAAGAAACATGTTATTTGAGTTGACAGGCAAAATTAAATAAGATAGAATTAAGGAATTTTGTTAAATATTAGATTAAATTGTGCATTAGTATGTAAAGATAAGACATGGTAGTGTTGAGTGTAGTGAAATAACACTTGGAGTGCGTTGAAAGCGAAAGCTTAGTTCGAGGACAGGAAAGAAGGAACTAGCTTAATAGTTAACGGAAAAAGATGAAAGGGGCATTAAAATGATCAGTGTGAATCAGGAAGAAACATGCAAGTATAACTTATACTTCGTAGTAAACCTACCAAAATATCAAAAATTACCTGAATTTTGACTTTGAAGGAAAAATCAGTTGGCCAAAATTCATGAAAGCATCTATATAGCGGTTTGTCAAAATAAACTAGTGGGTGGTTGTCAACCGAAAAACCAGAACGAAAAGTCAAGTTGAAAAAGAGAAGAAGCAATTGATTTTACAAATAAATCTACACTGTGAAGAGTGTGATTTATTATAAAAATGAAATAGTAGAATATAACCACTTCCAGGAAATTGATAAGCTGCAAATAAAAGAAAATTATATAGCCTAACCTGTTTGACAGGATGTCTACAGACATCAAGTTTTAGCATCCACAATCGGTCATTACCTCGGTCACCGCTCTTAATAGGACAATCCGTAAGTGCACCAAAAACAATTAATTACATAAACTATCAATTAATAATAAACAATATTCCATCGAGTTTTATAAAGTTTAGTTTTAAGTTTGTTTGGATTATATAGAATATAAATATCACTAGACCAGCATCAACTTACAGTCTAGTAATAAAATTAACCTCCAAAGTTGGACAATACCAGCCCCAATAAAATTAACTATTAAAAGTCAATAATTAATATATTATAACGTAAATTAAGATAGCTAGTTGCAGTATAGGTAGTCTAAGGTACATTTGTCTGTTTCCTCAAAATAACAATTAATTATTATGAAATAAAATTTGGTGATAAATTTTCAATTCTGCCTTTTATATCTGATGTCAGTAGTATAACTTCTCAAGGATAGAAAATCTATTAATGCAAATAGAAAATAGCAGTTTTATTACCAGAGGGCAGTAAGATCAATAAAATAAATATCCAACAATAAGTGTGACATTCAGAACCGACTATGAACCCTGAGAAAAATAAAAATAAGTTGAAAAAAGCTTATTAACTTAAAATATAAAAAGAAAATTGTTATAATAATATAAAAACATTACATATATATATATATATATATATATATATATATATATATATATATACAAAAGGAAAGGTGTTATCGCGGGAACAGGACAATAAGTCAAGAAAAAAAAAAAAAAATTCGTGGGCAAGCCCGCAGAAATTATAGTGCAACCGTGTACACGTGTTTCGGACTTTTTGGTCCTCATCAGCACGGTGTAGCTAAGTTGAAAGGATAGGCACAACTTAGGAAAAAAAACGACACAAATGGAAACCACTGACAGGAAGCCAGTTGCACATTTGTGGCTGCAGTCGGAAGACCTTGAGGTTTCAAGGCAACAACCAACATTGCCACGGAGGCAAACTGTAAGCCGCCTGCGTGGAGTTCCATAGCCCAAGGTAAAATACGTTGTATTTTACCTTGGGCTACACCGTGCTGATGAGGACCAAAAAGTCCGAAACACGTGTACACGGTTGCACTATAATTTCTGCGGGCTTGCCCACGAATTTTTTTTTTTTTTTCTTGACATATATATATATATATCTCAAATGTGCTTTTAGAGGGCGGAATATTAAACATATTATTTTTAGTCGCAAACTCCTTTATAAATCCTTATTTTACTATAAGGAAATAACCAGACTGCAACCAAAGTTACAAATCTGGCGCGTTAAGTGTAATAATTGCATATTACCATCAAAACGCTAATGCTTCGATTGCAACAAACACCAGCCGAAAGACTGATCCTACTTAAAGGAGCTCCCCTGCCAGTCGTCACACACCACTTGCAGACTGCAGTTTCGAGCTGTTGGCTCTCGTCAGTGCAAGGTAGGTATGCGACGACCGACATGAGAATCCTTTGACTATAGTACATCCCGGTATTTTTACAATAGCACATTTGAACTATGCTAAGCCAAGTCAGGCTATTTATTTTTCGATTGCAACAGATACTGGACCGCTAGATGGCGCCTGCTGGCTGTTTTACATGTCGCTATTGTAAAAATACCGGGATGTACTATAGTCAAAGGATTCTCATGTCGGTCGTCGCATACCTACCTTGCACTGACGAGAGCCAACAGCTCGAAACTGCAGTCTGCAAGTGGTGTGTGACGACTGGCAGGGGAGCTCCTTTAAGTAGGATCAGTCTTTCGGCTGGTGTTTGTTGCAATCGAAGCATTAGCGTTTTGATGGTAATATGCAATTATTACACTTAACGCGCCAGATTTGTAACTTTGGTTGCAGTCTGGTTATTTCCTTATAGTAAAATAAGGATTTATAGAGGAGTTTGCGACTAAAAATATTATGTTTAATATATATATATATATATATATATATATATATATATATATATATATATATTTTTAAGGTAAAATTAGCTCGACTGGCTATTTAAGGTTAAAATTTTAAAAATTTAAACTTGGGTATGCAGTCGTGTGGCACAAAAAATTAAAGAAAACTCTTTATTTCTGTTCTAGCTTTCGAGGCTTTATTGTCTCTTCATCAGGAACGGATATTTTGAGGTTATATAGAAGTTGCACATGTGAAACAATTTTTCAAAAATATGGACCAACACTTAACACTAATAGTAGTTAACAAACTTACAAGTTAAAAATTATTAAAAACATAGTTGGATGTCAATTGATAAAATAGAATTGTTAAAAACATTAAATTTAAAAAAGCATGGTATCCTGAAGGGATCCATCTTGTATTGACAATACAAGTTTGTTAACTACTATTAGTGTTAAGTGTTGGTCCATATTTTTGAAAAATTGTTTCACATGTGCAACTTCTATATAACCTCAAAATATCCGTTCCTGATGAAGAGACAATAAAGCCTCGAAAGCTAGAACAGAAATAAAGAGTTTTCTTTAATTTTTTGTGCCACACGACTGCATACCCAAGTTTAAATTTTTAAAATTTTAACCATATATATATATATATATATATATATATATATATATATATATATATATATATTAATATATTAATCGTTATTGTTATGTAGTACACCTAGATTGTATAAACATTATGTGTATGTACCAGCAATAACTTAGTTATGTTGTAAAACCTTTATTATTATTTAAAATTTTCCCACACAATGGTCGCAAGCGACATATACGATCAGTAGATGACATTATGATATTATTTTTATATTCAATATTTTAACTATCTACCAATGATATCGTAAATTTCTGTTTGTTATTATTAAGTAATCAGTTATTTTATCACAGAATAGCCCCATGTTATTATTTTGTTTAAAATGGACAAGTAAAATACTATAAAATTTTAGACCATAATACATTATTAATCTTTGTGTTGTTGGGTATCTAATTTGAGGAATTTTGACATTAAAATTATATTTTTGTTTTGTGCTGTATACATGTTGTATTGTACTCAGTAAGTTTTTATGTTTAAGTGTAAATATAAGTACAGACTTGGTATACAGGTATTGCAGATTAAATACATTAAATTGTTTGAATAGTAGTTAAGTGGAATATTATTTATTTTTTCCTAAGATAATTTTATTATATGTTTTTGAGATATATTTAAAGACTCCAAATTTGTCGAATATGCACATCCCTGTTATTATTCCATATCTAAGAATTGATTAAACCAAAGCACGATACAATGACTAAAATTTTAAAAGGCAAAATATTTTTTAGGTGGTAGAATTTCCAAACCAACTTGTGCATTTCGTTGTTCAATTGTTGAATGTGCTCTGTCCATTTTAAGTTTTGATCTATGACAATTCCAAGCTAGTTCTGTGTTTGCTGCAGTTTCATAGCACGTATACAGTTGCGCTTTCGTTTATTTATACATGAGTATGTATGTAACTGAAGTGTATCTATCATAGGTATGTTTCTGTTATATATACTAAAACACATAAATTTAGTCTTATCTATGTTAACTGTTAGGTGGTTTTCAGATAGCCACTGTTGTAGTTTTGAAAACTATACCACCGCTTTATTGGCAACATTTTCCCAGGAGTCATCCTCCAGCAGAAGAACAGTGTCATTTGCATATGCTACTACTTTTCCATTAATTGGAAGTTGAAGTAATTCATTGACATAAATATGAAAAAGAACTGGCCCTAGAACCATTCCTTGAGGAATGCCATATTGTATTATTTGTAAATTACTTCTACTTTCACCAATTTCTACACATTGCTCCCTATTTTGAAGATAACTTCTGAACAAGTCATTAACTGTATCCGTTATATCATATTCGTTGAATTCGTTAAGTCAAATGTAATGCAAACCGTAACAAAGGCTTTGGCCGAATCAAGAAATATTGCGATTTGTTTTTTATTATTATTTACAGAATTATATGTAGTTTTTACAGCCCCATATATACCATCCTCAGTTTTCATACCCTCCTTAAAGGATTTTACTATAATTGAAATGTTCTAATACTCTATTTCTTATATATTTTTCTAAAACTTTCGTAATATTGTTGATTACCGGAATGGGTCTGTAGTTACTTACTATGCCCAAAAAAAAGTTCCTATACAACGAACTTTGTTCTCGTTACGCATTTTGATGCGCTGAAACTGAACAGGTTTTCTAAATAATTGGCAGATCCCAATCTCTCAAATTTCAAAAAATAGCTCAAAATTATGCTAACGGTCTAATTTCCATAAGATTAGAAAAAATCGAACCTTGACGTGCCAAAATTCGAACCTTTGATATCAGTGTGCGGAACCGAATCGAGGCTAATTTTTTTTTGTATGCTGTGTTTTTCTAAATTATTAAAAATTTATACAAATTAGAAGGATATTTTAAGAATATAAAGTGTTTTTGATATATATGTGTAGAAAATTAAAATCAAAGTGTATTTTATGTATATCTTCTTTCAAAACTCATAGTTATTTGTTTTTGTATAATTTTTGTTGAATAAGATTAAACGTTCATATCAATGTGCTTGAAGAAATCTAGTTTCTTGTGTGATTCTTGCATGAAATTGTCAACATCCATGAAGCAAAATAATACACAATCATGAATATACCAAGGAATAAAAGGAAAAAGAGCTGTTAGCAACTTATGATATTGCATTAGAAGAAGGTAATGAACTAAAAAGGGGGGATTTATGAAATATTTGCGCTTATGTAGGAGTAGAAGATAAACGGCAAAACGATGGATGGTCTGAAAACGTATTTTCTCTTTCTTTCTTTTTAAATGCAAAATTTCATTACTTTTTATTCAGTTTATACATGCATTTATTAAATTTCGTCTGTTAATATGTGGTTAATACATCAGTGACTACTGAGGTAGTCATCTCTGATGTTGAGACAGATGAAGAAATTTTCTTTACATTATTATTTGTAATTTTTTATTCAATACGTTCTGCCTCTTATTGGCTTTTTTTATTCCTTCTATGCTGTAGAATTTACAGCCAGTGGTACTTTCTTAATTTTCTGCGCCTATTACTTTCCTCGGTTACAGGAAAAGGTATTTTTTCTAAATATCATCAAAAGTGGGAATCGACCTAAAAGGTTTCTCTTTACTTGGATCAAGAATTTTTCTAAAATGATTGCGCCGTGGTTAATTTTCTCTTTGCCTCTTTCGTTTGTCACATTTTAAATTTTATGTACTATCTTATCATTTATGTGTCTATATTGTTGTCAAGAATATTTGAGTTTAAGTTGCCGCTTTCTTTGTTCTGGTTACCTATGGCAAATCTTTTTTGTAAACTGATTATTCATGTTATTGTCTTACGCGATAAGTATTCATTGCCCTTTAACTTAGTAATACTACCATTATCAATATCAATAACTTTTGTGATAGTAAAATTGTTTAGGTCTCCATTGGATTCCAGACTAAAAATATTTATCTTGACGAATTTATAAAATGTCAATATTTTGTTTCATTGCTACTTGGCTAGCAGCATTGGTTCTATTCTCTGCAATGTTTGAATATTTATTCCATATAGAAAATATCTCATGTTTGAGTTCTTTCCTTAAAGTTCTTACTTGCTAATGCTTATACGATGAAGTTAGCGAAGTCTATGTTTCGAGTGTTTCCAAAAGATCTCTTGCTCATGAGGTTCTATATCCAACACTTGTCTATCCGGTTGTCTTTCTGGTATTCATACATTTACCAAAATCTTTCTATCCATTTCATTTTTAATTATTGCAAAATTCTGTGTCTCTGTAAGCATAATTTTTATTTAATATTGCTCAATATTTACTATTCATCGTAATACCGAATATAGCTATGCAAGGAATGTTAATAATGGTTATTTGTAATTAACGTCAAATCACATTGACTTTAAACATTCAGAAATTCTAGCCTCACATGGGTGTCAACTGCTAAAATTGCAACTATAGTCTGTTTCTTGTTTCAAGATCAAATCGTGAACATAGTACCTTTTTAGAGATCAGATGTTTTATTTTCATACCGCACCAGGGTAAATTAATAGCAGTTTCTAACAAGTAATTTTAAGTATCGGGAACAGAATTCACTGAGGTATTGAACTAGATTAAAACCTTTTTAGTCGTGAGTACGACGGGCTAGCTGTGTCACTACATGCTACACATTGTACGCTATACAAATAATTTTACCTACCCTGTCATCATTTTACTCACAAAGGGTATAAAAACAGTAGCAATATTCATAGAAAGTTGGACTCACAATCCACCTAATGTTCCTTTTTCCGACAGAAAAATAGTTGTGTATTGAATTTACAACATCCTAGAAATATGGATATACTATATCAGTGAAATTTTTATGAACGCCGGAAAATTGGATGCTGAGTAATGCATTAATTCTCTCTTCTGACGACTATATCGCTATATAAAAAGTTGCTAAATTGTTTCGATTATAAAATTTTTGTTTGTATTTTAAATTCTGTGTGTACCTGTCAGAACATCAGCGGAATTTTCTTACTTCAAGTATGCTTCTAGATGTTCAAACCAGCTTCAAAGATCCTGTTTAGTAACAGATGCTCAAGCTTCTGAAATGAATTTGCATTAGACATAGAAATAGGTGTTTGTCTTGCCTAAAACAAATTCAACCGCCTGTCAGGCCTTTCATCTTCAATTGGTTGTCCCTCTACATTTCTTACATTACTTTTTGGGCTGCATATTTAATTTCTTCTGGGTGCATTGGGAAAACGATTTTTGCTCTTTGTAAAATTCAATGTTCTAATTTTCGTACTTCTTCGCCGGGAGAATGATGAGGAGTTTCATTTTTCTAACTTTTACTACACTTTACCATGTAAAATTTTTGCTAGAACTGAATATATAGCCTCCAATGGAAAATCAAACTCATCGACATTTCAAACCGAATAAAAGAATACAACATTTGGATTAATTCCATGTGAATGATTTATCTGTGGTATAAGTAAGATTTTTAAAGGATTAAGTATAATAACCGTTTATCGGTCTGGAAATACATTACAACCATTTTTAGGCAACTTAAAGAATAAAACTGAGTTAAACAAGAGATCCAAGATTTACAAAATCAGTTATAAAGATTGTAATTTGAAGTACGTTTGACAAACGAAACGTCCATCTCAAACACGACAGAACAAAAAAAATCTAATGTTGACCAACATGCTTTCGATAAGACATAGAATAGACATTAATAAATTAAGATTAATTAGGAATATAACAAATAATAGAAAGCATCTGAAACCTTCGAAATTGCAAAACGTAAAAATAGAATGAAAAATGACATAGGGCCTAACCCAAATAGTCCGCTTTATTAATTAATAAGTTACGGTTCATTGAATACATCTGGAATTTAGACGTAGGGATAACAGGATTAATCAACTTCGTTGAACGATGTCGTCAATTCAGTACAAATTTAGGATACTTCGTTACAGTTACTTACTTGTAATCATTTTTTGGTTCATCCAACATGTTTAGCGTAACGCAGGTCAAGTAGTGTATTCGAATGTAGTGTTCAAGTGTGATGGTGTTTGTGGAAATTACGTCAGATTCCAATGGAGAACGTAAATTCTTGAATAATTATATTTGGTTGAAAACCACATTTTGAAGTGGAGTTCCTTACGTTGCTTTATACTATTATGCTATCCTTTTATGTATATTTATTTATAAGGATATTTGTATCGTATTAACTCGAACGGAATCTAAACCAAAAACTGCTTCAGTAAACTATGACTATTTATTAATATTCTTTATAAGTCATCCTCCAGTTTGTCTCGCTGGATCTGTATGTATCATCATTAAGTAGCAACAAGTAGCTACAGCTTCTTACATATGACTTCCATTTTATTAGATATTTCATCAGCAACACATTGAAGGCACCTACTACGTTTTGCGGAAAACGATTTATCCGGAGCTGAAAATACTCCAATATTAATATTAACGATGTTTTTTGCAGTATAGCAGTGGTAGCGCCATTTGAGTTGCCAAAGATATTTGATTAATTAGATGAACATTACGAAATTGGCAGGATCACTAGACAAAATACAATAAAGTAAATTAATTAGTGAAATGTCGAAAAATGAAATAAACAGCCAACGTAGTTTAACACAAGCAAATTACCGAAAGAGTTAGTACGAATAAAATTAATTATAAACGCAAATATTCTGGTAATCACACTGCTGTTGAATTAATTATTCACATCAGCTATCTGGAGTTAACAAGTGACATTATATGTAGAATAATGGGATAAATATAACAGTATTCATGTCAGATATTATATTTTTCAAGTTTCATAGCCCATCCATCATTGTAACTAAAAGTGCCATTGTTCAAATGTTACACATTTTTTATCAAGTTTACTTTGAACACCCCTTTTTGTGTATATAAATTGTCAGATTAGAATTTGCTTTGAATATCGATATAATCATTAATCTCATTAAGTTGACTGATGATCTATTTTCACCTCAACGAATCTGTCAATTAATAGAGTATGCGGGAACTTTCATGAGTTACCCTTCTCTTGCGTTCAACCCCCATATTTAATAATTATTGGCCAAATAGCGTTATACTCAAATTATTTTGGTTATGTTGTTTTATAACAGCTGTGCGATTTATTGCCGCAAACTGTGTAGACATTTTAAATAAATCATGCTTCATAAATCAGGGTTTTTTAGCGGTTTGTTATCTCTACAGTTTAGTAGCCTTTAGCTACAAGTTGACTATTCATTAACAATGTAAATATGCTTCTTCAATATTATCTTTGGTCGACATTAACTGAACATTGTGTTAATTTCCGTATTTGAGAAATAAATATGAATAATTAATATATAATAAGGGCAGTGTAATATGCAAGCCAAAATACGGGATTCCAAAATTTTAAACATTGAATATTAATTGATTATAAATAGAACTCCACAAAAATATACATATTCATTATTATTTTGCTATTTAATTCTAAATCAGCACGTACTGTGCCTTGCAGGCTTATTAACAGTATAAAAACTGAAGAGAAAAGATACAAAAAATAATAAAAGCACCTTGGAATCACAGACAGCAGTTGTTTCTTGATGAATTTGCAACGCTAGGATTACCACCTCTCAACTGAAATCCTTTCGGAAAACCGGAGGATGGCCGTAATCCCTGCAGGGGGTAGTTTTCACCGCCTTGACTGAAAATAAGAGGAATTTTGCCTCCTTCATCCTCCTCGACTTTTCTTTAATTACAATCCCTTCGAACAGCGCGAAAAAGTCACTTACGACTGTTTGCCGCCTGAAAGCGGTGGTTTTAAACCCCGGTGCAATTTAATATTTGTTATAATCGTGGATAAACTATAATATTCAATTTGAGATAATGGTAATAACTCACTTGATGAATTACAGCAAACTTCATCTGCGTGAGTTATTACCTACATTACCGCTCGTTGAATAATATACTATTACATATCTGCAAATAAAAGGCTAATTATTTAGTATTAACTTGCAAAGTCACACATTTACATCTACGTTACAACCTATTTCGAACAGTTGTATGTCTATGTGGAATAGCTACTTAAAGAAAGACTCAACAATCTATACGTATCACAGCCACTAAGAGATTTCATTTTCATCATTGAATAAATGGATAACATAACAGGCAGTGCGAAAGTAGATGTTGACTTGGAATTCAAAAATTTATTTTATAGGCAGTCTCGTATACCACTTATCATCTTAAATATAGACATTAAATCTGATATAATTAATTATTCTACATTCTAATGAATACAGGTTTAACATTGTTAACATTACGTGATTCCGATATTCCTGTTCGGAATAATGGTAATCTACATTATAAAGATAAATATTTATATTCGAGTTCAGATCTATGGTGCAAATAAAGAACGCAATAAAAACTTTACGACCTCATTATTATCGTCGTTGTACCATACGGCCGGGCATGGTGTCATCAAATAAGCCGAGGCACATTAAAAACTTCTTAAAGACCTATAAAGGTAAGTGAGTTGCGGTCGAACTAGCACAAAGAGTAATGGTATTTTAATGAGGTCGTAAGGTTTTGTTGAGTTTTTTATTTGCACAGTAAATCTGAGCTTGACTATACCAACTAGCATAATTAATCGCTGAAACGTAGTGGCAACTGTAGTAGGAACTTTAATATGTTTGTCACTTATTAGTCATGGGTATGGCCAAGAGTAATGGGAATATTTCCGTTGCCATGCTTTATTTATTATTTGGGGACCGCTAAGTTCTGACGACGTACCTAGAATGTATTTGGCTACAACCCAATAACGTTGTGCTCATATGGCGGTGACGGTTCTAGCTTTGTCTTACAGTTGATTTCCGTATATTTTAATTTCTTTGTCCTTGCTCTTATCTATTTTCCGAACTCAGAAACTAAATAGAAAGAATATTATAAGAATAGTATTATTGTTAAACAAAACTTAGTGACAAAACTAAAGCCAATACAAATTCACTATCAAACACAACGTTAATACCAACAAATCAGTTAGGTAGCATGTCATTTGCATTTTATAAATAAAATCTTGTCTATAAAGCATTTAATTTCGTACGAGAATATAACACCCAAACTGTTAAAGCCTGTTTTTTATTTTTATATGGAACTTCAAGTTAATTCTTACGCATTATTTTATTTGATGCACAAATAAAGACAAATTAATTTTTGTAGGTTACTGTGACGTGATGATTCGTATTTTGCAAGATAGACTCGTCCAATTAAAATACGGTTAGATAATGAAATTGATGTTGGTTCTTAAAGTAATTCGTTACACTAATGAAAAATAGCAGATTTAATAATAAAGTCGTTGTCTGCATATATCGTACCCCAAGACAGCTCGAATACTTCAAGATGATAAAAGATTAATTGAATCGCAGGAAAAATGCTGGAGAAAACAATATTAAAGTAAAACAATATGTCAATAGAATTCGTAAAATAAAATAGGTAAACTAGCTAATCCCACCGGAACCATTGATATATGTTGATCAAAATGTGCGTGGAGTTAATTCCAAGGTTCAGACTTTTCTCGCAGATGTATCCATTGGAGAATTCGATATTTTGGCATTAACCGAAACGTAGTTGCGTAAACATGTTTTAACTAGTGAACTGTTTCCGAATGAGTACGAAGCCTACAGAAAGGATCGGATTTTCATCTTGACTGGTTAAGCATCTGGTGGTGGCGGTGATGTATTATTGGGTATACAAAATTCTGTAAAGTCTGAAGCTGACAATCGCAAATTTTTTAATATTAATTTTCCTTCGAATCACTAACTATACTAACGTATAAATATATAGTATCATATATTTTATGTTCTGTCATTTTATATTTTCATTTCATTTAAAGTATTTTTTGAGAATCTTGAATAAGTTGATGTTTTGCAAACGAAAAGTGTTATAATTGTTGGTGATTTTAATGTCTCTAATTTCATTAATCAAGAGAATATTGATAAAAAAATATTTGTAATTAATAGTTTTATAAATTTTCTTGACTTTCGACAATTTAACAACATACTAAATGTTTCTCACAGGTTACTTGATTTGCTGTTGTCTAATATTAAATGTGAATTCTTACATGATAATGCACTGCTTGTAAAAGAGGATTTATATCATCCAGCGTTAATAATAAATGTAACTAATATATCTGAGAAAGAATCTAAAATGCTACCAAATAGAGATGAAAAATGCTATAATTTTTAAAAAACTAATTTTCTTGCACTCTATAATGCAATATTACAAATAGATTGGTCATCTTTGTTGAATTTGGATGATTGACGTAGCACTGCTCATGTTTTAGTCCAGGCTTTACGCGATTTTTGATAATGATAAATAATAACACAGGTAATTACGTCCCTCTTTATCCCGGAAGGCTTTAGAAGAGCCTTATGTTGGAGGGGACTACACATTTAGGGACAAGGGACACACCCAATATCCGTGTATAGTGGAAAAACCTCTCTCACTGTATTTTCCACTGCCACGACCGGGAATCGAACCCGGAACTTTTATGTGACAGGCAAGTGCGTTTACCTCTCGACCATCAATCGTACAATGCTCATGTACCTTTGTATAAATATTTGAAACATAAGTATCCTTATTGGTACAACTCTCAAATTATAAACATCATTAAGAAAAAAGCTTAATTATTTATAAAAAACTTGGAAGAGTTTAAGAGACTAAGAAGCTTTATTAAATAAGAAACAAGAGTTGCTTATGAAAATTACATTAATTAATGAAGTGCAATTGACGATCCCGCGTAATACTAAGCAATTTTGGTCCTTTGTTCATTCAAAAAATAAGACTGGTAGGATACCTGGTAAAATGTAAAAATATATTTTTAATCAACCTTTGGATATTGTTAACACATTTGGTAGTTCCTTTGCTAGTGTTTTTGCTATCTGATGAAGAATTTACTCCAATTGAAAATGATTTTAGTATCCACAACATTCATTTTGAATCAATTATGGAGCAAGAAATACTCGTTGTGGCCAATAAACATAAAAACAAACTCACTTCTTTGCCAGATAATATACCTTCGTTTATTGTAAAAGATTGTGCACCTATGTTGGTCGTTCCACTTTGCTTTTTATTTAACTTATCTGTCAGATGTGAAACCTTTTCGAAAGTATAGAAAACAGCTAGAGTTAACGCAATAATTAAAAACGGTGATAAAACCATAATTAGCAATTATAGGCTGATTTCTGCCCTGCCGAACTTTGCGAAATTGTTAGAAATCTTTTTATATAACCATACATACTTGTTCATACGGGATCAAATATCACCATTTCAGCACGGTTTTCTAAATAATAGATAGGCTATGATAAATTTAACAACATTCACTCAATTTATATGTGATATCTTAGATATTCAGGGGCAGGTGGATGTAATATACACTGACTTTGCAAAAGCGTTTGACAAGATTGACCATTGTGTTCTGTTAAATAAACTAGGCAGCTTTGATTTTATTATATCATCGTAAATATTTCTCCTTTCTTACTTAAATCAAAGGGATCAATATGTCTCATATAATGGTTATAACTCTTCCACATACATATGAACATTACGTATAAGTTACTGTTACTTTGGTGCCAGTTGGATTGAGTAATTTTAATTGGATGTATTAATAGTCGTGACATATAATATATCTCATAAATAGAATTCCATATCGCCGAACCATACAAAACAAAAATGTAGCTTATTTAATGTTTATGAACTTTGGAAAAAAAATTAATTTCTTTCGATAAAACTCAAATCCGTAACGCAGAATTTGTTATTGAATTAATATGTCATGTCAATTTCAATTTCAAGTCAGGCTGTATAACCAAATTTTTAATACTCCCCATCGGCAACAGTATAGCCAACCCTTCACTTACCTTTGTTAAAAAATTAGACAGTTGGGATACTGCCGCTGCACAGTTGTCTCAAACGGGTTTCTTCGTTGCGGCTTTCCGGTATGAGCTACCCAAATAGATTTAATATTTTTGCTAACTTTTACTAGATACTAAGTTTTAATCATTTTAAATCCTTGTCAGAATTATTGAATATTATAACCTTCCTAATTTATCGCTCTGACGAAAGGAGATAGGTTTCTGCTCATATTATTTGTTTTTCATCAGACCTTCTCCGTAGACCATTAGCACCGCGATTTGTGTCGTGGTTGTCTAACTGGCTCCAGAATAGGTCTCGGGGAGAATCACGTATATTTGAGAATTTAATAAATTTGTGTTCCTTCCTTTTCTCCTTCTGTGGTACTAACTTCGTTAAATTAGATGAGGTGAGAATTACTGTAATTACAGTATTAGGTCTAGGTGAAAAATAAGTACTTGCTATATTTGTAGCAGTTTAATTTACCCTTGTAAAGATTATTCAAAGAACGATGATTCCCAGACGTGCCACATCATAAAAAAGATGTTGAATGATGATGGATAAACTTCTGAGCATTCCATGGGATTGATGTGGTATGATGAATTTCTTTCCCAACGACCTAGTTCACTTCCAATAAGGCGCGCGAGGGATGAGTCAATATTTTACAACTTTGGTACAAAAAATATATTACAAAACAGTTCAATAATTCAATTCCAAGACAAATGTAAATCATAAAAGTACTGTAAGTACGATATAGCAGGATGGAAAGCATTAAAAGTATACATAGCATATAGTAAATAACAAAATAATAGTGTACAGTAAATAAAAAGTAAAAAGCTGAAATTATTTCCAAAAATATACTACAATCAGTATCATAAGATATTCTCTCGTAAGTAGGTAGCAGAGGGGTAATTTTTATGGTAGGTATTTACAATATGAATACTAAACTTGTAAGCAACATTGAAGTGGTTCAAAAAATTTAATTTATTACACCTAAACATTTTATTACTCATACATATTAAAGTAATTGGAAATTAAATAAAGGTTATATAAAATTGAATATTATTTTCTCTATAGGTAATTACTTTAGACTTGCCGCATTCGAATGAAGATTGTTTTTACAATATCAGTTTCACATGTCACATTCTTTTATACAATCATGAGTGATACTTATTTCTAAAAGATACAGAAACAACTTAAAATTCTTACTATAAATTTCTTTAAAAATGTCTCTACTTAAAGACCCTAGCTAGCTCAAGGGCAAGGCGTGACGGAAAACTGGATTAATAAGACACGAACAATATAAAATTTAATCCTAACAAAAAAATGTGTGACACTGAGGCCATGGTACATAAAAAAAACAGCAGTGTCAAAAACAAATCAAGAGTGGTATTTGAATAGAAAAATAACCAAACTAATACAGATAATTTTACCGCAACAAAAGTTAATTTACGAATATGACCAAAATTTAGCATTTTCGTAGTATCGCTAATATTCAAGCATGACAAAATCTGCAGTGTACAAAAAATAAGTAGATACTCCGACATTAACTCGTTGCACGTCACTGAAAACATTAACTAGGCACTGACAACAGTCTTCCAAATACCCACTTGGAGGGTATATAGTTCGAAAACAGAAGTTACATTAACGGTTGCTTTAGGTACTTTCGATTCATATGTAGCACATGGAATATTGTTTTCTATTATTTAAATATGAAAAAGCAATGATCAAATCACTTTTGTATGGATGGGGTTGAAGGTGCGGAACAGTATCTCTGTTGCGGTGGGGAGCCAAAGTATAGGGTCGCCTGAGCGAATAATCCTAAATATCATTATCGACATTTTTCAGAGAGGATTATTCCCATAGTCTATTTGGAATGTATCGTGAGTGAGTTGCAGCTCTGAGCTTGTTTTCAATATATTTTATATTATTTAGAAATATTG
This sequence comes from Leptura quadrifasciata, assembly GCA_963675555.1. Lineage (NCBI taxonomy): Eukaryota > Metazoa > Arthropoda > Insecta > Coleoptera > Cerambycidae > Leptura > Leptura quadrifasciata. Next base: position 80,915,424 of record OY776674.1, on the reverse strand, counting down.
CACTATTAGGAAAAATTTCATTTCCATATTTATGTAAAGCAATTGCTCTAAATTACATAACCAATTTTATGACCTCGTAAAGTTGTAAATAGAAGTAAACAAAGTTATCGACCTACAGCAGGAAATATTTCTGCCATAAACATAGATTTTGCATAGGGTATATTTTTATATTAACTCTCATGTTACATTATTAGCTTTAGTAATAAAGAAATGTGATATTATTATTTGGCACGTAGAGGCCCACGCGTTAATAATTTGCTATCTTTATACTTAGAGCCGGAAGGGAGTTAACCTGAGAGTAGGTTATTATTTTATGGTATCTGTTCATTCTAATGGTTTTAATTTGCCAAAGGCAGCTGTCAATTTATATTATTTTAATATGAAATTATTAGTCGTAGTGTTGATCTTACTGCTAATTTAATATTTTGATAAATTGATTCTTTATTCATCTTGACACCTTTAAAATTTGATTTGGATACTTCAGGAATGAACCGATACAATAATGGTTGCACATCACATACTTACAATGAATTGGTAATCTTGTTTTCATATATCAGATCTCACACATTGTATGTATACCTATTCAAAGTTATGGATATACGTTATGTCTGGCTAAAACCAACATGGCTAATTCGAGGAATTTGGGAAACGTTGGTAGTATCTTTTAGAATTTATGTAGTATACATAAACAAAATTTTATTTACGAAGCAAATCAAAATAAATTTAATAGATGACTATACTTTGTGAGGATATGGGCAAAAATCATCTATCAATTGATGCACTGGTAATTTCAAAATGTCGGAAAATGTGGGTGCGTTTTCCTATCAACTCCACTTTACACAAAGCATCTGAAACTACTCTAAAATATACTGCTTCAGTTTTAATTATCTCCTGTTGGTTAGCGAAGCACTCATCGAATGTATTGGAGTGTTGTGTTCAAGTATTTTGGTGTTGTATGAAAATATTGTGTTTGTGTAAAATGGGCATCATACTAAAATCGTCCCACACTTGGAACTCAAGACTTTCTCAGACAACTTTTCCACAAGTCCTTCCAATAGTTTTGCCCTAATTGTGATTGGTTTATAATTTGATAAAACGATTAATAATTTAAATTATACAATTTGCTTTTAACAATAAAATAACCGCACAAAGTAGAGTGCAAGAAATACAAAATTCTTAGGCAATTTATAAACGTTTTAAGTATAATACAGTTTTAGTAAAAATAAGGCAATTAGAAAAACTGTATTTAACCTGATTTAGTTAATCATGTTTAACATATATTCTTGTCTGGGTTTCATTTCAGATTTAGTTTCTAGATGGTAGACATAACGCAGTTAAAATTTCTAGTGTTGTTAGATCTCGGATATTGTGTCAGTCATTATAAAAGTGGTCAAAAGAGGAGCCACATTCTCATGAATACCATCTGAAACTTTACACTGAATTGAAAGTGAATTTTCTGATCTCGTAGTTATGCTTCTCATGAATTATGTTGATTGTCTGTTCATTGTTGATTTTTCTAGTACAAAAATATGTATGTAATCTCTTCTTAACTTGGACATATATATTTGTATATACTCTAATAAAACAGAATCGAACAATTTACTTAATTGCATTTTATAATTACTATTTCATCAAAACTAATGGCCCCTTCTTACCATTTCCTACCAGACATAATTTTTTGTTTGAGACTGATTACATTGACACCCAGGGAATTATCTATTTTTCCAAAAGTGAGGATTTACTAAAATAGAAAATTAACATTTTATTGTAAAAATTTGTAGCTCATAGAAAATAATATTTATATTTGGTATCTTGTACCTCCCTGAAATTGAAACAGACAGTAGAATGTAGAAACGAGTAAACATTTTCTTAGCCATCAAGCTGTCTAATATTTACCTACTGCAGTTTGTGTAATTTACCTCGCATGAAGTCTACTTCTCAGAGATGTTACCTACATACAGGTTTATATTTTTATCCACTAATTGACTTTTTAATTATCAATATATGAAGAGAGTTGCACTGACTTACAGAACAACAAACCTTCTCGATTTTGGGAGAACGCTTTTATGAACCGTATGCATAATTTTATTCTCAAAACTAATTCTTCTAAATAATAGGCATTAATAAATTTTATATTTACCAAATCACGACATTATTTAGTTACCTGGTCAACAAAACTAATCGTCTGTTAAACATCTATAATAAACTGATTTATCTTTCACTATTCAAGAAGTTATTCTGCCAAAATATAGGCCACTTTTGCGTAAGAATAAACATATTTGACTTAAATGCATTTTCTTTATAAGATTTGTTTTTCTGACAGATGATATAATCTTAAGAGAAAAGAATATCTTTGCGTCCCAAGCATATTTAAGTTAGATTAGGTAACATCCCAAGTCAATTCGTTCTGTGAACCTAATGTTTATTTCAATAAAAAATATTACCACCAATAAATTTTAATTAGCAATGTATTCTTTTTAATTTAATTTAATTTAATTTAATTTAATTTACTTTTAGATCGAGGTCGAGGTCGAGGTCGAGGTTTAGGTCGAGGTCGAGGTCTAGGTCTAGGTCTACGTCTAGGTCTAGGTCTAGGTTTTCGTTTTCGTTTTCGTTCTCGTTATCGTTGTCGTTGTCGTTCTCGTTTTCGTTCTCGTTTTCGTTTCGTTTCGTTTCATTTCATTTTACTCTACACCACCCAACAGAAATAATAGTACATTAAACAATAAGTCTAGAAAAGCAACGTTTTACTACACGACTAAAATGTTTGAGTGCGAGCGAGCGCAGCGAGCGAGTAACTTAAAAACTACATGAGTTTCCGTAATCTAGTAACTGACACGGCTTTGTTTATCAAAAGGCGGAACAACTAAAATGCATAATACGAGTATTTCTTTGGGCTAGTTAGCAAATATGTTAATATTATTTGATGTAGTAGCTTATGATAGATAATTTCCCTTGCCTTTGTCATTTATGAGTGACGTGTCACGGCACGAGATGCTCTATTTACCCGCTTCTATTTATCATTCAAGAATACAGATAGAGAATCGTAATAGGTTTCAGGAAGAACAAGTGGAATTGATAAATATCGTGTGGTTAACTTTTCAAATTTAAATAATCGTACTTTTAATATATAAAATGATATAACAATGTTTCCAATATTTAAATATAAAAGTTTCTGTTTTTATTAACACTGACATTACTATATAGTAAAGTGACAGTTCGATATGGTAAAGTGCCACTTTATTAAACGATTTTGAATTTAGTAAGATAGCTTATTATCAGTCAAAATGCGAAAAATTTCATTTATAGGATGGGAACAATAATACGTAGTAAAAAGTAGAAATAAATAAAGTTAGAATACAAACTAGGTTAAATACATAAATTACTTATAAAAATTTACATTGAATTATATAATTACATATTTGAATTACATAATACGTAAAAACAAATTACATAATAAGATACATAATAAGATAGCAGTAAATATTAATTTTTAATAAATGAGTTATTCTGAAAAAGTAGTTTTCTCTAAGCAAAAATATCGAGATCATTTTATCGGCTGTTATAATAGCTACATATTTTGTACAGTGGAAAATATTTCGATATACTTGTTCATGGAGTAGGTAGATAAAAGCATTGTCCTTGTCTGGATGCTGGTCGGGGGACATGAAAATTCAATGAACCAACCATTTCGGCACAATCAAGTTTACCATGATACAGTTTGTGAAGAAATAAAACTAAATAATAAATTTTCCCTTCTACTTTCTAGCGAAGTTAGTGCAAATTTGTTTAGGGGAGTTTCTTGCCAATAATGAGATATGTACCGTCTTGTTTTAAGGATAAATATTTTAGAAATCGACGTTGTACCGATTCAAGGTTATTTATATGAACACTATAATGCGAATTTCAAATATTATTATTATTAGCCGTTACTCGAGTCCGAGTATAAAAATATTACAGTCGATAAATTGTGTACAATAAAAAACAAGTAAAAGGTGTAGTCTATTGTAATTCCCATTCATCTACGGTGCACACGACTATGGCTATAGAGGCCAATTTGGGAGAGCACATGTCGACCGCAATCAGGACAAACATAGACCTGGTTAGGTCTTGGATTCGGCCTTCTAGCAGCAACATTTCCTTGATAGCTGGCCACAACCCCTCGCCATTCGGTTCTGTCCGCTGCAAGTTGTTCCCATTGCTCGTCTGCAATACCGCAGGATTTTAGATTTTCATGGAGAGCGTCTTTGAACCTCTTTCGTTGACCGCCACGCCTTCTTCTACCGCTTAGCAATTCACCATAAAGTGTACATTTAGGAAGGCGGTTATCATGCATACGATGAACGTGACCTGCCCATCTTAGGCGTGCTCTTGAAATAAGCACCTCAATTGGAAGGCTGTTTGCTCTCCTGAGTACTTCCACGTTTGATATGTGATGGAACCAACGGATTTTCATCATACTTCTGAGGTGTCTTTGCTGAAAACGTTCTAATTCTTTCACATGACGACGGTAAGTGACCCAGCTTTCACATCCATATAGCAGTGTTGGAATGACAACTGCTCTGTAGACAGCCATTTTCGTGGACAAAGCAAGGTCGTGGTTGTCAAATACTCTCTCTCTAAGTCCCCAGAATGCTCTAGATGCAGCGTTAATTCTATTGCGAATCTCGCTGTCCATGTTTGCTTTGTCATTAACAACGTTGCCTAAGTAATTGAATGCGAATTTCAAATAAGGCACTTATGCTCAAGTTTCGAGCGAATGAATGAGCAGAATATAAGTTTGATGGCATCATTGTTGGCGAATTCATTGCTATTCCGTACAATAAACCCTAAAGTTTTATATGTATCAGTTACTATGTTCTCGATATAGTTTGAAAATGCTAGTTTATTTTATCAAAAGTTACGCTCAAGTCCTTAAATGTAGTTTGCCTAGTCAGAGGTTCGTCGTCTATATGATAGCCATATAGGATTTCAAATGTGTTGGTTGTATACGTCATTATATTACATTTTTGCACATTCAGATCCAGGTTGTTTTTAACAGACCAATAATGTATTTTTGCAATGTTATTTTGGAGTTTAATGCAATCTCCTACATCTTCAATCCTTGCGTATATCCTAAGGTCATCAGCATAGAGTAGACAGCACACACCCAAATCGTCAACTATATCATTCACATATATGTTAAAAAATAGAGGGCCTAATATAGACCTCTGAAGGACTTCAGAGGAAATATATTCAACAGAATTGTGCCCATTATATGATACATACTGTGATCTATTCGTAAGGTAAGATTTGACGAAAGTTATTATATCATTGGAGATGTTATAATTATTTAGTTTGTGAGTTAACTTTTTATGGTTAATTCTGTCCAACGCTTTGGAAAAATCGGTGTATATAACATCAGATTGCTTATGCATGTCGATTTATTCGGATATGTACTGCGTGATGCAGATGAGATTTGTAAGTAGAACAGCCTTTTACAAAACCATGTGGCAGAGGACACAGAGCATTCATAATATGACCGTATAGACTATCATGCAAAAGAAATTCAAACACTTTAGGAAAGTTGCTATAAGTGTAATTGGCCGAAAGTTTGTTATGTCGGTTTTATTACATTTTTTAAACTCTGGACAGACTTTGGATTTTTCCATATACTGCTACTATATTATCGGTATGCATCTGCATTCAAAGTTTCTGAATGCCGTCGTGTTCCAACAATGATGAAACCTCAAGCATCAGAGTCCCTTAAACTCACTATTTCTACTAATATATTGCAGACATTAATCATCTGATCTGACCTAGAAGAAACTGAGTAGTCTAATTAATATAAAACAAATTCGAGTTTTGCAATAAATAAGGATCTGTTTTTATTGATTACGAACCAGTTCTTGATTTCATCATCACTGGAGCTGTGACAATTTATGTCGAAATATTTTCGATTTCCTATCTTTAAATATGTGCAGAGTTCCTGATGCAAGGAGTAGTGAGAGATACTCGTACTTCGTTTAACCTCCAAACATATTCCTGCAATTCTGGAATTATAAACGATAGATTTAGTTAAGCAAAGAGATGGAGTTATCCTCTGTGTTATTCGTTATCCTATTTCCACGCTACTTGAACGATTGTTATTAATAGAACCAATTGACTGAGAGCGAGTTTCTATGCTGGTCATATTATTCTAAAAAAATTTGTTCACTCTCTCTCGCAATAACCCTTATTCAGTAGAATAACAAGCTAGAGTTGAGCTGTTCGCCTGACCCCCTAATCTTAGACTAATATTCTCAATGTCACTTCAATTTAAAGGAATAATTATATAATATTTCAATACAATAGCTACACCGCCTTCAGACATTAATCGATCACTTATCATGTAAATTTTTAGTTTCTACTAAAGAAAGATTATTAGCGAAATGAAAAAAGTTCAACATTAAAATAAAATAACAGAGTATAACTTGATGCAAAGACATTGAAGAATTGAATGAATGAATTGAAGAATAATGCACTATGAATTGGACAATATTTTATTTTATTATATTAATAGTCCAGTGTAGCAATATGTGCAAACATATTATACTGAGATGTAATATTTGAAGTTGTTCCTATATTGTTATAAAATACATTTAAATTTTAGCTAAAATTAACTTACAAAAGTAAACTGTATATAATTTTTTATATTGATGGTTAAATATATTCAAAATTATTACACATTTATAATTCAATCCATGTCTATTCAAACGTCGCATAATTTTCGATATATCTATAAATGACAGATAAGCAACATTAATCAATCAACAAATCCTTCAGCTGCAGATATGTCATATATTATCTGCCTGAAGCATTACTTGTATACATCACATTAACCACAATTTTGCCTGGCTATATTATACATTTACTCTAGAAACTGCTTTTAACTAGAAGTGCTATCTTTAATTTTCGTTTAAAATGAGGTATCCAGCAATATTTGTCCTGAAATCAGTTTTAATACAAGACGAGTAGATAATCACCTATCAATTGCACTGCAGCTATGTAGGTAACATTGTTTTGAAAATTCATCAGTTTCTTGTTTTATGTTTATATAGTTTGAACATATTGTGCTTCATATTGTTGAATATATTTAAAATAATAAAAGTATCCGCAATATTGTAATTATTGTAAAACAGTTTCATAATAAATAATTTATATATAATATTAAATAAACTGCTTGATAGATGATTATGGAAAATTTATTGTTAATTAATATTATTCAAAGAAAGCATCCACGTTAAAAAGAAATTGCCGCTTATTCTATATTCATATAAACGCTCTTCTTCTGAATATGTCAATATAAAAGATCTAATTTTAAAAAAATATTGACAAGGACTTTAATATACAAATTGTAAAATCCATTCCGACAACTACCTCGTGCTAGTTAACACTGGAAGAATCTGGATTGTATAATAAACTCGATAGCATTTCGAAGCTAAAAGGTATTGAAATTGAACAAATTGTGAAACTTACTGAAGATTTTTATATAGGATGAAAATATGCTGATCAATTTATTAGGGTTAGGTACTTCGTTGTGAATGATTTAATTTCTTGGTGTGTCCAAAATTTGCGTTCAAAAATGGATTAAGCCATAAAAAAATATTCATGTGAAAAGGGATTAGTTTTTCTGGCTCCTCGAAGTCGAAACAACCATTTTTAGTATTAACGATAATTAATAAACTCACAATCTATTAGTGTCCTCGTTTAGAAGTTGTGTATTAAGTTATTAAAAATATCGTCGTGAAACGGGATCAATTTGTCTTTAGTCGACCAGGGTTAAAACAACCGTTGATAATATCAAAAACTGAGAACTCGACAACAAGGCCAGATCTGAATCATCTTTGTTTTTATTTATGTTAAATCACCTACAATTGACAAATAACTGTCTTATGGCCAGTTTCTGAAACGTTAAATAGAGTTAATTATTCGTTTACTGTCATAGTTACAATTGTGACAACAATTGTTACTATGACATTTATTAATAGATAACTTTATTTTACGTTTCAGAAACAGACCCTTAATGACCTAAAATTGCCTAAGCAACAGTTTCCTGTAAATATAACCTATATGTTAAACGACGGAAGAAAACTTATATTAGATGTTCTGCTAAATGCTATGCTAATAAATTGGATATATAAAATTTAAAAAATAATTTTATAAATTTCTGTGGCTATTACTACACTTTAAAAGTAAATTATTGATGTTAAACTGGTTATCTGCTAATCTGTTATATGTTAAGTACACACCTGGAAATGAAATATTGCAAGAACATTACCAATGGTCTTGTTAAAATTAGATAGTACACTACAATTTTAAATGCAGTTTTTAATATGTATAATAATAATAGTTTATTTGTGGTATCACAGAATAGTTTACACAAGTCAAAAGGTAATAGCTCCCGTGGGAGCGTACAAGAGAGATAAAATTAAACTATACAAAACATACGATTAAAAATAAAATATAAAAACTAAAAGCAGACATAACACAAGTACAAATTAAAATATATTAAATAAACATGCATACCTTAAAATTACTATGAGAGCATATCTGAGAAATTATTTTGGAAGTCTTCGAAATTATAGAAAGCCTTTGTTTTTAAATAATTTTTTATTTTAGATTTGAAGGCTGTAAAATTCAGAGACTTTATATGGTGGAACAGTTTATTAAAGAATTTAGTACAGAAGTAATCCGTGCCATCTCGTTGAATATAAGTAATGTCTAGTTTGGTATGTATGATTTTGGGAGTGAGTGGAGAACTTATCAAGGTTAACTTTAATATAAATGAGACATTCTAGAATAAAGGCACATGGTAGCGTAAGAATTTTCAGACTAATAAAATGATTTCTGCAGTCGTCTCTATGACTTATTTGCGCTAAAATTCTAATACATTTGCGTTGGAGACTGTAGATTTTAGTACTGCGAGGTGCATGCTCCCAATTTAACACTTCATACGTCATACTGGCATGGAATAGTCCATAGTAGGCCGTAATGAAAGTATTATCATAGACACACTTGGAGAGATTACGTACGAGGTAAATTTTTTTAGATAATTTTTGTGAAAGATTTTCAATGTGTGCCTCCCAGGATAAAACCGAATCCAGATCTACACCAAGAAATTTAACAGAGTTACTTTTCTTGGAATTAACATTGTTAGATTGTCGCAAAGAAAATATAATACTTTGTGTTTTGCTTACATTTAAGTTTAAGCTGTTTACGAGAAACCATTGCTTAACGTTGTTTTGGGTAATTTCAAAATTTTCTGCTAAAGTGTCAAGTACTCTATCGCTGTTCACGACCGAGGTATCGTCGGCAAATAAAATTATATTAGAATTCTTATCACAGCTCGCTAAGTCATTAATATATACAAGGAAGAGTATAGGGCCAAGGACTTATCCTTGAGGTATCCGTGTCTGATCCTATGACTTTTACAATTTTTTTAGATCATTTATTGTATCTCTAACCTCATTATATGACACTTCTTCAAATTTGAAAGTTAAATTGGAGTCGATGGATTCAATGTAATCAGGGAAGTGTAGATTATTTACAATGTTTGCAGCAACATTTATAAAAAAGTTATTAAAGGAGTTGAAGTCAGTGGATTGAGTGTTTAAGTTAGGATTATCGTTTTTAATAACATTCCACATAGCTGCTTGCGAATTAGTGAAGCCTGGGATATATTTGTCATTGGCAGCTTTTTTTTGCTTTGAAAATGTGATGCTTGTACTTTTCTCTGAAAGCCTTAACTCTTTCATTGGAGATACGTGTAGAATCTTGCTTGTTAACATCTCTTAAAAGATTTAATTCGTCACGCATATTTTTTACTTCATCATTAAACCACGTAACATTAGAAGAACTAAATTTTTTTTGAAGTTTCGATTTGATTGAAAGGTTAATTTCAATTGCTTCGGTTATTTTTTCTAAAAAATTTGAATTTTTGTTGAACGTCAGCTTCTGAGCTGTTAACAAAGTCCCAATTTATTTTTTCGACATGATTGTATAACCTAAAGACACCAAGTTCAGTTACTGGTCGGTAGTTAACTCTAATATTATTTTGAACTATTATTGTGTCATTTTTTACTTGAAAAGATATACCAAAGTGATCTGATAAGTTGGTGTTAGTAACTTTAGCAGAAAACCAGTGGAATTAATGTTCGTAAAGATATTGTCTAGGCAATAATTTTCCCTAGTATGATCCTTAATTGTGGGAATTAATCCAGAAGAGTGACAAAGGTTGCACAACTGCAGAGTTTCATAGTCATTTGTTTTAAATTTTACATTGAAATCACCTGTTAGTATCATTTTCTTATTTATGTTGAATTTCTCAAGCACTAACGTTAATTTTTCCAAGAAAATTTGAAAATCTCCTGATGGAGATCTATATACAGATATTATTTGACAATCACATACCTCAATGCCGGCTATTTCACAGTGTAACTCTTCAGATAAGTTCGTAATTATAGAAGAAATAGGAGAAGACTTCAAACCTTGTCTGACTAAAATACATACGCCACCATGAGTCTTAATTATTGTTCTACAGAATTCAGATATTACATTATAACCTGTTGGTGTAACTATGTCCATTTCAGTTTTACTTAGCCAGTGCTCGTTTAAGCAAATAATATCTATAAATTTATTAATAAGGTACACTTCTAATTCTTCCACTTTGTTTCTAATACACTGTATGTTTTGGCGCAGCGGTGTAAAATAACGTTTGTTTTGTATTGAGTTTTCATTTAATTTATTTGACAACTCCTGTAAATTTATATGAGAAATATTGAACGTGTTATAATGAGCATTGTCTTGAATATTTTGGTGTAATTTAGTGTTCATTTCGAAAAAACTTATACTGCTTAATTAAAGTAACCTGTGGCCAGTTATCACTTATAAACATTTCGTCATGGAGATTATAATCAGCGCCTATTTTGAAAGATGCTGATGATTCAAGTTTTCAAGTATTTCAAGTGTTTCCATTTTATTTCATGTGTTTTTGTCTAGGAACTAAAGAACTAAAATAGGGAACGTTTAAGTTTTCTTCTATGGATCCCTATATTAAACGTCAACATGTGAGTTTCTGTCTGAAAAAGGAAATAGATATGGCATCCAAACGAAATAAAGTTTAACGGTTTAATATCAGTTGAAAGTAATTCATGCCATTTGATATCAAGTAAATTTTATACCGCATGTGCAAAATCTTAAAATACATAAATATGATGAATCAGGTACTATTTTAAAAGTCTTTCCAATCGAACAGTACATGAATGTTGATACATTAGAATTTACTTATAACGACTTGAAAACTCGAATTTTCACTTCATACTTCATAAAGTTTGAAGTTAAAATTATAAGAAATACGGAGTACAAAAATTATTGATTACATAGAAGATTAGAAAATCAAGACGCACTATTGGATTTGTAATAGATAGAATTAGACCAAATTAACAGAGATTGTAACTTGTTAAATAATTCAGAGCGAGCCACTCATTCTAAACCTAAGCCAACCTGAAGTCACACCCAAAATGGATATATAGAGTTGTTTTCAGTACTTTAACATTTAACGTTTTCTTTGTGATCTACATTCATTACTGTAGAATGACATTTTTTATCTAAATAACCGAGATAGAAGATCAAATTTTTATCCACAAATATTTTATTTATTTTCGATAAACATGCGCTCCTAGCTGGAGCACATATCATAAAGGCCTAAACACCACCGATTACAGACAATATACATAAATTAAAGTGGGAAAGACAAAAGGACAAGTATATATAAAAAGTAAAAAAAAAACAATGATTCAAGAAATATTACTCTTGATACCACTAGCTATAGAAACCTTTCTTGCCATCACTGTCAAGTAAAGAGCGATGGGCTTCTATAAAAAGTTTAAAATATAAAACACACGCCAGCTATTTCTCTACATTTACGAAACGTAAATAAAATAAACCCTCATTTTGGCTTCGTATTTAGTCCGTCAAATAACTGTCCAGACATTGTACAATATTTTTGTCACGTATATTTAATGCGGATATAAATTTTCATTTCAACTGGGCAACGCTGAGGAAATTACTTTTATAATTATGTCTCTTAAGTCAATTGCGGTGGGTTGTGATGGCAATTCAGCATTAATGTTAAAATATTATTTACCCACTATCTTTATGCATGTAACACATGTCATAAATTTCTGCTTGAAGCGAGCTATTTCATACCGTTAGACGTTCGTTAGTTAATCCATTACAGAAGATCAATAATCCGCGAATACACAAGAATTTAAGGCCTATAACTTTTGTTCTACCATTGTCAAAATTTTTGAAGTGAATAATAAAGTCCAAGTTTTCGGTTGCATCTTAGAAAGCGATATTGTAACTAATTTTTAACCAGGTTTTAGTAAGGGCTTTAGCACAACTTCCGCTTTAGCCGATGTTTCGCAGAACATTATCTACCTTAGATATGATGGCGCTGCCGGTCTTCTTCTTCTTCTTGACTTATCTAATAGTCTAAGAAAATTAGATATTTATTAGGAATTAATTTCGATATTTTTTTGCAGAAATGTTGTACTGGCCTTCCTGATTAAGATAAGTCCCCATTAAAAGACTGTGCTACGGCTGTAATTTGCAAGAAATGGTCGCCGTCGCTCTTCAGCTTTTTTCTGTTTTACTCAAAAACGGTTCATTTTAAGGAAATTTTCAAAGATACCTTTTTGTTGGACATGAATTAACGCATATATTAAATATGTAAAACGTTTGGAAATGCAACCGTGCACACAATAGAGTAACAATTTTTAAAAAATCATCCTTGGCGTAATGAAATGTAGTCAACTTATGAACAAATACGCTTTTACACCTTTCTCCAGTAGATCTAATCCACGTTGTTATAAAAACTATTAATTTAAATCTTCGTTAGTACCATCGAGGTCCGCAACACAATCTTTTACTTTTACATTACCATCAAAAATATACTTACTTGTACCGAAAAAAATCTGAGAATTATCATCCTCGTCAATATGATCGTTGTCTCCATGTTCAGTAGTTGTAATATCAACAGGTCCGCTATTGTGACAGTTTAGACATTGGCAAAACTCGCGGACACTTTTGAGCTCAACATTTCAACAACCATAAGATCCATGACAATTTTTAGTGGAATTGCATGAAATTAGTTCTAAAACTACATCATGAGCTGGGGAATTTACAGATGTTATGGGATGAAGTCATTTACTCTTTTACTCCCATCCCCAAAGCTGTGGATTTAACATACTGTTATGTGCACGCCTACGCGCCTCATAGAAAATACTAGGATTGGAAAGATATCGAATGAAACACTGAACGGGGTCATTCCAATTTTAGTAAATATTTTCAACACGTTTTTGTTGATAACTCTTAAATCCGAATTGATTCAGACTTCATTCATTTACCAAGAAAATTCTCTTTTTAAGGCCGATACCGAGGCCTTTTTAAGGCCGATTTCTGATGCAATATTGCGAAGTATTGTGCAATATTGCGCAATCAAAGCCTGCATGGAATGGGCGGGGATGCATCCAGACCTTTCCAGACCCCACAAACAGACAAATTGAAAGTGAATTTTTCAATCTTTATAAAACTACCATGTAATACATTTTTATTTTAAAAACAACGGAATTTCAGTGTCGGAAGTTTTATTTTAAACTAGTGTGAAGTAAATATTTTAATTTAAATCGTTTTAAACTGTGTTCAATTATGCTAAATAAACTTATTCTTGTTCGTTTAAAAACCGAGTGTTTTACTTCAAGAAAGCATATACAGGGGAAGTTTGGATCCTGCCAAAGACAATAAACTTAACTGAAGTGAACAATAAACTATTGTAGCATTTGAACCTATCCAACGCTTTATGTGTGACCCACTCACTCACCACAAATTCAAAAATTAGGGCACGAAAGGCTTTCGGGCCTCTCTCAAGCTCTAAGACTCCAAGCTCTGCCGAATTTTTTTTATTTTACACAAAGAAGCAGACTTCACCGTGTTCACAAGGAAGACCGCGTCCTCCCACACAACAACCTTATGCGAGGATTGTATATGGGATGGCATATACCATCCTTCGGAGGGGATGTAAAGCCGTTGGTCCCTTGTCTAGTAAATGTTAGGCATGTTAAAGGTCTATACTCTTCTTCAAAGAAGAAGTTCAGCAAAATTCCTCGTTGGGGGTAGCTCGTCTACAGGCGTCGGTGTTAGGCCTCAGTAGAGGAAATAGGCCGACGTTAACTAAATGTTAAAAAATATCAGAAAGGCATTTTTATTGTGTTATAGTAGCCACCATATTAGCTTCGACTAAAGTGTCACCGCATACGAATTTTGTGGAGCTTTAAATTCTTTCCGTATTTTTAGTGTTAAGCTCACTTTGAGAATAACTGTCGAATACCACAACAGTATTTAATCCATAATGCGAAATAATTCATGTCACATAAGCTATACAAATTTCATCATATGTAGACAAATTTAGCCAGACTAATTTATGAAACCACCATCAAATATGTAGAAACTTTCTTATAAATTGTAGAATTTTGTTGTTTGGAAATGCTCACATAGAGCTGATTTTTGCAATTTTCTCATCAAGTATCGGTTTTGGTTAATCTCCTAAAATGTATCTTAGAATATTAAAGATTTGAGCAAAGAGCACACGGAAATGTAACTGATATGACCATTATAAAAGAAAGGCTACTAATGAGTAGCTTACAGATAGCACAAATGTAAAAACACCGCTTTAATAACTTACTTGCTGAAGTGTGGGGTAACAACCAATCCAGCTGGCTTCCATATAATTATATTTGATACTAATAAATATTTCGTTACAGACTATATTGTTTTTTCCGAAGTAACGTACAGTTAAATTCGAAGCAATAATTACGTCGACATGCACTATCATTTTAAATTCGAATAACAATTGCGCATTAGAGAATTTGTCAATAATACAATCCCCAACTGGGTGCCACGAGGGAAATCAGAAGTAACACTAGTTGCAGTTTTGACAAAAGTAGAACCGCCGTTATGATATCTTTTACAAGCATAGTATTAAGAAACATATCACACACGAATCCTATCTAAAATAAAACTTCACCAATATAAATTACTAAGAATGATTGTTGTAATGAATAAAAAATAATCAGTGGATAAATAAGACTGAAGTGTCTATCTGCGATTTCGCCTGTGGTGAAAATGTTACGTTTTCACATAGCACAAAAGATAGCGGTGTTTTCTCAGATCGAAATTTACGACTTGAGGAAAATATCAAGTTGTTATTGCAAGAGCTTATGCCAGAATTAAATTATTATATTCAAATGGACACATTTTGAAGTTTAAAAAGGAAAGAATATGTGATTCGTTTATACTGCTACTGTATATTGCTACCCATGTTTAAAGAACAACAT
The DNA here is from genome assembly GCA_963675555.1 of Leptura quadrifasciata. Taxonomy (NCBI): domain Eukaryota; kingdom Metazoa; phylum Arthropoda; class Insecta; order Coleoptera; family Cerambycidae; genus Leptura; species Leptura quadrifasciata. The sequence continues at coordinate 80,900,008 of OY776674.1, read as the reverse complement.
TTTGACAGCAATTGCAACTTTTTATACCATGAGATTGATAAGGTAGCTGAGCGGTAAGTTTATTTTTTTACTGTATAGCCTCGTACTTTTCTGTTTCGATTATTAATTGTGTTGTAAATGCTAAAGTTCGATTACTAATACCTTTAGATAAAACAGCAAAAAGTCATTTAAAAATGGTCTAAAATACATGGCCGCTTCATTTTTTACCTACATGAAAATATCACCGTCAGAAAAAAAAATGAATTATGGTGGTAAAAAATGAACATACAGCAAAATTTTATTTTTTTTAATTATTTTTGTACCTTTTTCATTCTCCAGTATCTACGCAAAACAATCATCTTTAGAAATGACGTGTAATCGTAATATTAGGCGTCAAAATACACTCACAGTGTCTCACCACTCGACTGCTATTGTTCAACGGTGATTCACTTACTTCGCGAGAATATTGTACAAATCTATAAAACCAAATGCGTATAAGACTCTATGTATTTTGTCACCATGTGAAGCAAATTCTATTTATTCAGTGAAAGCTAACCTCCCAAGAATAGAAAGTATGTGTAGATTTGTTTTATATACAATTTCTATGGCATTTTAAATTATAATTTATCATTTGGTATAATAACATTGTTGATTACTACTTGTAGAATAGGTTATTATTATTATTTATTTAGTTACAATATCCTACAGGACCAAGGTTTTAAAATCTTCACAATCTTCCAAATCTCAGTAGCCAAAATAGTGATAGGGATTTTCTCAGATAATAAAAAATATAAAGAATCGTCAGGGCAATATCGCTAAACCAAAACCAAAATAGTTGTCAAAATTCAAAATATATATCAAAATTACTAAGATAAATGTACAAAATAGTTGGTGCTGTTTTTGACGCCCCGTTCAAATCGTCTACAATAAAATTACCAAAAATTAATATCAAAATTAATCTCCAATTAGAGCATCTGTCAATTATAAATTTAAATAATCTATGGCATACTTAGTTTTTCCTTTGGACGATAACTTGCTGTTTAATCCGATATTAAATCGATATTCAATAAATTAACCAAAATATAAATAGAAAATTTATGTCAACTTAGTCCAAAAACTGGTAACCTATACGGACTAGCCAAATCTGGCGTTTGACCAAGTTAACGCAGCAAAGTTAATATTTCTAGTTTCTAATTCAAAAAGAGGACGGGATTCACAATTCTTATACACTTGAATGTCACAAAAATAATCAATGATAAATAGACTTTACCATTTGATATACAGAACAATGTTACCAATTTTTAGTTTTTAAAAACAAATCGATATTATGAGCCTTCGATCAACTCAACTATTTTTTTATTATATTATTACATTACAAACAATTTGTACGCATTAATTATTTATTAATCTATTTACTGCATATTTGCAATCTACTTTTTAAGAACAAATACAAAGTAATTAGTAAATATTATATATGGAGAGAGGATTGAATCAGGCACCACCCACTGATGGTTTTCTGAGGTTCACCTGGCTAGGTCTTTTGGGCACAATCTTTTTAATCTCCTTCCAGCGAGTGGTTGATTGAAAAGTTCACTTATGAGCTGGTTGGACACATACCATGGGGCATCTGATATTATGCTCGAAGTTTTGGACTGGAATGTTTGAATGATCTTTGTGTTGGAAGGTTATTACAACCCCGTAACTGTATTCCATAGGTCCAAACTGGTTTTAGTATTGTATATAATTAATTTATTTTCTAGTAACTGTGACTTTTTATTTATTAACCAGTGCATTTTCTTACTTTCAGGTCCAATTGACCTCTTCTTATTTTGACGTGTGTTCTCCGGGTTAATTGTTTGTCTAAATGGAGCTCAAGATATTTTACTTCTGTTTTTCATTGGTATAGGAGTGTTGTTTATGCTGACTTTTGGACAAGTGTTTGTTTTTGTGGTAAAGATTATTTGAGATGATTTATTGGTGTTAACGTTGATTTTCCAATCTTTGAGCCAGCTTTGTAGTAAATTAAGATGGTTTTGCAGTTTCTCGGATGCTCTTATAGGATCAATATCTGTTGATATGTTTGCGGTGTCAACTGCGAATGTCGCTATTAGTTTGTCACTTGATGTTGTTGAAGCATCTGCTGTAAATATTACGTATAGGAAGGGGCTCCAGAACACTGCCCTGTGGCACACTGGATTTTATGATGTGATAATCAGATAAGACATCATCAAATTTTATTGGGAAGTAGCGGCCACTTAAGCAGGATTTTAATATTAACTACAGTTGATCGGGTACGTTAATTTTCAGTTTGTATAATAATTCCTCATACCAGGCCATGTCAAAGGCCTGCTCTGCGTTTATCGTGGACAAGTTCCTTGATATGTAGTGGGATGTTATAGTTTCCTTATATTTCTTTGTGTTTTTCTGGAGTAGCTTTCCATGATATATCTTGGATCAATTTCGTTAGATATTGGATGGGTTCTTCAATATTTTGGTTATCTTTTATCTGCATATCTAGTCTGATATTTTTGTTAATGTGATTTTGACTTTGTTTCTAGTCAGTATCTTTGGAGCATCATCTAGGAGTTCGTTTTTACCAAATTGCATTTGTACTTAGGGTTATTATAATATGGCTATGGTCAGTTTAGATCTTGGCTATTTACGTCTGAACTTCCTTAGTTGCAGCGAAGTCTAGTAAATCAAGAATTATATTTAAATCTATAAGCCAATAAATTGGTTCCCGGGTTGATAAGATGTTAAAATTACCTTGCTGTACAATTTTCGTAAATTATACTTGTATTTTAGAGTATACATTTTTATTTAAATAATTCCTAACTTTTCACGAAACTAAAGTATGTCTTCTGTTGGTGGAAAGTGTAACTATGGATTTAAATGATTTTTAGTTGTAGATACAGATCAATCAGTGACGACACCTGTTGGTGAACAATGTTATTTACCATTGGTTTTCAGTCGGGATTCTTGACAGTTTAGAATCCTTTAATTTAGAGCTTTACAAATTTAAGGTGACAGAAATCTTTCAAAGCACATGTTACGGGTTTGGTGCCACACACAAAGTTGAACTTACTCTGTAATTTTTTAGACATAGATCATTAAAGTGGTAGACAGAAAACGTACTGATGCCAATCAGGCGACGTTTATTAGTATTATTTAAGGGCAGACCATGGCACAAACAGATTGATTCTTCAGGAGAAGCGCCATCCAAAGTTATATTCCAACATTAAATTCCGTCGCATCATTCCGTAGTCATTTTTAGTGGGAAACAGAAAAACATAAGACTCTTATTGGTTGGGAGAGGACTAGATGGTGGACGGGAAAATTTTGAACTGATGTACGTAGATACTGATGGTATAGAACATGGTTGGAGCCACATGTGGAGCGAATAATCATGCTCATAAGATATGAGCCCACATTCACGACTGGTATAAATCGGAGAGGGCTAAACCTCATATTCAGAGTATGATCCTGCATGTGGAATCAGGGGATATGTGGATTCATACTCTGAAAGTAGCGCTTAGTTTCTCTGACATCCCAAATGTGCTGTGGCACGTGAAATAATTATAAAATGTCTCTCAAGACGTTGCGTAAAAGAATAAAATAGAAATGTTATAGATATGTACTACTTATATGCTCAACTGTCAAGCACATTACATAAATCTATTTTCTTTGAGGTGCACATATATATATTGCCTCTTGCTCTTTAAAGTGAACGTATATTTCACGGGCATGTGTTTTTATCAGAAATACTTTATATTGGATTTAATAAACTTGGCAACAAATAGCTTTATCTCTTCTAAAACTCTTAAAGAAAGTCTCGAATATGCCTTCTAAAATGCACTTAAATTGTTGAGAGAAATGTAACTGCATTTTTATTCTTTTGTTACCTTATGACTATGATTTTCACATGGAACGTAGGACGATCAGATAAATTACATAGTAGATATTTCAATAGGCGAGGTTATTATTAAATTTTACATAGCAGCTTGAACAATCTGATATTATTATATAAGGTATACTCAAAGAATAATATTTAAAAAGAACACTTTTGTATATTAATAAACTGCACGTGTAATTCTTATCAGGTACATTATTCTAAATAATAACGTTATTAAGGAGATTTAAGAGCTATAATATGAATTTGCCATTTATTTATGTAGCAATAATAATTATTTCCAAGATGAGGGTTAATATTATGGGATATAACCGTACTAATATCTTTTGACAGTAAACACATATTTATGATCTATAATATAAAAAAAACCAACGTACCAATTTCCCTTTAGTTTATTATCAATTAAATTAAATTATTATGCTCTACGCGAAGCTTATATGTCTACTACCGAAAAATTAAATTAAACATTTTAAAGAACCCTCCACTTTCGACTTCTTTAAATAAGGGAAACTAATATTTCTTAATGCAATCATAGTTATGTACCAAAAAAATTACCGAACCTGTCTGGTGAACATAATACAATGTTCAGAATATTGAAAACACTAATTTCGTCTTAAGAAGTCACAACACTTTATGCAAATCAGTTACGTAAAGTCTTGCCAGCAATTGGCAAATGTGAGTGGGTCTATACCAGAACTTTCACCGCGACCAATCGGTCTATTGTGGCTCACTCCTAATTTATATTTCACCCAATAGATTCAGCCTTTTAATAAAGCTGATAACCTTGTTGGGTGAGAGATTGTCCAAGTCCTCAGGCAAAAGCTGACCTTTTCCAAATAATGAGAACCGGGTACTTTCTGCAGCGGGACAAGTGCACAGGACATGCCTTGCCGTTTCATCTTCCTCTAGACACAGATGGCATTCGGTGTTTTGCACCAGTCCAAGTCTGTGTAAGTGATGATTTAATCTGCAGTGCCCAGTATATAGGCCGATTAGAGTGCTAGGTGTAACCGATTCAACTCTAGCAGTTTTTTAGCTCTTGATTTCAAAGGATTTGTAATGAATTCTTTCGAATGAGCTAATCTTGGTAGTTCCTGCCAGTGGTAGAGAGTGCTCTCGGCCCAGTCTAGGATATTTGTTTTGGCAGTGCTTGAAGATATGCCAAAAACTGATTCTGATCCTATAAATTTTGATGCCGCACCCTCTCTAGCTAGGAAATCGGCAATTTCATTGCCCTCCAGCCCAGAGTGGCCAGGCACCCAGACCAGAGTCAGTTTGTTGTTCTTACCCAATTGGGCTAGAGCTTTTTGGCAGTTCCACACTGTTTTAGAATTACAGCGATATGATCCAAGAGCTTTAAGGGCTGCTTGGCTGTCTGAGAAGATTTTTATTGATCTGTGTCTAGGGTGCGTTGATTCCAGCCTCCATACACACAGTTCAATGGCATATATTTCAGCCTGAAAAATTGTCGCGGTATCACCCAGGCTCGAGGTTATTCTTACCTTTGGACAGCGACTATAAACTCCAGCTCCTGTTCCTTCAGGAGTTTTGGAATCATCTGTATACCAACAGCTGTCTGCCTTCTGTAGGTCGATTTTATTCCGATCCCACTCATCTCTTTCAGGAAATAGGATGTTGAAAGGCAGCTCATGGTTGGTTCTGGTAGGCATCACATCAGAAGGCATACCCAGACTGTTTAGGTCATCAATCAATCCATTGCGTTCCATGATGATAGCCTACGGCATATTGATTGCCGATTGTTGGAGTCTATATGTTGCCCACCTAGCTTCTCTCTCCAAGTAAATATGGAGAGGTGGTAAGTCTAGGAGGATTTCCAAAGCAGCTGACGGTGTGGTGCTTATAGCACCGGTTATTGCCAGGCATGCTTGTCTCTGTAAATCAGAGAGTTTGGCTTTGGCCTACTGTTGTAGCCCTTTCGACAACCAAACTATGGAGCCATACGTTATCATTGGTCTAATGACCGTAACGTATATCCAGTATATTTGTTGGGGACCCATGCCCCAGGATTTTCCACAAGTTCAACGGCATGCCCACAGGGACAGCCTTGCTTTGTGGATTACCTTTTCCAGGTGGGAAGTCCAGTTGAATGATCTATCCAGCGTAGTTGTTAGATATTTCACGTTCTCCGAAAATGGAATGGTTTCACCTAGTAAGGAAGGCGGTTCTAAGTTATCTAGGTTCCTTTTCCTGGTGAAGGGTACTATTACTGTTTTGCAGGGGTTGACAGACATCTGTTCCCTTTCACACCAGATGTGTACTGTATCAAGTATTTCTTGAAGGGTATGAGAGAGTACCTCTTCATGATGACTAGGTCGTCTGCATATGCCAGAATCTCGGCTTTCCACAGAGATAAAATGGCCAGCAAGTCATCCACAAGTAGTGACCACAGAAGGGGGGACAGAACTCCACCTTGTGGGCAGCCTCTTGCGGCCTTGAAGCTGACCGTTTCCCCCTGTAAGGTTGTCGTTATGATTCTGTTTTCTAGCATAGCTCGGATCCAGTCAGTTACGGTTAGCTCGATTCCTCTAGCAGCTGCCGCTGTGTATAAGGAATCGGGCAGTGCATTATTGAATGCTCCTTCAATGTCGAGAAAAGCAGCCACTGCAATCTCTTCTTCCTGAAGGGATTGAGTGATTTTCCCGACTAGGTTATTAAGTGCTAGTTCTGTTGATTTGCCTGGCTGGTAAGCATACTGGTGAGCATTAAGTGGGTGAGTGCTCAGGATGTTCCCCCTAATGTATCCATCCAGCACTTTTTCCAGGCCTTTCAAGAGAAATGATGTCAGGCTAATGGGTCTATATAACAGTAAGTCGTGGGCTATGTTGGCACAGAACTACATGTGGTAGAAAACCCAAATAATAGGAAAGAATATTCGTAGAATGCCACAAATAACTTTCAGACAATATTCAGAACTAGATAATTACAGCACTATTGTCTGTAAAATTTTCACTGTTGTTTGAACTATTTTTGAGAATGGATATAGGCTGTGTCACACTGTGTTATCAACAGGAGCAGAGAAAAGATAGTCTGTGGTCTGAAGCAGTGGCGGTCCCAGAATTTCGACATGGGAGGCCCGTCGAAGATGGTCAGCACAATTGTGTACACTTATATAGTTGGAGACAGGGCAATAACAAAAACTATTTTGTCAGCGGTTCGTGTATTTGACATACACTTCTTCGAGGTTTAATTATTATTATTATTATTATTAGCCGTTACTCGAGTCCGAGTATAAAAATGTTACAGTCGATAGATTGTGTACAATAAAAAACAAATAAAAGGTGTAGTCTATTGTAATTCCCATTCATCTACGGTGCACACGACTATGGCTATAGAGGCCAATTCGGGAGAGCACATGTCGACCGCAGTCAGGACAAACATAGACCTGGTTAGGTCTTGGATTCGGCCTTCTTGCACCAACATTTCCTTGATAGCTGGCCACAACCCCTCGCCATTCGGTTCTGTCCGCTGCAAGTTGTTCCCATTGCTCGTCTGCAATACCGCAGGATTTTAGATTTTCATGGAGAGCGTCTTTGAACCTCTTTCGTTGACCGCCACGCCTTCTTCTACCGCTTAGCAATTCACCATAAAGTGTACATTTAGGAAGGCGGTTATCATGCATACGACGAACGTGACCTGCCCATCTTAGGCGTGCTCTTGAAATAAGCACCTCAATTGGAAGGCTGTTTGCTCTCCTGAGTACTTCCACGTTTGATATGTGATGGAACCAACGGATTTTCATCATACTTCTGAGGTGTCTTTGCTGAAAATGTTCTAATTCTTTCACATGATGACGACGACGAAGTACAATGATGAAAGTACTTTTTTATCAAAGTTGACGCTGTAGGGCCTAAAAATGCACCGAAGAACAAAATTTAAGATTTTTCAAGGTCAAACGGCCTTAAATTAAAAGCTATGAGTTTTATTTAAAATAATATTGCCTTCGAAATGGGCATAAGGCTTAAAAATATAAAATACCAAATATATTTGTATCAGGTAAAAATACCAAGTATTCTATATTCCAATACAAAATATAACAAAATAACAAATATGCTCTTCAATTTGACCTCGACGTGCCTGCAACTACAGCACTGAATCATCGCGTTGGTACAAGTCGCACTTTTGCGGTCTGACTTTTGGAAACTGGAACATTTCGCTGCAACCCCCACTGATGTTCGTGCGAACTTGCACCACAGCCTCTAATGTCAATATCTCCCTCTTATGATTTTTCTGAACTTCAATAGTCATTAATATTGGAGAACAGTCGCTTAATCCACGCACTTGTCTCATGAAAACAAAAAACAAATTCTCATAAAATCTCCAAGTTTTAAAATTTATTTTGGCTTTATCCAGACTCTCGAGTCAGGCCAGCGATCTTCAGTGTGATAGTGCAAATATTTTCGGAATTCCAGGCAGCAATTCTATCTTCTGCAACGTTGGCTTGCGTTAGACTAACTTCGCCGAACAGTTCGTCCTCATTCAATACCAGACCTATATAGTCTTTAGAAGCCTCATATGAACAGAAAAACTTGATTTCATGAAACTTGTCTTCTCAAATTCACACGTTCAAAAACATTCAGTTCATTTAAGTTCGAACTCCAGTTTTGAAAAAAGTAAACGAAAATCGTTATATCTATAAATTCTACACGGTGGTATTGAAAAGTTCATTCATCATCTAATCCTTCAAACTAGCTAGCTAGCCTGCTAACAGACAATATTAGCCAGGTTAATCAACATAATGCGCCCTTTCCAATTAAATAAATCCTATTATATCAGGTGCTGTCATTTTTTCTGTAACCACTCTTCCTTCTAACAAAACACGCCGTTACTCTACATTCAATCTTTGATAGCTTGGTAGCTTTCTTGTCCCACTTTTCGTTCCTTTTTGATTTTTCTATTGTTCACTCTAAACTCTTCTTCCTAACCTTTATTAAAATTAAAACTCACTTCGGTACCTTAACATTAGAATACCATGATTTTGGTGATTGGGACGCCTTTGCACCGCCATCGCCGCGGTAATTATCCGAAATGGATTCTTTCTTGTTAAACATTTTCCCGTGCAAGCTAATAAAATTTAAAAAAAGTGTTACTACTACTTTTAATAGATACAAGTTTTAATTATTTTACACCCTCTTGTTTTGACTCTTAAATATGTTATTGATGTTAGTCCGCTACTCCTAAAAGATTATTATTAATACTGATAATAGGAAATTTTTGCACCATCTTCGAATTGACATTACGTAACGAGGTTCAATTCCTTGTTACTTTCCGCTATTTATTGATTTGTTTACACTGCTTAGAACTTCATATTTTGGGGGCGCGAAGCTTTAAATATGGATAGTACTTTTCATGATCCCATGGTTTTCAAATATTTTTTATTTTCTGAAACTGTTTTGGTAAGACCCAACGCAATCTTCAGCAACTTTTAATGTGATGAGAGACTATCAAAAAACCTTTCGATAGAATTTCAATAATAAGCAATTTTTTTTTTCAAATTCGATTCGTCTAAATTTGTTATAGATCATACTAGTAGCTGTCGACTGTCCAGGGGCTCTGGTGAGAATTTTGCAAAGGATTCTCTATATATTGTTTATCCGTCCTAACAAATCTTTTAACTAAAAATTGTTCTTGGGTCAACCCTGAAGGCTTCAGGTTTAGTAACGTTAAACTTGCAGCAGGGCCTTTTGATAACATTTTTCGTGTTAAATTTTTTACAGTCCATTAATGTGCCATACATTATCATCAAATTTTCTTAAGTATCTTCAAAACACTTTTTTCTAGAAAGAGAAAACTTAATTTATTAACTTAAAAGTGACCAGTCCTGCAAACATGATTCTTCTATTCAATCGAGTTTTGTGGAATACAGAAAACCAAATCTAGTATATTAACGATAAAGAATGTTAGCGTTGAAAAGATAAACAACGATAATGAAAAAGCCAACGGTAGTGTTGGAAACTCACTGGCAAAAATATCGTTAAGACGGATAAACAATATAAGGCTATAATACGAAACAATTCAATACTTTTATACCCAACTACGCCCTTATAAATTGAAAAAAACAAAGAAGCAGCGGGAACAGATGGAATTACTTCTACCACTTTGAAAGAAATATCTGAATATATTGCAATACCGTTAGTTTACATAATATATAAAGCCATGGCAGAGAGTAAATGTTCATCGGCCTTCAAAGCAGCCATCATAAAAGCCATTCATAGAAGTAGTCGCAAGGATGAGATAACGAATAATAGACCTATCTCCTTAATTAGTAATTTGGCAAAAATTTGTGAAAATATCGTTAAATCAATAATTTTTACTTAAATATAACTTCTTGCCCAGTTCACAAGATGGCTTCAGAAAATGTATGGGCACTCAAAATGCTATTGCAAAACTTGTAAGCGAGATATATTGTGCCTTGGATAACAAGCCTAGTTGTCTTTATTAATTTTAAAAAGCCTTTGATACGGTGTGCCATGCTCAACTTCTCACGACGTTAAATAATTTGTGTTTTAGAAACAATACTTTTAAAATCATACCTTGCTAACGGAGTACAATACACAGATGTAAAAAATAATAAAAGACGTAATAAAAGAAGAAAATACCTGAGAAATATAAAAAATTATTTTAACAAGTTCTAACCCTAAACGTTTCTAAAACCAATTATTTACCTTTTTATCTGTATGGAAAATCAGCGCCTCCTTTTGATGAACTTATCATTGACGACCATATCAGACTAGATTCAATAAAGGAAGTTAAATATTTAGCTATTATTATTGGTTCAAAATTGAAATGGGACCTTCATATTAATTACATATTTAAAAACACTAATATATAGGTTCAAATGTTTAAAATAATTTATTGATTATCACCAAACTAAAATATTATATCACTCACTTGTAGAATCTCATATTACAGTGTATGGAATTCTAGGTTGGGGAGATCTAGATACACATTTAAAACAACTAGACACATGGCAAAAAGAGTATTAAAAATTATGTTAAATAAAATATGTCACCTACCCCTCTAATTGCTTGTTTAAAGATGCCAGGCTACTATTCTTTTCTCAATGCGTTTTATATCAGCGCCAATCAAGTGTACAAGAAACAAAACTTTTACAAAGGACCAGAGGAAATGTTAATAATAAGTTAAAAATGTCTAAAGCTAATTCAACATGCTGACAAAGATGTTTCACACACCTTGGTCCAAATGCTTATAACTCGATCCAAAGTGATATTAGACATATACTATCTTCTAATAACTTTTTTTAAAGTTTATTTATTAGCAATCAGATACATCTTTTAGCTAATGTGTTGTCTTGTGCTAGTGCTTGTGGTTGCTTGCACTGGTGGTGTGAAGAGGTGAAAATCCAACGAAGTCACCTCAGTGTCCATTTAAGTCTGATGGCCAGCATCTCTTCAGCCTTCTGTTATGCATCAACGGTTGTAGTAACGTCTCCAGTAGTGGGTTGGTGTGAACTTCTAGTTTATTGTGATTGTGAGTTTTGTCCTGGATGACTTCCCTTATGTAGGGAATGTTCAAGTCTGTATGTAATTTATAATAAATAATTAAATAAATAAGTAAATAAATAAAAAATAAATAACACCACAGGTAATTACGACCCCCTTTATCCCGGAAGGCTCTAGAAGACCCTTGTGTGGGAGGGGGCTAGACATTTAGAGACAAGGGACACACACCCAATATCCGTGTATAGTGAAAAAATCCCTCTCACAGTATTTTTTACTGCCACGACCGGGGATCGAACCCGGAACTTTTGGATGAGAGATTAGATACATACCATAGTGCATCTGTTATGATACAGAGGATTTTTGATTGGGCTCTTTGCATAATGACAATGTCAGACTTAGCCGCACAGCTCCAAATTGCTATTCCATAGGTCCAATAGCAATTTATTTTCTATGGATAGTTTTGATTTACGTCCGATAAGCCAATATATTTCTTTCACTTTTAGATCAATTTGTTTTCTCTTTTTGGTTATATGTTCTTTCCAATTAAGTTTACTATGTAGGTGGAGTCCAAGTTATTTTACTATGTCTGCTTGTGGTATCGTCTCTTGATTAAGAGTGACTGTAGGGCAGCGTTCTTTTCTAAGAGTAAAAGTTATGTGTGTTGATTTTGATTCATTTACCTTTATCTTTCACTTTTTTAACCAGGTTTCAAGTATTCTTAAGTCTACTTGAAGTTTGTGTGATGCGGTAATTGGGTCTGTATTTGTTGATATCAACACTGTGTCGTCTGCGAATGTACCGGTGGTTATATCCTCTGATGTTGGTAAGTCAGATTTATATAATATATACAAAAGTGGGCCAAGTATACTTCCCTGGGGCACTCCAGAAAAATAGGAAAACGGTTGGAATTTCTCCATTGACTTGGCTAGGAATTATCGTTGATTTAGGCACGATTTCAGAAGGTTGAAGTATTTATTGGGGAGGTTCCTTTTGATCTTAAATAGAAGACCTGGGTGCCAGACTTTGTCGAAAGCCTGGCTGACATCTAGGAATGTAGCGGTGCAGTATTGACGATTCTCCATGGATTTGTTTATTACGTCTACAATTCTATGGCATTGTTGAATCGTGGACTGTGACTGTTTAAACCAAATTGATGATCTGGCATCCAGTCCTGCGTATCAATATCTATGTTAATTCGTTAAACGATAAGTTAAACGTTAAAATTAAGCAGTACATTCTAGAAACTCCTAGTAATGGAATCCACGATATCATTAATCCTAAACATTACCACAATAAATTATTTTGGATTTGGGCACTTTAGAAATTAAAACAAATCATATATTTGTAAGTATGTATATATGTGTATGTGTATATATATTTTTTGTATGTTACCTTTTAGTGAAGTTACTTGTTTATATTTATTACTGTTTACCACTTTTCTTTAACAATGTCTTTCTTACAAGGTTTAATCTATTTTAAAATTTGAATTTTAATGTTATATTTCTCCTGTATTTAAATAAATTCCTTGTTATTACGTAATTGTTTCTAATGTTAGTGTTCTATGTGTTATATTATAATTTTATTATTCTAGCCGTGAAATAATTGTTATTTTAAAATATGCCTATTTCGTATTCTTCTTGTCCAGCGCACGTTCTGTACCTTTATGAAATATCTAGTTTATTTATACGCCTGTAATTTTGAATTTATTACCTTGTAGTTTTTATAAAAAAAATATTCTCGTAAACAAACTTATTATTATTATCAAAAGGGCTCATTTGGGGGTCCAACGGAAATTTTGAATCATACTTTTTTCTACTTTTTTTACAAAAATTGCAAAATATATTAATAGATTCATATAATTATTTTGTTGGTTTTCCAAAGTTTTAGTAATCATTGTGGAAGTTATGCAAGAAACAGGAAAGTTAAAAATTATCTCTCTCATCCTTGCAATAACAAACAAGAGTAACTTGAGTGCTTTAAGTTTTTAGATCTGACATGAAAACTGCATTTTTTTAAAATATAATTAAAAATATCTATTGACCCCCGCAAATGAGATACTTATGATAGCAATAGAAATATCATGTCTATGGCAAAGTATGGATCATTCTTATGTTAGTAAATGTACCAAGTTTTATCTTTTTGGATAAGCATTTAGAAGATATGTAAAAAAAAATAATGACAAGATTTCATCTTTAAAGGATTGTAATGTTTGGGTAATGTGAGAGTTTGCAGTTTTTGTTTGTCAGGAGAGTTCCTTTTTCGAAATAATGAAAACTTCTTATTGGGTCCACCCTGGAACTTTTCCTAGTGCACTGACGAGGTATCTGTATTAGATCTTTTCACTACAATTTTCAAGTTAAAACAAATTTTTCTCCAAATGTCAAAAGAACATGATTTTAATGACAAGTTTTGTGAACTTAAACTGTCATCCTCTGACACTGCATGTGAGTGAAAATCTTTTATTTTCGCTCTCATCATTGAAAATCTGAAGAAAAAATAATAGTATCGGCTGTTCTTGCAGGAATCACTTCAATCGTCCGTTAAGTATATCGTAGACACAAAAAATGTCACTTTTACTTCATATAAAATAATATACTATTAATTTAAATTATTATTTACTGTTTTTCTTAACATTCTTTAATTTGATTTAACAAAAAAAAGAGTTTTGGGGCCTCCAAGTACCGCACCTGCTGCATTAGTTTCACAATTCAGCAGCATTAGATCTCCGATTTTGTTCCTGAAATAGCGGACTACTGCGTTTCAGTCTGTTAAAAAACACCTATCACGTATAAACAAACGTGTCGACATTCACACGATAATATATTTAATAATACCATACCAATTCAAATATATCTACAATATCATCCTAGTTTCAAATCGGCCAGTTTCGTCATAACTTTAAATTTGCAATTTTACACGACGGACGCCTATTATACTACCTCTACCTGTAGGAGAGAGAGTAAAAAATACATTTATTTTTATGCTCAAATGACAATATAGCATAATTTACAATTCTAATTTTAAATAGAGATTCGTAAAAAGGTTTTTTCAAGAATACTAATTTTGGTCTCTAAAGTTCGTGTTACGCATTCTAAATTCACACTTTACTGGGAATTGTTTTGAATTCACAGTTTCAAATGGGTACTAAATGTAAATGTTGTAGTTTAGATTCCAAATTATGAAGTATTTTGAACTTGATCGACAAATTATCCAATTACCAGTTTAGGCTCCGATGCATAGTTCCCAGTCTAAACCATAAATTAACTAGTAGAAATTGCATTCGGGCGTGACCAACTGCGAATTCATAATCATTTCGCTTAATTACGACACAGTTCACGTGGTGAACTGAGTTAAGTACATAGTTAATAATTTTATTAATTGTATGGTTCATCTGGCCGATAGCCCGGTTGGTTAAGGTGGCAATAGCGATTAATCACATGGGTATCGCGCCACCGGATTCGAATCCCGATTCCGGCACTGCCGGAGGAAATGGTTGTATGTCTGCGTTTTTTCAATCTGTAACCCCCTTCCGCACAAACGTTTGGCTTCTGGAATTAAGGGTTGTCTAATGTCTGTGGTGTTCATTTGTTTATTATTTATTAATAGGTTTTTACAGGCAATCATCAAAGTGACAAGTTTTAAGAAAATGTGAACACTAGTTACGAGACATATAATTAATGTTTTTGAATGGCTAAAAATTATTTTTTAATTAAGAACTTATTAAATTAAATTTTCTCAATTTTTTCACTGTACATTTTTCGACGATGTGATGTAGAAATAAAAAATGAACATTTTTTTGTAAGTACTTCCCTATGGCTATTTGTATTCGATTTATTGAGCAATAAGTACAGAATTCAAGAATAAACTTAAAAAATCAGATGTTTTTCAATGATTGAACAGAAAAAATTATAATAAGTACGCCACATGTTGCCTATTTTGATTCACACACACCACTATGCGTCTTTGAAATGAAGTTCCAAAATATGAAAGAAAGAACAATAACTTCATTTCACAGACGCTAGAGATGTGTATAACAATTAAAGTGGACAATATGTGGCCAACTTATTAAAAAAATTTCTGTTCAATCATCGGAGAAAACCTCTACTTTTTTAAATTTATACTTGAAGTTTGTACTTATTGCCCAACAAATCGAAAATGGTTATAAAAGACCCTGTATGAGTCGGCTCAACTTATTTTCGACATAATTTAATGTTATACTAAGCATGACTCGTCCAGTGCCATTCCAAATTTCGAAAATGCTTAATCCAATGCTGTTACGTTGACCCTTATCTTCACTTAAATTTTCACTGCTGTACGACCCAGATTCTACTAAACAATAAAACGAAGTACTTGATATATGCCCTGATGAATTGCTTAGAGATAATTTATTAATATATTCCGAATATTAAGATCATGAGAAGAAAATGATTAATTTTCAAGTTATTAAATTTATGAGATGCCCATGATATCTTGTCAGGGTTCTAGTGCATCGGTCAGTCCCTGGACGACCCTCCGAAATTCGCTCCATAGGGGATGTTAGAAACGTGCTAAGAATTCTCACTGAGTGCTTGATGTAAATATATCTCATAGTGGAAAATTTCATCCTACTTGAATTAAACACCAGAGACCGTCACGCATTCATATCAGTTGATTATTGTTTTCCCAGATAATTTCAGTCATATTTATATGCTTCATATGTTTTCGGTGAAGCAGCTATGAAATAAGTAATTAGACACATTCCGCTTTCATTTAGGTTAATAAAAATCGAATTGATTATTGGAATTAAGCAAAATAATTATTTACTATAAATTAAATTAGAATTGGGGTGAAAGACTTATCCAGTTAATTGCTATTTAAAATGCCATTTCTTATTTCAATATAATTTGTTTATTATTAAATCATAATTTTATAAAAACGATCCTAGACTCTTTCTATTTCAAAATTATTTTATGTATTTAAATTTGTTTTTAACCTGAGGTAAAAAGAAACATTAAAAATTATTTACCTACCTCTGCCCTGTCGCGTAAGTCCAAATACCAAATGATATCATAAAGCGAGGTTTCTTGCAGTTCTAAAAGGAAAACTCAATAATAAATAGATACCAATAGAAAAAGAATACATCAGATATAGAATAGAAAAAATATCTATAAGCAACTTACAAATCATATAAAAACTACTGATCTAATTCTGGTTATCTTTCAATATTCCTTCAATGTATCTGAAAAAGGTAAGAAGAGGAAACAAATTATATCAAAAATTCGCAAAATTGACATACTCTATTACACTTAAAGCACTTTTAAAAGAAACTGAAATAATGTGATACCAAATCTAATGACATCCGTTATCTTTCAATCAATCTTAATGAAATATCAAATACGCAATTTTAAATGACACCAACAAGGAAACCTTCCAGTTGGGGAGTCGCCAATTTCATTTTTTTTTTTTGTGAAACTAGCATAAATACTCTTGCCCCGTTTGTCAGCAGGGACCTGTTTTTTTTTTGAGTTATTAAATTTTGGAAATATAAATAGTTAAGTACCAAGAAAGATGTTGTGTCAATAAAGATAGTGGTTCAGTGAATAAAATATTCGCATCTGACTCCCAGAATTGGGGATCAATTATCACAGGTTTTTCATCTTTTATTGAAAAATGTTTCTTTTCATTACCAATTAATCTATTTATTTGGATAAAGTATGTTCATTATTTTTGAAAATTTTACCACATATAGAATAATTATAAATATTCAAAAGAATAGTTACAATACGCACCTCGTTTATTGTTTCATAAGTTTTGTTCAGTTTTGTCTCTGACATAATGTTTCGGCCTTGCGACCATTATCAAGGAGTCTTAGAAACCAACCTAAAAGTGATGGTTTAATTTCTAAGACTCTTTGATAATACTCAGAGACAAAATTGAACAAAACTTATGAAACAATAAACCAAGTGCATATTGTAACTATTCTTTTGAATATTTATAATTATTCTATTGAATATATTTTATCAAGAACCTACCGCAGATTCAATCCAATTAATTGACCACATATTTTCATAACAATTTTTTCTTCATTATTATCGAGTATTATGAAATATTAATAAATAATTTGAACATTCAACGTTATTAATTATTAAATATTTAAAATACAGATCACTAATTAAACAAATTTAATAAACAATGAAATTTTTAACAATTTTTAATGTTAAAATTATTTATAATTTTTTTATGATACGTATTAAATTATCAAAAATAATGAAGAAAAAATTTATCATTAAAGACATGGTGAAGTTTCAAAGAAATAATAAACTTTTAAAATAATTAAAAATATTAACGGGAATACGTAATTATTTAATCAAAAAGACAAAAATAAAAAAATTTATGACAATGGAAAGAGAAATTTAAAAAAAACTGAATTCAATAAAAACAAATTTACTGAAATTGTATATTGGATACTTACAATAATTATTGCTTTTCCCGGATAATCGCTCCGGGGACAGCTAGACATCCAGGTGTGAGACACCGTGGCAGTAGAACAACTGGACAGAGCGTGGTCAGGTCAAACTTGTAAAGATATCAAAATAAAATGTGTTAACACTCCTATCTACAAAATGCAAAATAAATAACAATTAAGGTAAAACATGCAAAAGGAAAAATAAAACTAAAATAATTTGTATGTAATGCAAAAAGTGTGTTTATAGATAAAGTATCTGTGATAGTTGTGCTTAACTTATGCCGGAAAATTACTAACTGAAAAGCCCGTTCTAGATCATTATAGCGAAAGCAATGCCGCACAATTTATGGTTTAAAATTTTGAGATTTTTAAAAGATTTTGGTATTTATTGCTAAACTATGCACAGGAAGAGAATAATTTAGAAAACAACAAAAAGCATCAAACAGAAACTAAGAAGATAGAAGAGCGTTAAAGACTGGAAATTTTTTTTGATAGATTTTATGACCATAGAAGGAAGAGGATGTGGATAAATAGGTTGCCAAAAGATGGGCAACGCTTGGCACGGTAATTTTTGTCTAATGCGAAAATGTGCATTATGATATCTGATTTGCATAATGCTGTTTTTAAGTAGGTCATCACCAAGTTCGAATTGGCAGAATTTCTGAGATGTAACTCTGGTATAGAGCGCTAATGGTGTCATGACGTGCAACGTGCGTAGAGGTCTGTCAAGCAGGTGTATCATGAAGAATTTGAGATGAGGCGCATAAACTTATGTTCCAGAACTTATAATCTATTTCCACGCCAATGCCACGTATGTAAGAGCTTGTCTCACAATAATGGTATAAATTATTCTTTTATTCTGTCTGCTGAGTCTATTATTCTGGACCAAAAGCAGGTACAGACTCCTGTACATGGAATAAACTGCTGTACAGTTTCTTTTATGTGTCGGTTAAACGTCAGTCGTTTGTCTAATCGTACACACAAGTACTTCACGCACTCTCGTTCTGAAATATGGTTTACCTTGATCAAAATTGGCGTCAAAATTTTATATTCTGAAAATCTGAGCGCGAAGACTATGGACTTCGACTCCTCTACATTTACCCGAATTTTCCACTTATCATAATACGCCGTGGCATGTGTCATGTGGGTTTTGAGTAGGATGTTATCCGCTTGCGCATAGTGACTGTGTGCATACATAGCTGTGTCATAGGCGTACTGGGCTAATTTAGTATTTGAGACAGTGTAAAAATCGGAAACGTATGAATTATATAATTTAGGGCCGAATAACAACCCCTGTGGGCCGCCCAATGTACAGACAGTTTGCTATTCACTCGCACATGCAGCATTCTGTCAGTCAAGCATAAGTGTATGAGTTTGATGATGTATTGCGAATGATAACTAATTATTTTTTAAAGTAACCCCGGGATCTAGATGATATCAATATCTAAAATAGCAACGGTCATATTCTTATCGATGTAGTTTGCACTGTTACGTCATCGTCACTAACTAGTTTAACGACTTGTTTTACTGTGTACCTTCCCTTCCTGAAACTAAACTGGTGCTCATCGTCTATATGAAGGACATCCTGAGCAGTGTTTAATCTATTCAGGATAACCTTCTCCACCAGCTCGGAGATTGCCGACTATAAAGAAATTGATCGGCAACTGCCTGCGACGCTTTATTGTTTGGTTATTATTATTATTATTAGTATTATTAACATCGTTTTCAATGCAGTCATGAGCCTGATTGTTTGGTATGTTTACATTGTGCACATTCTAAAGTTATCAGCTAGTTCATTTGCTTCTTACAAATCTGTCATAGCCGACTGTCAGTTCTGTTTGTCAACGCAGGCTAGTAAGCGTCCACAGTGATTGTCCTAAAAATTTAGGAGTTTAAGTTTCTCACCCCATTTCCTGTTCCTCCATTTGGTCATAGTTGTTCGAATTTGCCGTTGCGATCTGGTCTTCTCCATCTTAGTGTCGACGATTTTGCTGCAATCGCCGTCTTAATCTGTTTTTCCCTAATGTCTCGTTTAACCGCTCCATCAAGTCAGTCTCTGTAGGGATTTATCGTTACAATGAAATGCTCTATCCATTAGACCACCAACCATCCTTGATGAAACTAAGTACTTCATGGTACTTAACGCTACAGTTTTGGGTGTATTTTCAAAATGTAATAACTCCAAAATAAAGGCATTTTTGAATAAACGGAGTAAAACGTACTTCTTTTATCTATTTATGTTCCAGTTCTACCACAAAATTTTTTGGAAGTCGGTCAGAGAAAAATATTATTTGAGTCTTATCACACAGTCCTTGCATTTTTGGTATAACAATTTGTCATTTCATATTAGCACTAAAAGAGTATTATTATTATTTCGGTGATCTGTTTTAAAACTCTTTATCGAAAAAATATAAAGTATTAGCACGCAAATTTAAATTGTTGTAATTACAATCAAGTGTTCTTTCTTTATATTTCACTGTTTGATAGATTAGTACTAGCGAAATATATTATTTAGGAAACACGCAAGTACTTGAGTAATTCCTAAATAATATATTTCTCTAGTACAATCAAGTTCTTATAACACCACTGACAAAAGTTTCCTTATTTTACCAGCTAGCGTGCAGGCAGTTATAGCCTTGCACATAGTATGTAGCATCGAATTATCAGAAGAAAACATATTGGTTAGTAACAAAAAATTAAAATTTAAATATGCTATTTGTGTTAATGCATAATCCTATTATTTAACATCATGCTGTCCTTCTGGTTTCCGTGGACTTACCCAGTTTGTGCAAAAAAAATTTAAAAAGGCGAGAAGCATATGTCCCTGTCAACTTCCCTTTAATCTTAAAAATTTCGAAATACAACGAACGAATTTGAATGTGTTACCCTTTTTTAATTTGTAGCTTATAGATTCATAGAATAAATAGACATGTATATAAACAAGTATTGATTATTCAAAAGTATAATTATTTTAGATATTGTTCTTACCAGTAATATTTTATTTTTTGGCTGACTGGACCAGATCCGTAGTGCCACAAAAACATATTGGTTCTTCAATAAACAACTTTTTATTAATTAAAAGAACTACTTATGATCATAATTACTAACAGAGTAGAAAACATTTTCTGCGAACGATTCACTGCAAACTTTAACATGTGGAGCATGCATTTTAATCAATCTCCGATTTTTTGATATGACTGAAGTTAAGGATTGTATTGTTTTCTATTATTTTATTTTAGCACTGCAGAATTCTTCAGTATTTATAATTTATTCTGTTTATTTTGGTCAAATAACATATGTAAACACTAATTTTTATACCATGTTTGATGCTGTTTTCCCCCAATCGGTGCTTAAATAACTTTTCTATGCAAATAAAGTTTTGCACCTAATCGATACGTTCTGCACGAAAATAAGAGAATTTTTGCAAGCTCAATTATAACCTGTCAATATCATTGTTTACATTATAAGTTATGGGCGGCATAACGGCTCAGCCAACAAATCTTTAAAATTGAGTTATTTATGGTAAACTATACGAGAAGCCGTCCATTTGAGAATAATAATGAAGCCGCAGTCAACTAATATTCCCAAGAAAAATCAACGTATTCGAAGATTTCATCAGATTATTGCGTTCCTATGTGTAATTTTTTTAAATGACAAATTACTACAAAAGGTTTGTAAAATTTTAAAATAATATTCCCTATATAAAGACTTCATATATAGGTTTTTGAGAAAACAAACAAGTATTAGCTGATTTATTGCCAAATTGTACTGCAAACTACATTAAAACTGTTGGGAGTGTTCGAACTTTGAAATCGAATAAATCAAGCGTATATATTGCTATTCGTTTTTCATTTTATTTTCATGTCTAAAGTAAGCTTTATCCTGTAATCTTGTCATATGTTTGATATTTAGGAGATAGTATTTTGGGAATAAAGAATTACAATCAATGAGGATTTCCATTATTGTTATTATCGATTTATTGAAATGTTTAAGTATAATATAAATATTTAACGTTATGTTGGATGGCATTCATTACCAAGAACATTTAAAAAATATTTTTCCGGCTCTGTGGAATGTAATATTGCAAGTTAGCATTATTGCATGTACCACAGCATATAGCATTTTCATGGCTTTAAGAATAAGTAAACAATGTTTCATAAATTAAAAATACGTTTAGTGTTTAGGTTCCTATTTAGTACAATTATAGTTTATCTAATAATTAAACAAAGGCTCTCGTTGACGCGGTAAACACAGTAAACACTGAAAATGAAATAAGAATACATTATCCCAGGGTCCGAAACATAAATTTTTTGGGAAAAATTAGATGTTTAATGTTAATTTCTCTTTATTCTGATTGCTGAGAGTATCTTCTTTATTTATTAATCTCGTAGAAGTATTGCTCTCGAGGAAACCCCCATGATGTGAAAAATTGTTACACTTAGAAAAAATAATTTATTCTCGAGAATTACTTCTCATATGTTCTTGAGGTTGCTGATTACGAATCTAATAACAGATTTTTTAAATTCAAAATGGCAGCTTCAATATGGAGAATATACATGAATGAAAATGTGAAAGTTATATTTTCCCATAATATCTTAAATAAATAATAATAATAATAATAATAATAATAATAATAATAATAATAATAATAATAATAATAATAATAATAATAAGCAGGAGGGGCTGACTTCCATCTATCAAGCCTTTGGTGAGTAGCGCCACCACTTACTCCAGCTGGGGTGCAAAACCGAACCGGCAGCCCTAGTGCACCCGGGAGGGGAAAGCGTCTTCCCCTCTGGTGTCGGTCGTGGGTCTGCTGGGCTAACCACCCACAGACCCTAAACTTTGGTTCCGGCAGGCCGAAGACAGGGCCCCCACGATCGACCCCGTGCGGATAGGGGTCAAGGGCAAGGTGGTGGGGCCCAACCGGACGGACCGCCCGTTGACGAAATTGGCAATGTCCAAGGACGCTTTGAGTGGACAGATGAACTGAGAGATGAACTTCTGCATTGCTATGAAAGCAGTGAGCCCGCGCGGAGGGGATACATGGCGCGGATGCATGCTCTGTGGCGTGAGAGGCTACCAGAGCATAGCGCCTTCACGCCACAAAATCTGCGTGACTATGTATCCCACCTTCGTAGTAGGGGCTACGTGAGGGCTGCTCCTGGACCGGTGAATGAGGTGGCCGAAGAGCCGCCACAATCACCGGTTGAGGACGTAGCACTCCTCGTTCCGCCAATACCAGAGGGCCTCAGTACCAGAAGGGGGTTACACCATCTGAAAACCCCCGGGCCACAAGACCTGGCCAGAGTGGACGCTGAACTTCGTACAGCGCTACCAGAAGAGGCTGACATCTGGCACATAAATTGTGCCGTGTATGCCGCTGCTCAACGCTCTTCTCAGGTGGAGAGGCGAAATACCTCTTCCCCACAGGAGAGAGCGCAGCGGCGCATACAAAAGATGGAAGCCAAGATCCGGTCGGCGAGGCAACACGCATCCCGTATCCAATGTGTGATGGACTATATGGCGGCCAACAGGCCGTTCACGCCTAAAGTGCGTCGATTAGCCGCCAACCTAAGACGCGTCCATCACACACTCAATGAGGCAGTGCTGCGAACCACCAAACAGCACTGTCTCGACAGGATACGGATGCTAGTGACTTGTAAAAAATCACTAGTGAGGCGGGCGAGAGGGCTTGCGGAAAATAAACTGTTCCGCGAGAAGCCCTCGCGCCTTTTCCAACCGCCTCCGCGTGTTGTAGACAATCCGCCGACTGCAGATCAGGTGGAGAACTTCTGGAAAACGCTATACGAGGAGAGGCTTCCACTCAACCGAGATTCTCCTGCCCTTGCACACTTTGAAGCCTTTTGTCAAAGGCTTCAGCAACTACAGGAAGTGTGCGAACCAATAACCCCAGAAGAGGTTCGTAGGGCTCTTGAGGGCTCTAAGAACTTTGCTGCTCCAGGTCCCGATGGGATAAATAACTTTTGGTGGAAAAAGTTATCGAGCACCCACCACCATTTGGCCAGAATTTTTAATTCCTGGTTAAATGGGGAGCAGCAAATCCCTTCTTGGGTTGTTGAGGGGCGGACAGTGCTGATCCCCAAGAACGGAGATTTGTCCAACCCAAAGAACTACAGACCGATAACCTGTCTAAACGCATGCTACAAGGTGTTTACACGCATTTTGTACATGCGGGTGCTCCACGCAGTTGAACCGGTTTACGAACGGATATATGAGCAACGAGGGTCGAAGAGAGGTGTCGCTGGCTGCAAGGAAAACCTGCTGATCGACAGATGTGTCACGCAGGACTCCATGCAGTATAAGCGGAACCTCTCTATGGCCTGGATCGACTACCGCAAGGCATTTGACATGACATCGCATGAGCTCATTGTTCACTTGCTCCGATGTCTTGTGGTACCAGGCCCCGTAGTGAGATGTATTGAAGAACTGATGCCGCTCTGGAGGACTCGTTTTACCATAACATCGGGTAACGATAGAGTCCAAACAGAGTCGGTAACATTCAGAAGAGGAGTATTTCAGGGAGATTCCCTCAGCCCCCTTCTCTTTTGCATCTCACTACTGCCATTATCCGTCTCGCTCCGGAAAACCCGTGGCTACAACTGCGGTACCCCCGGCGACAGGAGGCATAAGGTCACCCATCTATTTTATATGGATGACCTTAAACTTTATGCCTCTGGAGAGAGGGATCTCCAGCAGTCCCTTAGGGTGGTACAGGAGTACACGCAGGCTGTCGGTATGCAGTTCGGGTTGGACAAATGCGCACTGATCCATCTCAAGAGAGGACGATGCGGTGACTACGGAGAGGACGCGCAGCTCGTGGACGGAAGCATCTTACACCATCTAGATGCCGGAGAGTCGTACACTTACTTGGGTGTCGAGCAACGCTCCACCCAAGAAGTGAGTGTAGTGAAAAACGCTCTCCGCGGCAAGTATCAGCACCTACTCCGACAGATCTGGTCTTCAGAACTGTCGGGGAAGAACAAGGTGTCTGCTACAAATATGCTTGCCGTTCCGATCCTTCTCTACTCTTTCGGAGTAGTGAAGTGGACTAGAGAAGAGCTGCGTCAACTCGATGTAGTAACCCGCAAGAAGATGCATCTCAATAGGAGCTTGCATCCTAAATCGTCCGTTCCACGGTTATATCTCCCACGACATCGGGGAGGCCGTGGACTCTTGAGCTTGGAGAGTCTCCATAGCAGGATGGTTCTGGAGGGAGCATGTAAGGTCATCAGGAGTTCGGATCCCCTCCTCTGCATGGTCCGAGACCATGAAAATGCAGAGGTAGGAGCTTTTCTCTTTAAGGCAGCACGCAGAGCAGCCGATGAACTTGGTCTCATCTTCGACGTCGAGCGGGTAAACCCCGACTCTGTCACCGAGTTGGAACCCGTTCGACTAAAAGCCCACATTAGAGCTGCAGAACACAACATCCTTCTGCAGCTCCATAAGGATAAGCCATTGCACGGGATCTTCTATAAAAATATAGAAGACCTCGGCTTATCCGAAAGGCTGACCTTCGCCTTCTTAAGGTCAGCTGGGCTGAAGTCTGAGACCGAGGGATTCATAATGGCTTGCCAGGATGGTGTATTTAACACTCTCGTCTATCGACGTCGTGTCATGGGTATGGAGGTCCCTGATGTCAGCTGCAGGGCCTGCCGCAGGGCGCCGGAGACTGTAATGCACTTACTGTCGGCTTGCCCGACTTACGCAGTCTCGGCCTATATTCATAGACACAACGCAGCATTACGAGTGCTTTACTATCATCTAAGGCACTCGTATGGGATAGACGAAACACCAGTGCTGCCTTACGTTCCGGGGGATATTGAGTCCGTTGTGGGGAATGAGAAGTGCCTAATTTATTGGAACTACTCGTTTCCCACCGTCAGGCAAATACAAGCCAACAAGCCTGACATAGTACTCCTCGACCACCAACTCAAGACAATGTATGTCGTGGAATTCTCAGCTCCCGCTGAGAGCAACATTGTCTTGAAAGAGGAGGAAAAACGGACAAAATATCGAGATTTGCTCTTCGAACTCCGCAGGCTTTATCCAGGCCATTCTGTTAAAATAGTGGTACTGATTATAGGAGCCCTCGGTGGAATGAGACAGACGCTGCTTTCAGAACTAAAGATCATACCGGCATGCCGAGATTCGGCAGAGATCTTAGCCGGCAGAATGCAGAAGGCTGTCATCCTCGGTTCATTACGTCTACTCAGGGCACACGATTCGCGGACCCGGTAGTCACTCACCCCACGGGCGTGGGGAGTGGCTATTGGTATTACCAGCTCCCCTCTGTGAGGGTCGGAGCCACAGAGTAGGGTGACTGGTTTTTTGTAAAAAAAAAAAAAAAAAAAAAAAAAAAAAAAAAAAAAAAAATAATAATAATAATAAATACACCATAGGTAATGGACGACCCCCTTTATCCCTTAAGGCTCTAGAAGAGCCTTGTATGGGAGGGGGCTACACATTTAGAGACAAGGGACACACACCCAATATCCGTGTATAGTGAAAAAATCCCTCTCACAGTATTTTCCACTGCCACGGCCGGGGATCAAACCCGGAACTTTTGGGTGAGAGGCAAGTGCTTTTACCTTTCAACCATCAGTCATACAAAGTATTGTGATTTAATTAGTATTATGATCATACGCACTTATTATTATACTGTGTGATCCATATGTAGTTAATGAATTCATGTTCTACGTTATTAATAGTATTTATGCAAAATCCCGAGATAGGTCAATTTTTAATGTTAAAATCACACGTTTTTTCACTCTTCTCATGACACAACCCCTATTTCATTCATTTGGAAGGGGGTGCCTGTGATACCTTATTTGAAATGTATATTCATTCTCTATTCACCAACATCAATTTTTCTCGATTTCGTTTACTAGTTATCGAGGACATCGATTTTGGAATTTCATAACACCAGAGATTCCATTTTTTATAGATTTTTCCGAGAAAACCTCGCAGGTTTACGCTTGCTGGAAAAGTTGATAAGGAAAAAGTTTGTATTTAAAAAATAAAGATACCTGTTTTTTGAATTCTTTCCAAACAATTTTCGTTCCTTCTCCCTTGTTTTTGGAAAATTTCAAATCGCTGTATCTCGGAAAAAAACGAATCTTTTAAATAAATTCAAAGAGTAAATTGTTGTTATTTTTTGATATTTTATATATATATATATATATATATATATATATATATATATGTATCCATGGTGTATAGCGACTTGCTATTTTGCAAGTACCGAGAGCGGTGACCTTTAGCCCTTGGTGGACTTAACCCATATACTGTTATTATACATGTATAATAACAGTATATGGGTTAAGTCCACCAAGGGCTAAAGGTCACCGCTCTCGGTACTTGCAAAATAGCAAGTCGCTATACACCATGGATACATCTATGATGTCTGGTGTATAGTAGCATTTGACCACATGAGGGTATTCACTTACCTCTCACCGGTACACCATTTACTTAAGTTTGTATAAAACTAACAGGTTGGCCACTATCATTTGTCTGTTCCATGACCTATGGCATACTGATGAGAACTAATAAGTTCGAAACCGGTCTATGTCTGGTCGGGGAATTGACAAATGACATTGGCTACCAATCTTTCATGATTTGTAAGGTATAATTCAATGCAGGTCGGGGTATTTGCCCGCTGAGTAGTTGTTTCCTGCAAATCATGTATAATAACAATATATATATATATATATATATATATATATATATATATATAAACATTTCTTTCATTTAGTTTTAACTTGAATTTAAGTTAAGTTGATAGTTAAGTTTAAGTTAACAAATTACCAACAAAATCATTGTTTATGGCAATTTGTGTTCAATAGCCGAGATAGAAATTATGCCTTTTAATTGGGATAACAGAAAAATACAAAAAAGTTGCAAAAAGTTATGGCAAATTTTGTCTAAGAAAATCTAAATCGATTGTCCAAATAGTATTTATTGAAGTTCAGGTGACAAAATAATAAAGGTGTGATATATGAACTATGATAATTCTTCCATAGTTACCTGTTAAATAATATTTCCAATTAGGAACTCGAGGTTTTAACTTCAATAAGCAAAGTAAAATGTACAGATTTTTTTGAGTTACGCGATGCTGTTAATAATCACCTTACGAAAAATAAAGAACAGTGGCAAATATTTATTTATTATTATGAAGAAACACTGTCATAGTGGAAATGTAGATATAGTGTTTATAGTACAGTTCTGTTGAGTTCCTGTCACAATAATTATTACTAGATTAGCTAGAATGTACTGCACTGACACACAGTGATATGTATTGCAATCATAGCGCGAATTAATTAAACAAATCAGCACCATATTTTCTCTCTAATTTTATCACACTTTTGACAACTTTTCAATTATTTCAACGGTATAATTGCAAAATATAAATAAAACATTCACAACAATTACTCAATTTTGTTTTATTAACCTTACAATAAAAAATTTTAAAAAAATTAAAAACTTACTTTTCTGTAAAAAGTCGTACTAAATAGTACAAACATAAAACACTAATTATTATTATTAGCCGTTACTCGAGTCCGAGTATAAAAATGTTACAGTCGATAAATTGTGTACAATAAAAAACAAGTAAAAGGTGTAGTCTATTGTAATTCCCATTCATCTACGGTGCACACGACTATGGCTATAGAGGCCAATTCGGGAGAGCACATGTCGACCGCAGTCAGGACAAACATAGACCTGGTTAGGTCTTGGATTCGGCCTTCTTGCAGCAACATTTCCTTGATAGCAGGCCACAACCCCTCGCCATTCGGTTCTATCCGCTGCAAGTTGTTCCCATTGCTCGTCTGGAATACCGCAGGATTTTAGATTTTCATGGAGAGCGTCTTTGAACCTGTTTCGTTGACCGCCACGCCTTCTTCTACCGCTTAGAAATTCACCATAAAGTATACATTTAGGAAGGCGGTTATCATGCATACGATGAACGTGACCTGCCCATCTTAGGGGTGCTCTTGAAATAAGCACCTCAATTGGAAGGCTGTTTGCTCTCCTGAGTACTTCCACGTTTGATATGTGATGGAACCAACGGATTTTCATCATACTTCTTAGGTGTCTTTGCTGAAAACGTTCTAATTCTTTCACATGACGACGGTAAGTGACCCAGCTTTCACATCCATATAGCAGTGTTGGAATGACAACTGCTCTGTAGACAGCCATTTTCGTTGACAAAGCAAGGTCGTGGTTGTCAAATACTCTCTCTCTAAGTCCCCAGAATGCTCTAGATGCAGCGTTAATTCTATTGCGAATCTCGCTGTCCATGTTTGCTTTGTCATTAACAACGTTGCCTAAGTAATTGAACTGATCCACCACTTCAAAAGAATTTCCGTTAAGTGTAATGTCTATTTGGATCACTTGATGAGGAGTTGACATAATCTTAGTCTTTCCAATGTTGATTTTAAGTCCCAAGGAATCATAGCTCTGGGCATACACATCTAAAAGTTCTTGAAGCTCTTCCTGCGTAGAGGCTAAAAGTGCACAGTCATCCGCATACTGGAGATCACAAATGAATCGTGTGCGTGTCTTCGTGAAAGCTCTAAAGCACCCTATGTTAAAGAGACCGCATCAAAACGGTATCTGAGACCTATTCCTCTGACTGTCAGTTTGTTGTCAACAATAATTGTTAGAGCAGTGGTAAACAAATTAAAGAGTAGGGGCGCCAGGACACATCCCTGCCTAACTCCAGTGAGGGTTTGGAAAGGTTCGGTTGCCTCATTATTATACATAACCTGGGCGTTGTTGTTTGTATGTAGACTGCGACATACTTCCACAAATTTTCTAGGGATACCTAAGCGGAACATAATTTTCCAGAGCACTTCCCTGTCCACCGAGCCAAACGCCTTGGTTAAATCAATGAAGGCCATGTGAATTTCTCCTTGATGTTCGAGTGCTTTTTCTTGAAGCTGTTTGAGTGTGAAGATTGAATCCGATGTGCCTCGGTTTGGTCTAAAGCCACTCTGTGTTTCAGGAAGTAACTTTTCCATAACAGGTGTTAGCCTATTTGCCATCGCTTTAGTGAGTATCTTCCCTCCAACAGCCAGGAGAGCTATACCCCTGTAATTTCCACAGTCCGCAGCGCTCCCTTTGTTTTTGAAGAGGTTGACTAAAAGTGTATCACGAAACTCCTGCGGAGCTTGACCACTTTCCCACACGACATCAAACAGATTTTTGAGGTAGGGTATGAGCTCTGACGACACAGCTTTAAAGATCTCAGCTGGGAGTGAGTCGGCGCCGGGAGATTTGTTATTTTTTAGCTGCCCAATGGCGGTTAAGATCTCTTCCGTTGTTAGTGGTTTATCTAAGTCTTCGAAGGTGTCATATTGAGGGATAAAATTTATAATATCGTGATCGGCTTGACTTTGCTGGTTAAGATTGTTAGAGTAGTGTTTTTTCCATCGGGCTCTTATTTCCTGGTTTTCTTTGAGGAGATTTCCATTTAAATCTTTAATAGGGCACATATTTTTCCGACTGGTGCCGTACACTGCTTTTACTCCTTGAAAGAAATTCCTGTAGTCGTGTGAATCGGCGTACCTTTGAATTTCTCTGGCCTTGCTTGCCCACCACTCGTTCTTTATTCTTCTTATTTCGCGTTGCGTTTCATACTTAGATTGGGTAAAAGCTTTTGCTTTTGATGAGTCGTTGGGGTGGTTGATAGCGTTTTGGAAGGCAACATGTTTGTGATCAAGAAGTTCTTGTATAAAAGCTTCATTATCATTGAACCAATCCTCCTGTTTTTTACTTGCTGCAGTGCCAAGAATTTCCTCACTCGCACTTTTTAAACTGTCTTTAATTTGTGTCCAGGTAGCAGCGACATCTACAGAATTGGTTTCTTCTAGTGCACTCAAATTCTCTTGCACTTTTTGCTTTAGCTGTTCGACGGTTTGTTGGCCACGCAATTTACTAATACAGAGACGGAGTCTAAGTTTTACTTGAGTTCTTTCGTGTTTGGGTCTCATAACAATTTTCATTTTAGAGACAACAGGACGGTGATCGGTCCAACATTCGCTATCAATGCGCGCCTTTGTAATTTGGACGTCCTTGAGATGCTTCCTACGTACGATAACATAACAAATACTAATATATGACTACAAGAAAACCAAGGCGTGTGCACTTGACGACAGTCACGGTTTACGAAGATAGATGTCCAGATGCTCCGCAGCCAAATCGAACTATGTTTAGGAAGTTA
Source organism: Leptura quadrifasciata (assembly GCA_963675555.1). NCBI lineage: Eukaryota > Metazoa > Arthropoda > Insecta > Coleoptera > Cerambycidae > Leptura > Leptura quadrifasciata. Next base: position 80,868,950 of record OY776674.1, on the reverse strand, counting down.
GTTCAAAATCTAAAAAGTCACGGTTCATTTTCAAAAAAAGTAGTAAGGCAAGGGCATGCTGCGGATAATGTAAGAAAAGTGAATAGTGTATTGAATTATGTTAACCAAAATGGAGAAAACCTCTTTGGGACAACTTCAGAGAAACTGTCGCATAAAAAAAGACAGTGCAAGGAAAATATTTAAAAAAACGGATTTCGATGCTACAAAATGAGGAAAGTTCAACATTTAAATGAGGGCGATAAGCCGAGGACAGTAAGATTTTGTAGATGGTTGTTAAATAAAAAAAGGAATGACCCGCTGACATGTAGCAAAATTCTTTGGTAGAACGAATAACATTTTTCTAATAACGGACTTTTCAATAGAAATATGCATTAGAAGTGGACACGAGAAAATATCTATTGGTGCAGGAAGGCTGCTTTCCAAGAAAGACTTTCTACGAATGTTTTGGATCTTTTAGGGACCTTATTTTTATGACGGCAATTTAATCGTTCGTAGATACCTTAATTTCCTGCAAAACTAATTTCAAGATTTTTTTTATGAATTAACAGTGGCAGAAAGATAAAATTATTAATATTTTCAGCAAGATGTGACTCCACCTCACACTGCTGTATTATGTACAAATTATTTAAATCAAATTATGCCAGATAGTTGGATAGGCACCTATTAACCCATTCTATGGCCATATCGATCACCAGATACTACTTACTCCCTTGGATTTTCATCTGGGGCTACATTAAAGACAGGGTATTTCAAACTGTCGCTGAAAATATTGAGGACATCAAAACCAGAATTAGAAATGCATGTGAAGCAATTACTCCTGAAATGCTCCAAAATGTCTCTTAGACACCATTTGTGTATTAGAATGCATGGTGCACAATTTGAGTATCTGTAGTTAGAAAAATAAATAGACACATTTTCTTCTTAGTATAGTAGTAGGTAGTACTGTTATACAAAGTTTTTCGTTTTTTTTTTTTTTGGATGTTCATTTTGTACTTGTATTTTTATTTATGAGATATTCGTTTGTTTTTATAAAATTGTAATATATAATTACTGAATTATAATTATTATAAAGTGAATTTTTATTATTTTGGCATAGATGATTTTTACGATTCAATGATATGAATTGTGGGTTTTCGTAAAATATTAGATATTGACACTATCAGTTCAAATTTTTATGACATGTTTTATATCGTTGGAAAGAGAAAAAGTAAATGGAATTAACGGTGTTATGGCCTACTTTGAGATTTGTTTTTTCATTTTTGCACAAGAGCGTATGTCAAAGCCAACTGCGTTTTTCGAACCTTTTGATACAATATTATTCTTATTGTCTTTGCCGTCAACTTTCATCCCTTTAACTTTTTTTGTATCTCATGAAATAAGTAAGCTCTATTTGTTTGTGGTTTTCCTATTTTTCAGGTTTTTGTAATATATCTCACAAAGTAGGTTATGGATTTCAAATTTCTTTTTACTGAAATACAGTTCACAAAGAATGGGATTACTGTTTCTAAAACTTTATTCTACAATAGATATTAAGCGAAATATTTGGTGTGGCCCTCGTAAAACAGACAGACGGTATACTTCCATTAACGCTTTTAAATAATTCGTTCAACGATTTCGATCGAAACCACTGTGGGATCACACAAAATTAATAAAAACTCGTAGTATGTGATCCATACTGTATGAATATGTGCATTTTAATATAATGAAAACTACATATCTTACATCATTTCGAATTTAAAAGATAATGAATCATCGTTCACGATGCAAAAATAACATTTCTCGTACCAGGGTAAGATTAGGATTTGGGCGACGAAACTGGCCTAATGCGAAAGTTACGGCAATAAGAACTTTTGTTAAAAATGACTTGAACATATTATAAAAAATTCGGTAAATTTTACAGGAGACCAGTTCACGTTTAAGTGTGCGGTGTCCTTTATGGCAATTTTGTAAACATTATTTTTTACAAAACATATAAGCCAACACAAAGTGGATAAATTATTACAAGAATAATAAAAGTGTAGTAAAGTTAAAATATACCTACTACGACAGTCCAGCATTCCACTATTTCCTATGAAAGTAAATTGATTCATTACCACCAATCAAGGTGCACAATGTGTGTTTCCAAATCAATTGAAAATAATGTCCTATAACTTCCGACATACTACGTCTTCAACCGGAAAACGCAAAATAAAATCTGATTGCAATAAGCCCCCAGCAGGCAGATTTCCAGTCCAATGCTGTTGCGCATCGTCAGCCGCAGACTAGTTTCGTGCTTGTTAGCTCTCATCAGTGCGACATAGGCAAATGCACAACAGCACGTCAAAAGTAGTTGTCCCCGATGTCGGAGTACGTGCGGTGTCTACCATTAGGTGCTTACCGTAAGTTTAATTAGAACCAGATGGAGCTATTCGCAAGTTCCGGACATCTCGTGTCTATAATTTGATGACTATAGAAGGCCGGTGAAGTGATGTTGTACATTTGCCTATATCGCACTGATGAGAGCTAACAAGATCGAAACTAGTCTGCGGCTGACGATGCACAACAGCACTGCACTGAAAATCTGCCTGCTGGGGGCCTATTGCAATCAGATTTTATTTTGCGTTTTCCGATTGAAGACGTAGTATGTCTCAAGTTACAGGACAGTATGTTCAATTGATTTGGAAACGCAAATTGTGCATCTTGATTGGTGGCAATGAATCGATTTCCTTTCATAGGAAATAGTGGAATACTGGACTGTCGTAGTGGGTATATTTTTACTTTACTACACTTTCATTATTTTTGTAATTATTTTTTACCATTACTATTTTTTTCAATAAATGTGACATTTTACTACTTACTGATCGAGAAGTGTTTGATGGAACTCATTCCTTGTCGTTATACTGTTTTACTTTTATGGTAAATTATATAAGACATTTCTTCTTACAATTAGATTTTATATCAGCTTCAATAGTTTTTTTCTTTTGTGCGTCATTCCCGTAATGGGACGGAACTTACCCCTTAAAAAGGAAACGCAGAAAACACAAATGAAAGCAAACCCCTGCATAAGGCAGTAAAGTTTCTAAGATCCATTTACCACCAATTTATAGAAAAAACGAAATTCAATCAGAAGCATTCTTCGACGTTGAAATCCTCATAACTTCATTAAAAGGTTACATAAAATTACATAAGTTTTAATTCTAGCAACATGAATTTTGCGCTTAAAAACAAAAGAGACAGAACAATTCACTGCCATTAATTGGAGGCATTCCAAGATTATTTCATTTGACAGCTAATTGGCGCCTGAATGGCAAATGTCAGTTTATTCAAATTATGTATAGCTATTTATTGAATGATTGATGAGGCCAATTAATAGTAGACAACCAGTTCGTAGCCTTCGTCTAGTTGTTCTAGCTCTTAATAGAGAACCTCTAAAAACAAACTCCTAATAATTTCCTTATAATACATTTAACGATTTTCTACTAAGACTTATTCCTGAATGCGTAAGTAGTGTCTGTTGATAACATTACTCACAGCATCTATGAAGGTTACTTTGATGTATCTCACATAATACATTTTAAACTCAAACAAGATTAGATCTTGAAGAGCAAATTACAAGTTCCAAATTTCATTTTAACCCACAGCCAATATTGTCTAGTACTTATTACAAAAGTTTATTCACTTTCACTTGTTACTACATTTGTTTGTTTTTAGTTAGTTTCTGACACATTGAGTGATCCACTTCCACATATCTGATAGATGGAAATGTTACATACATATGTTAAAAAGAATAATCATAATTGGGGATTGCATTTTCCGATCTTTTCAATACCATCTGCAATAATTTCCGTTCTGATAATCATTTCATATTTTCCCTGACGTTTTGAAAAATGTTTAAAACTGCAGATTTCTAAAGAACCGAGTTGAAGACACAACACATTTTCCAACAAGGTGATGCACATCATCTCTGAGGACGTGATTTGGAAACCGAACAACATACTTTTTAATTACGTTCACGTCCATTGGAAGTATGCAAAAAATCAAAATTATTATTTTTTGTTAAAATAGGCTTAAAATGTCATGAAACGTCGAGATTTTAAATTTGAGCGAATGAAATTCCTGTCTGCCTGTCTGTAACTTTGTTTGAGCACACGCTTACTTTGGAACCGTTTATGATATTGACTTGAAATTTGGTACACTTATGTACTGTAACGAGATCTGGAACTGTGTTATATTTTGATCTAATTCCATTGAATGGTTCGGGGGTAAATGGAATAAATAAAGGTAAATAGGCAAAGCAAGCAGGTAAGAGTCCATAAAATTGCAATTTAGGGCATGTACGAAAAGTCAAGGTCTCAAAATTTTTTTTTGGCATCAGCCCCCGCCCCACTATCATCCCCAATAACACCCCCACATTATTATGAAAGGGAGTAAAGAACATTAAAATGTAATTTAGTGTGTACTTATACAAGAACGAAACGTCTCAAAAATTTTTTTTGGCTACCACCCCCATTGCCACCCCCACCCTATTATTAAAGAGAGTAAAAATTTTTATTGGAATTTACTGTCTATACGAGAGCCAAGGGAGTTAAAATTTTTTTTGGAATTAGCCACCATTAAAGCAGAATATTTCAAAAATGACTGATAAGACTTATTCGAAACAGTACATTGGATGTGCCAAGTTAAGAATTTTATCTCAACTAATAATAAAAAACTGCTGCCCAAGGAATTACTACTTCCACATCCAGATTTTGTATCCAAGTCTTATACACACTAAATCCCAATGTAATATTTTATTCCTTTTAATAATAGAGTGGGGGCGGCAATGAGCTTGGTAGAGGGGGTGGCTAATGTAAAAAGAAATTAGAAGCCGTTAGTTCCCGTATACACTCAAAGGGCCGGTTTTATAATGTTAGATTAACTCCACATTTATCTTAAGTTTAAACTTAAGGTTAAACCATCGTTTTAAACTTTACTTTACAAGAGTCCGTTTTATAAAAATAAACTTAAATTTATACAGTTGGCACTACTGTTCAACAGAAATTGCAACTTCGCGTAGTTTAATTTTAACCTATTACGACATTTTGGCATGATATTTCAAGTTATTTTTGTAAAAAATGGAGGGAAATAGAAGGGCAAGTTCGCTGAACTAATTATATTAGTGAAACATTCCTAATTATACAAGAGGCAGTTTATTTGTGTAGGCTTCCAAAGTTTCTGGTAACAATAAGCATATATATGCATATAGGTGTGAAGTGATCAAACATAAATTACCTTTCTGTCAGATGTAATAATAAATTTTCAATTAGCTCCAATAAAATAATAACTGGCCCAATCTAAACAGCTTATAAAGTTTTCTGATTACATTCTTCCCTTGTAACTATACGTCTGATTTTAAAATTTCCAAAACTTTGAGCGTATTATTAATAATTTTCTGTCATCATCATATTGTAAATAATCACATATTTCGAGTATATCCATCAAATATTACACCGAATTTTATTAATTCTGAGGTTATGAACATTCTGATATTTGATAATCCAGAGTTTGAAGTTTAACTTTACTGTGACGTAATTAATCTGCAAACTAAAGATTGCTGAGATTACAAAACAGACTTTTTAGAGATCTGTAGCTTAATCTGTGCTCTGCAGTTTAATCTGATATTATAAAATCGGCCCTAAATCCCAATTTAATTTTTTATTCCCTTAAACAATAGGATAGGGGTGAATTTTAGAGGTTCTTGGTTCTCGTATACACACTAAATCCCAATTTAATTTCTTATTACCTTTAATAATAAGGTGGGGGTGGTAGAGTGGGCCAAAAAAATATTTTGAAACGTTTCGTTCTTGCATACACACTAAATATTTTAAAAAACTTACTCCCTTTCACAATAGTATGGAGTGATAGTGGGGGGGGGGGGGTTGGCTGATGCTAAAAAAATGTTTAAGAGATTGACTTTTCGTACATGCCCTAAATTGCAATTTTATGGACTCTTATCTGCTTGCTTTGCCTATTTACCATTTACCCCCGAACCCTTCAACGGAATTTGATCAAAATATAATCTAGTTCCAGATCTCTTTTGAATACGTATAAGTATATCAAATTTCAAGTCAATATCACAAATGATTCCAGAGTAAACGTGCGCACAAAAAAGTTACAGATAGACGACAGACAGGAAAATTTTTTCACTCAAATTTAAAACCTGGACGTTTCATGATATTTTAAGCCTACTTCAATAAAATAAAAAGAATTTTTTTTTTGCGTTACTGTACTTCCACTGGACGTGGAAGTAAAAGATGGGTACTGGAGTCGTTATTTACATTGACTGTTGCAAAAATTTGACAGACTGGACCATGGAATTTTATTAACTGAATTAAAGAAATTCGTATTTCGCTGCTAAATTAATATGTCTTATTGTCTTGTGAGCCCCAAGATGTTCAGTAGACCATTGTTATTGATCTGAGCAATACTCCCAAACAACAAAAATGTCACAGGTTCTCAAACATGGGACATTGCTCTTTGCTCTATCTATCAGTGATGTTACTAATAATCGGGATGTGAGTTAATTATGGTGGTGACCTAATATATATTTTTACGTAAATTCTGACTCTGACTGAGAGCCTTAACTTCCTTAGTACCTGGTGTATTAGTAACCGTCTCCCTCTAAATCACTAGTGTAGTGTCATGTCTTCCACAAGTAGATCCAATGTTTGCAAATTAGGTAGACCTGGGTTTTGACGTTACCAAATTAACTTTATTGTGAAATATTGAGAAATACACTAGTAATGCATTCAAAAGTTGAGGTTTTATTTTGAGAAAGAGCAAATATTCTACCGAATTTTTTACCTTGTGATTCACTGGTTATTTTTGCTAGATCCAAATTAGAATGTGCCTATTGTTTGAAGTCCCAAACGCATAACGTCTTTGGATAAAGTGAAAATATATTTTTTTAATCTTCGATTTTTATTCTTTACACCAGATATCCAATTAGAGGAATACAACATTGTTTTTTAAACCCCGCACAGAAACACGTGATTTGGGATCCCGGTGAAAAAGGTCCTTTGATATAAATAGTTTAATGTATTCGATAATTTTCTTATACGATCACATTTTATCACATGATTTTAAATTATAATAATATCGTAGTCAGCCTAAGCATGTATAAATATAATATTGCTGATATAAAGTACATATATTTAAAAACTAGTTACACTACTACTTGTGAAATTTTATTTTATTCTGCATGTTCTATCTGTTTATTATTATATATAATATTTTGTCTAATTTATGAACTTTTTAGGACACACTGGATGTAAATTTCTCAAATTGTACACATTTTTAGGTTCATGGACAAGTTAGCTCCATCTTTAAAGAGAAAAATTAAACATCCCTAAATAAACTCATCCGCTACTGTAAGAATATTGTTCTCTCTAAATGTACTTCTACATGAAACTCTACTATCTAAAAACAAGTTCTCGGAAGTCTTTTCTGTGTCAGGAAGACCCTCTCGACAATACTAGCCATACCCAAATTTAGACACAAAATTTGCAATGTAGATCATTTTTAAAATACTCAATTCCAAATATTTCCTGGGAATTAAAAAAAAATATAAGCCAATACAAAGTGGATGGCCACCCTTCAAGGTGCACAATGTGCGTTTCCAAACGATTGAAAATAATGTCTTAAAATTTGCGACATATTACGTCTTCAATCGGAAAACACAAACAAAAGTCTGATTTTGATAAGCCCCCAGCAGTCAGATTAATTCTATAAAAAGGACCACAGTGCAGAGCTGTTGTATACCATCAGCCGCAGACTAGTTTCGAGCTTGTTAGCTCTCATCAATACGGCATAGGTGAATACACGACAACCCCAAACCGTTCTTCAGTCTGTCAAATTGCAGACGAAAGTGTCCACAACTTGTCAAATGGCTCCATCTGGTGACGGTGACACAAAGTAGAATAATTAATATACCGTATAATAACGTAACCAACAGCTACTCTCCGAGCTATGTGCCCCGCCGAGCGCTGAATTACAAGTTACAAGCCTGGCGTGTTAAGTGTAATAATTGCATATTACCATCAAAACGTTAATACTTCGATTGCAACAAACACCAGCCGAAAGACTGATCCTACTTAAAGAAGCTCTCGTGCTAGTCGTCACAAACCATTTGCAGACGCAGTTTCGAGCTGTTGGCTCTCGTCAGTGCAAGGTAAGCATGTGACGGCCGACATGAGGATCACTTGACTATTTAGTACATTTCGGTATCTTTGGGATAGGGACATGTAAAATAGTCAGCAGGTGCCATCTAGCGGTCCAGTGTCTGTTGCAATCGAAAAATAAAAACCTGACTGGGCTTAGCATAGTGCAAATGTGCTTTTAGAGGGCAGAATATTAAAACAATATTTTTAATAGCAAACTCCTCTATAAAATCCTTATTTTACTATAACGTAGTCTAGGATCAGTCTTTCGGCTGATGTTTGTTGCAATCGAAGCATTAGCATTTTGATGGTAATATGCAATTATTGAACTAATCGCGCCAGGCATGTAACTTGTAATTCAGCGCTCGGCGGGGCACATAGCCCGGAGAGTAGCTGTTAGTTGCAGTCTGGTTACGTAAAATAAGGATATTATAGAGGAATTTGCGACTAAAAATATTATGTTTTAATATTCCGCCCTCTTAAAGCACATTTGAAAAATATTGGTTTCTAACAGAAATATAGCATAATTAAAATTGACCCATCATTTAAAAGCGGGGCACCTTTCTAAAAATTTTATTTGTAGACCAATTTAAATGTTTTTTTTTAATTATAGAGCTTCAATAACTGCCAAAGGCCAAAAATCCAAAAAAACGTGTTAGCAATTTTCTCAAATCTGACTACGCCACTGGATTTAGAATACCTTCAAATGGGTATGACCGAAATTTAACAAAAAAAACATTGGTTTCTAGCAGAAATATAGCATAATTAAAATTTATATTATGCTCTCAAATATTTCGAATATTCGTCATGTAATTCACAATTGTTTAAATAATATTTTTTTTCATGCCTATTTGAAGGTATTCTATATATAAAAAATATCGAAGTAGGCTTTGAAATTTTTAATTTCGGTCTGAAATTTTTCACCACAGTAATGTTATTGAAGCTATAATTAAAAAAAAGTCATTTAAATCGGTCTACAAATAAAAATTTTAGAAAGGTGCCCCGCTTTTAAATGGTATCACTCTGTATATCATCATTTTCTGTACACCTGCGGTAGCTACCAAACGATATTGTAAATATATATTCTGATCTTTTGTCATATAGCAATGCATCAATTACATATCTCGAGTGTCACATTATTAAACTTTAAATATATAGTCTGTCCTGAGTCGGTTGTTGCGATATTAAAGCGTTGTATTTGTGAATCAGGGTGTTTTATTTTAATGCCACGCTAGGAGAAATGAGAGCAACTGATAATTGATCCCGTAAGTATAGGGTACAGTTACGCCCCGACATGCTGAGCTAGTAATTTTTCAATTGTCGTGAGCACTACATCGCAATTCCGCGCTAACTGTGCCATGACATTATGCTGCATTCTATGCCGTTTTCGAAATTATAGCTTGCCCCTGTGGTATCACTTACAAGGGGCTTCCCCTCTGTAGCAGGCGTTATAAACGATGAAGACAATGGCAAAGATTTGCAGTATCAGCTCTTTTTTTAAAAAAAAGCATCATATGTACAATCCATATTTCTAGCCAAGGGGAGTTGGCGTGTACAAATTTCATTTACTACAAATATGTCTCGCATATTTGTGATGCAAATTTCTAAAATTAGAAATTGAGACAAAAAATAATTCAGACTTTAAAGGAAATAAAAAGTATCTACACAGAACTTTTTCATACTGAAATTAGTGGTTTAACAATTTTGGATACATTTTCCAAATTCGTCGTGTTTACTTATTAGCTAAAAATGGTTTGCATAGTTCCTGTTTTTAAATAGGAGACCCAAAAATTGTAAATAACTCTAGAGGTAATGGTTTGTTGATCCTCAAAAATGTTCGAAACAGCCATGTGTAACAGAGTGTCACATTTCGTATATACTATAATTTACTGAGCATATTCCGACACGGTCATGAAATATCTGTAGCAAAGGATTAAATGTACTTACGCTAATAATGTTGATCTATTGTTTTCAATAGAATAATTCATATTACAGTAATACATTCAACCGGTTTCATAGATGCTGTGTCGTGTATCAAAGACTTTAGAGCTAACTTAACCCACTAAGTACACAGGGACATTCAGAGGCTATTTAAGTTCCAGTATATATCAACAAAACAGGATATACCTAGCACAAGCTGAGCCACGCTTTGAAGTTTAAAGGAAACCAAACGAGTGCAGAAACCCAGGACGACCACAATAGCTACCGAATTAGGAACTCGAAAGTTGAATAGGGAAACCCACACGGTAAACATCAATTCTGGCAAATGTTCAACAACAACAACATACCAATCATGTTTATTCCCTTGCGGAATAGCAAATCTTTTATTGTCCAAATCACTCAATTAGTTATGGTCGAAATGAACTAAAAATTAATCAATTTTGAATTATTCATATTGTCTCAGGAACAACATATTGAAGCGTGTCCTAGAATTATGCGGATATAGAATCGATAAAGGGTTCTTGGACTGATTAAATTAAACCGCCTTAATTAAATTGTTAAATAACAATTTATGAAAACAAACTTTTCATCGATTACTAATGAGTTTGAAAACTATATTTAAGAATACTGTACTGAAATTTAATCATACTAGACCATATCCAAATCGCTGAAGAGCATTTTAGAAAATTTACTTCATCTTCTTTCATTTTGCTAAATGAGTTAATATTGCTTGATATTGTTACGATTCCAGTAACTGATGTAGGGTGAGATAAAGAATAGATTTTCACAGTAAAAAGTTCTTACGCGCGAAAATAATGGTAAAAAAGACCATAAAAATACACTATTATAGAACTTGCATGATGATGTATGACTGTGGGCACTGTAACCTTCCTCTTGTAGATCACATGGCTTCTGCTCAGACCTCTTGAGGTTAGAATTCGAAGTTGTAACTATGTATCCTATTTAACTGATTCCACACAATATAATTAGTCTCAGCACAATAATTACTAGGGGTGAAAATATTTTAAATTTACACAATTATTTTCATAAGCGAAAATAATGATTTAATAATTAAATTTAATAGAATTGGTTAAAGAAATTATTTAAGACGGTTTTCATAAAACTCTAGGCAACTCATTATACCGTACCATGTGAACATCACTAGGCATCTCACACTCTAGTTTTACAAAAAAAAGGGATTCACTAATTAGTTGCGATGCCAACTGATGCGAGAAAACACGCTCATTCAAATAAAAAGAATAGAAATATTTAAATTTAATTGGGCGTGTTCATATCAAAGCTAAAATTAAAATTAATAATGATACTAATAATAATGACAGGGATGACGGTGACGATCACGCTATTAGGAGGAACAGACATCTATTTCTTTCAATCTATTTCGGGAGTGACGATCCTGCGGTCCTTATTCAAGCAGGGAGGGCTGTGGTAGCCTCGAGTTTGGTAATCTCGTATTTCCGAACCCTAACTGTTTGAGCAAGTTAGTACCCCGCTACATTAAATAACTTCCTCCTGTAATTAGAGGAAAGTAGCAGAGCGAGGAAGAGCGCACAGCTAGCTCTTGGTGGACTCGCCCAGTGGTTCAGCTGGACAGAAATGGCCAGGCAAGTGGCACCGACTCCTGTAATGGATACATAAAGCCACGCAATGGAAGTAGTAATAGCCCAGAAAGAGCCCCAGACCCCAGACAATATAGTTTAATCTTGAACTCATACGCGCTTACTACCCACACACAAAATGGACAGAAACAAGAGCCGAAACATTAAAAGATCTGCAGCTGCTTTGAAATCAAGTCAGGTCAATCCCGACAAGGCTATGTCAAAAGGAGAAGTAAATAATATTGAAGACCAAATTACACAAACGAAGGTTAGTCAAATTTCTAGGCGTCCTCCAATACCAACGAGGTCATCAAGAAGGATTACTATGTTAAATATCCCAATGAGGCCATGGGGCATATTTACAGGAGATGTAATTTGCTGGCATCTCTAATACACACTCCACCTGGACGTCGATGCTTGTAAAGAAGCTACGTAGTCTCCACGTTCTTTCTCACCGCGTGTTCGTTGCAAGTGTCAACAGTTATTTTGGTTATGTTTATTAGATAAATCAATTAAACGTCGTGACTTACAGAGTTTACTTTGATGAAAATTTATAAAAACAATGAGTGGAGCTCATTTGCTTCATCCAACCGATTCGTCACCAACTGATTCAGGATGGATAGAGAAGGAGGGAAAGTATGTTTTCAAATGGTTTGAGAGGGAACAGCTCCCCATCTACGGTGATCTTCTCATAGATGATTCAGTACCGGATCAGCCTACAGGTGATTTTTGTTTTTTTTTTTCACGCAGAGAGAGAGAGAGAAAATAGTGAATATGCTAGCTTTCTTATCTCGCAAGATCGATGTTCTCAGTTCAGTTCGAGCATCGAGGAGCAGCAGTAGGCAGCTTTCAGTGAGAACCTGAAGATGGCAGATGAGATTATGCCGAAACGTCGTTTAGACAACCGTGACTCCTGGAGGAGTCGACCATCCACGCGGGAGAGCACCCGGAAGTACAACAACACTTCATTTAACACCCGCAGAAACCTAAAGAACAACACACACATACATACATATATATATATATATATATAATTTCTTATTTTATTAATAGCAATATGTGAGTTCAGTAGTAAAGAATGTCAAGCGATAGGTAGTAGCGGCGAGTGAATTTATCTCATGACAAATATTAGGAAATAGCTTTAATTATACATTTTTCTAATCGCCTTATTTATTTTAACGACCACTATTTTACCATTAAACCTACGCATTATACATAGACAATTGCACAACTATTCCATACGGCATTGCCACCTGCCGCTACTCAGACTCAATCTAAGAGTGGTACAGTGACCAGCCATGTTTTTTCTCACACAACCACGTCTAGTCCACTGCTTCCATTTCGATAACACATTAAAAACGGCACTATCCTAGTCAGGATTCGAACTCGTAACCACTTGATCTCAACCCTAACACCATTAAACCATTAAAAATGTTTATTTACAGAATTTTTTATATTTACAGTTCATTTTGGCCTTAAGATAATATACATTTATTTCAGTTTACACTCATAAAAATACCCGACGCGCTACAATATACTGATAGTACAACTATGCGGGAGGCAGATAAAAGCCATATATTATCAGCTCAAATTATAATAAGTGATATTTGATTTGAATTTTAGTAGAACATTCAATTTTATTATTATTAACCTTACGATTTTGTGATCATTGAAAGCGGCTATATTATGCGAGACTTGAGTTTTACTTGAGTTGAAACACAGGAAAGAATGCTAAAACCTGCTTTAAATCTGTCAAATAATATAAAAACGAGGATTTATAATAGCAAACAGGTATTTGGTAATTGTAGATTTTCTCTAGATTAGTAAAATATTGGGAATAGGTAAAGAGAAGGGAGTGAGGAAGAGGGGGTTTGGCGAGAAAGGATGTTATGCATTGTAGTCAGTCGTTATCTTCTTTCCATGGGAATGGGAAGTTTTTGATGAATCGACTCGATGTACGTGAGTCTAGTTGTCGTGAATCCGTACGTCGGTTATATGTCTGGTCAGTTCCGATCGTAGAATTTTGTCCAGAAAAAAAATTTCGGAGGCCTCCAGGATGATGTCTTTCATCATGAGGACCCCGGCCTTCCAATGCAATTCAGCGATCGAAATGTATCTACTTGAGTTTGTCAAGAGTCGGAGTATATGGACGCAGGCATATATCAGTGAGGGTCGAAGTATAACTTTAAAAAGTGTCATCAGTCATCAATCTGCTTCGCCTATTTACCAATGGATAAAGGCAGCTAAGTGAGGCGCATGCCCTGTTAATAGTCTTTGTAATATGAGGTCCGAAACTCAGCCTCTTATCCAGGGTGACCCTTAGATATTTGGCCGAGTTGCGTTCCTCAGTCGCCTTGTCGTTAATTTCCAGTTTAGTTATTGTCCGTATGTGCCTAAATTTCCTGTTAAATGCTATTGTATCTCTCTGTCTTCTATCGTTTATTTATATTTTTCATTGTCTGCAAAAGTCTAGTAGCCTGTTCAGATGATACCGTAACTTCTGGGCAACAGTCTGTGGATAGAAAGACTGCCCATAGATAACGACATCATCTACGCATAGTAGTATGATAGTCGTTGGATGGGAGGGGATATCAGAGGTGTAAAGATTGCAGAGGATGGAAGAAAGGATTACCCATTGTGGCACGCCAGCCGATAATCTCTTGTGAGAAGAGTAAGCGTTGCTTATCCTGACAGTTATATAGCGGGCGCTTATAAAGCTCCTAATTAAAGCTGTTAATTGATCAGGAAGTTTACAAATATTTTTTAGTTTAAAAATCAGGCCGTCCTGCGACACAAGCATTGAGCCACTGAGTCGGCTAAGGCTCCAACTACTACTCCAACAGCTAACGCATCAAAAGTATTCGAAACAATTTTGTTTCCTGGCGAGGTTGTTCAAGAGAAGCAGAGGTAGAACTTTCGCGGTGCACTCAACAGAATTATCACTAACGGCAATATTATATAAAAGTAAATGTAATATAGAAACTTTCTGCAAAGACAATAATTAAAACTGATTTACTGCTTGTATTATGCCGTGCTGAGCATACTAAACCAGCAACTTTAATATGCATTGCGCCATCAACTTGTGTAGAAAATTAACTATTAAGTTAATTAACTTTAGTTTAGTTGATGTAAATGGAAACGGGTTATTTCTCTATCAAATTTCTTAGATGTTGTGTTATATGTAAGTGTTACCTTAATATTAATTAATATATATGCATATTCCCCAGCGTGATTTCAATTAAAGCTTTAAAATACGTTTAGGGGAATTGCTGGTATCTGAAAATAGTGCACAAGTGGGAAATATAAATTGTAAATTCTAATGCACATATTCAATGTAAGAACTAGTATTTTTTTATCCGTATATTGATAACTACTAATTCTGCAAAGGAAAACTGCGTTGTTAGAAATATACACCAGCCAACAGGCTTCAAATCCTAGCATTACAAAAATTTTAAGATAATAGCTATAAACAATCTTAACAATTTAATCAGTCACGAATATCAGCTCTGTGCGTGCAGTAACATAAATTATTATCAAAAGAAAATTAAGGAAGTCTTGCCGTGGTCGTAGAACTTGATTTGATGTTTAGCTGATCATCCTGTCAGCTTCTTCAGAAGGATTCTAAAGACTGAATTTGTTGTGTTACGCTCCTAGTTATATACCTAGGCGCCGTTTCGTTTCGCTTCGCTGCTCATTCGTCGTGTTTGGTTGACCGTGACTTACTACGGTGCTGGTACTTAGCAATACCAGTCTCCACGTGTTACCCATCCTATCTGTTAAAGTTGTTCCTGTTTTTCATAATTCCCAGTGATTCCTTAATGATTCGCGGATAATAGGGCGTATAGGGCGTGTCTAATATATTGACATTCTCGTAGTCGATTTTATGGTTCTCGTTATTATGGACATGCTCTACTATCGCCGACCTATCCGTGTATCCAAATCTGGTATTCCTCTGATGTTCTTTGATTCCGCACTGGATACTCCATCCTGTTTATCCGATGTAGCTCTTACCACATGTGCACTTTAACTAGTAAACACCTTTTGTTAACAGTTTGGGGACAGGGTCTTTGATTGAGCATCTGCTGTATTTTCTTCACCGTTCGAAACCGCACACCTACTTTCTTTTTAGATAAAATCTTCTTCGCCTATCTGTGACTCCTGCGACGTAGGGAAGGCATGCATACGTTGTTGGTTATTACTGTTCTTCTTCTGTTAGTACTAGTATTTAAAGTTAGGAAAATTTACAAATTGGTCATTTTCAGAATAGAATAGAATAGAATAGAATATTTATTGATCCAGTAGGAGCATTACATATATGCTATTGGACAAGTCAAAACACACAAAATATAAACAAATATTAAAATATATAAATATACACATAGAATTACGTATAAAGTCAAAACATATATATGTACACACACACACACACACACACACACATACATATAAAAATGAGAAAAATGTATACATATATCTATATAACTAGAATTCACAGAGATGTATAGAATGTAATATACGAATACGATATACTAAACGTTAATATCACTATCAAGGTATTCTTGAACAGAATATGCACATATTTTTAAAAGATATTTTTTGACAAACTTCTTAAAAACCAAAGTGTTTTTTAAATTTTTATATGACAAAGGTAAATGGTTATATAATTTTAGCCCTAAGATATTGTGGGCATTTGAGGATATATTCAGATGTTTAAATGGTACGTGGAAATTGCACTTATCGCGCGTATCATGAGAATGTATGGTATCATTTCTATTAAATTTATGCTGATTTTTAAATACATATAACAATAATTCTAGAATATACATACTAGGTAGAGGAAGTATTCCATGTTGTCGAAAGAGGTTACGACAAGAATGAATTTGTGGTACTCCCACCATACATCTCATGATGCGCTTTTGTGCAAGAAAAACATCATGTGCACTGGAAGAGTTTCCCCATATAGTGATGCCATAGGATAATCTTGAATGAATTTCTCCAAAATAAAAGAGTAGTAGACCAGACATATCCAAAACTCTTTTCAGTGTTCTAATTTGAAAACATTTAGAGTGTAAAGTCTGTAAGTCTCCTACAGTGATTACTGAATGTCAGCGTGTTATCAAAATCTATGCCAAGAAATGTTATGCAACTACTTTTCTCAATGTTAAAATCATTTATTTTTACATTAAGACTGGGAATATTAGTCTTTTGGCGAGTGTGAAATGTCACATAACTTGTTTTTGAAGCATTGAACAACAATAAGTTTTTACTAAACCAGTTACAAAGATGATCAACAGTAGTATCAATTTTACGTTGCAGTGAAACATGAGACATATCAGAAAAAAAAAGTGTTGCATCATCAGCGTACAATGAAATAAAAGCCTGAGTAAGCATGGTAGGTAACTCGTTAATGTAAATAATGAAAAGAATGGGGCCCAGTACAGATCCTTGAGGCACACCCATTTCATTATCTAGTAATGTTGACATGTAAGAGGTTTTCCTATTTTGTTCTGAGTAATTTATTTTCACCATCTGGTTTCTTTCGCTAAGATAGGAGACAAACCAATCGTATGGTTTGCCTCTTACTCCATATCTGTTTAATTTATTCAGCAGTAAATCATGTTGAACACAATCAAACGCCCGACTCAGATCACAAAAAATTCCAGTTGAACTTTCACCCTTTTCAATTGCGTCCAATATTTTTTCATAGAAAGAATGTATCGCCGTAATTGTTGAACATCCAGAACGGAAGCCGTGCTGGTTATCATTTAATACATTATTAAGCCTTAAAAATTTTGTTAGCTGTAGTAACATTGCATATTCATATATCTTGGATATTATAGGTGGTACAGATATGGGTCGATAGTTGTTCATATCTTTAACGTCGCCCTTTTTGAAAATTGGTGAAACTACCGATGTTTTAAGTCGAGATGGAAATGCTCCTTCGCTAAATGATGTATTAATTACATGAGTTAAAGGATGTATAATGTGTTCAGCAATCATTTTAAGTAAATTACTTGAAATGTTATCATTTCCAGTGGAGTACTTGTTTTTTAATTTATGTTTTATGATGAACAGAACCTCGTCCTCTGTAACATATGAGAGAAACATGCTGTTAAGAATTGTGGCTTCATTGAGATTTAAATTTGAATCTGATTTTTGTATTTTATTTATTGTTTTATAGGGTGCATTTATAAAGAAACTATTAAATTCGTTACATATTTCTTCAGGCTTTGCAGTACTAATACCGTTTATTTCTAATTCAATATTTTTTTGGTGTCTATGTCTACCTGTTAGTTCGGATATAATATGCCAAGTAGTTTTATTTGAATTACTGGAATTATGAATTTTATTTGAGTAGAACTGACTTTTTGTTTCGCTAATTAGTTTATTATGTTGTTTTTTAGCTATTTCGTACTTACTTTTTAGATTAGGATAGCTTTTTTGTAAATAGAAAAGATTTTTGAGTTCCTTACTAGATTCTTTAACAGCAACATTCACCCATTCTTTACCAGTTTTTTTATAATTTTTTTTATAACTGTGGACATTCTCTATTAAAATGATAAGTTAGCGTATCATGAAAACAATTAAATTTAGCCTCAGCCCCACTTGCTGAATAAGTATCATTCCACGTTTCGTTTGATAACGCGGTAGTAAAACAATTCATATTTACATTGCCGCACATTCTATTATTAACAGAAATAATTCTATCTGGGTTGTAGTCTTCCTCGCCAAAATTCATTGTGAAAAGAATTGTACGATGATCAGAAATTGTATTATCTAATACTGCACTCTTGCAATCAATAAAATTTGTATATATCTGGTCAATTACTGTTTGACTTGTAGGACCTATACGTGTTGGTTCAAGAATCTTAGGACTAAGATCATATGAGATAAGCAGTTCTGAAAAATTATTTAGTTCATTTTTGTTTAGTGAGTTTGCATTGAAATCACCGGTTAAAAATATAAGAGTTTTAGGTTTATAAATAAGTTCTAAAATTATATGTAGATTAGTCATAAAAATGTCAAAATTGCCATTAGGAGATCTGTAGCAAGTTAAAATAATAATACTTTGTTTCGAATTAGTAATCCACGTTAAACCAGACACTTCAATGTTCTTCTCACTACAGTATTTACCAAGATTTAGGCGCTGTACCATTAGTCCTATTTTACACCATATACCTACACCTCCTCCTTTGAAAATAGATCTACAGTAATAGTCTATT
The DNA here is from genome assembly GCA_963675555.1 of Leptura quadrifasciata. Lineage (NCBI taxonomy): Eukaryota > Metazoa > Arthropoda > Insecta > Coleoptera > Cerambycidae > Leptura > Leptura quadrifasciata. Next base: position 80,849,993 of record OY776674.1, on the reverse strand, counting down.
AGTTTATAACCGGGAAAAGTAAAATTTGTTAAATTGTCATGAACACACCAAGTTTCCGTAAAGCAAATAAATTTAATATTTAAGTTCATATAGTCAACAATAATATTATCAAGTTTGTCCAAAGTTAAGCACTGAGTATTTAATAAGAGTAAGTCATAGTTTGTCTTCTCATTTTGATGGACATTAGAAGTTACCTGGTTTGGGCGTCTTCTCTTTTCCGAAGTTGTAAAAAACGTTGTACATATGCACCAGTTGGCCATTTTGTAGCTTCCATTGCCTTATCGTAATTCTCTTCTAGGATATTAACTTTAAAAGAAGAGTATAGCTTAGGATGTTTAGGGGTTATTGCCTCGCAAGTAACTTCAGGAAAATGTGCATTTAACAATTCTCTCAAATCATTTGCTGTCATAGATGGATCAACCCTATATACATGTAATGCAGTTGTCTTTGGGACACCTTTGATGACTTTTCCGTTAACTTCAATATTGCTATTATTTCCAACAATAACGGGACGCTTACGTTTTTTATGGAAGACTTTTTTCCATTGGCTATTTTCGCTACTATGTTTTTGTTAGATTTATATAATCACTGCATTTCATACGAGTCTCTTGTTCCATTATTGCAGCTCCTACTTGTTCTCTAGTAACAATAGGAACATTATCACATGGAATTTTTGGAACCGCTGACTTATTTTGATTGCATTCCAATGTTTTATTTACATATGTTTTTGTATCAAGTTTTTTGTCGGAAAGTTTTTGTTCTGTTGCCCCTAGTTTTTCATATAATGCAACTTGATTATTCAAAATTCTTATTTTATCACGTAATTCCTCTATTATCGTATCTTTTTGCTTGATAATATAAGTAAAAATATTTATATCTACCTTTTTATCTTCAGGCGATAAATTTTCCATAGCGTCAAAAAACGCCGTGTCAATATCATTATTTTCAGGCCCACAACAAATTATTGTGTCGTTATTTATGAATTTTACTGAATTGCACAGTTTAGCACAACTTAGGTGGAAATGGTTACGACAATTATTGCATTTTATACCATCCACTAGGTTTGATTTACACTTCTTACAACTTTTATATTTGAGAGCACTCGTGGAAGCAGCCGTACCGGACAACATCACAGCCAGTATTTCAGGTATTTCCACTGTGAATATGTAATAATAAGCTCTGACGATCTCTTGAAAAGTCCTTAATTAGTATTTACAACAACAGTTTCACTATATCACTTATGTCATAACATACAGAAATTACTACTGCTTTTCTTTTTTACGCAAATGAAAACCATTGGGGTTCATCCTATAAAATTAATTGCTAATGATGTCGCTCTACCTTTGTCTACAAAATGATGGAGACTGCACTGTAAAGAGGGTCATACACAGTGAACTAATTGTTTATTTTTCCCTTGATTCCATCCATCCTTCAGAAATAACCAAATAAACATACCTCTAGACTTACTATGACCTTCCCCCCATTTTGAAGCCAATTTTTGTTTTATATATATTTGTGATGAACATTTACTTATCTTCATAAAGCCATTCGATGTTATTTTTAAACACGTAATTGAATCATTTAGTGATATTTTTTTTTCAAATTTTCAGTTTCGATGAGTTTGCTATAAGTTAATTTTGGATACCTGCATTAAAAAATTTTAACAGGTTCTGTTACATTTTATGAATGGCACTGCAACTATCTCCTGTCGAAGGCTTACATCTCTTCGGCGGTGTAACTTGCTGTAAAGGTAAAGTTTAAAAAATATATTATAATCTCATCTACATGTAGTTTAATCGATGTGCTCTTATTTACAAGACGTCTTGTACATATCTCGTTTTCAAGAAAGTAATTTCAAAACCCAGACGTTAGCAGTTGCATATTTGGTCCTTCCATTTGCGGACGTTGGCACAAATTTCGGTCGGATTCTATTATACTTCTTCGCAATTTTCCTACTTACATTTCTTCTCAAGGTGAATGCAGTGTATTTGAGTCGATTGTCTCAACGTGGATTTCAATTTAATTGAGTCCCATGAGGATTGGTATTTATTCAAATTGAGTAACAGTTTTTCAAACGGCTATTTTACGACGATGAAAGTTCAAAGTGGTAAAGCCTCAGTTGGTTTAAAACGATACAATTAAAATCGTAAAGCTCCTTTCATTTTAGAATAATTATAAAACGAGAACTGGAGTTAAAAAGTACAAAACTTCCTACCTTATTAAAAATTTTCCATTGATGATCCTGAACAACTTCGTGCCATTTTAGATGATGTATTATTCTTACTTTTGAATTGTGTATAAAGGTATTTCGAGATTTTTAATCTTTTTAAAATTTACGTTCTATAAACTGAAAAGAATATAATCCCAAGAAAATTTGCTTTACGTTTTTAAAACTATACTTTTCACTTTGTAGAAGAACTGACAGTGAACTTTTTAAATTATTTATCAAAACAAATATAAATTTTAGTTTATCTATATTTGTTTAAAACATTGTACGATTTATTACACAAGTAGACAAACATGTAAACCACGGTTAAATATGTAGTATTTAAATAAACAATATAAATTATAATTTATTCCAATGATTTTTGTGGCATTTATTAAAAGTGTGTTTCCGTCGGGTTCACCTAAATATATGATAGCTATATATTATTTTATTCCATTACTTTCGTATTAACATTTTCCGCTGTGAATGATTTTGACCATAAATTTTAAGCCGTCGATTAGTTTTCCACTATAAATAATCGAGATAAGTACTGAACCGTGGAAAATGACAGTGGTGCAGAAATGTCCCAACTAGTTTATACCTACAGGTCTGTACTGGACGCAATCGGAAATTTATATGAACTACGCAAAAAAATGCAATTTAACAGTTCCACATAAAAAAATATCTCAATAATACAATAACGATAAATTATAGCCATGAAAAATTTACCATATACCGGGTGTCATAGTTTCTAGAGATTTCAAGGTTTGTGGCCCAAACCTGGCTGAAGTAATATATACCAAAAGCTGTCAATTTTTTACTATTAGATACTTTTCTATCGCTTACGGCTTCCACGGAAATAACCACAACTATGAAATTCTATATGAACACACTGTATATTCTTACATATTCGAATTCCGGAGACGATTTTCATTAAGATTGCATAGTTTTGAAAACATTAATTCCCTACTGCTATTTTTATTTTTGCATGTAGTACAGTGAATGGACTCAAATCAATCAAATGGACCAAAACAACAAGAGAAAAATATAAACGTGAAATTTTTTAAATTGATTTAGTAGTTACGACCAACCTCCGAAATCAGTAATTTGTAATTATGTCAACTTTCTTAAATGGTAACGTCTTTAGATACCCAGTAGTTGAATACTAATTTTTACGACAAACACATTGACGCCTTCAAATCGAAAATCGGTTTGATATTAACGCAAATACACAGGTTCTTTGGTGAATAATAATTAAAAAGTCGAGAAAAGTGTGCTATGGAAATTCAACAAAACTGAATTCTAAGTATGCATTTTGTCAACAAAACAACACTGAAAATAAAAAAGTGTGCCGTGGAAACAAAAAGAAGTTTGACCAATAATTTTTCGCAAAATAACGCTTGGTGTGAGAAAAAAAATTTGCACGTTTTTTGACACGAAGGGAAAAGACACGGGAAAAATTCTTTCACCACTTGATAGCATTTTTATTAACGTTTAACCGATTTGGAAAATTCTCTTTTCCTCTTGAACCTTGAACGTTCAGGAATTAAAAACCAAATTGCTCTCTCGGTTTTCATACGGAGACTGATCGATTTTTAATACGTCGTGATCATCATTGATCTGATTATCAATCCGGAGTCGCACTCTTACAGCTCAGCTAATGCCTATCTCTGCTTTCTCGGGATTCCGCGCTAGCCGGCGCGTGTCTAACAACTATTAAGAGAATCTCGGAGAGGCTGAGCAGAGGGATGCGGCCTTTTCCCCACCCTTTCCCTTTGTGCAAAAAAAACTATTTAGAAAAACATTCAATTCTTGTTTTGCGCACCAAGCGTTTGTTTGCGAAAAAATCATTTTATTCGAGTGTTATTTTGTAGCAAATAAAAAAATAAATAAATGTACGTCGGTCTAATTGTGATAGATCAATTGCACGGGGAGTTATCAGCATGTGAAATATTTTCATTTTTTTGGGGCGAGCGTAGATGCGCCTTTACTATGTACATACTTCGATATGCGATGTAAAGCAACGTTAGGCGCGGTTAGTACTTGGATGGGCGACCGTTTCGAATGTTGTAGGGTATGTCCCCTACAAGTCCAAAATAAAAAACAAATAGTTCTAAAAATCACCAAAATATCAGATCATCCCATGCCACATGGCAAACTACATAAAAAAAGTCAATCAGACACCATTCACATCGAGAAACCACAATTAAACTCAAATAAATATGAGAAAATTCGCAGACACTCGATAATTCATAAAATCACTAAATTCCAACTTTAAACATTCATTTACACTCATTCGTAACCGATTCATCACGAAAAACGTCACTTAAAAAAACAGCAACCGTATATTCATCAACTTAGTCAAAATCACCATCCAAACCCAAATTTTCATCGTCTTATTTCAATACGTCCATTTTCTATAAACAATTTCCTTTTCAAAATCTTACAACTTCTTCACCACCCCTCGTATACGTAACTACGTTCAAAATTAACCTTCGAGCCCGTTTCCCAATTTTCTTACAACCGTTTCGCATTTTTCCCTTCTTACTTTTCGATCACCCCCTGTATACTTCAAATCACGTTCCGTGCCTCGAGTCTTAAAAGTCCAAATTTCATTTCATTAAATTTCCGCAACCCGATTACTATTTTAAATTTCACCAATTTTGATCACTCCTCGTATAATAGCATACAAGCATACAATATCTCCGTTCAACTCCACTCGTACGCGTAATATCTTATCTTCATGCACTACGCACCTATCGGGAACACTTTAATAGCGTTACAGCTTTTAATATCGGACCTCCGTTAATACCTTACGGGGTCGAGTAAAATTTTGCCGATAAGAATTCAAATAACTTCTAAACCAAAATAGATCCGACTTTCATTCTAATTTTAATAAATTCCTCTTTTCATTGCCGATTTTTCTATATAAATTTCATCTTTAAAATAATAAATTTCCAGTATTGCGCAACATCTCGTAATCAATGACTCATCCTAGCCCACACGGAGCGATTTCAAGCCTTTATAACGGGATGCGAGACTCGACGGGGCGCGAAAAACGAAACTTTCTCGAAACAGTATAAATACCGGCGTGCAACAAGCCGAAGTTAAGTTCAGTTTCGGCAGTGACTCCTATGTTTAGTATTCGCGACATGATACAGTGGAATAAGTTACTTAAAAGTGATTTTAGTGTAATAAGCTTATTTGCTAGTGCTTCCGGTCCGGTTACTATTTAACTAAAGTTGTAGATACCCACCGTCTAGTTAGGCTTTCTTAGCCACCTATCCTAGCAACTTCTCGTGACTAGCTGTCCCGATCTAGCTTCCCAGGCCGAAACCTGGTTAAAAAGGGTAGTTTTAAGTAATCGCCTTAAGTGCCCCCTTTTCCTTTCTATTTTTTAACATTTATATTTCGTCTTAAGTGGCAATTTTATTCTCGCCTTTACGGCCTAGTCAAATCCTAAACCAAGTGAATTTTTTCAGATTAAATCAAATAAAAAATATTTCAATAAATAATTTCGCTAAATTCTACTGACAGAATTTATGCTGTCGAATAGTTTCATTCTAAAAAAGAACTGTGTTAAATGAAAGTATACAATATATTTTTCCAAACTCTGTTCAAGAAAAGTTTAAATAAATAATTGGTCGTTCGTTTTAAAACCAAGTGTTATTTTTTCAAAAACCTCATATACAGGGTGCAGTCGTTGACCCTTTCAAAAAACTCAAAGAACTATACAGTGTTAAACAACAATAAGGAAGTGCTTCAACTGATCCAGATTACAATATACAGAGTGTAGTGTTTGACCCTAACCATCACAGCAGAAATACAACCAGAAGACTTCTCACAAAAAAATAAAGTGCACGAGCGCCCTCCAGGGTCTCAGCTCTAAATCCCCTCTGCTCCAAACTTTTATTTTCACAACTCGGAGGCCGTGTTCGTGTTCACGAAGAAGACCGTGTCTTCGTCTCACATATCTTCTAGCGGCTTGTATATGAGTGTATGAGCGGAAGCTATGCAACCTTAGGCGAGGGTTGTGTAGGTGATATACCATCCTTCGGAGGGGATGTAAAGCCGTCGGTCCCTTGTCTATTGAATGTTAGGCAAGTAAAAGATCCCTTCTATTCTTAAGGGAAGAGGTTCGGCAAAATTCCTGGTTGGGGGTAGCTCGTCTACAGGCGTCGGTGATTTTTGATCTGAAGATTTTTTTTCAGTCGAGATTCACCAACAACGGAATGTTCATTAAACAAAATAATGGACATTGGGGGCGTCAGTATTTCATGATGCATGGTAATGTTTTAGAAAGACTCGGAGTACATGCGTTAGCTAGGGTAATTGGAACAAGAATTATTGGACCTATTTTCTTTCAAGCACCGTTGACAGAAGAGAGAGAGAGATATCTAGAATTCCTTCAAAATGATATTGAAGAAATCTTGATGGACTTACCGACTTACCACTTGCAGTTTTAGACAAAATATATTTTCAATAAGATGGGGCTGCACCTTATACTGCCGCTAGAATTATGGCTCATTTAGCGAACCAGTATAATGGGCTAGTAATAGCAACAAATGAACATGTACCTTAGTCTGCCCGCTCACCAGATCTAAGCATTTTTTGTGTGGGGTCATGTAAAAGAACAAATTTTTATACACATCTTCAAACACTTGAAATTTTACAAAATCGTATTTGATTGATTTGAGTCACTGCACTCTAGATGGAAGAGAAGAACTTTAAGGAAAGCTAATTATAGACAAAACTCTCTAAACCCACACTATTGCTATATATTCTGACAGTGCCGATTGCATTAATAATGACAAATAAATCATTATGAAACCTTTTTCATATCTCTTTATTGAACAAAATTCCAGTAGAAAGTATAATCAAACATGAATAACCTATACCGTAGCGAAGGAAATTCAATATATCAAAAAAGTGTGTAGAGAGGTAAAAATAATGGTACTTATTTAAGATTGAGTTAATTCATCTATATAAAGAAACGAAAGATAATAATCTTTCGTTTCTTTATATGGCGGGGCTATAAGATATACAAAATATCTTCAAACAAGCTAATGTGATGGTTTCATTGGCACATCGGCTTCATCGATTTCAAATTATTGATTCATAGACTATAAAATTCTAACGTGCAATGATTAACCATTGCAGTTTCGAAAGAATTTGCATATATACATCTGAATAAAATCCAGAAGTATACGAGCAACTAGTTTCTCATGACAGATAATATATAAATACTTGGTCAAACCAAAAATCATAGCAAAACTGAGTTAAACTTAGTTTTTCACTTAAATAACTCTTCATGAACAAGGTCATGAGGGGTCATAAACAAAGATGTAAGGACATTGAAATGTATTAGTATAGTTTAGATCTATTTACATGCCGGTAAATGGTGAAAAATTAAAACAAAGCAATCATTTTAAGAAACATTAGTGACACATATTCTATTTCAAAGTTCAATAAAGCTTACCGCGAAGCTCTTATTACAAAATGGGAGTATACCATAACTGTTTCCATCCCAACACTGACCCAGATTGTGTTCATCCCAAGATAATTTGAAATCATACCTTTCAGATAAATAAGTAACAATCAGTAAACTTGAGCTTGAGCAGTTGGGTCAGATTTCTGACTCATATGATCGTACTCTGAAAATCATAGTGATAGAGGAGAGTGGCATAAACCATGTACTTATTTGTATTAGCTTCTGAACCGAGTGACATATATTTATATTAGTTTCCCAGTTACAGATTTGTAAATATCTCGTCAATTTTAATATACCGAGTATTAAATTATTCAGGAAATCGCTCACAAAATTGACACTTATTAATGAAATGCCCCTGTCCATTCAATACAAATAAGAACAAGTTAATTTTAATTGTAGTATAGTCGAGTTCATCAGTTCCCGGCACTCAAAAAAACGCAAAAACTTTACGACCTCATTAAAATGCCGGTACTCTCTGTACTGCTGTTCGCAAATTGACTCGCTTACCTTTATAGGTTTTTAATGTGCGTCGGCTTGTTTGATGATAGCATGCCTCTTGGCCCAATGGCGATAATAATTATGCCGTAAAATTTTTGTGGCATTTTTTGAGTGCCGGCTACTGATGAACTCGACTATACTTAGTTTCATCCATTGCTACAGTCATTAGATAAAGTATTGCAGTTGCAAGAATCAGATTCATAATTTATTGTTATTAAAACTTGAATAAGGTCATGCGCTAAACGAAGTCTCATGTGTTTTACTGCTCTCTAGTTAGTGCTAATGATGATAACTTAATATTTTTTCAGGAGCTGATCTTGTAACATGATTTTATCAATGGTAGTTAAAATATATCTAGGGAATGGACAATATAGGCATAACGTCTTATGTGAAAAAAAATATTTTAACACATCAGTCTCACATATAGGACATCTCACTGTAACAGTTATCAGATCAATTAAGCCGCTTGAGATTTTCTTAATTATCTCATCTATATTAACTCCCTGGCAGAGTTTTTCCAGAACTATTCCACCACTCAAGCAGGACACAAGCAAAAAGATACTATACGGCAACCATATCCTGCGATTCCCATGTAATGCAGCCAAGACTCTTACTCAAGAGAGATAGAGTACCTAACTGTGTTGCTCCTCACACAACCTGGTCTATAGTCCACTTCCACCTTTTCGGTAACATATTAAAAACGTCACTAAACATAGATACCCTAGTTAGGATTCGAATTCGGAAGCCCTTGGTTATTTCCGGTTTAAAATCCAACAATCAAATTACTGTAATTGCACTATTAAGTATTCCTGCACCTAATTTGACTACTAAATAACCACATTTTTATCCATATAACGCTATGCTCATATTATGAGGCTTCCAAAAAATAACTGCACAATCAAACACATAATAAATAATAGTTATTTATTGTATAAGTGTTTTAGATCGCGTTTTATCGACGCAAGAAAGTTTAAACACTAGAACGAGGTTCAATTTTCTTGAGTGGATAAAAAGCGACTTAAGCACTTATACAATACAACGTTTTATCCACAATCACGGTCATTTAGAATCAGATTTCATCAAAAAATGATTTGACATTTCGTTCTGTTAGCGGCTGTTACGTCAAAAATCATTGAAATTAACTTAAAAAACTTGGAAGGTGTTGAAACTTCGACAAGCACTCTGAAACCGATGACAACTACAAGCTTATTATTAATGGAAACGAAGTGAAATATGATAAAGCAAATAAGAACATGTCTATTAACATAAATGTTAATATTAATACTAATAAAAAATAAATAAAATGTAATTGATTTTAGATTGTATTTTTCATTATTCTACTAGTCGGTAAAGTGGTACTTTATATACTTCGTAAGTATGAATAAAACTCCAATTGTAATGTGATTGTGGATAAATAAATAAACACCACAGAAATTAGAAAACCTCGATAACCAGAAGCCAAGGGCTTGTGGGGTAGGGGGTTACACATTGAAAGACGTGGACATACAACCACATCCTCCGACAGTACCGGAGCCGAGGTTCGAACCTGGTAGCGCCATACCCGTTCGATTCATCGCGATTGTCATCTCGTGCCTTAACCAACGTGGCTATCTGCTAGACAAATCTTTATAGACACGCAAAATGTTGATTAGATCTATAATTAGGATATTGCTCGAATATTTTTAACCGGCTGATCATCCAATATTAGCCTAGTGGAATGCATATGTAGGTGGTTGAAGTTGAAAATATGTAGACGGATGATGAAACCAGAAAATTTCAAATATTATACCCTAACAGTCGTCAACTATTTCAAATGATCTAATTAATAACCTCAATGATGTCATGGCTATGGGAAGGTCAACGGTACCCTTAATAGTAATTAATTTATAGCGTCAATTCATACTAGTTAATTATGTTTATGAAAGCTTTGTTAACTCTTGCTATTATTAAAGTTTTTTGGATTGGAACCTGCACGCAAATCTTGTAATGAGTAACTCCTCTTGCAGTAGATTAATTTCATAAGTAAATATTTTGTTCAGAACAAAAATTGCGTCTCAATTAACAATGTAGATGTAAAAATAATATTAATTATTCTTTGGTAATAATATTCACAGTTGAAGAAAGCGCATCGCATAAAATCTAAAAGCATTCAAATAATTTAGGAATAAATTGATTTTAATGCAAAATATAAAAGGTTTAAGATAGTTCGGCAGAATTTAAATTAAGAACTAATATTCCCTGTTCTCGCAATAAATCTTTATATCAAATATCCCTTATTGTTCAACCTATCTTGATAAAATATCAAACACATAATCATAAAGAACATTAACATGAATTTCTACATCCACTATAACTTTTTTATGAATTTTACTTTTACTAATTTTTTAACCCCTTCCCTCACAGAGTCTTTAACTGCATTTACTAGGAGGAACTGGGAGGAAATAGTCATGTCATCTCATAATGGTATTAATGAAGTTCACATGTATTAAAAACTTAAAATATTTTTGCACGATCGCAAAATAAATATATTTTCCCAATAAAGAAGCAATTTCCACAAAAAGGCGAGAAATCACCCTCAAATTAAACAAACCATTATGGAAACAGGATTTCAAAGTTTAATCATTTTTCTAGTTATTTCAACTCATATAAACAACAGTTTATTCAATGCAGTATCGAATGTAATAACAAACATTTATATCTATTAATAACTTATTTAAAATTATACGGAAATACGAATAAAGCAATTATTTACAAAATAAATTAATAAATTTTAATTCATATCAATAGGCATATATTCCATTAACTAATATTGGATAATTTGTATTGTATCTTTTGCACGATCACAAAATAAATATATTTTCCCATTAAAGAAGCAATTTCCACGGAAAGGCGAAAAATCGCTCTCAAATTAAACAAACAATTACGGAAACAAGATTTCAAAGTTTAATGATGTTTCCAGTTGTTTCAACTCATATGAACAACAGTTTATTTAATGCAGCATCGAACGCAATAACAAAGATTTATATGTATTAATTACTTATTGAAAATTATACAGAAATACGAATAAAGCAATTATTTACAAAATAAATTAATAAATTTTAATTCATATCAATAGACATATATTCCATTAACTAATATTGGATAATTTGTATTGTTGAAATTTGGTTTGAGTATTGGGTTCTGGTGAGTTCAACTAATTTTCATTGATAATAAAATAATAATAGTAAAAATACTAATATTCCTAATATAACGTTTGAAACAAACAAATTTTGTTGCATAAAAATATAAATATTGTTTGGTACGCTTACACTAATGAAGTGCTCTATAATTAATAGAAATAATATCGTGGAAATATTGCAAGATGGTTTAGATACCTGGTCTTCTGCATATATTGTTTGGAATTGAGCCGGCATCCTCCTGCTTTGAATGGCTTCAATTTATTTCTATTTCTTGAAATCTAATTTGCAATAGGACTTAAAATTCTCTAAACATATGATATTATCCTCCAATTATTCTAGCCAAGCTTGTATTTAAATAATGTACTACAGTAGTGGCAACGAAAGTTAATACAGGCTATAGTTGCCCCGCGTAATAAAGCTAAAACAACCAGATAATTGTATTCTGATAAACTAAAATTAATAAATTTTATAATTTAAATATTCTCAATTATTTACAAATGATAAAATCGTGAACAAGAACTTTATATAAGGTCTAATAAACCTTTTAAGTCCGCGTAGCTCAATACAACTTCCAGCCACACAGTATCACTCATTTGCGATGGTCAGCTGCTATCTCCAAAGCTCCTTCAGCTTTCGAATGGTATATCGTTTCCACCAGGAATCGTTTTCTAGATCTTAAAATAAATTATGCTTCTCCTACTTGTCAAAATCTTGATAAACTCCATTTTCTATTGCTTTCTTACAAATTCTTTACTTACTTGTCTTCCTTCGTTTTATTTTTCTTCAGTTCAACATGCAACAGTCTGTTTTCCCTATTTTACTCCAATATATTACTTTCTCCAACATTTTTCAAGCCTGCCATTTTCACAATTTTGTTGTTATTTTTGATATCCCCTAGCAACCTCCAATTTTCAATTTTCCACGTTCTCTCACATGAACATATTAAATGCGTAAACAGTTCGAAATGTTTTAAACACTTTCATAATTAGTATAACAATGATTAAGTGCATTTAAATAAAGTAACTGCTTCTATTTACCATATGACTGATGGTCGAGTGGTGAGCGTACTTGCCTCTCACCCAGATAGAGGAAAGAAGCAGAGTTAAGTATCTGGGGGTGACCCTAGATACAAGGCTCTACTTCGGACCTCAGATCACAGCTACCTTACAGCGAACTTACGCCGCATTAAATAAGCTGTATCCATTGGTGAACAGAAGAAGTAGACTTTCGACTGACAACAAATTGACACTTTACAAAGTAATTTTCAGACCTCTACTGACATATGCCTGTGCGGCCTGGAACTCCATTTCAGACGCACAGTGCATGAGACTACAAACAACACAAAATAAACTACTCAGACTCTTACTCAATACTGACAGATACACTCCGATCGCGGAGCTGCATGAGAGGGCTAATATACCGCTCATAAGAGATTATATAACAGAATCAGCTCAGAAATTCTTTGAACATAAAATCCAGCGATCGGAGTTAACAAGAGACCTGACCAACAGACGTAGACACAATGACCCCACACATGCTCATAGACTACTACACCAGAGACTCCCCATTTATGACGCACGAGACTAACAAAGGATATTTACACATAACTTGCACCTAACATATAACTGAAACATCCTCCACCCATCCCTCCCTCCCCCTCTCACCCTTTCAAAAGTGTATATATGTAAACAGCCAGAAATTCATTTTAATTTATATTTTAATTTAGAAATTTGTTTCTCTTTTAAATTTTTAACTTATTATGTACATAATCGACAGAATCCTTTTATTTTCACTTTCGAAATAATGATTTATTTAAGTATGTTTTGATAAAAATATTTCCTACATAAACCAAATCCATAACACGAATAATCACTTACTAAAGAAGCATTCAAATAATTAAACTGTTCGCAGATAACATACACAGAAATATTATAAAATTTTAAAGAAATTATAAATAAAATCACAAAAATCTGAATTTATGAGCATATTGATTTCGGCTTCCACCAGCCAACCTGCAACTATTAGGATACACCTATGTTAGAGCAGGGAAACCAGTTTTTATATGCACTTGTGAAGGATTGTAAAAAAACTAGACTAGGGACAAATCAATTAAATAAAATGAAATGTACTTAAAATAAAATAAAGAAATCTTTTAACTGGTAACTGCTAACTTGCCTCTCACCCAAAAGTTCCGGGTTCGATCCCCGGTCGTGGCAGTGGAAAATACTGTGAGAGGGATTTTTCCACTATACACGGATATTGGGTGTGTGTTCCTTATCTCTAAATGTGTAGCCCCCTCCCACACAAGGCTCCTCTAGAGCCTTTCGGGGTAACGGGGGTCGTCATTACCTGTGGTGTATTTATTTATTATTATTTATTTATTAAATTATATTATAAACATTTCTATCTGTTTTAATGACTGATACATAAAAATTGCATGTATTTATAGAAAATATCTGTCTTCTGTAAAATACTTTGATATTTTATCAAACAGAACAAATGGAGTTTGTCAGTACTTAAAAACTCAAGTCAGAGACATTTTCCAGACATAGTATCAGTTTTAAACATATTCAAAATATGAGAACGGAAATATCACTAATCCACAGAAACTTCTCATTTAACTAGATTGTTTAGAAGTTTTTCATCATGTCATCCCTGTGTATAGTATTCTTATTTCTTATGCCTTTTTGTTATTTCTGTCTTTCATATAAGTATATGATATTAGGACTTTCTTAGGCTTTAGAATGTGGTAATATTAATTATCTAATGCTTCTATACAATCTTCTTCCAAAATGTGTAAAATTTTTGTAAACTACTTCTAAAAACCAAAGAATTCGTCCTCATAATAGTCGTCTGTATACTTTGATTCAAATGTAAGTACACCATTCTCCAGAAACTCTTCTTATAAGCCAGTGCAAAGAATTATTAATTGTTTGTCTTTCCCAGAGAATTTTCAAGTCCCCTAAATATATCTTGTGCAAAAACTTGTCTTGCCAATTTTACTGTTGTTTCCTTCCACAATTTTCCTATAGTATACCCTGCGCTAAATCGTATTTCATAAAAGTAATACATTGTTTGTTGTGTTGCCTAAGTAATTTAATTGTAAATACCATAGCTTATGGGCTACTATTTAATTTTTTGCTTTGAAAATACAATTCCCATTTCTCTAAGTATAACTGTAATACAATATTATTATTAAAAGTTTGTCCTTTGTATAAGCATCTGATGCATTAATAAAAAAATATATAAAAAAATGGGGGAAAGAAAAAATACGTTTATTTGCCTAATAACTACATTTCAGTTTTTTTCAAGATATTCTCAATTTTTAGTGGTTTGCTTTGTGAAAATTGAATGAACTCTTCTGCGTATACATAATTTAGTTGCGTCTCTAAAATTATCTAAAATAATCCTTTTCTTGTACACTTAAGGTGGTTGCAACAGTATATTTTGTTCATATTTATTTGTATTTTTCCAAGTAACACGAATAAGACAAAATTTGGCTTGTGATGAAGTTAATTCTGCTACAGTGCATCTACAAATATAATTTTACTTACGTAGTGGACAAAATGATAATTTATTATTCAATGTCCCTGTACCCATAACACTTCAAACCCACATTCGCTTAAACATTTTGCATTAATAGTATGTTTTAATATTTTCACCATCATTGAGTACTATCTCAAATGTAATTTTACCTTAGTCCGTGTCTGGTGG
This sequence comes from Leptura quadrifasciata, assembly GCA_963675555.1. Lineage (NCBI taxonomy): Eukaryota > Metazoa > Arthropoda > Insecta > Coleoptera > Cerambycidae > Leptura > Leptura quadrifasciata. The sequence goes on along the minus strand of OY776674.1, from coordinate 80,834,905 downwards.
ATTCTAATACAGTCTATATACCGATTTAATGTTTTTGTTGCATGGTTATAAATTCATCCATTTCACGTACCATTAGGTCCAGGCAGCCTGGTGACAGTAATATAAAAGTAAATGTACTGCATGGTAAACTGCTAAACACCGTTCCAAATGGATTCTACAGTGAACGTCAGCATTAGACGCGAAACATTATCCTTAATGCATATATATTATTGATATTTTTCCCACAATGCAAAATGGAGAGATAAGACAAGAAAGCATCCTTAAATTGCCCTTCCATCTTTAATATTTGTCCGCTTACATGAATTATATAAAGTGTGTGTGAAAACTTAATTTATACAAAATGATAATATAAAACCAATATTATTGTTGCTGCTTCTCATGTATATGTAATTTTGCTTACAGTTATTCACATTAAGAATCGTTTTATACTAGGCAATGCAATGTCTTATGATACATATTTTATTTCGCATATGCAAAATTATGGTACCGTAAAACGTTTCTCAAGTTGTAGGGGATAGAATAAGTTCTATTTTTTTTGTGTATCGTTTGTAAAATATTTAGGTAGTAGGTGGCAACCTACGTTCAACTATAGTTGCGTCATCTCTGGTAGCGCATCGGAATTTCTTCTTCCATTGATATTATATGCATCAAAGTAATGGATAACTGGTGTTCACTGTATACAGTGTATATCATTGGGTTATATTCCACAAAATTCGTCAACTTAGATTACGAAGAATTATTTGATAAACTGTAATCATTAAATTTTCTACGTCCTACATGAATCCAATACACTTATCATCAGTGACTTTAACACCTCCAAATATTTAATTTATCTTGAAGACTCTAAGCTTGGTCGTCCCACCTTAATTAACTTATTAAATGTTTTCAATATTTCTCAGCATAATTGTGTACTTAATGATCATGATGAAGTATTTCTTTTAGTTCCTTAAAACAATAACTTTATTATCGAACGGTTGGTTACAATTTAGTATAGCATTGCCTTATTCTGCTGTACCTCTAACATTTGTATACCGTTTTTAGAGCAGGATAGTAACAGGGAACTACAATAAGTATAATGAGGTATAATTGATGTATTATATATTGACATTTTAGACCACTGTAATAAACAACTGAGCTGAGGGTTCAAATAGGCACCCAAATATTTAATTTCTGACAGATAGTCAATCGCAACGCCATTTATTTTGATACCTAAATCTAATTCAGCGACTTTTGTACAATTAGCCTATCACCATACATTTAATTTTTAATGTATCTAGTTTATGTAGAAAATTTATCTACGTGCTTGTTATTTTGTTTGATTTTTTTTTAGTAAGCCATGAAAATCTGTCAAAGTATAATTTTGTCATCGATTTGAAACATCAAATCACATTCAATGTATTTTTGTTGGTTATTTCAATTAAAAAACAAAAAATATGAATACTATTAGTGAAAATGAAATATCTTGAACACTGCCAGAAATTACCTCTTTGAATTTATTGTCATAAAAGTTGTATATGTCAATATACAAACCTTTTATGGATTCGAGAGTTTTTAAAAGTGCTATAGTTCTAAAAAATTAATATTGATATTATTTAATAGTCGTGGATAATGCATAGTATTCTACTCGATATAATGGCTACTATTCACTCAGGAGATTTATCGCCTGCGGCTTTTGTCGTAAACTTCACCCTCGTGAATAATAGCCATCATTATATGCTCTTTGTATAATATACTATTATAAGTCAAGTACATACTTCTTAAATTACAAAGAAATGATTATATATCGTTAAAAAGAAAGAAAAAATGGACAATATATAAATTTATTTTCGAAAAATTATGATTAATTTGCTGTGATCTTCATTATTGGTTACGCAATAATAATGTCAATAATGTAAGGTAATTACACCAGCGCCTAAAATGTAAATCAACGTCATGACTAACAATAATTTAAAAGAAGTGCAAAGCAGTTTCCGAATAAGGTAAAATTAGTGCATTTTTGCTCCTCGAGAAGTAATCGTTTTAAGATACCGACAGTAATTTTAATCAAGGGGGAAGAGCGCTTAAAAAAAAAACAAAGACACCCCATGAGGAACGCCCCAAGTAATTAATTTCAATTCTACTTGATACGTTACCCCGTACTCTGGTCATTTGATATTTGATATCTGTCAGTTAAATAATACTCAATCTACTATTTACACCATATAACTGCAACTTTTTAATAGGAATATCACGATTAATTACTTCAAACGCCCTTTGCAAGTCTACAAATACACCAAGCACTACTTTTACTTCATCGATGTCCCTTCTCATCGTTGTACACATATACTGCAGGACTGGATTCACAGGAGTAGTTTAGCTCAATCAATAAATAATAACTGATTGTCACTGGTACTTTTATTTTTAAATTCATAAATAATTTTTTTAAGTTACCCTAGTGTAATGTTTACAAATGTTAATGAGAAAAATTGTTCGGCTGGTTCATTTCCATCAATTTCAAGTCCCAAAGCCTTCTTTCAATATACTCTGATGTTTCCTGTATACTATCTGAATAAAAAGTGTTAAAATTTTCTTCTGCCGTTCCATTATACTTCCCATAATTAGTTTCTATGAAAGTAATTTATTTTTGTTTCTTATTATCTCTTTTGGTGTTCTGTACATATTTCTGATGTCTCCTTTGCATCTATGTTGATAATAATTAATTTTTTCTCTACGCATTATTGAAACCACCTTATTTCACAACCTTTTATTGTCTTCCCAATCGACTGGCAACCCCTTGAATCTCTCTCTAGCGTAGAAGATGCTTCTGGATTTATATACGATAAGTGAGACGTGAGAGGGTGTGTAATGGGGTAGTGAAGCGCAAGTTATAGCTTCTCCTACTCAATTGTTAACCTCACCTTCGCGATGAGTTCAATTTGAACTTGGTGCACCCTGTTTTCACTAACGAGGCTCTAAAGACCGAGTAAGGGCGGAATAACCCTTACCTTTTGCCGTGAGCACATCCACCTTCTCACGAAGAGTGCGGTAAAAATAACCCACCGCACACAAAGGTTGCTTTTGGAATCGTTTGGTTACCCCATCGTCGCAGTCTCCTTCTGTGCCATGGGACCACACCACTCGCCTTCCGCAACCGAGCTGGTCAGTTGCATACCTGCTCCAGCTAAAACTTCAAATGCAGCTTCGTTTTCAGTCGATTAAGGCTTTAAAAAAATGATGGAGCGTTCAAGTGGGACAAAATCATCCGGAGGTAAAATACCCTCCCGATCGGATCTCCGGGGGAGGGTGCCCACAGGGACACCTCATCGAATGTCGAAAAAAACACCGACAAGTTAAATCCAACAAAACTAATTCTTTCATCTACGGCGCTTGGAATGTTCGTACTTTGAACGACAGCACTCGCACCGATCGGCCTGAAAGAAGAACTGCTCTAATAGATAGAGAACTTCACCGACTCAATGTTGACGTTGCAGCTCTCAGCGAAACTCGATTTTTGGAGGAAGGCTCTCTCACAGAAAAGTACTACACCTTCTATTGGAAAGGTCTTCCCACCAATTCAAGAAGACAACATGGAGTAGGATTTGCCGTTCGGAATCAACTTGTATCCAACTTAACACAAGTACCACAAGGCCTATCCGAGCGTCTAATGCTGCTACGCTATGAGCTATCAGATGGCAACGCGGTAAATCTAATAAGCGCCTACGCTCCCACTCTGGATGCAAGTCACGAAACCAAGGAAAGCTTCTATCAACAGCTGGAAGAAACCCTCTGTAGAATACCTAAAACGGAACGACTCGTTATTCTTGGCGGTTTTAACGCTAGAGTAGGGAGAGATGCAGACACCTGGCCAGGCATCATAGGCAAGAACGGTTTGGGCAACATGAACGCTAACGGTCAACTACTCCTAACTAAATGCGCCGAACATGATCTAGTTATAACAAACACCATTTTCCGACAAAAGGATAAATTTAAAGGCACCTGGCGTCACCCCAGATCAGGTCACTGGCATCTACTGGACTATGTTATCGTACGTAGAAAGCATGTCAAGGACGTCTAAATTACAAAGGCGCGCATTGATAGCGAATGTTGAACCGATCATCGTCCTGTTGTCTCTAAAATGAAAATTGTTATGAGACCCAAACACCGAAGAACTCAAGTAAAACGTAGACTCCGTCTCTGTATTAGTAAATTGCGTGACCAACAAACCGTCGAACAGCTAAAGCAAAAAGTTCAAGAGAATTTGAGTGCACTAGAAGAAACCAATTCTGTAGATGACGCTGCTACCTGGACACAAATTAAAGACAGTTTAAAAAGTGCGAGTGAGGAAATTCTTGGCACTGCAGCAAGTAAAAAACAGGAGGACTGGTTCAATGATAATGAAGCTTTTATACAAGAACTTCTTGACCGCAAACATATTGCCTTCCAAAACGCTATCAACCACCCCAACGACTCATCAAAAGCAGAAGCTTTTACCCAATCTAAGTATGAAACGCAACGCGAAATCAGAAGAATAAAGAACGAGTGGTGGGCAAGCAAGGCCAGAAAAATTCAAAGGTACGCCGATTCACACGACTACAGGAATTTCTTTCAAGGAGTAAAAGCAGTGTACGGCCCCAGTCGGAAAAATATGTGCCCTATTAAAGATTTAAATGGAAATCTCCTCAAAGAAGACCAGGAAATAAGAGCCCGATAGAAAGAACACTACTCTAACATTCTTAACCAGCAAACTCAAGCCGATCACGATATTATAAATCTTATCCCTCAATATAACGCATTCGAAGACTTAGATAAACCACTAACAACGGAAGAGATCTTAACCGCCATTGGGCAGCTAAAAAATAACAAATCTCCCGGCGCCGACTCACTCCCAGCTGAGATCTTTAAAGCTGTGTCGTCAGAGCTCATACCCTACCTCAAAAAATTGTTTGATGTCGTGTGGGAAAGTGGTCAAGCTCCGCAGGAGTTTCGTGATGCACTTTTAATCAACCTCTTCAAGATCAAAGGGAGCGCTGCGGACTGTGGAAATTACAGGGGTATAGCTCTCCTGGCTGTTGAAGGGAAGATACTCACTAAAGCGATGGCAAATAGTCTAACACCTGTTATGGAAAAGTTACTTCCTGAAACACAGAGTGGCTTTAGACCAAACCGAGGCACATCGGATTTAACACTTAAACAGCTTCAAGAAAAAGCACTCGAACATCAAGGAGAAATTCACATGGCCTTCATCGATTTAACCAAGGCGTTTGACTCGGTGGACAGGGAAGTGCTCTGGAAAATTATGTTCCGCTTAGGTATCCCTAGAAAATTTGTGGAAGTATGTCGCAGTCTACATACAAACAACAACGCCCAGGTTATGTATAATAATGAGGCAACCGAACCTTTCCAAACCCTCACTGGAGTTAGGCAGGGATGTGTCCTGGCACCCCTACTCTTTAATTTGTTTACCACTGCTCTAACAATTATTGTTGACAACAAACTGACAGTCAGAGGAATAGGTCTCAGATACCGTTTTGATGGCGGTCTCTTTAACATAGGGCGCTTTAGAGCTTTCACGAAGACACGCACACGATTCATTTGTGATCTCCAGTATGCGGATGACTGTGTGTATGCCCAGAGCTATGATTCCTTGGGACTTAAAATAAACATTGGAAAGACTAAGATTATGTCAACTCCTCATCAAGTGAACCAAATAGACATTACACTTAACGGAAATTCTCTTGAAGTGGTGGATCAGTTCAATTACTTAGGCAACGTTGTTAATGACAAAGCAAACATGGACAGCGAGATTCGCAATAGAATTAACGCTGCATCTAGAGCACTCTGGGGACTGAGAGAGAGAGTATTTGACAACCACGACCTTGCTTTGTCAACGAAAATGACTGTCTACAGAGCAGTTCCAACACTGCTATATGGATGTGAAAGCTGGGTCACTTACCGTCGTCATGTGAAAGAATTAGAACGTTTTCAGCAAAGACACCTCAGAAGTATGATGAAAATCCGTTGGTTCCATCACATATCAAACGTGGAAGTACTCAGGAGAGCAAACAGCATTCCAATTGAGGTGCTTATTTCAAGAGCACGCCTAAGATGGGCAGGTCACGTTCATCGTATGCATGATAACCGCCTTCCTAAATGTACACTTTATGGTGAATTGCTAAGCGGTAGAAGAAGGCGTGGCGGTCAACGAAAGAGGTTCAAAGATGCTCTCCATGAAAATCTAAAATCCTGCGGTATTGCAGACGACCAATGGGAGCAACTTGCAGCGGACAGGGCGAGGGGTTGTGGCCAGCTATCAAGGAAATGTTGCTGCAAGAAGGCCGAATCCAAGACCTAACCAGGTCTATGTTTGTCCTGACTGCGGTCGACATGTGCTCTCCCGAATTGGCCTCTATAGCCATAGTCGTGTGCACCGTAGATGAATGAGAATTACAATAAACTACACCTTTTACTTGTTTTTTATTGTACACAATTTATCGACTGTAACATTTTTATACTCGGACTCGAGTAACGGCTAATAATAAATAAAAATAAAAAAAGTGAGACTTCGTATTTACCGCCGTATACAAGAAAATAGTATAATTCGGGCATTATATATAATGAAGGTAAGAGCAAAATATCGGGAATGCTTACAAACTACATGAATTTAAGATACTGAAATCGAGTATAAAATCCGACACTAAAGTAAGTTTGTTCGAACGGCTGACTAATATAAATAACGATCTGAGTAAATTTTGGTCGTTCATAGACAACAAGAGATCATCTAACATATCCAGTAGAATCGTATAGAACTGAAACGAATTTGACAATCCGTCAGACATTTGCAAACTTAGTAGAATGCAGGTTTTCACGGCCGTTGTCTAATGAAGTAGATTCTTCCGGGTCTTGCCGTGGTCGTCGAACTTGACTTGACGTTTCGCTGATCATCCTGTCAGCTTCTTCAGAAGGATTCTAAAGACTGAATCTGTTGTATTACACTCCTGGTTATATACCTAGGCGCCGCTTCGCTTCGCTGGTCATTGGTCGCGCTTGGTTCGCTTCGCTGCTCATTCGTCGTGTTTGGTTGACCGTGACTTACTACGGTGCTGGTACTTGGCAATACCAGTCTCCACGTGTTACTAAGTCGATACCCATCCTCTCTGTTAAAGTTGTTCACGTTTTTCATAATTTCCAGTGATTCCCTAATGATTCGCGGATAATAGCGCGTATTCCTGTCTAATATATTGACGTCCTCGTAGTCGATTTTATGATTCTCGTTATTATGGACATGTTCTGCTATCACCGACCTATCCGTGTATCCAAATCTGGTATTTCTCTGGTGTTCTTTGATTCTGCACTGGATACTCCGTCCTGTTTGTCCGATACATTCATCATATGGCCACATGGAAAATCATCTTTATCTGTTTTCTTCGACCATTTGAATAAACAGCATCCAAGCATCAAATTTACAATGGAGACCGAGCAAAATGGAGCTTTACCTTTCTTAGATGTATTAGTGAAAATGTGACCTTTTCACTATAATAAGCAGTAACAAATAGGCATAATATATACGGACTTGTATACATGTGGTAGAAAACCCAAATAAAAAGGAAAGAATATTTGTAGAATGCCACAAATAAGAAGATATAGAGTAGAACTTTTTAAAATTGACGACCCCGTGGCCTGGAATAACCCATGCAGTTTTTAAATCATTATTTTTTTCAAACTACCGTCAATGGTTTCAATTTCTTGGAAATTTAGTGTGCAAAATTCACGTTAGTACCATTAAAAAAATGTTTATTTTCTTAACCGCCTCTCAAGTTACCGCAGTAACCCCTGGAAGATCTCAAGGATCTTGTGTTAGATACAGAGGAACGAGAGACCCTACAGTTTATTGTGGATGTTATAGAATACGCCAATCCCCTCGATGAACTTTTAGAAACTGTAACAAAATCCGACGTAAAAACGCCGTTGGAATAGGTTTTTATACATTAAATCATATTATCATAATATCAGAAACTCACCAAGGAGTGTAATTTTAGAAAGTATAGCAAATGACGCTGCACAGGGACGTAATGTCGTCCCTACCACAAAATTTAGAAAGTATAACGAAAATCGAAATTTTGGAAATAAAAACCATTTTACGAATTCACGTTGTGCAGCACTACAACTCATGCGTTATGTTAAATATGAGGACAAGTTATCCAGTCTCTAGTCAAAGTATTTCGAGAGTTTTAGCGAAAATAGCCCTTTGCGTCGAGGATGACCTTTCACTTTGTAACCATCGATTTTGACGGGAAAATTATGGGTTTTAAGCGTATTTACCCTAAACCGGTTCCTCAGTGATTCGGTGTCAGAAAAGTATAGTTAACATGTACTCAGAACGTGTATGGGACCGCCTTGCCTGAACGTATGAATTTATAATTGCAGAATATAATTCAAAGTCGTTGCGCTTCAAGCATTTTTAAGCTCTGAGGAGCGAACTAAATTAATATTGAACTGATAATACGTAAATAGACAGGCAAGCAAAAGCCCACTAAAATTATAAACAATGAACTTTTTGTGTAATCGTTAGCTATAAATCGCACATTGGATGGTAGTTGGTTATATAAGTCGTTCCGTTCCTCACCATGTATTGTACACGGGCCAGACTATAGTTATCTATACATTTTTCTTGAACATATTTGTAAAACTATGATTTATAAAGATTTAATATATATATTTTTGAACTTTATATTGTCTTTTTCTTGTGTTTTCAAAATTCCTTTTCAGGTTTAGATTTAAGAAAGTGTTAGTATTTACTGTGTTAGACTTATAGTATTACGACGTTCAATTGGTACCATCAGAAAAGAAAAGCAGTTAAGCTAAAACGAAATAGGAAGTATAGATTTTTTATTATTCTCCGTCTGAAACAGTTTTTTTGAACCTTTCCTTGTGAACATTTAATATCCATTTTAAATATAATAAAAGTCCTTCAGACGTGTAAAGATGGATCGTTCACATGGACTCCGAACCACTCTTGGGGCAATTTTTTTTAATGAAAAATTATTTCGCCTTGCGAGTGTCGAACTAACTTCGCCTAGGTAACTCAGTTTGCTAGCCAGACGCCTCAGCACACTGAGCTACCGTCCCCGTAACAATTACCAATATTTTTATTTAAAGGTTCTGTACTGGATGAGGATTCAAACAATCATAGACGCAGTTGTTCACAAAAGTTTACTCAAGAAGAGTTAAATAACCTAAGTAATCATTTATCTAAAGATGGTTCTGAACTTTTAGTATCAATACTAAAAGATGAAATCTATTGAAACCTAAAACAAAAGTTAAAATGTATACCGAAAGAGGAAAGAGGATTTCTTGAAATACGATTCCAACATGAATGATTAGTATAATATATGGATATCAATGGCTTAATGAATTAGCTTCAACAGAATATACAGAGCAATGTAGACTATTTATTAATCCATCAAGAAGAAGCCTTGAAGCAGTTTGATATATAACACTAATCTATATTTCTATTCTTGTACAACAGAAACTAACAATCACAATTGACAAGTTTTTGTGGATCTTATAGTTTTATTATAGAACAACCAGTTACGTAAAACATCCCTGTTTTTTGTATTTGTGGAACAGTGGTAATAAAGGAAGTCATTTCTTGTTCAACCTCTCCATATTAAATTTCAGGTTTGCGATATACTGAAAAAAAAATTTTCGCAACTAAAACAAATGAACTGGAGAAAAATATCTAGCTTATTTCTTGGTTTTTAAAGATGTTGTTTAAAGCTTTCCATAGAACGCTAGAAGTATAAACTACAAATAATAGAAGAGTTGTTGGTGGATGATAAAGAATTTCGAAAAGTTGGGATATATAACGAATCTAGAAGTGCACTTTCTCCAGTCTCATCTTAATTATGTTTAAGAAAATCTAGGGATTATAATAAGAGCAAGGTGAAGGAAATAGAGCGGTAGGGAGTGTGGGATAAGCATATATAGGCAGGCTGTACATTAAAAAGAGAAAGTAAAATGGCAAAGGTTGTAATTGTATTGGTCGATGTCATAAAAAAATTACGTAAAGAATTAGTATGAGAAACACGAAAATTTTGTAGACAAAATCTTATATCTTATAACGTTTCCTGTTTGCAATGTCATGTCTGAGATGGCTCTACAAATAGCAGAAACTATTTTGTGAAATTAGAGAGAAAAAAGTTGAAGTCTGGTGGAACAATTTGGACATCGGATTAGATTTCAGTCAAAAGGCTTCCAGTGCCAAGAATAAGATAGCAAAATTGCCAAGTTGGAGAGCTTGTCTCCTGACATTGGTGAACGTCAAGAAAATAGCCCGACTTTATATAAATACATAAAATAATCTCACTTTGGGAAAAATTTTCGGGCGCGTTGAGTACAAAAACTTGTTTTATGGGCCTGAGTAATTGTCCGTACCACAGCATGACAATAAACAAACATAATAATTTTATTTTTAGTAAACACTGCTTTGAAATGTTTCAAAATAATACATATGTTTCATTTCGTTAGGCCTTTATCAAAACTATGATGCTCATTAATTTTTTAATCCTCTTGATAAAGGCCCAACAGGCCGAAATATTCGAAGAGTGTTCCAAATATATTATTTTGAAACAACTAAAAGCGTGTAGACTTATAATAAAAATAAATGTTTCTAAGGTGCTTCACAAGGAACCTACCACAGATCCGGTTCAATACACATGCATAAGTTCAAATTATTTCCTTAACATTTATGTTATTGGTGAGACCGTTAAATGCAATAGTTTGAATTTTTCTAAATGTTGTTAAACAGTCTAGCGGAAATTGTCTTTTCTTGAGGTAATATATGTTTCATAAAAAATATAACAACATATTAAGAAAAGTTCCTCAGGGTGGAAAGTTATGACTTTCTACAACGTTTTACGAGAATTGACCTACTTTATGCCAAAGTCCTAAAGTGCCATTTGAGTACAATATATAAGCAAAGTTATAATAATAGCGCGGTTGGAATTCAGAGTTATGTATCTGAGCAAAATATCAATTTACCAATATGTTTTAGTTGTTGTTAACAGCAATTTCATAAATAATTCATAATGTTATAATTATTAGATATGTACTTGTATTTTGAAATACCAATTATTGCTCTTTCTTTAACAGCTGCAGAAAAACATTGACATATGACAAAAGTTACTGCTATTCTTGTGCACCTTTATATATCTTCAATATTGACATATTTACAATAATCGCATATTAGTCGATAGTTACTATTCTTGCGTAAGTAATTTTGGATTTTTTTTTTTAATATCAGTTTACGCATTAACAAAATTGGATTTTCTTGAAAAATGAGCAATGCGGTATTCTTGTGACTTGCAATTATGTCTAATCAATATTATATTAGATTAGACTAGGTTTAGATTAATATCCCAAAAATAGAAATGTTACCTAAGTATTACATTCTGCTTAGATTTATGTTCCAACATTACTGAATTGAGGACCTCTATTTTCAAACCACCGGAATTAGTGTGAGTAATGCCTTTACTATGTGGAGGAGCACCTTCGTGTTGATACAATATTTTCAGATGCTCTGCTAGAAGCACGTGGTCCATGTACGGGGCAATATTTTTTAATATTTCAAGATATTTCTCTCCTAACATCTAAAAGGTCTTAATTTATTCATACAATTTTCTACATGTCACTTATCATTTAAGTTTTCATCGCAGAAATGAATTGTTGCAACTGCATCGTTCTTAATAGCACAGTAAACATTAGATCGCCACGAATTTTGGAAATTTCTCTTAAAAAGAACGTGTCGATTATGAACATCCCAATAATTATGCTCATTGACGAGATTTTTGTGTGTAAACTTTACTTCGTCGGTCACAATTGTTTTTTTTTTATACATTTATTTAACGTCGGCCTATTTCCGCTACTGAGGCCTAACACCGACGCCTGTAGACGAGCTATCCCCAACCAGGAATTTTGCCCAACCTCTTCCCTTAAGAAGAGTAGGGACCTTTTACTTGCCTAACATTTACTAGACAAGGGACCGACGGCTTTACATTCCCTACGAAGGATGGTATATCCCCTATACAACCCTCGCCTAAGGTTGTATAGCTTCCCCGCATACACTGATATACAAGCCACTGGAAGATGTTTGAGTCGAGGACGCGGTCTTCGTTGGAACGGTCACCCATCCAACTACTAACTGCGCCTGGCGTTGCTTTACATCGCATATCGAAGTATGTCCATAGTAAAGACGCACCCACGCTCGCTCCTTCACAATTGGTTAAATTTCTTATTTTTGTTAGTAGAATTTTCAAAATGTTTACTTGTTTATCAATCTTGAAAAAGTATCATGGGTCGGTTTCGGCTTATCGAGATATTTGGTGGCGAAGGTATCACATATTCTGGTGATAATTTTATTATATTCACGGTAAATAACATTAATATTTTAAAAAATCTTCAATTTCAAATCATATGTACAAGCATTTTCTTCCCAAGGCCCACAATTATTTAAATTTTAACAATTTCCCTTACATCATAATATTCTTCGCCTATTTGAACATTAATTGTTCATTATGTTAAATTATACGTAGCTTTAAACATTTTCTGCTTATTTTCAATATTTAAATAATTATAAAAACATTCATTAATTATACTATTTTCAATATAAATTATTATGACAAAAATTAGCACAGAAACATTTTTCAAAGTTGTGATGCATTTTTCTTCACCTCCGCCGGTGACGAGGAGAAAAAAGGCCACTTTTTGACACTCGAGCCTCGGAAACTAATTTTCGGATTAAGTTCGCGCGGCAGTCCTAGTTTAAGTGGTAGAACACTTATCCCTCAAGCCGGATGCGCAAGGCTGAGTGGCTCTAGTGGAGAAACAGTATTCCAGTGGGTTAATTTGTGAAATTAGACTTTAACACACAAACAGTAAAATTCAGAGGTGATTAATAATTCATTACGTCGACCAAAACTTACACGTTCGAAATACCAAGATCTTATATCAGAGTAGGAGTAGACGCCAGATGGATGCGCTGCTGGTCGATGAAGTAGTACGCACTTGGCCAGAATCCTGCTGCTCAAAAATGATATATGGCACCTGGGTTCGGATCTCAGAGTGGACACGTCTGCTATCGATGAGTCGCCTTGGCTAACTGCCAACACGGGACGAATTCAATTATATCCTTCAAATAGCTATAAGCGGGTGTAAGCTCCAGATGGATACGCGGTTGATCGATGACGTAGTACAGACTCTGGAAAAAATTCCGTGGCTCGGAATCAATATATGACATTAACGGTACCTTAGGTTTGAATCTAGGAGCGGACATGTCTGCTTTCGATCAGTCGCTCTGTCTGACTGCCAACATGGAATGAATTTAATTATTTCCTTTTAATACGTACAAGTAGGCGAAACAGCGGTAACAAATACGCGACGAATCGACGTGACAAACGGACTTAGTGAAAATAATTCAATCACTTTGGGACTCGCGCTAGGTGGCAGCTAGAGAACTAACTATCAGATACTATAATTGTTCCCTGATACCGAAAGGATGACGTTGTATTATTATGAATGATGTCAGATCGACTTAGAAAATATTTTTATTACCTTATTTTGAGACTAAGATTCCTTGGCGTAAATCGGTACAGGATGGAGAATTTTACACATCCATCTCGCGTGACTGCTGACCGTCTAATAAAATATGTGCTGTTGGGTTCGCACGGCTATACAAGTTCCTCACGTCACTCTCACTTTACCTGAGTGCATCTATACATTACAACTAGTATGATTATTCAGGGGGGCGAGCGTAGGTGCGTCTTTACTATGTACATACTTCGGTATGCGGTGTAAAGCAACAACAGGCGCAGTTAGTACTTGGATGGGTGACCATTCCAACGGAAACCGCGTTCTCGCCTCACACATCTTCCAGCGGCTTGTATATCAGTGTATGCGCGGAAGCTATACAACCTTAGGCGAGGGTTGTAGAGGAGATATACCATCCTTCGGACGGGATGTAAAGCCGTCGGTCCCTTGTCTATTAAATGTTAGGCAAGTAAAAGATCCCTACTCTTCTTAAGGGAAGAGGTTCGGTAAAATTCCTGGTTGGGGGTAGCTCGTCTACAGGCGTCGGTGTTAGGCCTCAGTAGTGGAAATAGGCCGACGTTAAATAAATGTATAAAAAAAAAATGATTATTCAGTGCTTCTAAAAATTAATACTTTTATTAATTCTTAAACTAATTCGCTTACGGCGAATATATATATAAAAGGTTAGACCACATGAGAGGATTCGCTTACCTCTCACCACTATACCATATAAAAGGTTAATATATATAACCAAATATAAATATCCTGTGCACATTTTGGTAACGAAAAGCGCTTCGTTACAAAGCACTTGAAATATTCATTTAGTAATGCTGACTTTAAGCAATTTCACATGAAACAATATATATCTCAAGAGCGGTACACTTGATATATGGAAACTAACGCAGCTATGAATTATTTCTTTGAAAAAAAATTAGTTGTTTGCCATTAAAAAACAAACGTAGTTTTGACAACTATTAAAGCATGAGTTAAATAATATTTTTGCTTTAGTTTATATGCACTTTAATCTCTGCCATTTCTACTAAAAAGTGTCCCTTAACAATACGACTTGAAAGGTCTGTATCTGCCAAAAAAATAAAAAATTTAAAAACTCTTCAACCGTAAGCTTTTGATGTGGAGTAAGGTGTATAAAATAACATTAGAATTTACCGTGGAATCTAAAAATGCAAAAATATACAGCGTGTTCTATTTAAAACAACGGAGTTGGTTTGCCATTTCCGATATAAGCGACAGAAAAATATACATATTTTTGTTGGAAAGAACACTTGTGCAAACATAGCTGTACTTTTATTAGTTTCGGAAATATAGATAATCGTGGTTCCTTAGACGATACTTAGTTTACCTGGTTAGTTGAGTTGATTTTGATTATAAGCATCCATTTACTAGAACTACTTACATGAATTAAATATTTTGAACTTCATGCCGGTGCCGAAGTTATAACTTGATTTTCTACGGTATAACGTTGTTAAAATTTGAATCATTCTAGTTATGAAATTACTAACCAATTAGGAGATTGTGTTCTTAATTCCTGTGAGGTTTTACTAAAATATTAACAGCAAATAGTAGGATTCTCAGTTTAAAAAACATTTGAGTTTAAACTTTGTTAAACTACTTTAGAGACTGACTACTGGTCATTCATATTTAAATATATGTCAATAAAGCACGTTATGTTACTGCCACGTAATAAAAGTAACATCAATACATAATAACTTTTGTTGGAAAACTGTCTCGACGGATTTGGCCTTTTTACTGTTTATTCAAAACGTCAAAATAAGTTTACACTTAAGTTTTGTATAACGAAATTGGTAGGGAATCTATAATTTCATGTTTTTGTAAATTACAATATAGAGTGTAGTTGAACAAAAAAAGATTCGTACCGGAAGTAGTTGATTATTCGCATTTCTGACCATAGGAAGTTGCTGCCACCGCACCATCGGTTTTATGTATGTTACTACTTTATTATGGATTGAACTAATTACTTATTCCATCAAAAATGACATACAATATAGAAACATGTAAGCACTTATAGTAGTTGTCAGACTTAAAATAAGGTTAATATTATTCTCTTTTTATTTCCTTTATTTTATTATACAATCTTTCGATAGGTGTTAACCCAATTACAGAATGGGAACAAAAGTAATACAGTATAGAGATACACGGTATTTCGATATTATATAAACATAAACATATGTGACAAATTATAAGTGACAATAAAGAATGTAGGATATACACGAAAACAAATTTATTACAGTTTTTACATGGAGGTTACACTGCTTATGTCAATTCGATCTTGAATTTTATATTTTATATTTTAATATTGTAATTAATAGAGTCCTCTGCAGTTCTTAATGATAAATCCTAACGTTTTATAAGATTTTGATGTTAGACTATTAATATGATTTTTGAAAGTAAGTTCATCGTCAAATGTGGCTACCTGATCGCCAATGGTATCAGATCTAGTTAACGTTGATTGATTTATTGAGTAGTCAAAGTTTATTCTATGTAACTTATTTATGAATGACATAACATGAGATGTTTGTAATTTATTTTCTGTACACCATTCATTTTCTTGTAAGTTATTGCAATCAGCTGTATTTTTAATGGTGGAATAGATTTTCATATCGTCAGCATAAAGCATATTTCAGCAGATTGGCAACCACTACATTGTACGAGTTGTTTTATATGGGTAAGATAGGACTTGAAAAATTCGAGGAGAATTGGAGAAAATCCATAATTAGCAAGTTCTTGTAGTAAGATATTATGATCCAGTCTGTCGCAGACCTTGGAAACATAATATGTATAATTAAATCTGTCTACATGCCAGCATCCAATGAGTCAATTAAAGTTTGTGTGATAGATAAGAGATTAGTGACGCTCGACCTGCCGTGCATGAAGCCGTGTTGATAAGGGGTGTTGTGATTTTTTATATAATTTTCAGAAGTGAAATATTTCAAGAATTTTGGCAAAGTTTTTTATAACATTGATAGGTCTATAGTTCAAGATATTATTGCCATCGCCTTTTTCAAAAATTTGTGTAATTCCTAAATATTTCCCAAGTACTTGGAAGTGTGTGCGTTTTTAGTGCTAAATTAAAGATTATCGTCAGAAGATGTGTAAATACGTTAGCGCAGTCTATTATTATAAATGCAGTTATATCATCAAACCTGGAAGTGGTTTTAGGTTTTAATCTTTTGAGGCAATTGTAAAACTTATATGAAATGAATCCATTGAAGAGCTATCTCCTGTGGAATAACTCAACTTATTTTCGCGGTATATACTAGCTTTGAAAGTAGGACGCAAAAGCGTTAACAAGCTTTCATGATCCCTGTACTCCCCGATACTGAGAGCCAGATAGTTAGGTATAGTACAAATATTTCATTTGCTGTTAACGAACTATCAAAAATTATTGGGGTTACCAGAAATACTATATTGAACATTATTGCAGTAATTTTTATACTAGGTATCTATACTTTCTTTTATGGTTCAACAAAGAAATCTGAATTTGTCTAGTGCTGTAGGATTATTATTTTAACCTCTCCAAAATAAAATTGTGAGAGGTTACTAAAATTGGTTCAAAAACAAAAATTGAGATAACATCAAATCTTTACGTTTTGAGGTCCTAGAACCCAAAAAAGTGGTTTTTGAAAAATGTCTTTGCATGAGCGTTCTTTTAATTCCCCAGAAGAACTGAAAAGATTTTGGTTGAGATCGGATTACATTTAGTGCTAATTTGGCGCAACAAGTTGTTTATTTTATAATTAATTTCAATTTGCAATGGAACCATTGAAAAGTAGTTAAAATTCTGATTTCAATGATATATCACACTTTCGCCCTTTCGATTTGGTTTCCGTGAAAAAAATTAAAAACAAAGCAAATATGAAGCATAGATCGCATTTCGCATGACATGATAATGCGCGTAGCCGTTACGTCGTGAAACTCGTCACATCACGTGTCAATTTACGTGTGAGGGTTTCTTCACTGCTCTAGAGGTAGAGCGGATTACGTTTAGTGCCGTTTTTAAATGTATATACAGACAAATCGAAGAATTAAACTACAAATATTCCTCTAAAATCTAATAAAATTACTGAAATGCTAATGTTTCATTAACAAAGACAGCCGCGAGCGATCGGATTGCAATGAGCAAATTTTGACGATTGTCATTGTTATTGTCATTGTTTGTCATCTGATAACGTTGGTGTCATGTCATGTTAATAAGATTTCGACATATTTGTAACTTTTAGTGGATTGTCACAAACTTTAAAGGTAGATATCAATATCATATGCTTTCTGTACCTTCGTTGGTGAATTTATTATAGATTATCACTTTACAAATTTTCAGTTTGTTGCTTTACAAATCTGTAGTATTTAGGATAACTTGACTTTCTTAGTCGTTCAAGTGATGTTAAAGTTGTTAATATCCTAATAGTATATTATTCAACGAGCGATAATGTAGGTAATAACTCGCATAGATGATTGTAAATTCATTAAGTTGAGGGTTTTTTTAGTGCTCCAGAAGATATAGCGATATAGCTTTGCAAGCATTTTCGTTTGTAATGATATTTGTGGCGTTTTCAACAGTTATATTCTTGTTAGATAGTATCAAGTCTAGTAAGCGATTTTTTTACATTGATTTAAATCTACGAAGTTTAAAAAATGTATCAAAGGTATTACCTTCCCCTAGCATTCGAGGTAGACAAATAAGAGGAATATTCGTAAACTTTGCAATCGCCGAGAATTACTAACCAACAGCTACTCACCGGGCTATGTGCCCCGTCGAGAGCTGAATTACAAGTTACAAGTCTGGCGCGTTAAGTATAATAATTGCATATTATCATCAAAATGCTAATGCTTCGACTGCAACAAACACCAGCCGAAAGACTGATCCTACTTAAAGGAGCTCTCTCTTGCCAGCCGTCACACACCACTTGCAGACTGCAGTTTCGAGCTGTTTGCTCTCGTCAGTGCAAGGTAGGCATGTGATGACCGGCACGCGGATCCTTTGACTATTTGGTACATCTCGGTATTTTTACTATAGCGACATGTAAAATAGTCAGCAGGAGCCATATATATATATACACATATACATATATATATATATATATATATATATGTATATGTGTATATATATATATATATATATATGTTGTTCTGTTCAGTTCGAACAACGAGGAGCAGCAGTAGGCAGCTTTCAGCGAGAACCTGAAGATGGCAGATGAGATTCTGCCGAAACGTCGTTTAGACAACCGTCGACGCGGGAGAGCACCCGGAAGTACAACAACCCTTCATATATATATAATTTGGTGTCTCACCATTACTTTGATTTCAATGATATTTACACTTTTTAATTGCATGGCGGCAAATACATTATGTACCGCCTGGAGTACTTCTCCCGATCTGAACTCAATAGCGTGAGAGATGTAATAAAATGGTAGAGAAATATATTATTTAGGCAAGCAAAAAAACTGATGTTCTATCAAGCAATGAAATGTAAAGAAATAATGTAATAGAATGGTTGTTAATTGAATATTTAATAAAGTTTCTAACATGCGAATTATTATCGCGTTAGAAATTAATTATTAAATTCGTTACAGGCCACTTCAGCGTTTAATGCGATGACAGAGATTGTTCTTAAAGTTTAAAGTTAAGTATGGAAGCAAAGCATAAATCGGAGTTATGCGTACTAAATTTTTCACTCATTCAGGTTAAAGAAATATAATAATAACGGGCACTCTTGTGAAAATGGAAATTTCAGTACACCGCATAAATAAAGTAGTAAACCATAACTAGACAAGCTATTCGTGACGGCAACATAACGATTTCACGTTTTTCTAAAGACGATCATTAAATTTAATAAAGTTGTTTATATCGTCTTTATAACATGATATAATAGCTAGGGGAAAAATTTCAACCTTGTCTAAATTATTTAAGAGCAACCTATATCAGAGAAAATGGTAGGTTAGGCACATGTAAAACGTGCGTGCTTAGATAGACATCATATATTAAAATGATACTACCTGTTGCCATATATGATATATATTGAAGTTTAAGAAGTAAAAATAGAATTTCTAACCCGAGACCCGCAACTGATATAACGTTGGTTACAAGGGAAAATCAGTATTAGCAGTGTATTAAATCAAATTTATTGGTCGTATATATACAGAAGATCTACTTGGACACTCGTACCTTAACCCAGCAAGACGCGGTGGCTGAGCTGTGACATATGAAGAACTCCCGCGATGCGAGATCGATATAGGGAATATTTAAAATAATCGACTAACGCTGTACTTCACTCCGCGTAGCAGATTTATCCCAGCTTGGTGTATAGGATCTCCAAGCGATTTAACAAATCTAAAAATTAAAAGAATCTATTAAAACTGAAACAGTTTGTTGACTGCTGCAGCCTGCAGCGGTAAAGACTCACTGAAAAAAAAACCGCTACAGGCAACTAAACTCTACCAACATCCGTAACAGGTTTATCAAAGCGTGATGCACAGAACCCTCAGGCGACTTAATAAAACTGAAAATTAATATCTCGAAGAGCAATTAATTAAAAATGATACACTAGTAGTTTTGACTACTGAGCCAGTAGAAGTCTGAAAAACTTGTTTCAATCAAGGGAGAGCAACTATCCCGAAGTCCTGAATTAATCACAAAATTTCTAACTTTGGTTCAAATGCAGTCTAAATAGTTTATTATGACCTAAAGTCATAAAAGAACAATAAAAAAAATACAGTTATTATAAAATATGTAAAGTGAAATACAAACAAGAACTTTAAGGGCAATAATCTTACAATAATATAAATATCAATGTCTAAGGTTTTCTAATCTAACCCTAGGGAAAAAAATTTTAAATTTAAAACAATTTTAGAAGAAGAAAATAATAATATTGGAATTACTTAACTTCTACAATAACTGGGAAATTTCCAGGCTCTCCAGACTTGAAGATTTCCCTTGTTGATCGAGGTCCTTGCTGGAGGTAGTAATCTTCACAAATCTCAACATTAAATAAGATGTTTGAATTCATCCAGATGGGAGATTTGCAACTATAATTAAATATGTTTTCTCAATCGTAGAGTGCAAAGTCAGGGCATATTCAATAATCAAAGGTCGTGTACCAAATAATAGCAAAATGATCCAATATTCCCAAATGTTCAAATCCAAAATAATAAAAAATAAAATAGTTGGTAAGTTTTAACTGTACCCAAAAATCCAGCTGTACCAAATGGTCTATAATTAAATTTACAGAATCAGTATCAAAATTAACCTCTAATGTGAGCACGTGTCTATAACAAAGCATGAAATTATAACTTACCCAGAATACTTCTGGACGATAACTTACTAATTAAATCCGAATTAATCAAAATTTTAATTAAGATATTAATTGAAAATGTGTTAAGCTTAGTTTTTGATCCGGTATCAAACTAAGTAGCAACCATGTGCATTTTAACTAATTTAACCACTTAGCAAAATTTTCAGCTCAATTTCTTGGTCGAAAAAGGAAGTTTGAAGGAACTTGGTTGATATTTATAACAATTTAAAATAACAAATAAGAAGAGGATATGACTTAAACTGACAGTTCGACAATCGACAGTCATAGAGTACCAACTTGAGAAATTTTAAAATTAAATCGATTGTTATGGATATTTCGATCGTTAATTATCTTTATACTATCAGTCTATAGACAATTTTTATGCACTAATTATAATTTTTATGATATACATATCTATTTAACAAATTGGTATATGTTATGAATTTGAGATGGTAATGTAAATTAAAAAAGATGACAACCGAGAAATTATAAAAAAAGTTTATTGTGGAAATATTATGGTATTTTGGTAAAAAGTACGATGACTATAATGTGCTGTATAAAGAGATGCAATCTCAGGTAAGGCGATTTATTTTTAATCCGCAATGGTGGGCTCTTGTTAGCGGGATATCACCAAGTTTGTTTTCGTAAGTTATTGGAGAGATAATTTTAGTGCAGTTCATTAGAGCAACAATGTCCTTATGAGCCTTATAATATCCCTGAAGGAGGTGAATCTACTCGAATGGAAATGAGGTTGATGAACTTGCATTTTAAAACTTAAAATGTTTTTATTGCCATAGCCGCCGTGCTGTCCCACATAATAAATTATTATTATTGTCATTATTATATAATGGACGTACAAGTCACTGGAGGGGGTGTATCTGCTAGAGTGAAAGTGAGGCTGAGAAACTTGATGCATTTCAGAACTTAAAGTTTCTTTACTTCTGTAGCCGGAACGCTGAATCACGCCAGCAGCGCCAAGTATATAAAGTGCCAGTCATACGACGACCGCGCAAATCAACTGTTATTTAGTCTGTGTTTCCCTGCCTTTAAAAGGCACGACTTTATTTACAGGGAGTATACTTTACTTACCGTCTGTTTAATGAATTTTTTGTAGGTCAGTCGAATGTCTAAATGGACATATAATTTACTTTTGTTTCACTTTTCATCCCCTGATCAGGATTGGAGTAATAATTTTCTTGATATTTATCTTTCAATCGTCGTAGCAGGCCGTAACACAGGTCATGTTGAATTTTGATAGAATAATGGCTTCCTAGACACTGACTGTGGCTGCTAGAGTAAATGATCATGCCACGAGTGTAATCGGAAACGAGTCGGGGTAGATTAATCAAAGGTGTAGAAATTAAGTGGAATTGATGCAAGATATCCTTGCGGGCCGTTTCGTGGATGTCCTTCACTGTGGAGTGTTGTAGTTAGGAAACGGAAAATGGTCAGATTTTCTTCATCTCATTCACAATGTTGTAGTGATCGTTTTGTGATTAATTGTGAACTTTGTTCTCTACAGTAATTTCATAGATGTCTAGCCTATGATATGTGGGTTTTGTGAGTGCAAAATTTCAAATTGATCGGTTTCAAATCGATGGATTATGTGGAAGTGCGTTAAGCTTATATTGCAAGATTTGATAAACAATCTATTTAACAAGTGAAACTAAATAAAAGCTTGTAAATTGTAGTCCGAGGTCCCGAACATCAAAAGTTTGTAGGATATTTTATAATACATTTTCCCCTCTTTTTGAGGGTGACAAAACCGATGGTGATGGTTTCGATTTTTGAAACCCTTATGTACTACCTCTATCAAGAAATATCATCCCAATTTCTGACTTCTCGGCATTGAGCTTGCGAGGGCTAATCGGACCGGGTTTATTTTGAGGCAATAGTAATAGATTCAGTTAACTTACATTAAAATACGCCAGACCGACCCCCCAGGGTTGAACCTGCCCCCGCCAGTAACACCAATATCCCCAAATAATAAAGAAATACGGGCTCGACAAATCTTTTTTATGGATGTTAGCGGGTAGGGATCACAATGGTGGTGTTATTTTTCACACTACCCTCCCACGACTACATTAAACGTAGAATAACAATCTTCTCTTCTGTGCTATTGGTCCTAGGCATGCGGGGTTTCGTCGGATCGGGGTTTTATAGGAATATCAGGGAAACTAATATATTACACCACAGTTGACCTAAGAGCCTTCCAGGGGTTGAAACTGCCCTGATCGTAACACCGAAATTACTTGACAAAATGGAAACGGGCTCGGAACGAACTTCTCACGAATTTTCGAGGGCACGAATCACGATGGTGATATTTTTTCACACTATCCTCTCGTAACTACCCTCAACGTATAGAAACCACCCCCTCTTCCATGCTGTCGATCCTAGGCATGCGCGAGTTTGTTCGATTTGGTTTTTAAAGAGAATATCAGCAAAATCACTACCAAAGATGGAATAATTTACCAATGGCTGCATCAATGCCCGGAGGAGGTGTGAATTGATTTATTGGCAAAAATATTCTTTTAAATAAATAATTATTGAAGAATTGGTATGCTCATATCATATTGTTATTAGAAAAAAATATTAATTTAATGATATTCATATTACGTAATTTCAATAGTATACTAATCTACTCTTTGACGCTTACAGCTATATTGGAAACGAATTTCACAATCAACACAAATCGTTACGTTCACAACCATCATAATTTGTATTGGTAAATATATATATAATTGAAGTGTTATTGTACTTCTGGGTGATTTCCCGCGGCGATGATCGACTCCTCCAGGAGTCACGGTTGTCTAAACGACATTTAGGCAGAATCTCATCTGTTTCAGGTTCTCACTGAAAGCTGCCTACTGCTGCTCCTCGTTGCTCGAACTGAGCTAACTTTCCCCGCGTTGTGCGGCTCCTTATATATGCTGCCGTCTAGGCGCCCGCCACGCTTACCATAAGTGGTGGGGGACCGGTAACACGTAGTCAAACACGCAGACGCGTCCTAGACGACAGTATATATAAGGATCCGCACCACGCGGAGAACGTCAGTACAGTTCGAGCAACGAGGAGCAGCAGTAGGAAGCTTTCAGTGAGAACCTGAAGATGGCAGGTGAGATTCTGCCGAAACGTCGTTCAGACAACCGTGACTCCTGGAGAAGTAGACCATCGGCGCGGGGGAGCACCCGGAAGTACAATAACACTTCATTTAGCACCCGCGAAAACCTAAAAAAACAATATATACAGGATGTAACGCAACTTATCTGAAAAATTTAAACCATACGTGCACCTTTAAATAAGAAGTCGGTTTCTTGAAAAAAAAAGTAATAAAAGTCCAACACAGAAAATATACAAATCGTTAAAGTTACAAATTAATGAAAATTTGTTGATGTCTTGCGTCACTGATGAAGCTATTATTACGCGTAATGGTATAACCAATCTACATAATATGCACGTTTGGACTATTGAGAATTCTCATCCAGTAGTTTGGAATCACTTTGAACATCGATGAACGCCTAATTGGTCTGTTCATATTGCCAAATCGGATGGATGGTCAGCAATATCTGCAGTTTTTCCGTAATGATCTACCTGGTCTTCTTGAAGATGTGCCCTTGGTGGTCCGAAGTCGGATGAGGTTTTTACATGATGGTGCGCCTCCAAATTATCGTTTAGTAGTCCGAGGTTACTTGACCCAATTAGACGGAATACGTTGGATCGGACGGTGTGGACCTGTAGCTTGGCCTCCCGGATCTAAATCTTCTTGACTTCCTTTTGTGGGGATATTTAAAAAAGGAACTCTACCAAACCGAAGTTGACAATATCGATGTATTACGTGAACGTATCTGACAGCTGTCCATAATCTGCGTCTTGGGGAACAGCAGCAAAGGAGAATACTTCATCTAGTGTGACAAAATTGGATTAGACGGGTTCAGGCGTGCTTGAATGTCAATGGAGAGAACTTTAAACAGTTTTTATAGAAATAATATGTTATTTTATCATTTCCATTAATTTGTAATTTTAACAATTTGTATCTTTTTCAAAAAATATGAGGATATAACCAAATATGCTTTAGTTTATGGATCCTTTTATGGGTTTTCGAGGACATAAATCACAATGGTGGTATTATTTTTCATTCAAACCGTCCCCAACTACCCTCAACGTATAGAAACCACCCTCTCTTCTATACTGTTGGTTCTACGCATGCGAAGATTCATCGGATCTGCGTTTTTATGGGAAACTACCCATTACTAAGTCACAGTTGACCTAAGCAACCTCATTACCATGCTCGCAACACCGAAATTACTCGACAGACGAGCTGAGAACGGGCTTCTCAGGGGTTTTTGAGGGACGGAATCACGATGGTGATGTTTTTTCACACTATCCTTCCGTAACTACCCCCAACGCATAAAAATACCCCATTTTATAAACTATACAGGGTGGACTGTTAATAATAGGCCATAGTTCAGGGGCAGATTCTTTTATGCCAAAATAAGAGGATATAACCAAATATGCTGTAGTAAAATGTTGCTGTGGAAAAAGATACAGGGTGTCAAAGTTCAAATTATCTTTTCGTTGTTTGCAATAACTCAACAGCTTCTTGACTGACCTTCGCCAAATTTTCTAGAGGAACTTTTTTTATTCTAAGAAACAATAATTTATGTATTACATTACATTAGATCATAGAGGGCGCCGCAGGACCTGTATCTGATGATGAACTTTTTTCATATTTTTTTTTATGAAACGTTGTAATACTTCTGACCAGAAAATCTGATGAGGGCGTCATTTCCACGTATAAAAGGTACACTTGGTAGAACATGGTAACTCCAACCGTTTTCGAGGAAAGTGCCGTTAAACATTTCAATAATTTTTTGAAAGACAAATTCAAATTTAATGAAACAAAGTGTATTTATTGTAAAGTGTGCTTTGGTTACGATTTAGTTCTGTCATTTACGTCATTTAATCATTTTATTTTGTTCTTGTGTTGCTCGAGCTAATTTCTTTAACTTCTTTATTTAAAATGCCTACACATTATAATTTTTCAAATAGAGAAATGTGGGATATGATATGTGTTTATGTGCAAAATAATTTTAGCGGAAGTGCTGCAGCGAGGAGATACTCAATGCAATATCCAAACAGAATACAACCAGACCATAAGATTTTCAAAGATTTGTTTCGTCGTTTGGGAGAAACGGGTTCATTGCCCCATAAAAACGACATAGGACGACCGAAACGAATTACTCCAAATCAAGAATTAGAAATTTTAGTTCGTATCGAAGGGATCCTCCACAAAAGCTACAATTTTGTCAATTTAATTTGTTCTAAATAAACGCATCAGGGATCGAAATTCTGTTAAGAACCCTTTATTTACCGACGAAGTAACTTTTACTCGCCGAGGCGTTTTTAACTGGAAAAATATCCATTACTGGGAAGTAGAAAATCTTCATGCCGTTAAAGAAAGGCATTTTCAGCAAGAATTTAAGATTAACGTTTGGGTGGTATCATCGGCGATCAATTATTGGGACTATTTGTCCTTCCTCCAAATTTAAATGGACGGTCTTATCTATTTTTTCTCCAAAATACTCCTGCTACATGCTATCATGCTAGACATACGGAACAGAATGTGGTTCATGTAAGATGGAGCTCCCCCTCATTTCTCCATTGAAGTTAGGAATTATCTTGATGAGACTTTCCCATGCAGATCGATCAAGTCCTTAGTCTATGCAAATACTATTAATTCAAGAGAAGAACTGTGGGACAAAATACAAAACGGAGCGAATTTTATTAGAAGATATGAAAATGTATTTTTCAATGTAAGAAACTCTTTTATGAATAGAATTAGAAAAGGCATAGAAGTAGGTTTAGACCATGTCGAACATGTACTCTAAATTGCAGCAATGGGGTTTTTGCATGGGGGGAAAGTTTATAGTATCGTTAAGTCAACTTTTACGTTATTTTCTGGTCTTCTAATAACATTAGATCCTTATTTTAGACTATATTTTGATTTATATATTTACCTCAATACCATGAAAATAATCCATTAGTTCATAAGAAAGTGAGAAAAAGTTTACGTTGTTATTAGGATTTTGTTTTCCTTTACGTTTTGTACTTTTTTCAATAAATACACTTACTTGGTTTCATTAAAATTGAATTTGTCTTTCAAAAAATTATTGGGGGAAAGTTTATAGTATCGTTAAGTCAACTTTTACGTTATTTTCTGGTCTTCTAATAAGATTAGATCCTTATTTTAGACAATATTTTGATTTATATATTTATCTCAATACCATGAAAATAATTCATTAGTTCATAAGAAAGTGAGAAGAAGTTTACGTTGTTATTAGGATTTTGTTTTCCCTTACGTTTTGTACTTTTTTCAATAAATACACTTGGTTTCATTAAAATTGAATTTGTCTTTCAAAAAATTATTGAAATGTTTAACTGTACTTTCCTCGAAAACGGTTAGAATTATCAAGTTCTACCAAGTGACTTTTTATCATCATAAAATACAGCTCCTGCGGCGCCCTCTATGATCTAACTTGATGTAATACATAAATTATTATTTCTTAGAATAAAAAATGTTCCTCTAGCAAATTTGGCTAAGATCAATCAAGAGGTTGTTGAGTTATTGCAGAAAAAAAACGAAAAAATAATTTGAACTTTGATACCCTGTATCTTTTTCCACAGCAACATTTTACTAAAGCATATTTGGTTATATCCTCAAATTTTGGCCCAAAGAATCTGCCCCTGAACTGTGGCCTATTATTAACAGTCCACCCTGTATAGTTTATAAAAATGGGGTATTTTTATGCGTTGGGGGTAGTTACGGAAGGATAGTGTGAAAAAACATCACCAACTCTGAAAAGCCCGTTCCCAGCCCGACTGTCGAGTAATTTCGATGTTGCGAGCATGGTAATGGGGTTGCTTAAGTCAACTATGACTTGGTAATGGTTAGTTCCCCATAAAAATGCAGATCCGATGAATCCTCGCATGCGTAGAACCAACAGCATGGAAGAGGGGGTGCTTTCTATACGTTGAGGGTAGTTGGGGAAGGTTTTATTGAAAAATAATACCACCACTGTGATCCCTGTCCCCGAAAACCCGTAAAAGGACCTTGTCGAGTCCGTATTTTTTTATTCTTTGGGGATATTACTATTATGGTTGAGAGTAGGTTTGACCTTCGGGGGTCGGCCAGGGATATTCCAGTGTAAATTTACTGAATTTATTATTATTCCCCCAAAGAAATTCGATCCGACGAGCACTCGCAAGCCCAAGAGCGAGAAACCGGAAATTGGCGTAGTTTTTACATAATAAGGGTAGTACGCAATGGCTTCAATAATCATAACCATCACCATCGTTTTTCTAATCCTCGAGAATAGGAGAGGAAAGGCATTTCAAAAGATCCTACAAACTTTTGATGTATTGACCTTTTGTAACCTCGTTAAATGGACTAATGTGTCAATGAAAATATATAAGAAAGTTTACTGTTCCCTACCTCAGACAACTTTTAAATAAAATTTAATAGCTTGGGAAGGATCAAATAATCAGGGAATTGGAAATGTGGAAATTATTCGAAAGAGAATCCTTAAAATCCCACGCCAAACGAACGAATTTAAACGACATGAATTCCAATGTGTCTAAAAGGACTACACATTATAAAAATCTTGAAACTTTATTCACAACTGTATAGTTGTGTATTATAATGAATATTCAACAAAATCGCAAAGCATTACATTAATTGCAAACCTTACGTCGTATTAAAACATCTACTAGATATAGCTTATAGCTATTACCTACTTGCACATAACAGAAGTATGAAATGAAGAATTCAAACACGAGCGCGTATGTGTAATACACATACGCGTTTGTGTTTTGCCTCATCAGTCACCGACAGTCGCAAGAGGCAATCGCACGTTCGTCCCAACAACGCGAATGATCGTTTTCACACTCGCCGAGTTTCAGTTCAAGCCGAGTCAAATGGACGACGACGACGTGGAAGTTTGACGGCCTCCGCCCTGCACTTGCTAAGCGTTGACAAACAAACCCGCTCGTTCCGAACTGAACAGCGACACTGAGTTCGCCTCGTCGCTACAAGCCTTTGATTCGTCCCCAAAAAACAAGCAACAAGGCGAAGAACGAGGCGAATCATAAGTAAATCGACTACACATATGATCCGCCACTCGCCTTGCGATTCGACTCGCCATTCTTAAATCCTTCATTCAATATTTTGAAAATGTGAAAATCAAATTTTAGCCTGAACAAATTTGTAGTGTGAAATAATTAAATAGTTTAATGATTAAAAAATAATGAATGGAACAAAAATAGTATTTAAAATCGTTTTTATTAAATTTGTACTCCAAACACCTGTTTTTGTTTATAGTATTATTACACACTATTATTATTATCTTGCTCTGTCTGTTACATAAAACATTATGGTTGATTTTTGACTCAAATCCCGATGTACAATCTACTCCAAATGATGTGTTCTGAACGTCAAGCCAAGGGCAACTTATAATTCTGAGATGATCTTCGTCTCTGTTCAGCAGAATTTTCATATTGTCAAATAACCTCAGTAACAGGAGGTATCTATAGAATAGTCTCGCTCTTGTTAACAAATTATATTATTTGAGATTCTAATGGATATTATAAACATTTCTATAGTGTATGTAGAAGTCTCCTTTCAATACTCCAAGATATTCATGTAATGCACATTTAGTGCGTGGAACTCTAATATAACCATGCATTTTTATATAGTAAACTGTACAATTATGATAAAAAAAGTTGTTGCATTTAAAATTGTATTTTTTATTTCTAAGTGTGTTATGTCTTCTAATTTATTTGAGTAATATTTTCTCACGTTTTTGTGAATCGTAGAATAGTTTATAACCACTTTTACACACGCTGAAACTTATTACTTTCTGAAATGTTGACTGGATGGTCATTGCAATAACGAAATTAAGTAAGCTTACTGAAAACTGTTAAATGGTCAAATGTCTCTTACCGCATCATCAATAGAGGCTAAGATAAAAGATTTATAGATAGGCTATGATGATTTGAAATATTGGCTGGTCAGTTAAGCAGAGTAATCACATAGTGCATATGACGCCGCTAGAGCTGGAGTGCGGAAGCTGCTGCCAATCGTTGTTTCGCAAGAGAGCAAGAAGTGAAATGAGTTTGTTTTGTAGATGAGTTACATTAATGTGATAAACCAAATTTAAACAAATATAGCAACCAATAGTGTCACTAGCTCCCGTACTATAATGGAAATATTTAATTCTATCTACCACATTTATTTCTATACAGCAACAATATTTCATAAACATATATTTTTATCTATATATTGGCAAATCAATGAGAAATAAAATAGTTTTTAAAATATTATACTATTATTGTATGTTATTGCTTTGTGATATTATATTTGCAACATCTACCTAATTTATTTGCAATTTATCTCAATTAATTATCTATTTTATATTGGATACATATTGAATTTTGTACTTTTTTGTAAATTGTAATGGAATTTATTTCCTGACGAAAAAATATGTAATAAAATTTTAACTTAAAATACAATATTATTTCACCCTTCCTACTACAAAAAATTAAAATGTCTGTTAATTTCAGTGGTATCTATATGGAAAGCGTTATACTACAGTTAACATGTTTACGTGATTTTCCAAAGAAGAGTGATGAGCTTAAACAGCATCTCGTTGTCTAATTAACTGTTTTAACTCCGCACTGATTTCGACAATTTTTAATCTCAAAGGATATACGAGTGCTTACACAAATGAACACACAAAAAGGAAAATAGAATAAAGGAAAAAGAAGGAATTGACTCACTTTGATCTACGCTACTAACAGCCATTACACTACTGCCCCTGGTCTCGAGCCCTTGATTTGGCGTTCTGGACTTGCTACAAATCAATGCTGTGATGATTGGGAACTTTTCTTACTGAGAATCACACGATGTGATGGAAAGTTCAACCCTCCGTTACGTTCCTCTCATACTTGATTTGCTTGATTCTATCGGGTTTTCAATGATATGAAATTTAATTTTATATTATTAATGAATATTAGTAAATTTATTATGAAATGGATTCACTGTTATCGTAGAATTGTTGATAATATACGATTTCTATAAAATTCACAGTCTTTTTCACCATATCCATCAGATAAATATATTTCAAAGCAATATTGAGTACAAAAACCTACCAAACGAAGCTACACTAATAATGTGAAAAGATGGATAATTGTGACTTAAGTGAATTAGTGAAGTTTTGTGGTATTGAAACTGATGTTACCTACTTAAAATCGGTTTAATCCCACAGTAAATCTAAGGAAAAAAAATAACACATGTTACAGTTTGAAAATTATTCGAAGATACATTTAACATTACGAGCTGTGTATTATGCTCCATTAATATCTTAATTTTTGTTCGGAATTGTATTTTAAGGTGGTGCTATTGATATAAATATACTGATGTTTATAATTTAAAAATGGGCCTTACATATTATGCATATGATATTTCAATCAAACACGCAGAAAAGAATTTAAGAAAAATAAATTACTAATAATTCCAATAATATATATGATTGAATATCTAGTTTCAATTTTAACTTTACAAGAAATATAGAGAATATCAAAGATATCACATTATGGTAGAAGTTATTGTAATAATCACATATGAACGTTAAACATTGCTAAAATTTTTATGTAAATGTATAAAATTAAGGATTTCTGACATTTTCAATTCACGTGTTCCATATATATATATATATATATATATATATATATATATATATGTAGAGATTTTAAAAAATACATCTATGCGTTAATAGATAGATCTCTCGTAACTTCTTTCACCCTTCGCCCTGTATATGTTTTTTCTGCAATTGATGAAATTAGAACACTGATTTTTTTATATTATTTGAGATGTTCCACAATATTTTAACGAGAACTAAACTAAATATTTGATTTAACAGAATGTTTTTATTCGGTAATTATACGGCTATCAGAAATTCGTTCCGAAGTTTTAGAAGTGAGAAAATAAATGTTGATAAACTGTCGTTATTGTGGAAAAATGTAGAGCGCCACGGCGAAGGTGTCTAGGTACTTTTTAGTTATTCAAGCAAGGACGCAGCAGGGGATCACTTGGTTACAGGGAAATTCACTCGCGACGACGAGATGTAGTAGGTAGAGACAAGCACTAGGAGACTGGCACTAAGAGTAACTGGTAAACCCGCACAACTAATATATTCACTACCATAAAAGTTTACCAGAGCAACACACGAAGATGTAAAAACAATTTGAAGTCATACTCGTAGACTGACATGCATGGGATTGGATTTTGCTCCCTTATATACTACCAAACGCGTTCAGTTAGCCAAGCACAAACGTTTTCCCCTACTTTCTCATCGCCCTCTGTAAACACTATCTGTCGTCTCTCAAAATTCTTAACAGATTTGGATGCCCCTTACTTTCTCATTAACCACCCCACCCCCCTACATATATAACATCTGTAATCGTCTTAATTCTTAAAACATAGTTTCCGCTCGCTTCGTTCAGCCTGCCGGCACCGGCACACAAATTGTATTATTAGTAGTACGTGCGTGGCTTTAACGCTGCATTATGGGGTAATCCGATACGTCATCAATTTCTCGATATAAAAACTTTCAATAACTTTATAATCCAAGTCGATTCAGGCATCCTTATATCAAAAATCCGTCTTTTTATGCCCAACACGTTCGGTTCGTATAGGTTTCCTTTCAAAATTTTAATTTCTTTACAATATTGCACAATATTGCGCAATATTACGCAATCAATGAGCCATTCTCGCTCCCATGGAACGATATCCTTTTCCAGATCTTAGGGCTCTTCCAGACATGGCGCGATCTGATCAGGCGATCCGAACGCTTGCATTCGGATCGTTTGATTATCACATTTATACTAAGTATATCCCCTCAAAAAGATTCGAGACTGGTCGTGACGATTCCGGTGGAACACAAATGCAGATCGGGCTCTGTGTGGAGGGGATATACTGAGTGCAAATGTGATAACTATAACACGAGGCCGCAAGCGTTTGGATCGCGCCCTGTCTGGAAGAGCCCTTAAAACGGGATGCGAGACTTGCGGGGCGCAAAAAAACGCAACCGTTCCTAATCATATAAAAGTCCCCTCGTAGCAAGCGAACGCAAGTTCTGCTCCGGAAGTGATTCAAGTGCAGTGAAGTTTTGCGAGTGAAATAGTTTCCTTTTAAACTAAATATGTTTAAAATTGTAATTAGTAATTATATTAGAATCTCCTTAGATTTCTGAAATAACTATTTTCGGTTTTCGACGGCTAGTTAGCTTCCCATTTTTCGCGCTCTATAAACTCCGAACAACTTCCTTGGCGTCGCCAAGTGAAAAACGTCTTTTTCGTACCTAGTGCCCTAGTTTTAAGAACATTCAACAAATTTAAACCAAGTGAATTTTCAGACTTTGTAAATTCAACCTGCCTCCTTGCATTAACTATAAGTGATTTTTAAACTAGACTGCGAACCCGAATAACTTTTCCAAAAAGGCAGAATTATTATTGTCAAAGAGTTACCTTTTTAGAAACTGCAACGAAACCGAAATAAATTTGTTAAAAATAATCTGTCGAACATTTTTTCATTTTTCTAAATCATACTAGTCATTTCCATTAAAACCAAGTAGTATTCAAGACATCACCAGATACCAGAAAGAAGTATCTTAAAAAAGAAAAAAATTACAAATTTTCGAATAATCTAACCACAATGAATCAGAAACCATTTTAGACATTCAAAAGTAGTTTTACACCAGAAAACCATATACAAGGTGTTGTAATTTCACCTGACAAAAATTCAAAATTTAAACCAAAGTCAACTCAAAACGCTTACTATACAGGGGCTGCCTGGACACATTTAATAACACAGTGATTAATCAAATCTTTTAAAATTAGAGTTAGTGCAACTAAATTACCGAAACAAAATATACAAGGCATAGCTTTTGGCCCTGTCCAAAATCTTCAAGTGCAACCCCCAACTTCTCAAATTTACAAATAAAGTGCATCGACAGCCTCAGGAGTCTCAAGCTAAGTTACCTAAACGAAAATCTATTACTTTTACCCACGAAAGAGGCTGGTTGGTGTTCATGGCGCCCAACGTGGGGCTTAAATCATAACACCCGAGTCTGAAAGATGTTCACAAGTTCGTTTACTTTTTAAACCTTAAATATTGATTCTAAAAAATAATTAAAAAAGGTAACTGTTCGGCAGCGGAAATTCCGACTTGAGAAAAAATTTCTTTTAATTGTAATAACTGATTTAGAATTTTTGGAAAAATTCACTTTATTTTAATTTCCGCGATAGCAGAAGATTTGGTTACAATTATTTTATGGGACACGAACGTCGAAGATTAACTTAAAAACTGGATTTTATTTTAAGGGGCGCGGTGCCTGATTAATTTAGCTTATTTACTTGGGCTGTCAAGGAAGGGGCTACGACCGCGTAGTTGCAGAGAAGTCATCATTAAATTAGAGCGATTTTATTTATTTTAGAAACCGTTACCAGTATATTCATTTTTACTTCACTTCTAAAGCTTTTGATAAACACTAGAACTAACTTTGGAAATGCCGAATGAGTAGTCTCTGAGTTCGTAGCGCTCGGCCTTTTATATGCTCCAACGGGGACGTTTGTGCAGAGATCCGGAAATGTCTGGAAAATGTCCCCTGCCATACTGTGCGGGCACAATTGTGCAATATTGCACAACATTTCGCAATATTGCATCATCAAATGTAAAAATTGGAAATTCTGAAATGAAAATTGTATTAGCGTCTCGACATTGAAATGGGAAATTTTTTGGTAAATGAAGGAAGTTCGAATCGACTTTGGTGTGGAAGCTATTCACAGAAATATGTTGAAGAAATTAAATAAATCTAGAATGACTCTGTAAAGTAGTCCCGAAGGTCCTGCACTTAAAGTTGAATATGATATGAAATTGTACCGATGGGTCTGCGGTGAATGAATGGAAGTGAGTTTTGATGATGAAAGGAGACCAGTTGGAAATTAGTATTGATACTAATGGGAGTAGTACCGGTACCCTCATTGACAGATATGAATGAAAATTGATTGAGTTTAGATGTTAAAGATCTAAAATGGATTGGGACTCGAATTTGCAGGGAAGATTTTTTAATATAAAAATAATGGAAGTGAATTAAAAGCTCTCAATCGAGGTACGGAAAATAGTTTTGATGTTAATGATGATCATTGGGGCCCGGCATTTTTAAGGGCGATATTATATAATGTTAGGGCCGCAAAATTGGTAAATTGAATATTTTACGATATTTGCTGACGGATTGAGATTAATTATGAATTATCGAAGAATCATTAATTTTTTCAGAATTTCTCTTTGAAAATTGTAATTTCTTGAAATTTTTCCTGACGTCATATAAGGAACGTAATATAACACTTGAAACGGTCACCCACTTAAGTACTAACTGCGCCTGACGTTGCTTTACACCATATATTGAAATATTCAATACAATTCAAAATATATTTATTTTTCATTGAATAAGCAATTTTATAGCTGAAGGTAATTTTATAAAAATATAAAATATAGGAATTATAATATTCCAACTTATCCGTAAGTATGAAATTTATATTATTATTATTAGACGTTACTCGAGTCCGAGTATAAAAATGTTACAGTCGATAAATTGTGTACAATAAAAAACAAGTAAAAGGTGTAGTCTATTGTAATTCCCATTCATCTACGGTGCACACGACTATGGCTATAGAGGCCAATTCGGGAGAGCACATGTCGACCGCAGTCAGGACAAACATAGACCTGGTTAGGTCTTGGATTCGGCCTTCTTGCAGCAACATTTCCTTGATAGCTGGCCACAACCCCTCGCCATTCGGTTCTGTCCGCTGCAAGTTGTTCCCATTGCTCGTCTGCAATACCGCAGGATTTTAGATTTTCATGGAGAGCGTCTTTGAACCTCTTTCGTTGACCGCCACGCCTTCTTCTACCGCTTAGCAATTCACCATACAGTGTAAATTTAGGAAGGCGGTTATCATGCATACGATGAACGTGACCTGCCCATCTTAGGCGTGCTCTTGAAATAAGCACCTCAATTGGAAGGCTGTTTGCCCTCCTGAGTACTTCCACGTTTGATATGTGATGGAACTAACGGATTTTCATCATACTTCTGAGGTGTCTTTGCTGAAAACGTTCTAATTCTTTCACATGACGACGGTAAGTGACCCAGCTTTCACATCCATATAGCAGTGTTGGAATGACAACTGCTCTGTAGACAGCCATTTTCGTTGACAAAGCAAGGTCGTGGTTGTCAAATACTCTCTCTCTAAGTCCCCAGAGTGCTCTAGATGCAGCGTTAATTCTATTGCGAATCTCGCTGTCCATGTTTGCTTTGTCATTAACAACGTTGCCTAAGTAATTGAACTGATCCACCACTTCAAGAGAATTTCCGTTAAGTGTAATGTCTATTTGGTTCACTTGATGAGGAGTTGACATAATCTTAGTCTTTCCAATGTTGATTTTAAGTCCCAAGGAATCATAGCTCTGGGCATACACATCTAAAAGTTCTTGAAGCTCTTCCGGCGTAGAGGCTAAAAGTGCATTTATATAAGGCACTTGCGGATAGGTTGGAATATTATAATTCCTATATTTTAACATTTATTTTTGATTAAAATTACAAGTATGTCTATATATCGAAATATGTGCATAGTAGAGACGCACCTACGCTCGTCCCTAATCTATCTTAAATCTACCAAAAAAGGTCATAGTTGGAGTTAGAAAAATCTCAACAGGTGTAAATTTAAATTCAAATTGGCTGGTAAATAAAATAAATCATCAGGTTACATACACAAGCGAAACCCATATTTTTACTGAAATGTATTTTTTAAGCCAATGGTCAAATGAAAAATGTTGATAGATTTCGAAAAGAAAATTAAGCGCTTTCTATTTTCGTCAAATATATTTTTCTACACTACCGTGACGTCGTAGCATTTTTAACATCACCTAAAAATTTCAGAATAATTAGAATGTTATCGTTTTAATTTCTAAAATGCCATTTGTAAATAGAAGATACAAACCCATTTAAAAAATTCGTCTTTCTTCTTTGTTCTCTCTAGGTACAACTTTTTCCTTCCATAGTGTTTCGTTCGGACAACTCTGTAATTTTTCGGCTCATGATGTGATCATTGGCTTATTATATTCACAGCTGGAAAATGTACTGTATGAGACAACTTGTTAATATATGTTGACCAACTTTGACGTGTCGCAGAGACACTAGAGAAATAGAGACAAGGGATGAATATTTGAAACAGAGCATGTAAGAGCACTCTCTTTGTATGTGCAGGTAACGGTGGGTACTTTGTGCTAGCGTCATATATTACTTTAATAGCGTTGGCCCATTCGAACCACTGTATTTAGTAACCGTGGGAATATTTTTGAACAATCTATGTAAATATTTATAATCTTAAACATAAAATATAATATAACAACGTGAACACAAAATCATTATATTCAGATAAAAGTTTTTCAGAGATTTTTATTTATATTTAAGTCCGTTAAGTTAACCAAAGCGTAAATCCAAAATAATCTTCTATATTTCATACATTTTAGACAGCGTACACTTTTTATATTATACAATAATTAAGTATTTTTGTCCACAGACGCAGCGACCTGTGCCAATCAAATTAGCAAGTTAACCCTCAACAAAGTGCCAAGGATAAACTAATTAATAAACTAATTAAATACCGAGAGATAGAAATCCAAATGAAAACAAAGATCGTTTCTGATATGACCCAGTGTATAACCGGGGCAGACTGTGGAAACCATTTACGCAGACGTGTTTTAAATAAAGGCTAGCTGAAATATACGGCGCCATGGGAGTAGAAAAATGGCTCTTTCTCTTGGTTATTTTAGCCCTGTGCTTTCTGAACTTGTTCGTCGTTGCTCAAGGTAGGTTTCAAATGGACACTTTTAATTCTAGGGTTTTATTTTCTCTTATTACTAACATGTATCTGTCTTCCGGACATCCCGTAATTGTTGCGGGTTGTGCAAATAAAAAGATTTGTTTTATATGTATAACTAGGGAACTATTTAGCAAAAACATTTTGCAAAATAAAATTAAATTAAACATAGAAATGGTAAATAAATATTATTTTTAAACACTGGCAGGAACTTAAAAATATTAGGTTTCCCTGACAGTAGGTAAGTTGCTTTTACCGTTCTACATCTTTTCTGAAACCTTTTCCAATCGTATTAAATTGTTTTTATTTTAGATTAATCAATATCACTTCAAGAAGCTTCAATTGTATTTCAGAAATTGCCAATTATAATTCAAAAATTGCCAATTGTAATTCAGATTAGTGAATCATATTCGATAAAGTGTTATTTGTAATTCAGAGAACGTTATTTGGAATCGAGTTAGGATGTTCATATTCTGCATAAATTGCACCACAACATTTACCTCACCATATCCATAAAAAATGTTTTAACGACGAGGCGAGTTGTACCAACCGGATTCAATGTAGATTTACCGTTCATCCGAGTTCAAGTTGTAAAAACTTCGTTCAACTGTTGACCGTAATTCTGTTCGAGTTAAACTGCCAAATCAATTGAAAATAATATCCTATAACTTGCGACATATTACGTTTTCAATCGGAAAACGCAAAATAAAATCTGATTGTAATAAGCCTCCAGCAGGCAGATTTCCAGTGCAGTGCTGTTGTGCATCGCCAGCCGCAGACTAATTTCGAGCTTGTTAGCTCTTCTCAGTGCGACATTGGCAAATGCACAACATCACTTCACTGGCCTTCTATTATCATCAAATTACACGAGGTGTCCGCAACTTGCGAATAGCAGCTCCGTCTGGTGACGACTTATTGCAATCAAGTTGGCAAACTCGGACTAAGTATATATTTAACAAAAGGTTATAGGGCATTATTTTCAATTGATTTGGAAACGCACATTGTGGACCTTGATTGGTGGCTATGAATCGATTTCCTTTCATAGGAACTAGTGGAATACTGAACTGTCGTAGTAGGTATATTTTTACTTTACTACACTTTTATTATTTTTGTAATGATTCTTTTTGCTGTCGAGGAGCACAATTTCCCATATGCTGGACACTTATTTCTATCGTGAGATAACCTGCAGTTGTAATAGTTTACACTCTATTTGTTTATACCTTATGTCTTTTTAACATTTAAAGCGTCGACACTGGCTTTACTCTGCATTACACAATACGTATTCATGGAACAGCTATTTTATGAGCTTACAGAAGTTGAATGTATTTTACAAGTAAAAATTGTACAAATTTAACATACAAGTTCGTATGCCCTTGCCCATGCGGCGATTATGATCTAGTGAGGTGCAACTCCTTCGTTGAGACGTGTTGTCGAGTGCCAAAAAAGGCGACTTAATTAATTTAAAATCACATAAAAGTCACAATTTTGCATTCATAAATAGTTAGCCGTCGATAGCCAAGCTCCAATTAAATACGCGCCAATATCCATTGGTTGGATGTCGGTCTCGATAACTAGGGCCGAGTAGGACTATTACTCTTTGCACCTAGATTATCTCTGTAGACCTGGACCGGCCTTCGTGATAAGTGGGTCCGCGTACTTCTACCAGACCCAGCTCACAAACGTGAGATGTGTCGTGGTATTTTCTGCGGACCTCCCCTGGTCCTGGCTGTTGAACCTCGCTGGCTGAGGTCTCTTCTGGCGCTGTTCTTGTCTTGATGTTTTCTTTCTTCGCCAGCTTGTCACCCCCGGGGGTAGTCATCGGTCGAGTTGGGTTTAGGGAGTTTTGGCTGGGACTGACTGCCGGTACGTAGGACATCAATTGATATCCTACCCCGAATCGTCGGAAAGGTAAGGATAAGTTGTGTAGCTCGGGAGTGTGGAGATCTAAGTGCTTCTTTTAGCACTTTCGGTCTCCACGGAGCAGGTAGGACAACGGGCGTCGGACGGTATGTTGTCCGACGCCCGCAAGGAGGTTGGTTTAGGGTTGAAAACGTCATGTCTCTGGTAGTGGTGGTCCGTCCTGGCGTATCTGAAACAGATCTGTTAGCGGGAAATAAAGGTTATACTTACCCGTTGTCCAGTAGTTGAACCCTCGGTCGCTTGTGCCTCGGAGCGTCGGCGGGGTCGTAATCAGTGGCCTGTCTGATCAGCAGGTTCCCATGCTCCTCGGCTTGGGCGTACAGCTTCTTCGGTCGTTCCCGGATGACTTTAGTGACCGTGGTGTACTCCAGGTCTCTGACGATGTCTGCGCTTCTCACGTACCATGGGGCGTCAACTACCGTCCTGAGGGCGATGATCTCCACTGCCTGGATTCTCTTCATGTAGGACTTCGCCTGGTGACCCCACGCTACCGAGGCGTACGTCAGCTGCGGCCTGATGAGGGTCTTGACAAGCGTGAGCTTGTTCCTCAAGTTGAGTCGGCTCCCATTTCCCGTCATTGGGTAGATGAGGGCTCTCGTACGTCGGGCCTTGGCTGTGATGGCGTCCGTGTTTCGTCTCCACGTTAGGCTTCTGTCCATGACCACGCCAAAGTATTTGACGGTGTCATGCCATTGGATGTCCTCGCCGTTCATGGAGACGTGTCCTGTGGGAATTTCTTTCCGCACTCGTCTGAAGAGGATGGCTTGGCTCTTGTCGGCGTTGACTGCGACTTTCCACTTCGTGCACCATTCTTCCAGGAGTGTGCCTGCTTCCTGGAGTTTTCTGGTTGCGTTTCTGGGCTTCCAGGATCTGGCAATCAGGGCGGTGTCGTCTGCATACAGGGCTAGGGATGTGTGGTCGGTCCGGGGGAGGTCCGAGGTGTAGATGGCGAACAGGTGCGGTGACAGCACCGATTCTTGTGGACCTCCCGCCTCCACGGTCGTGTAGGTGAAGAGTTGGTCCGAGATTTTCACCCTTAGCTGCCTGCAGTGTAGGTAGGATCTCACTAGTTTGACGAGTTCGATGGGGTAACCCATACTCATCATTTTAGCTAGGAGACCGTCGTGCCAGACCCTGTCGAACGCTTTGGCGACGTCTAAGAACAGCGCGGCGGTGACTTGACGCTGGTTGAACCCCTTGGTGATCTCCCCGGTGAGGCGAAGCACTTGGAGTTCCGTGGAATGTCCTGTTCGGTACGCGAACTGTTTATCCGGGATGATATTCAGCTCTTCTGTCTTTTCTGTAAGCCTCTTCAAGATGACCCGTTCTGCAACCTTGCTCATGGCTGGGAGGAGGCTGATGGGCCTGTAAGAAGACTGGAAAATTAGTTCTTTCCCTGGTTTAGGGATCATAATGACGTCGGCCTTTTTCCACCTGGCTGGAAAGTGCCGTAACCTTAACATCGTGTTTACGATGTTGACTAGCGCCGCTACTCCTTTCCTGGGCAGCTTTTTGAGAGCGATGTTTCCTATCTTGTCACATCCCGGAGCTTTTTCGGCTTTAGGCTCCTCAGGATTTTCTTGACTTCCTCGGGGGTAGTCGGACGAATGTGGTCGTCATCTGGCAGGCGGTGGATCCTTCGTACTCTGCGTTCGACGTCGTCCACCCATTCCTCGTCCTCGTCATCGAGCTCGTTCTCTCTGCACTGCAGTTCTAAGCTGTCGGCGAACGCCTCGGCTTTTTCCTGGTTAGTGTAGATGATCCCTCGCTCTCCGTAAATCGGGCGCGAAGACTTCCTTCGGTTTCGTAGGGCACGTTGTGTGTTCCACATGCTTCTGTCCTGTGGATCCAGTGACTCAAGGTGGCGTTGCCACCCCTCCTGACGGTGTTCCTGGAGGGCGGCTTTCACTCTTCGGCTGAGGACATTGTACTCCCTTCTGTCGGCGGGGAGCCTGGTCCTCTGAGCCCGTCTCTTGGCGCTCCTTCTGTCCCTTATCAGCTGCCTAGTGACCTCTGGGAGGTTCGCCATCGGTGCTGGGTGTCTGCTTACTGCTATTTCCGTCGTGCTGGCCCAATTAAATATGACGCAATAGATGCCACAAGTGTATGTCAACGTCCAGGATCCCGGCCGCCTCGGCATGACTGGGCGGTTCCGAAATGACGCAGTCAGCGGTCCCAGCCGCTCATTCGGCGAGCGACGTTCAGAACGCTAGCCGACCCAACGTCCAGAGCCCCGTCCGTCCCAAAGTATACAGTACACCGGTGAGGTTTCAGCGACGGCACTCATCATCATCATGATCTTATCATATCGATCATATTCATAGTTTGCTATCCGTTCATGCGACACGCGTGATACCTACACATTGTTCTCGTATTAACCAACGAACCGTGAAATAGAGAAAAGAGTTATACCAGGTGAATAGAACAACCCTACGTAATATCATGCCGAAAAGTAGAAAAAAGCCGAGCATCACGATAATGGCCTTGAAAAGTCTGAAAAATACACCATAAAACACATACACACACCAGATAACACAAAGGAACCGCATGATAACAAAAACACGCCAATAAACACTCAAAAACAGGTAACACCCGATAACTATACTAATCTGGGAAAAGTATGATTATTATTATTAGCCGTTACTCGAGTCCGAGTGTAAAAATGTTACAGTCGATAGATTGTGTACAATAAGAAAACAAGTAAAAGGTGTAGCCTATTGTAATTCCCATTCATCTACGGTGCACACGACTATGGCTATAGAGGCCAATTCGGGAGAGCACATGTCGACCGCAGTCAGGACAAACATAGACCTGGTTAGGTCTTGGATTCGGCATTTCCTTGATAGCTGGCCACAACCCCTCGCCATTCGGTTATGTCCGCTGCAAGTTGTTCCCATTGCTCGTCTGCAATACCGCAGGATTTTAGATTTTCATGGAGAGCGTCTTTGAACCTCTTTCGTTGACCGCCACGCCTTCTTCTACCGCTTAGCAATTCACCATAAAGTGTACATTTAGGAAGGCGGTTATCATGCATACGATGAACGTGACCTGCCCATCTTAGGCGTGCTCTTGAAATAAGCACCTCAATTGGAAGGCTGTTTGCTCTCCTGAGTACTTCCACGTTTGATATGTGATGGAACCAACGGATTTTCATCATACTTCTGAGATGTCTTTGCTGAAAACGTTCTAATTCTTTCACATGACGACGGTAAGTGACCTAGCTTTCACATCCATATAGCAGTGTTGGAATGACAACTGCTCTGTAGACAGCCATTTTCGTTGACAAAGCAAGGTCGTGGTTGTCAAATACTCTCTCTCTAAGTCCCCAGAGTGCTATAGATGCAGCGTTAATTCTATTGCGAATCTCGCTGTCCATGTTTGCTTTGTCATTAACAACGTTGCCTAAGTAATTGAACTGATCCGCCACTTCAAGAGAATTTCCGTTAAGTGTAATGTCTATTTGGTTCACTTGATGAGGAGTTGACATAATCTTAGTCTTTCCAATGTTGATTTTAAGTCCCAAGGAATCATAGCTCTGGGCATACACATCTAAAAGTTCTTGAAGCTCTTCCGGCGTAGAGGCTAAAAGTGCATAGTCATCCGCATACTGGAGATCACAAATGAATCGTGTGCGTGTCTTTGTGAAAGCTCTAAAGCGCCCTATGTTAAAGAGACCGCCATCAAAACGATATCTGAGACCTATTCCTCTGACTGTCAGTTTGTTGTCAACAATAATTGTTAGAGCAGTGGTAAACAAATTAAAGAGTAGGGGTGCCAGGACACATCCCTGCCTAACTCCAGTGAGGGTTTGGAAAGGTTCGGTTGCCTCATTATTATACATAACCTGGGCGTTGTTGTTTGTATGTAGACTGCGACATACTTCCACAAATTTTCTAGGGATACCTAAGCGGAACATAATTTTCCAGAGCACTTCCCTGTCCACCGAGTCAAACGCCTTGGTTAAATTAATGAAGGCCATGTGAATTTCTCCTTGATGTTCGAGTGCTTTTTCTTGAAGCTGTTTAAGTGTGAAGATTAAATCCGATGTGCCTCGGTTTGGTCTAAAGCCACTCTGTGTTTTTGAAGAGGTTGATTAAAAGTGTATCACGAAACTCCTGCTGAGCTTGACCACTTTCCCACACGACATCAAACAGTTTTTTGAGGTAGGGTATGAGCACTGACGACACAGCTTTAAAGATCTCAGCTGGGAGTGAGTCGGCGCCGGGAGATTTGTTATTTTTTAGCTGCCCAATGGCGGTTAAGATCTCTTCCGTTGTTAGTGGTTTATCTAAGTCTTCGAAGGTGTCATATTGAGGGATAAGATTTATAATATCGTGATCGGCTTGATTTTGCTGGTTAAGAATGTTAGAGTAGTGTTCTTTCCATCGGGCTCTTATTTCCTGGTCTTCTTTGAGGAGATTTCCATTTAAATCTTTAATAGGGCACATATTTTTCCGACTGGGGCCGTACACTGCTTTTACTCCTTGAAAGAAATTCCTGTAGTCGTGTGAATCGGCGTACCTTTGAATTTCTCTGGCCTTGCTTGCCCACCACTCGTTCTTTATTCTTCTGATTTCGCGTTGCGTTTCATACTTAGATTGGGTAAAAGCTTCTGCTTTTGATGAGTCGTTGGGGTGGTTGATAGCGTTTTGGAAGGCAGTATGTTTGCGGTCAAGAAGTTCTTGTATAAAAACTTCATTATTATTGAACCAGTCCTCCTGTTTTTTACTTGCTGCAGTGCCAAGAATTTTCTCACTCGCACTTTTTAAACTGTCTTTAAT
Source organism: Leptura quadrifasciata (assembly GCA_963675555.1). Classification (NCBI taxonomy): domain Eukaryota; kingdom Metazoa; phylum Arthropoda; class Insecta; order Coleoptera; family Cerambycidae; genus Leptura; species Leptura quadrifasciata. The sequence goes on along the minus strand of OY776674.1, from coordinate 80,790,322 downwards.
TTGCGTCCAGGTAACAGCGACATCTACAGAATTGGTTTCTTCTAGTGCACTCAAATTCTCTTGAACTTTTTACTTTAGCTGTTCGACGGTTTGTTGGTCACGCAATTTGCTAATACAGAGACGGAGTCTACGTTTTACTTGAGTTCTTCGGTGTTTGGGTCTCATAACAATTTTCATTTTAGAGACAACAGGACGATGATCGGTTCAACATTCGCTATCAATGCGCGCCTTTGTAATTTGGACGTCCTTGAGATGCTTCCTACGTACGATAACATAGTCCAGTAGATGCCAGTGACCTGATCTGGGGTGACGCCAGGTGCCTTTAAATTTATCCTTTTGTCGGAAAATGGTGTTTGTTATAACTAGATCATGTTCGGCGCATTTAGTTAGGAGTAGTTGACCGTTAGGGTTCATGTTGCCCAAACCGTTCTTGCCTATGATGCCTGGCCAGTTGTCTGCATCTCTCCCTACTCTAGCGTTAAAATCGCCAAGAATAACGAGTCGTTCTGTTTTAGGTATTCTACAGAGGGTTTCTTCCAGCTGTTGATAGAAGCTTTCCTTGGTTTCGTGACTTGCATCCAGAGTGGGAGCGTAGGCGCTTATTAGATTTACCGCGTTGCCATCTGATAGCTCATAGCGTAGCAGCATTAGACGCTCGGATAGGCCTTGTGGTACTTGTGTTAAGTTGGATACAAGTTGATTCCGAACGGCATCTATTAGAGCAGTTCTTCTTTCAGGCCGATCGGTGCGAATGCTGTCGTTCAAAGTACGAACATTCCAAGCGCCGTAGATGAAAGAATTAGTTTTGTTGGATTTAACTTGTCGGTGTTTTTTTCGACATTCGATGAGGTGTCCCTATGGGCACCCTCCCCCGGAGATCCGATCGGGAGGGTATTTTACCTCCGGATGATTTTGTCCCACTTGAACACTCCATCATTTTTTTTTAAGCCTTAATCGACTGAACGAAGCTGCATTTGAAGTTTTAGCTGGAGCAGGTATGCAACTGACCAGCTCGGTTGCGGAAGGCGAGTGGTGTGGTCCCATGGCACAGAAGGATACTGCGACGATGGGGTAACCAAACACCACTAACCAATTAAACACTACTAACTCTGAAATTATTAACGAATCATTGTCATCCACACACTCATTCACAGATACTCCGTACCACTCTGCCCTCGACAAAGGTGACTGTGCCATGTATAAATACCCCAGTTTTTCAGATATTCCACAATTCTTTACACCACCCACCATAAGTACTTTTACTACAACAACCACCACTTTCGCAACCACAATCAGCCCCATTTTCTCAACTAGTTATTCTGCTCCAGTTACACCCCCACAATTAAATTTAAACTTTCAAGATAATATTCCTAGAGAGTACGACTCAGACTGGAGCCACCACAGTAATCACTCCGAACAATCAATAGGGTCCTCCCACACTTCAGGGTCCATACTTTCCGCTACCAAAAGGCATAGGAGTGATGCCAGCAACACCCCGACATCTTCTGACCACGAAATTTCGCCGCCCACTCAAACCACCCCCGACGCCGCCTCCAACGATCCTGACGATTTTCAGATCGTCAATACAAAAAAATTAAAAAAAGCAGGACTATGGTCACTACATCCTCTCCGAGGGTAGTTTCACCCCTGCTTGTAGTAAGAAACGAGCCCACAACTTCCAAACAAGTTAATTCTTCCCCTATTCGAACCCCCCAAATTTAACCCATCTCATTCAGACAGCTCTGTAGGGGTGGAAACACCCCCGGAGCAAAGGACTTTAATCTCACCCCCACCAATCTCTGACAACCAACCAGGCACAAGTACCTCAAACAGGGAACAAGCGTCCAACCCACCTCGTCTACCACCCCCCATTCACATATACACAAAACATCACAAAGATACGGTTAAATTAATCACACAAAACACGACAGATCCACCGCAATTTAAATATAACAACTCGTCATTAATTTGCTACCCGCGAGGTCCTAGGGACCATAATAAAATCTTTAAAATCCTAACAACGAATAAAATTGAGTATTATTCATATAACATCAACACACTGAGACCTACTAAAATGGTAGTAAAATATATCCCTAGTAAAATATATCCCCCTCGACACTCTGGTCGAGGATATCAAAACCCACCTAAACTTAAAAAGTTTGCCATTTATAGAAATATCTAGGTTGATGCAACCTGTCGGGGGTAAACGAATGCCATCCAATATCTTATTAATAACAATTCCTAAAGACGCGGCAGATAAATACTATAGTCAGGTAAAGTCTAATTTGGCATGTGAATGAGTTGATAATATGCATGCGATTACATGTGTGGCACACAAAATTACTGCATTAGCCAAAACTTATTGTCGCATATATGTCTACCGAGTTTTTCTGCTATTGCGATAACTTTGTGTGCAACACATAGGAAACCATACGCATATTATCAACTCATTCACATGCCAAGCTAGACTTTACATGACTCTACCAGCTTAGAGATCTATGCTACTACAGAGTTACTGTATCTGAATACATTAGACCGGACATACCGCACTGTCACCGCTACCAATACTTCGGCCACTCCTCTGTGGTGTGTAACCGCATCGCACGTTGTGTGCGATATGGGAAAACGCACGAGGGATCCCCCTGCTCCGCAGAAGGCCCAACTTGTGCCAACTGCGGAGAAGGACATCCCGCAAACTACAGAGGATGCCAGGCATACGTGGCGGCGAGGCTGCGGTATGAACCCAAAACAAGACCGGACAGACCAAGACAGACCAAACAGACACAAACAGACCAACCGACAGCAGGACAAAGAACTGAAACTAATACAAATAACCCCCTACTACCACCCCCAACGGTACAGAACGACAGACAGCCACCTCTCTCGCAGGAGGCGGCAGATATGCTGCGTACACAGAACGTGCTTGCTTGGAAGAATTTCCGAGCAAGGCAACATACTGCTTCACAGCCAGCGATCACGAATAGACCTACCCAGGATACAAACCAGGACGACAATCCTATTAAAAAGATTTTAAACTGTTTGAAAAACTTCAATATCAAAAAGATCTGGGAGAAATTTAAACAACTGGAGGCAGCTTTAAAACAAGCAACAGATCCATTGGAGAAAATATTTGTCGTCTTAGAATACGCCACCCAACTATTTTAAATGCGTACAACTAGAATCTCTAATGAAATTAATCTCTTGCAGTTCAACTCCAATGGAGTCCTAAGACAGCGGGCCGAGTTGGAGTTGGCACTGCAAGAAAATAACGTACATATCTGCTGTCTCTGCGAGAAACATCTAAAACCGGACGCCACTTTAACTTACCGAATTACGTGACATACAGGATGGACAGGCAGACACTAAGGGGGGGCGGCACGGCTATCCTGGTGCGGAGGGACATCGTGCATTCCCAGATTTTAGTACCACCGCTTCACACCATAGAGGCAACAGCAATTATGCTCCACACGCCAAAATCGGGAGATGTCATGGTGGTCTCCGCATACAGGCCGCCTAGCCAAACCCTCAACCCTCTCGACTTAGATAGACTGGCAACAATACACAAGATATACCTGCTGTTCGGTGACCTCAACGCCAAACATCCCACTTGGAATCCCTACAAATCTTCCGCAAACCCTTGAGGTAACACCCTTTTTAATTACATCGACCTCTATCCTTCCCACAAAGTCATCGCCACCAAGCAGCCTACCCGCCCCCATCCCGCTCGGTCAATTATAGACATCTGTCTCGCTAGAAACTTCGGGGGTCTATACGAAATTGAGACTTTGGAAATTTTAAATAGCGATCACTTTCCTGTATTAACAACCTTAAATAAGGAACTACACTGTTCCGAGCAAAAAGACCCCCCAGAGAAGATGATTATAATTGGCCGACATTTTCCAATTTCCTTTCTGTACGTATCCCCAACAACCCTCCTTGTGACTCCGAGGCAGAGATCGACCGAGCAGTCGAAACAATAACTAAACTGATAACTGACGCACTCGGACTTAAGCCGAAAACCCATCCCATCCAACACACGATCCTTAAAGCTTCCACAGCAATTAGTTGGTACCGTCAGAGATAAAAATAGATTGAGAAAAAGATACCAAAGATCTAGAAATCCCAATTTACTACCCTCAATTAATTCATTAAAAAAACAGATTGACGCAAACATCAAAAACTTTAAAAATCAATCGATGGAAAAACTAATTGCTTCCCAACCCGACGATCTCCATTTTGTCTCCCGAATTTTTAAAAGAAAACCTATTAATATTCCACCACTCCAAGCCCAAGCTGGGGTGGCGACCACGGATTAGGAAAAAGCTGACCTCCTTTCTATGCACCTTTCAACCATTTTCACCCCCAACCTCATCCCGCAACCCGTACAGGACCGGGTCACACCATATACGCACCCCCTTCCGGCTGACGTGGATCAAATATTTTACGTTCCTTCGGAGGTACGACTGGCTGTAAACTCCTTGCATCCAAGAAAAGCTCCTGGATTGGACAACATCCCCACCTATGCTATTCAACACCTCCCTCCCTCTGCATTCCTTTTCCTTACAAAACTATACAATTCCTGTCTGCGGTTCGCATACTACCCAGTAGCATGGCGGACCGCAAAAATCATGAACATCCCGAAACCCTCGAAACCCAAAAACCTCCCCTCTAGCTACAGGCCGGTCAGCTTGCTGTCGGCCTTGGCTAAAGTACTAGATATCCTTCTTCTCAGTTCAGTCCAGGAGCATATTCAGCAATCAGGCCTGCTAAATAATTTTCAATTTGGTTTCCGCGCCAGCCATTCCACATCCCAGCAGCTCCAGGGTCTGTGAAATCGCCACTACCAACTTCAACCGAGGTCTATTAACAGGGTTTGTCGCCTTAGACCTCGAGAAAGCCTTCGACAAAGTCTGGCACCCCGGACTGCTATACAAACTCCACATCGCGGGCTTTTCGACTCGTATCATCAAGATGATACATTCCTACATCTCATCCCAACAATTCCCAGTAGTAGTCAACCAGGGGTGCTCACCCTCATCCCCTATCCTAGCCGGCATCCCTCAGGGATCATCCCTCGGACCAATACTTTTTAACCTGTACGTGAAAGACATACCACCCCCGACATACCAGCGAATAACCCTGTGTTTATACGCCGACGACACGGCAATTCTGACTACATCTAAACGCCCACACACAATGACTGACATCCTACAGAGACAGACAGACGTAACGATCAAGTTTTACGAAGACTGGGGACTACTCGTAAATGTAAGCAAATCACAAGCCATTTGCTTCAATAGAACGAAACAAAAGATAAACACCAAAATCGAAATTAAAGGTCAATTATACGACTGGAAAAATAACATTAAATATCTCGGGCTTGAGTTAGATGCCAAATTATTATTTAAGAACCAAGTGGAAGAAGTCAAAAATACAAAAAAAATACCTAAAAAATAAAAAGGCAAAAAAAAAAAATCTTTACAAAAAACAAATAAAAATCATTACTACTAAAAATCATTGTCAAAATATTACTAAAAGTCATTGTTAGATCAAAAGAGCCATAAATAAATATACAAATAAAAGAGCCACACGGTGCACGCACCAAATAAATAAAATAACCCATTACTAACATAAACACAACACTAATATAACCAACCGTCAAACATACCATGATAGAAAAGGATTAAAACAACCAGATATACCGACAGCCACAAAGCAAAGCAATACTAGGATATTTTAACCCAGGGTAAGCGTCGGACTCGACGGAGAGCTTCGTTACATTTATTTGGAACATTGTGTTTTATTAATCTTCTACGCTTCGAACAGGCAAAAGCGCCTGCAACAAAAGCGCAAAGTTGGGTACCTTATTGCCAAAAGCGGTGTAAGCGTATGCCAGCCCACGCAGAAGCCATTAGGGGATAGTAGCAGTACCCTCCTACACGACAACATCGTTAATACCACCTCATATCACAAAAATCGACCCTGAGAAGCTCATCCATACCAGAATCTACGAACCACTACTATCGAGGCTGCTGGCGCCCATTTTACTTACAAATTTGTAGCCTCCGATACCAAAAACGATCATCTCATAAACAGTAACCATTAAATTCGTAGACAGACGTCAAGAGAGGAAGAAAAAAATTACTTACTTTTTCAGTATAGTTTCATGTCGCTGTATGACGGAAGAAATCTTACTTGATGGTGACTTGTGTACAAACCCAAGTTCCACGAGAACTTTTAGATTAGATGCAATAGGGTTACGGCGATCCATCATCGAAGTGCCTTTTGTATAATTTTCAAGTTAAATTTTAGACTGGGATGTGAAACGTGTTTTGACTGTTTAGATGGTCGATGCACTGCCAGTTACAGCTCACTATATCAGGATGATTTCAGACAGTTAAACTCTTAAGGAAATTTACTTTTCCATAGATGGTTTCAAATAAAAATACATTACAACTTGCATCGAAAGTTTTCAAAAACGAAAAAGAATACTGAGTAAACAGAAAAGATCTAGAATAATATATTAACTAGTCAATAATTAAGTTGATAACTAAAAATATGCATGGTTATAAGATATTTTTGCCAACAAAATCAGGAGAGAAATGGTAGTATAATTCCGGGACATAATATGGCTATCCACTTTTATTTCTCCCCTAATTTTTTGTCAAAAAAAAACTGTGACCTGTTTTTTAAAATCCTTTATTAACTGTCAAAAAACTAACCAAAACAAAATGCAGCTCAATATTAAATCATGTCATCCTAACCTTGTTAGTTAAGCCAAGGGTAATTATTTTGAACACTTTTCCGTCAATCGGGTATTTTTATCATGTGCACGCACATACATTTATTTATTAACATTAACCTATGTCTAACCTAACCTACTCTGTTCTCTCCTGTTTTAGGCCCTGGTAAAAACAAATAACAAATGAGACATAAAATTCGTAACTATGAGGTTAATAAGACGCATACAACATATCCCCGAAACATACGTAACACCAATTTAATCACAGGCCAAGCTCAAAGAGAATTAGACTTAAGTCCGGTTTATCAACACAAAGTTAACTCTTAACTTGAGGATAAATGTGAAATGAAACAACAGGTACCCATTGTTTTGTTTGACATTTATCCTCTAGTTACGAGTTAACCCTGCATTGATAAACGGTACCTTGGAGGCAGACGGTTTACACTAGGCAAAAACAAAAATTTATAAGATTTATGCTATTATATGCTAAACAAAATGCAACATATTTTTAAAACTTTTATTTCTCTTTCATCTAGGTATTTATTTTTATTTTAAAATATACCAGCAGATTTGTACTTTCATGAGTGCAACCGGCCATACATCTTTGCCTTCAGCGTAGCCTATTGTCACCAACCGACTCAATAATAACTGTGGACCAAGTGGCATTTAAACTGTGACAAAGTTATTTATTTAGTACCTTACATTATTTTACTTTATTCAAATAAAATAAATTTTGGGTGTGTTTTCATATTTCATAAAAATATTCTAAAGACGGCGTCACAAGACTGACATATCAGATAAATATTTTTTACTTGTGCAAATTTAGCCAGACGTAGGTACTTAAACATATTTTTGCCGCTTGTCTTTTTCCGCTGGTTGCGACCACCCGTAAATGTGTCTAAGAACGACCAATGTTTGCATTTCGTGATAATTGAAAACTTGCGGCAGTCCTACCATTACTGGTTGTTGCTTGGTATATGCGATACCTGCGGTTAAGAGTTCGGTGGTTATTGGCTGCTGAACCAAATTTGAAGTTTTCCGATCTTTATAAGAAATAACGGGCTCTTATAAATCCAAAAGACACTCGACATAAATTGAGGAATGGTTAAATATCGTATAAAAACAAATGATGATCCGACAAAAATTTTACTAACACTTAAAAAATTATCCGGCAAATGAATTATTAACCATTGGATCAGTTTGACAGCGCATATTATTCATATCCTTTAATTACTTAATTCCAAACACTACCTCGCTAACGGCCTCCCTAGTTATTATTGAGTCGCTACTATGGAAATCAATCTTAAGTTGTTTAAAGAACTTACATTTATTAATTTTTACAACGTCTATTAGGGACTTCTTTACGTTTCAACTTATATTACGCCCAATCATTTTGATATTTATCAACTTATATATTTTGAAACTTCGTTCTCTCTACTTTACAATAATAAAGACCTTTTAATTAAAACACACCTTTATCTGCTCCATATAACAAGTCATGTTAGATCATAGGTATGAAATTCACGATAATTTAACATCTTACGTGAAAGCAAATTTTACTTTCCAACTGATAAGACTGGCTTAAATGTGCTTTAATTATTGATATGAAATAAACAATACTTTTATATTTTATAAATCTTAACACTAGTGGAAGAACAATATTCCTAGGCTCTTTGATGATCTCAACGTTAAATTTTACCCCGAAATAGATACATTGTGTCCAAAGTAGCAAAAACAAAATTTGCTATTTTAAAAGCATTAAATATTAATGTATTAATGACAAGTCACTGCTCTTCAGTCATTAGCTATAGTGGCTGTATATAGTCAATTGGGAAATACAGTTTTTGTAATCCAAATAAGAATTAATTACTCGAATACTATGTGACATAAATTATAGGGAATTGTGTAGAAATATATTAAAAAAAAGGCTGTTAAGTGATTTTACATATTTTAAAGTTCTTGTTTTTGCATAGTATCTTAAATGGATTGAAAACGAATACATCTGTGTTGCCTCACTAGAAGTGAGCTAACATTCTGTCCAGTTAATTGCAATTTTCATCTGATTTATATTTTTTATTACGATGTTATTTAATAACTACAGGTGAACATTTTCCGAAAAAATTAAACCGTCACAGTAGGACATCGATTAAACCAAACTTTCAAACATCGGAAAATATACACAGGGTGTCCCGACAGTGCATCAAAATCCAATATCCGCCTTATTAGAAGACTTTGGAAAACTATTTTTTTATGGAAGTGGTATAGTGCCAAAAGGCGCAAAATATTTTCAAATATACAGGGTGACTCGCTACTGCGGAGCATCTTCGAGGTCATTTTCATTAAATGGAACACCCTATATATTTTTATATTTAGGAATTCAACGTAAAATTACTTTTGCAACGACTTCCAGATTTATGACGTAGCGTTGCCGAGTTACTCGAAAAAAAAACCGCTGCCCAAGGAATCACTACTGCCACATCCAGATTTTGTATCCAAGTCTTATACACACTAAATTACAATGTAATATTTTACTCCCTTTAATAATAGGGTGGGGGTGGCAATGGGGGTGGTAGAGGGGTGGCTAATGCCAAAAAATTTATTGAGACGTTTCGTTCTTGTACACAACCTAATCATATTTTATTCCCCCTTCCCCACTCTCTTCCACAATAGTGTGGAGGTGATATTGGGGGTGGCAGGGGAGGTGGTTAATGTAAAAAAAATTTTGAGTCCTTGACTTTTCGTACATGCCCTAAATTGCAATTTTATGGACTCTTACTTGCTTACTTTTTCTGTTTACCCTTATTTACCCCATTTACCCCCCGAATCCCCCAACGGAATTAGATCAAAATATGTGTACCAAATTTCAAGTCAATATCATAAACGGTTCCAGAGTAAACGTGCGCATAAAAAAGTTACAGCCAGACAGACCGACAGACGGGAAATTTTTTTTTGCTCAAATTTAAAATTTCGATGTTTCATGACATGTTAAGCATATTTCAACAAAAAAAATTTTTTTTGCGTTACTATACTTCCACTGGACGTGGAAGTAATATGAAAATGTTGGTCGAAACAAGGTTTAACACATTAATTCGCTGTGTGTGTATTACCATTAATTAAGAAGATTTATTTTGCAATTATATAGACAAGAGATGTACTACAACGAAACAACCACCAAATGTTGATTATAATCATACAGGGTAGGGTGTATTTTACACTACCGCTAAATCAGGATATTTCAAAGTGAATTTCTTCAAATGAAACATCCTGTATATTATTGTATTTTTTAATTAATACGTTAATTCTCTACGATTTTTGTGAATAATATCCTGTACCGAAAATCGATATTTCCAGAGATATTTTTACTTTTTCATTAAAAACCGTTACATTATAATATTATAATAATATTATTTAGAATCGATCTAGTAGCCATGATTTTGATACAAAGTGAGAATAATTGAAAGTTGTCTTATTGGCCTTGTATTTGTATTGATAAAGTATTTACACTTATTTTAAGTTATATATTAGTTTAAAATTCGTACTTTCCAATAATGAATTTTTCGAGAGAAGAAGTGATCGATATGGTTCATGTTCTGGGTGCAAGTGATACAAATTTTTGCTATCAACTTGAATTTATGCGGAGCGATATCCGGAAAGAAGACAGCCCTCTAAGAAATCATTTGTGAGGTTGATGGAACGATTCGATAATACGAGGAAATTGGAATATGAAAAAAGAAACGAACAAAAAATGTAATAAATGAAGAAAATAAGACATCCTTTTGAGCGTTATTGAAGATCCTCATCGCAGTATAAGGGAATTGGCAAAAGAAAACTATAACCTAATATAGGCCTATCTTCAGTCCATAGATTCCTACAAAAAAAAAAATTCATCCCTACCACGCTCAACTAATGCAGGAACTGATTGATAGGGATTATGAAAACCAAATACAATTCTGTCAATGGGCAAAACAAAAAAATATAACAATAACGGCATTTTTTTAACTTCATTTTGTTTGCGGATGAAGCAACTTTTCATAAAAATGAACATGTTAATCGTCACAATTTTCATTATTACAACACAACCAATTCTTACATTACGAACAAATAGCCAGACAAGATGATCGTTGAATGTTTGGGGAGGAATTGTTGGGGATTATGTGATAAGACCACAGTTTTTTGATGGACTTGTGAATGGTCAAATTTACTTGGAATTTTTTCTATATAGACAGCTTGGAAGAATTACTGGAGGATGTCCCCAGGGATATTACGGAGAGAATGTCGTATCTCCATGATGGAGGACCTGTGCACCACACTGCAGCTATTCATGAACATTTAAACGACGCTTCTCCAAATGGTCCAAATGGTTCCAAATAGTTGGCCTACCAGAAGCCCTGACTTGACCAAAATATAATTCATTTTCTGGAGCTATGTTAAGGAGCAAGTGTACAAAGCTCCTATAACTACAAAAGAAAATATGAAAGAAAGAATAAGGGGAGTTTTTCAAGAAATTGCTGTAGATATTTTAAGAAATGTCGGTAGATCATTCGACAATCGTCTACAGAAATGCATAGACGTACTGGGAGGCCACTTTGAACAGTTCCTATAAACACTAGGTATTAGTTATTTCATTAAATTAGGTTCAAAATAATTTTAAATTTTTAAAATACTGCCAATTTTTGTATTACCTAATACTGTATTTTCTATTCCTATTGTTTATGTCAACTTTTTTGTAATATTAAACGATTATTTATAAATTTTTAAGATAGACTCAAATGTGGTTTAATTAAACTGTGAAAAAGTACTACAGCGGCAACCAAGACGCACCCAGAAAAAAATTAATACTACTTTCAATTAAGCTCACTATATATTAAAATCATGGCTTCTAGATCAGTTCGAAATGAAAAGTATTATAATTTAACGATTTTAAATGAAAATGTAAAAATATCTTCCGGAAATATCGATTTTAGGTATAAGATATTATTCACAAAAATCGTAGAGAATTAACGTGCAAATTCAAAAATACAATAATATACCGAGTGTTCCAATTGAAAAAATTGAGAAAATTCACATTGAAATGCCCTGAATTAGGGCTAGTATAAAAAACTGTATAATTATAATCAATATTTGGTGGTTGTGTCATTGTAGTACATCCCTTGTCTACATAATTGCAAAATAAATCTTCTTAATTAATAGTAATACACATACAGCGAATTAATTTGTTAAACCTTATTCCGACCAAAATTTTTATATATATTTTTAACAACTCGGCAACGCCACGTCAAAAACCAAAAATCTGGAGGTCGTTGGAAAGGTGATTTTATGCTGAATTCATAAAAGTCTTTTAATAAAGTCGATATTGAACTTTGACGCATTATTGGAACACCCTGTATAAGCAACGATTTAATGCATTATAGACCGGCCAGGAAAAGGAGCAAATCTTAGTAAAAATCTTCATTAATTTTTCCAAATATTTAACTTGCATTTATTATTGTCTTAAAGAAAATACCTAAAGCCGTATTTTCGCTGTCTACAAGGGCTCGAAGTGGGCAATATACCAGGGGCCATGAGTTCCCTACTTTTTTGACCCAAATAACCATTTTATAAGGTTTATTTCAATATCTATGATTTAAGGCATTTCTCATCTTAACTTGGAATGCCCTTTGATCAAAATCGTTAGAGTCGTTTTTGAGAAAAAAGTTGTTTTGCATAATTTTATAGATTTCTAGACCTCGGTTAGATTTTGCGGTTTCACCACGAGACGTGGTCGTCCTGAATAACCATACAAAATTTGAGCAAAATAAATCCAGTAGTCTGAGCTCTACGTGCGACCACAGATGACAAATAACAGATGGCAGGCGACAGATTACAGACAGACATTTTTAAAAATCGCTTTTTTGTCTTCAGGAGATTTAAAAATGTGTAATTTCATCAAAAAATCAACATCGATTTTTAGTAGCCTATATTTTCCTATACAGATTAGATTCTTTATTTGATTAGATTCTTTATTTGTCTTTTCGGTGTAATTACACAATCAGACACGTCAATATACAGCAATATAAATATATAAAAAGATAATATAATTTATAATAATAATTCTACACAATGATATAAATACACAAATTATACATACATACACACATATATACACATTGTATAAAAAAAGAAAACATGCATATAATTATAAAGTATAGAAACTTGATTATATAATCAAATTACATATCGGCAGATATGGTGTCATACTAAAATTAAAATACATACAATTCATATTTCAGCATTTAAAACTCGTCAAAACTATAAAAAGCCTTATCTATAAGAATATTTTTTAAGTTGTTTTTAAACTGCTTTAAATTAAGATTTATTATTGTATTTGGCAGTTTGTTAAAAAATAATGGCCCGTAATAATTTTTAGCTCCTCGGCTATGATTTAATCTGACGTAATTAATTTTAACGTTATAATTATTTCTGGTATTATGAGGATGCGTGTCACTTACTAGGCTATATTTATTTAAATTCATTTTAACAAACAAAAGACATTCATAAATATAAATAGAGGGTAATGTTAAAATATTTAAACATTACCCTCTATTTATATTTATGAATGTCTTTTGTTTGTTAAAATGAATTTAAATAAATATAGCCTAGTAAGTGACACGCATCCTCATAATACCAAAAATAATTATCACGTTAAAATTAATTACGTCAGATTAAATCATAGCCGAGGACACTACGTATTAAAGGAAGAAAAAATGTGAAGCAATAAAATACGACACGAATCCTGGATAGGGTCATTCAGGTGACCTAGAAGAGAACACATTTACAAATAAAACATAATGATTAACTTTAGAAAAAAAAAATTATTTCCTTATATCCTCTTTCATCATCGCGCCTTCAATATATTGATAATTCTATAAATAAAATCTCTTTTATAGATATTATTTATTACACTTGTAACTACTTAAAAATGACTCTATTTAGTTTTTGATATTTATTTGATATTTTTAATATTGATATATTCTATTTGCATGTAACGTTGCACAGTTTTCGGCCATTGCAGTTTTTTCTTTATTTTTGCAAATGTTTGCATGGAATGGCAGGATAAATAGACTAATGTACATATTTTTAGAACGCTTTATTTAGATTAACTACTACTACGACTACAATTTGTCGACTAGAATTAAATATAACAAGGTGGAATTTGGCAAATAAGCACAACTTTGAGCCTTATGCCTAATAAGACTCTAATAGAAAATTTGCAGAAAAATTTTTATGTAGAAAGTCTTTAATATAGCACGGAATTAATTTTTACGATAAAAGGAAATCAAGTTATTTCCGAAAAAACTTATCTTGATATGGATGTATTTACATACCATTTACAATAATAAAACGCCCGCTTTTAAATTCATTAAAACATTGTTTTATGTAAATTAGAGTATAAATCTTATTACTAATATTGAATTATTTTCTTTAGGTATCAAGATCCAAAAGAATATAAAATCTGTGAATAAGAATTGTTGGATATTTTACAATTTCTTTGCATTCTCAGGTCGTAAAATGGTTTTATCACATTCATTGATATCACGATATATTGCTTTCATTTTTACATGTTCATAAGTAAACTGACGGAATACGGAATTTGACATAAATTGTCTTATAATAAACCATATATGTGTATTAGATTTTGCACTCTTAGGAGATACTCGTATAGGTATTTGTTATTTTCATATTTCTTATCAGAACTAAAACAACTTTGCCACCGATCGTGTTACCATTATTTACAAGCAAATATTCAGCATCGCGATATGACTTCTGCCATCCGCAATACCAGAAAAAATGAAGCACAATTAATTTTTCAACAATAAGGTGTTCACGAAAATTCATAAGATTGAAACTGCCAAAGAAACAAGGATATTCTTACACTAATCAGAAATCAGGCATCCAGATTGCCCGGCTTTATACCATTAATCTGCAGTGTTTCGATATCTATCATTAATACAATGGAAAAAATGTGGCAACTTCCCACGGATTTTCAACGAATTTGAAGAGAAAACCGAAGTACAAAACGATTAAGGCGATACCGATGCAGATTACAATGGTTTTAAGATGAACTTCTAATGAAGTTATCTTTCAGTTGACAATTCTGCCGGAATATTGTCTGTATTTTTTAATAATAATAACAATCAAGGATTATTTTAATTATAATACTTTTTTAGATCAGCCTTAACCCTTTCGTCACTGATTTTATTTTCTCTCTTTTTACTGTTTTTTGCCTTGCCGTAATAAGAATAAAATACAGAGTAAAAAAATATCGAAATTTATTTTTTCTACTCACTAGAATAACAAAAAATTATGGGACATACAGGTTCCAGTAATGTTTTATACTGGGATACAAATGCCCCAACAGTATTCATCCCCTAAGTATGAAATGGAGTAAAACACTGCATGCATAGTGGTAAGTTACATATTCTGCACAAAATTTCTGTACGTTTTTCTTGTTTGCGTTGGGAACGTCTATAGTATCGTCTCCTAGTTTGACCTTCCTCAGTTAAATGGTCACCAACCTTACTCTAGTTTTCGTAAGATTTGGAATGACGTAAAACTTTTCTTGTTCGTTTTCTTACTACCCTTATTCTACTCTCATATATCAAAGCTTCTGATAGTCGTACTAAAAATTGCATGAACATAACCTTTTTGTGAGATATTTCTTTGAATACGATGAATGAGTTGTAAACTGTCATCATAAGCAATTTCTAGTACAGTTTTTTCCACCACTTTGGTGACCTTCTATTTAGATCGTATAGTAATCTACCCCACCCATATTCATGTTATAGAATATGCCTCTTGATAGTCAACCTCCAACAGGGACCTATCTTTAATTTTCTTTTTTTCTTTTCCTATAACTGCTTTGTGGCAATTGGACAAGACAATAAAATCCTTTGTATCCTGCCATATAAAAGTGAGTGTGGTTTGACTAATTCCGACCATTTGAGATTTTCCTATTTCTAATTTTCCTTGGAATATAGAAACGTTTCGGCGATTTCGCATACAAGTTTCTACTGGAGGCGTAGTCAACGCTATTCAGAAGATGAACGGTAGTAACAAAATCGGTCGAAAGAACAACGTTTTCTTCAGAGATAGTCGAGGCTAACTTGTTAACCACACGTTCTCCAAGAGATCCTCCTTGCTTGCCTTTTTGGCTTTACCACAATAATCATATATATCGTAAACATATCCATAATTTGATACCCCTTCTTATGGGCTTGAGAGGCACATATTGCTTTAGGCTACACCTGCCTTTGGCTTTTGCCATTGATTCGTCAATAGCTTGATATTATGTACTACCTGTTCGCGCATTTCTAAATGCTTTTTTGACGTATGAAATTACTTCTACGATATAATAGGTCTTTCCAGACTTCTCTGGCTTCTGAAGCTCATTGAAATATAATTTAGAAAGAACATCTGTCTCTGGATACTGCGTTTTTAATAGCTTCATTTCCAAGAGATATATTGCTTGATCAATACATGGGAAATGCTGGCACTCGATTGTAACGCAGTATGAAAGATGCTTCGACAATAAGCATCATTTCCTTTGCAGAAGTTCTTTCGATACTCTTTTTCTTTTTGTTGCCTGTTGTTTCAAAAACCCCTAATCTATTATTTGTACAGAACCATGAAAAGAAACAAACTTCTTTGGAAAAGGCTAAAAAAACAATCTAGTTCATTACTACCGCGATTCAGTTTACTAAGAATAATAGGTGCGCCCTTAGGTGGGATGGATTTCCTGGGGAAAAATGTATCTGTATCAGACTCGATTGGCGACCATACTATATTATCTTCTTCATCTGAATCAGATTGTACAGTTAGAGTAAGAGGTCGCTCTTCATTTTCTAATTCATTGCTTGATTCATTGACATAGTCATCGTAACTTGGATCATCAGCATCGGAAGATGGAGGCTCGTAATCCGCATCTCTAACACTGTCGCCACTGCCAAATACATCTTTCGATTCGTTTTCGGATTTAATCAAAACCAGATTATTCATTAGCTGTTCAGCTCATCATGCCTTAAAGGTATTTTTTTTACTCGTACTGAAAAAAAATGATATGGCACGTGTGAATCAATAAATACCTACTGGGATACATATGTTCCATCATAACTAGCGGGACATATACGTCCCAATAACCTAACCTTTACCAAATTTTTGTATATAAAAAAGTAAAATCGTAGTAATATTATTCTCCAACTCATCCATTAGGTTATCCACACTAATTACAGTAAAAATAACACCAAAGAAGCAAGTTTCATAGAATACGCACTTGAAAAAATAATAGCAATGCATTAGACAGGTATACATGAGTAATATTGTCGGGCTGAATGAAAATGTATGGTGGCCTATGTCATTATTTTATTTATAAGCTTATAAAATACGAAAATGTCCTAATCCCTTGAATTTTTATTAAGTATTTTCCGTTTATGAAATTTATGAACATTTGCTAGGACGTATATGTATCTACAGGACCGAAAGGATTTTAAACAATTAAATAAAGTTTATAGTTATTATATAATATAAAAAATTGTCTCAAAATAACCAAAAGGACATTGCGGTCTTTTTAGATCTAGCAAAGGCTTTCAACACTGTGCCCCATACAATGCTCATTGATACTCTTGAGCATAATGGTATCAGAGGTACGGTGTTGGAAGTCTTCAAAAATTATTTATCTGATAGGAAACAAATGGTTAAAATTAGAAACGTATTTAGTGACCCTTTGGATGTTAAGATTGGTATACCACAAGGGACGGTACTCGCTCCGATTCTTTTTATTACTTATATAAATTCACTGCTGAACTTAAATATAAATGGCATCTCAATTTCATATGTAGATGATACTGTTTTATTCTTTGAGGATAAGACATGGGAAAATGTGAAAAATAAGGTAATAAAAGGATTAGAAAGAGTTAAATGTTGGCTTGAACAAAATAAATTAATTTTAAATTCTGACGAAAGATTCTACACTGCGTATTCTATAACCGATGCACATAGACCGAATTTTAATTACATTAAATTAAACGAATCTGACTTACTATTAAAGAAACTAACTCTATAAAATATCCAGGCATAGACAAGAATTTAAAATTGGCTGATCATATACATGATTTAACCAACAAAATTAGGGCAACACCAGCCGAAAGACTGATCCCACTTAAAGGGGCTCTCATGCCAGTCGTCACACATCACTTGCAGACTGCAGTTTCGAGCTGTTGGCTCTCGTCAGTGCAAGGTAGGCATGTGACGACCGACACGAAGATCACTTGACCATTTAGTACATTTCGTTCGATATCATTGAGATAGCGACATGTAAAATAGTCAGCAGGCGCCATCTAGCGGTCCAGTGTCTGTTGCAATCGAAGAATAAATAGCCTGACTGGGCTTAGCATAGTTCAAATGTGCTCTTAGAAGGCGGAATATTAAAACATAATATTTTTAGCCGCAAACTCCTCTATAAAATCCTTATTTTACTATAAGAAACGTAACCAGGCCGCAACCAACAGCTACTCTCCGGGCTATGTGCCCCGCTGAGCGCTGAATTACAAGTTACAAGCCTGGCGCGTCAAGTGTAATAATTGCATATTACCATCGAAACGCTAATGGTTCGATTGCAACAAACACCAGCCGAAAGACTGACATCATCTGCAGACTGCAGTTTCGAGCTGTTGGCTCTCGTCAGTGCAAGGTCGGCATGTGACGACCGACACGAGGATCACTTGACCATTTAGTACATTTCGGTATCCTTGGGATAGCGACATGTAAAATAGTCAGCAGGCACCATCTAGCGGTCCAGTGTCTGTTGCAACCGAAAAATAAATAGCCCCGACTGGGCTTAGGCATAGTTCAAATGTGCTCTTAGAGAGCGGAATATTAAAACATAAAATTTGTAGCCGCAAACTCCTCTATAAAATCCTTATTTTACTATAATTATTTTACGAGAGCCCCTTTAAGTAGGATCAGTCTTTCAGCTGGTGTTTGTTGCAATATAAGCATTAGCGTTTTGATGGTAATATGCAATTATTACACTTAACGCGCCAGGCGTTAATTTGTAATTCAGCGCTCGGGGGGCACATAGCCCGGAGAGTAGCTGTTGGTTGCAGTCTGGTTACGTTCCTTATAGTAAAATAAGGATTTTATAGAGGAGTTTGCGGCTAAAAATATTATGTTTTAATATTCCGCCCTCTAAGAGCATATTTGAAATATGATGGTTATACCGTTTAGAAAATACGATGCCAACCAAAGGTTTGCTTCAATTTTAGCACCAAAAATTTATAATATCTTGCCCCATGAAATAAGAACAATAACTAAATACAATTTTTTTGTTAAAAGATGTAAAACTTTTATATATCAAAACAGGGACTACATTAATAACCTTTTATAACAAATTTCGTACACTATTTTACTCTCTGCATCTTCAGCTCTTCAGTTATTTTCTGCTATTCTTGCTTACTTTAAATATATTAATAATGTTAATTTGGTATATGATATTCTGTAATACTCCCTAGTACATATTATAATCACAAGTTTTGTTTAATATTGCACATACAGGTGTTTACTCATTTAGGTGCACCTTAATTTTTATTTTGTATTTTTTACCTTGTATTTTTATTATATTGTAATAATTGTAATTGTTATTATTATGTCAAAAGATAGATTATGTCAATTATTATTTGTCTGGTCGATAGCCAAGTGGGTTAAGGCGCGAGGTGGCAATCGCGATTAATCGCAAGGACATCGCACCACTGGGTTCGAATCCTGGCTCCGGCACAGGCACTGTCGGAAGAAATAGTTGTATGTCCGCATTTTTTTCAATGTGTAACCCCCTTCCGCAGAAGCACTGGTTTCTGAAATTGGGGGTTGACTAATTTCTGTGGTATTTATTTATTATTTATTAAACCATGGCCGATTTAATTAATTCCTGTTCTGTTCTACAATAATCATTTGATATTCATTTCGATGATTTAAATCTAAGAGGAACATTTATTTTATTTATAGTTGTTTATATCTGGTATTATAAATAATTGGTGTAGTTAAAAGACCAGACCTCCTCACTCTCATGAACCAGTGCGCATAGCGTGATTACGTAGAATAGTGGACCACAATCGAAGCTTCGCAAACTTTAAAATTAGATAGTGCTACTGGAAAAATCGCTTGAACCCCAGTCAAATTAGGGTTTTTTTAAGAAAAAAAATGAAAAAGTTTTGAAATTTTGACAATAACCTCTTGGAAAGGTTGCAAATACGGGCAAAAAAGTTCCCATTCCTATCGTGGATAGAACTTATCAAATCACGTCGAATCACATCTCCAGATAATAGTAATCGAATTTATTTATTATCTTTAAAATGTAAGAAAATTTGTAATATTTCATGAATTATGAAAGTGCAAATAATCGAGACAGACATTTCATATTTAAGGATGAAATCATTAACTAGTTATACTTTACTTGTATAAACACCACCACAGAAATTAGAAAACCCCCGATTTCAGAAGCCAGAGGCTTGTGCGGAAGGGGGGTTACGCATTAAAAAAAACGCGGACATACAACCATTTTCTCCGATAGTGCCGGAGCCGGGATTTTAAACCCGGTGGCGCGATACCCGTAAGATTAATCGTGATTGCCACCACGCACTTTAACCAACGCGGCTATAGGCCATGCTTTAACAACGTGAGACAATATAAAATTTAATCAATCGAGTCGTGCTGAATTAGAAGTTGAAGATAAAACAGATGAAGTTACTTATTTGACTGATAAGACGGTGAAATAATACGGTTCATATTTTGTATCGCAGGAACTCTTTGTATATTTTGATATAAACATGTTCCTTCTACTGATAGGAACAAGAAGTTTGAAACTGCTATCTGCAATATATTATTATGCATACCGCAGGGAATTTCATGTCTTGAATATATCTTCCTATTTTCCGTCTGTTGCAGTCTAGCGAGCATTTACGAAGTAAAATAGTAAATTGTATTTCAAACTTAGCTTACTGTGTATAAATATAGTCTGGATACTAAATTTAATTTTGTGATTATTTCTGCTAGATTATGTATCCAGAAAATTTTATAACACATTTAGTCGTATGGATGGAAAGAAACCGTAACATTAAATATATAAGGGTTTAGCTGATAAATAATGTCCACTCACATCATAGAGTAATTTGATCAAATTGGTATTTTAACCAAATCACGGCACCATTCAGAAAATGCACAAACGTATGGGTGTTTTTTGATTTTTGCTATAATTCGTTTATAATACAGATTCGACTAAATTATAATAACGTGTGAGCCGACTGCTACTATTCTCTATTTCACTATTGTAACCATCAGGATTGCATTATCAAACACGGAAACTATAGCATTTGCCTCAGGACACTGTTCAATCTAAGAAAATTTAACAATTATTGTAACTATAGAATACAGACAAACACAAAGAAGAGTTCCTGTTATTTTTACAAATAATTATTTTTTATTTATTAGCCTTCATCATGATTAGAAAATATTAATTAGGTGTTAAGCAAATCACAACTTCCACATTTTTTTATTTCAAAAATAAATATGTAGTAAAATACATACTACGATAGATAAAAAATTCCACTACTTACTATAAAACGAACTAAATGCATTGCCACCCATCAAGGCGCACAATGTGCGTTTCCAAAACGATTGAAAATAATGTCCTAAAACTTAATAATACGTCGTCAATCGGAAAACGCAAACAAAAATCTGATTGCAATAAGCCTCCAGCAGACAGATTGATCCTAAAGAGAGGACTACAGAGTAGGGCAGTTGTGTATCACCAGCCGCAGACTAGTTTCGAGCTTGTTAGCTCTCATCAGTACGATATAGGTGAATACACAACAACAAGTCGGAAGCGATAGTATCCACGCACCGGTTCATCGAGAATAGAATTTCGACACCTATTTCTGTTAGGGGGCACCAAATTCCAATAAAATGGTTCGTGAAGTATTACGAGTCAGACTAGACCAGAGACTTAGGGTCAACACACAAATTTATAAACGAAACTGTACGGATAGTGTGCTCTCCATCCAGAAGCCTGTATTCGCTGGTGGTAAGGGGTAGCAGATTTAACAGACAAAACGAAAATTTTCATACACGATGGTGGTTGGGCTACCCATCACATACGCGGCACCTGTATGATGCAGCATTCCGTCCACGACAATGAGAAAAGTTCTTGAACACAAATTTATGCTCCTCATTTCGAATTCTGAAGGTACACCTCCCTGAGAAATCTTTACGCACTTTGCAACGACATAACCCCAATAGCAGACTACGTCCAGGAAATCTTCCAAAAATTCTCCTCTTTCAAACTAACTAACTATTATACCGCATAATGCACCATTTCGAATCAAACACACTCTATCATACCACACGTTCCGCTTACCCTATCTGCCTTTACTAACATTTCATACCTTTCATATTTAAATCTTCCTTTCTGTTTGTCCATTTTGTTTCACATTCTTGATCTCTTTTTGTGCCATTTTTATCTTTGTTCTTGTTATCGTCTAGAAAATTTCTAACAAAATCAAACTTTCGATAAGCCACAGTTTAGGCTGCAGTACCTCATTTTAATGAAAATTTTCCGTTTTAGATTTGGGTATGTGTATTGGTAACAAAAATATTTTAGTGCAGTAAGACAATTTAGAGTTGGTGTTTAGTTTTAAGTTTTGTTAAATTTTATTCATTAAATTGTGTTTAATTATATTAACTTTTTTAATTTGCATCAAGCAAAATGAGTCACGACTTCTCTCCCCGTTTGGAATAGGACCATAAAATTACGTTACAATTATTTTAAACCAGTTTTCGTAAAGAAAGCTGGTTGGTCCTATGGTGTTTCACTTTTCTTGTATAATTCTGCTCAAGGAAACATATTTCGTTACCAAAATTAAAATATCAAGAATTAAGCACTATTTAAATTAAAAAGAAGGTTGCACCCCCTTTCTTACACTCCTGGCTGAATTTCATTTTAGTAAATGCTATTAAATAATAACCTTAACTGATACTAAATATAATACCAAATCTCATTGCTGTAGCACAAAGCGTTCCTGCAATATTAAATAAAAACCTACTATAGAGCAACACAACAAATACAGAACCCATATGATGGCAACTTTAGATCGATTTTCTGGGGCATCCTATAACACCATACAAATTTGAATGTACATGAGTGCTGTGTAAGTTATAGTCAGTTGTAAATAAAAATCTCAGAAAAACCCACTGAGGCCCAGGATTCCGTTTGCTCGGATACCACGTTCGTTAAATTATTTTCAATTAAAAGCTTGGTCTAATTCTACTATCAATTTCAAAAATTTAAATTTTATTTCACTGTCTTATTATTTTAAGCAAATATATCAGCAGACAACAACTGTCTAGCTCTTTAATTTATCATAACTACTGCCATTGAACAAAACACGCATATATTGAATGTGTAGGAGCATTTAGCAAAAATCTTTATCATAGAATATGAAACATGTAGAGGAATGTATTTCTAATATTACGTGACTTTTTTGCAAGCATCCCCTAAAAAATAACAATAATATAATAAGTTTCAATTTTATATCTCCTTTCTTAAATTCATCGTCTCAAATTCATCAACTGTGTTATTTTTGAGGCTAGAATTACTCAAAGTAAAAAAAATTGCCTTATATTAATCTTGACACTATAAGGAAACATATTCCAATTTTTATGTAATATTAAATGATATGATGGTGAGAATATGAAAATCTTCAACCAAATATATTCTGACACGATCGCACGGCTCCTAACCATTACGTAGAATATTATATTACATATATAAAATATGCAGACCTAATATCTGTGGCGGTGGTATAATTTGAATATGATTCTGGATTATTTCTTATTCTTGAATAATGGGGTTTGACGAATAAAATCAATAGTGTATAATAAATAAAAGGAGAGTTGTTTCAAGTACCTGTACAAAACGTTATGTTAAATGATATAGATTTATGTCCAATATCTAGTGAAATTGGAAGTGAGCCAATGTGCACTAACTAAGTGCCACTTACAACTATTGTGGAAGGGATATTATAAATCTTGAAGATAATGACGCGTGCGAAATCTTTAATTGGAGGTATACCATTACTAGTTTGGGACATGATTGAGTTAAATAGTTACAAATATTAGGAGTTAGCAATTAATCATTCGAGTTGGACTAAAATTAAACAAAATTCTCAATAAAACAATATACACCACACTACAGATAATATGACGTTATTTGTCGTCTAGATTATAAAAAAGATAATTCGTTAAAATAATTAAAACTTAGGACTAGTAATAGTAATCGACCACTGAATCAATATGGATAGTTGATATGGAACTAACTCGACAAAAAAACCCGCTCGACGACGGCAACATCCCAGCCACCAAGATCAAAATATTTTCAACGTTTTGATCCAAAGTACGCTTTGGCATAGAGTGAGATTGGTGAAAAGAGGATTTAAAAAACAAAAAAAAAAACGGAGAAACGGAAAACAAGATGGAGACGAGAAATAGTTTTTTATACATTTATTTAACGTTGGGGTATTTCTGCGACTGAAGACTATCACCGACGCCTCTCCCAACTGAACCTCTACTCTGTCGAAGAGTAAATATCATTTGCTTGCCTAACACTTAATAGACAAGGGAGCGACTGTTTTATTTCTCCTTCGAAGGATAGTATATTTACTAAACAATCCTCGCCTAAGATTGTATGACTTCTACGTATACACTGATATACAAGGCACTAGAAGGTGGGACGAAATCACTACATCTTTTGGTGGTCACTCATTCAAGTATTTGCAGTAATTAGTTGCTTTTCTTTTTTATCAACGACACTGCAGTAGTAAAAACAGAACTAGTCTTAGCTCACAGGAAAGAATGAAATATTTGAAATTTTCAGATAAGATAGAATAAATAGTAAGTGAAATGTTTGCTAATGGGACTGCCGTTCAAGCAAGCAGTCATAATAAATGCTGATCTGACCTTGGTTTTATGGCGGTTTAAACTGATTGGCGCTCAATATATTTATTCAGCAATCGGATTATAGATGGCATTAAGAAGAAAAATAATAAAGAGAGAATTGACGTCTGAATCTCAATTCTGGTTATATTTAAGTGTACCAAGTTTCAAGATACGATGCCAGTTATTTCAACAAATCAGGAGAAATAAAAACTAACGTGGCATGTCTTCTAAAGTAGAATAGAAACCATGTGCATGATATCTCTTTGTTAGAAATTAATTTTTCTTAACCTTGTGGAGTGTGGTTTCTTACAATGTGAACATATGTATCTACGTTGTTAAAGATTCAATAAACTAGTCGTATTATCGAATGCCACTAGGTTGCTATCAAAATTTAAGCCAATTGCATATGCTGCGCTTCTTGAATGTAAACTTGAGTAATGAGACTGAAAAGATATAGAACTCATTTTCACATGGAAGCGCTAGCTTTAGTGAAAACATGTGCAAAATCGTTGCACCGATAGTTCAACCAACACGAATGTTAAAACATTATTGAGGATAAGAAATTTACTTGAACATATGCCTCTCTTATATTCTTGATGCCCATTTTAATGTATTGGGGCAGAGCAATTGAATTCGAAAAGGTACCACAAGTTTTTGTTCAAAAGTATTGTGGAAATGAGCTTGTTTTGTTAAATATTTGTGGGAAATTATGATCCAACCAATTTTTCAAAAGCTACATTTAAAAAAAAAACCGCATCAACCGCAGTACTTCTGTACTTGCAATGATTGTGGCGATATCAATTATTACAATATCGGTTTAGGCAAAAAACCATTATGAAGTAGAAGGTCTTCGCATTCTCTAGGTTTATTTCAGCCAAAATTCTCATAAATCCCGATAACACAGCAAGAAATAGAAAATACTGTACCCCGCATGCTCTACTGAATGCAAGCTATGCCAGCGATGCGTAGTAGTAGCTGCTAAATTTCAAACACGCAATTGCAAACGTTTATTATGTAAAAATGGCAATAGCTTGAAGATCGTGCTATGCCGTGATGGAAAAGAGAAAGCTTAGCATTTTAAATGCACATAGTAAATTGCTTTTACGAAGTCGAATATTGAGAGCAGCATGATTACAAAAAGAGGAAGGTACTTTTGACATTTTGCGAAATTGATTTGACATCTTTGGAAACTACTGCGATTAATCGGACCATTTTAAGTAAAATTCCAGGCACTCATAACATAAAATAACAACACTTGGGCGCTTGGTGCACCGTATTTTAATTTCTAATTTTGTGCTTTTAAATACTTTTTTAATAATGTTATTATCTATTATTTCTTGGTTGTAACCATTACTGGATGCAGTTTGTTTGATTATTTGTAGTTCTTTGGTATGGTCTTCATCGGGTAATAGTTAAAAGTCTATGTATCATGCTAAACGATGCCATTTTATGTAATTTTTCATAAACTGGATCATACGAGTACAAACAACAACTCACAACACCTCAGCTCACCTTTCAAAATTCTACATACAGAAAACTTTTCTTTCTTTTGGCTGAAACTCAATTTATTATCATCTTTAGAACTAAACTAACTTAACAGAGTACAATGTTCAGTAAAAGATCAAATTGGAATTCATCTCTTCTATTAAATTTATTTATTTAATTGTGTAATTTCTGTGGTGTTTATTAATTTAAGTTCATTGCAGATTATATTCTCTTAACTACCTATTTCTATTTCTTTGTATCTAGTACTTTTAAATTGTATTTAATTTTGTAAGTCCGATTTTGTGCATTGCAAAATTAATATAATTCTACTCGTCATCTGAATAGGCTACTGTGTGGCTACACAATCGATATATTATCAAAGAAATACAATGACGATCAAAAACTAGCAAAATTTCACATTAATCTTTCAAGTTTCAATTAATTAAAATTTACGTTATAGCCCGCCTACCCATTACACGACAGAAAATTTCACAAATAGTATCTAGGATAGCCAATGAGAGAAGTGCAAGGGAATGGAAGCGCTATTAATTTACACATTTCAGCTAGACAGAATAATTACATAATCGTATGAGAAATTTAAACACTGGCTACATCACACATTTAATTCGAAAATGTGAAGTATCAGAAATAAAACTGCCTTCTTTACTACTTGATAACAATATGAGTAAATCTAACTCACACTTATACCCTTCACGCACACAAAAATAAGGAGTTGTATATTATATTTTACTGGAAAATCGTAAATGTAGCTCGCAGAGGAAAATTTGTCATAACGTTGTGTTAAACATTCATTTTCAAATATCCGTTCGTCTGCCGCTCATCCTCACATACGACAGTCCACCCGTCGTCAGTTATACTAACAAGGGATTTGCTAACACAGGCAGCATTATCGGTGTATGATGAAACTGAAAACAAAAAATTTAACCTACCCTTAACTCAAAATGTGTATGTACAGTAAAATATTGTTTACTTAAAATCGTATACCAAATTGCAAGTTAAAGAATGCTTCTGTTATTGTAAATTTTTTGATAATCTAGATCTATATTTAAATTTGCAAATTTGCTTGTACGTAACAACAACAACGACAGCAATCGAATCGATGCAGACTTCAATGATTAGAGGTTTCGAGAAGGTCATAAGCTATAATCATCACGGTGTGTTAAGTACGCGTTTAACTGTGAAAAAATAAAATACGAATCTTAAGGGAGAAACCATAGTGGACTTTCGACTCAAGCTATGACTCGACAGTGACTAAATTATCGCAGTATGCTACATTTGAACTAAGGGTCTTAATTCATTCAATAAAACCAAACACTGTCGGTGTAATATTCCATATATTAAATAAACCCATCGTGCTTGTTCAGAGAATAAAATCGCTATTTGTGTCGAAGCTTGAAGCCAGGCTTGAGGCGAGGTTCTACTATCTTTTCTCCTAACTCACAGCTTGCTGCCCTTAATAGAGCAGCTGTGCCCAGGACGCAGCTTAATGAGTGAAGCGGAAGGGTTCAATCATTATACTAACCTCATTATTGTACAAGATGATTTATGACGAACTCTGCATACCTCTAGAGGTAATAATAGAGGATCGCTTACATACTCAAAAACGACCATGGAAGTTTTTCCTTCGAGCTTAATTACTGAGATACAGGGTGATAAAATTATTTTGGCCTATATTGGAAAGTCTCTACTATTGTTTATTTAAATTTTGAGTACTTTGTACACTCATCGCAACAACTGATATGACACCATATTAGGCCTCTTCTCTACAGGGCGCGATCTGATCACGCGATCCGAACGATTGCGATCTCGTGTTATAGTTATCACATTTGTACTCAGTATATCCCCTCCAAAAGATTCGAAATTGATCGTAACGATCTCGGTGGAACAAAAACGCAGATTGCACTCTGTGTGGAGGGGCTATACCTTAGATTAGGGAAGAGAGTGGATGCAGCGCATTCTATCTCCCGTATGTTCGGTGGCTGTGACAAAATTGAAGCGGTGGCCATTTTATTTGTGGCACAACAAGCTCATGGATCATAAGTGGTTTTTTGTGTTTTTATCAATAAAAAGTGCCAGTGATTAATAAACAACAGTAAATATTATAATGGTGAATTGTTCAGCATATAACTGCAACAGTCGCAGCGAAACAGAGGAGCCCGGAGTTACTTTTCACAGGTAAAAAGAGTGATGACCCCTAATGACATATTAGCTTTAAATTAATTTTTTTGATACCAAGAGTAATATTTCGATCAAAATCTTTTAGCATGTTATTTGTCAGTTGTATAATAACAGATTTAAGTTTAGTTTTATACGATAATTTAATTATTTTTATTACTAATTGTCATTCCAAGGTCAGTTCTTTGTTCAGAATTTGCATATTTCCAGAGGCGTAGACATTTTTTTTTTAATATTAGCAAATTCAGATTTTTAAGTAATTTCGTTTAATTTTTTGTATTACTGTAACTATAACTAATGAATTACATGGTAATACTAAAGGAGAACGGAAACCTCGAATTTTTGCGTGATTTTTTCAGGATACCCTATTTTGGGGTCGTAGAACACGAATCTGAAATTAGTTTTGTGTGCATACGAACCGTTTCTCAAAAAAAAAATTTTTGAAAATTTTTCTTATGACGCAGTTTTTCATGCACTAATTTATACACCAACAGTACTTGTATATCGTCTTTTTCCTTATTAAGATCACACTATGTCCTTTATAGAACAATAAACCCTTCACTTATGGCAGAAAACTCACTTTCTTTTGTATAGAAATCAGAATTTTATTCACAGAAACTATATTAGATGAACCTCCATCTGTCATTTGATTACACATATTCGCATGCGTTGTTTGCGCATGTGTAAGGTTTGGTGTCTAAAGGTACCTTATTATATCTGGGGCAGACGGCGCTAAGTACACACATTAGCGCCTTGAAGGGCAAGGGATATGTATGTTTATAAATAATACTTAACGCCGTCTGCCCCAGATTTAATAAGATGCTATGTACTATTATATATATCCCTTGCCCTTCAAGACACTTTCGAAACGTCGACCGGCCGCGAACATGTCTTGATTTATGTTTATAAAAAATAATGCTTTAACGCCAACTACCCCAGATTTAATAAGGTGCTAAAGTACTATTATATATCCCTTGCCCTTCAAGACACGTTCGCGCCCGTCAATGCTTCGAAAGTGTCTTGAAGGGCAAGGGATATATAATAGTACTTAGCATCTTATTAAATCTGGGGCAGACGGCGCTAAGTATTATTTATAAACATACATATCCCTTGCCCTTCCTGGCGCTAATGTGTGTACTTAGCGCCGTCTGTCCTAGATTTAATAAGGTGCCTTTAGACACCAAACCTTACACATGCGCAAACAACGCATGCGAATATATGTAATCAAATGACAGATGGAGGGAGGTTCATCTAATACAGTTTCTGTGAATAATATTCTGATTTTTATACAAAAGAAAGTGAGTTTTCTACCATAACTGAAGGATTTATTGTTCTATAAAGGACATAGTGTGATCTTAATAAGGAAAAAGACGATATACAAGTGCTGTTGGTGTATAAATTAGTGCATGAAAAACTGCGTCATAAGAAAAATTTTCAAAAAATTTTTTTTTTGAGAAACGGTTCGTATGCACGCAAAATTAATTTCAGATTCGTGTTCTATGACCCCAAAATAGGGTATCCTGAAAAAATCACGCAAAAATTCGAGGTTTCCGTTCTCCTTTAGTATTACCAATTACATAAATGAAAACTCATTTTATTTATTATAAATTATTTTTTTCAACGAAAATTTAAAGGTGCATTAAAATTTGTTTTAGTTTTCCTAAGGATTTAGAAAAACGTAAAATATGGATTTCGAATACGAAAATTAATGATTGGGAGCCATCGAAAAATTCCAGACTTTGTTCCAAACATTTTGAGGTATGTTACTTTTACAAAACTGACACCCAAACAAGAGTTCGTTTGTTGAATGGAGCTGTACCAACAATTTTCCCCGAATTACCAAAGTACCTGCAGCCAAGAAAGGTAATATTTAGATTTTCTTATATGTAATATTGTGTATTGTTTAGTAAATAATGTTTCATTATTTCATTTAATTATATAGACATATATAGGTAGATATATACATTTTATGTATCTGCTTTCAGACAACAAAGAGAGCACGAGTACCTACTAGTAGCCCAAACCTGTCCATCAATATCCAGCCAGCAACTAGATTTTGTCTCGCCGAGGAAGAAAATGTTAAGACGAAGATTATTTAATGAAGTAAGAAAAAGCAAGAAGAAAACTAAAAAGATACGTGTGCTTAAGCAATCTTTAAAAAGGTATAGAATAAGGTTACAGATCTTAAAAATATTATCCGAAATTTGGAGACAAAGAATTTAATACTTAACGAGCATGCAATGCTCCTTGATAATATGTCTTCAATACCTAAAGAAATGTTGCAAGGACAACCTAAGAAAAGGCAAAAATATTCACCTGAGCTACGCAAATTTGCTATAAGTCTAAATTTTTTTTCTCCAAAGGCCTATAACTACGTGAGAACGGCTTTTGATACTTGTTTACCTCATAGTAATACAATAGGCAAATGGTTTCAAAATATTAATGCTGCTCCAGGGTTCACAACTGAAGCTCTTGAAACCTTGCAGAAGCAGGTACAATATAATGAAAGCCCTTGTCTTTGTGCTTTAATAATTGATGAGATTTCTATACGACAACACCTAGAATGGGATGAAAAAGTTTTTCATGGTTATGTAAATTTTGGCACTGATATTAATGATGACGGAAATGAGTTGACTAAGGAAGCATTTGTCTTATTAATTTCTCGCATAAATGGAACATAGAAACTACCAGTTGGGTATTTTATAACCAATGGGTTAAGTGGGCAACAAAAACACTCAATTGTCCAACAATGTATTGTTTTGGTAGAAAATACTGGAGCACGAGTTGTTTCTCTCACCTGCGATGGTCCTCCATCAAATATTACTTTGGGAAATTTATTGGGATGTTCCTTCAAATTTCCCAATATTAACACATCTTTTAGAAATAATAATAAAAAAATATATTTCTTTCTCGATCCTTGCCATATGATAAAATTGGTAAGAACCACATTTGGGGAGAAAAAGGTACTTGTAGATGGAGATGGAAATATTATTGATTGGAAGTACATTGAGGTTTTGGACACATTGCAGCAAACAGAAGGCTTACATCTTGGCAATAAGTTACGTAGCGCTCACATAAACTTCTTTAAGCAAAAAATGAAGGTTAGGCTGGCAGTTCAATTATTAAGTGAATCAGTAGCCGATTCGTTACAATATTGTGAAGAAAAACTTAAACTAAAGGAGTTTCAAAGTTGCAAAGGAACCATACGTTTTATAAGAACATTTAATAATATTTTTGACATTTTAAATAGTAGATCATTGGTACCACCTGGATTTAAAAAATCATTATGTGAAAAAAATATTGAATCTACAACAACTAAATATATTGCACAATTACGTTTTCCGAATAATATTTTAATTATCAAATCTAAAAGAAAAACAGGATTTATAGGCCTTATTATTTGCCTAAAAAGTGCATTACAATTATATAATAATTTGGTAACTGAGGAAAATTTATTATTGTATCTTCCTTTGTACAAGGTTAGTCAGGATCATTTAGAATTATTTTTTTCTTCTATTCGATCCAAAGGAGGATGGAATAATAATCCGACAGCTCGCCAATTTATGGGTGCATATAAACGCCTCCTTGTTCGAGACGAGGTCAGGGAACACGGTATTGGAAATTGCATACCACTGGATCAGATTCCAGTGCTAGTAAGTTGTAGCAGAGTAACAAGTACACCCGAAGAACACATAAATTTAAGTTTGCCTGGATATAAAATGCAAGAAGACATTTTACCAGTACCAAATGATGACACATTATGGAACGATCATGATTACTTAATCAATGATCTTGTCCTCTCTGGGTTTTCTGAACAAGTTGTAATATACATTTCAGGTTTTGTAATACGCAAGTTACAGAAAATTATAAAATGTGAGACTTGTGTTGAAGCTTTATCAGGAAATAGGGCAAATTTTCTGAACTCATTAATTCAGCAGAAAACTCATGGTGGATTAATGTATCCTTCTGGCGATGTCATAAAAATATGTCATAAAGCAGAACGTTGTTTGCGCTTTCATAGTAATTTAAATAGAAAAAATATTTTATTATTATTAACAAATGATGTAATATCTGATTGCCTTGAGAGCAAACTTTTTGATAATATAAATGATCGTGTGCTAGAAAATCCTGTCAATCATAAATATTTACTGATAAAATCTATCTGTACCAAATATTTAAATATTAGGATACATTTTATAGCAAAAAAGAAATCAAATCACATAAATCCTTTAGAAGTCAATTGACAAAACTTATTTTATTTAAGGGACAGTAATGGATATATTACGATATATTATTTTTATTACTATTGTATTTGTATATTCTTGTGTATTCTGTATTGTGAATATTTGTAAGTTTAATATAGTTTTTAGATTTCGTAAGAAAGTATGTGTATTGTTAACTATTATTTTTTAATGTATAATATTGTAAACCGTTTTTCTTCAGTATCATTTTTTGTGTTATTTGTTTAGAAATTTATGTTTGGTTTAGTGGTGATTATATAGACTAAAAAGTAATGTTAGGCATTGAGTTCAATGTTTAAAAGCAGAGTATATAGTCCTAACTTATTTACTTCCTATCTTTGTATCTATTTTTTTTTATAATTATTTTAGCAGCCTCTAAAACTCTAATTCCTCCTTTAATAACGCACTATGTTTTGATTTAATATATTATTAATAAAGCTACTTTAAAAATCACGTTTTTTTTCTAACCTTTTAAAAGTTTTTTAAAATATATTTTAGTAATAATTAATATACTTTATGCATATTAATATATTGAAAAATGAGTACTAACTACAGAAAAAATATTAATTATAAAAAGTTATACAATCTAAGTAATCTTATAGTAATTTTCATTTCAAATAAAATCTTTTAATTATAAAAAAACATTTTAATGATCCCAATCTTGGTTGTTCTTTGTTACAAAAGAGTTTCATGTTACGTATAGGTATGTTGTATAGAAAACTGAAGTTGAAACCGTTATTTTTAGTTTTCAAAATAAATTCAAGATTGCATCTATAAAATAAAAGATATCATAATAAATAGTCGATGAGTGCACCCGTATATATATAAATAAATAATAATAGCCAACAAATAAAATATCTAAAAATCGCATTTATTAAATTGGGTTCAATAAATAATATTAATTATCTAAAATAATTTTAGCAAACAAAATTCTTAAACAGATATATTGGGATTTCTATGAATAATGAAATTGTATCCGTTGCCATGTATGATACGCCACTGGGCTTCACGGCGATGTGGCAGTTGGTAACAACTTGACCTACGCTGTGCGGTATCCACTCTCTTTCCTAATCTAAGGGCTATACTGAGTACAAATGTGATAACTATAACACGAGATCACAAGCGTTTGGATCCTGTATATGCATCATTAAACATAACTATGCGACTAGATTTTATGTCTCTATTGATTTTTAACAAGCGACTGAATTTGGCAAAATGGGAAAATTAAAGAAAATAATTTTAATTTTTATACTTAAATAATTATCCAAATAAGTAATACATGTTGCTTGTATAAACAAAACGAAAATTAATATTACTATTAATTGAAACCAAAGAACATTTATGCATAAGAAACATACAATAAAACATATAACAAACATACATAAAGCATACAATAAAATATACAAAAATAACGGTTAAACACTACTAAACTAAACTAAACTAAATCCTAAACTATTCCGGAAAAATTAGATAACATGAATTCGTTAAAGTCTTAGAAGAAATTAGTCTGTAGAAAATATTTCAATACCGTTTGTTAGCATGTGAAATCTTGTCTTTGAACAGTATGCCTATGGCTGTTCCTGAATGCCCGAGGGGGTCTCTATTACCCCTTTAGATATAGTGCATTTTGTGAGTCGGACGAACATGTAAGTATTTTCTGACGCGACCGGACCACCTCCACTCCCCGTTTTCGAGGATACTGAAAACGATGGTGGCGGCCAAAATTCTTTTTAAGTATGCACAACCCCCAAATGGCCAAAAAACACCCCCAAATTGGAGTGACACGCAAAGGAGCGTGCTTCCTTGGGACAAACATCGGTTTATCTCCATTTTCGAGGATGCTGAGACCGACGCCAGCCTTGAAAATTATCCTCAATGCAAACCCACCCCCCAGACAGCCAAAAACACTCCGGAAAATGGGGTGAAACGCGAAGGAGTGGACTTCCGCCCCACAAACACTGGTTTACCCCCATTTTCGAGGATTCCGAGACTGACGCCGGCCGTGAAAATCATCCCCCATGCAAATCCACCTCTATTTTTTGGCCGTTTGGGGGGTTGTGTATGCTTAAAAAGAATTTTGCCCACCACCATCATTTTAAGCATACTCGAAAACGAGGGGGGAGGTGGTCTTGTCTCGTCAGAAAATACTTATGTTTTTCGGCTTTTTTCCGACTTACAAAATCCATTAATATATACAGGTCATCATGAATCACCTTGTATAAAGCCAAATGCATGTTTTTCAAAAATGAGAACTTCTAGATGAATGAGATTTAGTTAGGTAAGTAGAATATTGCAGACCTATATATTTCTCAATTGAAGCTATGGTGGTAGAAGGTAGAAGCTGACTAATATTTATTTCCGGACTTATCTGCTTATTCATCTAGTACGGTAATATTTTAATAATATGGTAATGTTCCAAACAAAAAGGACATGTTAAGATTACAAGAGGGATACATTTTGTTCGCAAAGTGATTTGATTTATCATTACCACTTCATATGTAATGAAAGTTAAGATATAAAGTCCTAAATCATTGAAGAGTTATAAAAATTATTATTTCATTATTATTGCCATTATATCACTATCACTATCACTATCATTAGCACCACCACCATCACTATCATTATCATATCATATTTTCGAGAGCGGGTCGTGGGCAAGGATTTTTACAACTTCAAATATTCTCTTATTTATTCATTAAGTTTATTCTGCGTATAGGTATTGTTTAACGCATTTTTATAGCATATTTGGCCTGGGCACCATCCGAAAAATCGGCAGAGGTGAAGGGTTTCAAGACACAAAGCAATTAAGAAAACAGGAGCTAAAGTAAATAAATATAATAAATAGGAAATATACAACTAAATAATCTTAAAGCGTAAACAATATTAACCAACAAACCAACGCTGATGTAAAATACACATTACATAACAGACGTGACTTTAACATTGTATTATCATAGGTTGCTATGAATTGTATTAATAACGTGGATTAAATTTAATGTGTAGATTTCCTTAATACTCTTCGTAATATATTGAGCTCTTTTAGAATTCTAGTAGCAAATTTATAATGCAAAAATGCAGATGACAGTGCCCTATAAAGCTTACTTTATGTGAATAAACAACAGTAATTAAATTATTTCAAAATTTGTAAGCTATAATTGACAATATTTCTAATAGAACTCACACTCTGTATGGTAGATAGATACTTATATACCCAAGAAATAGCAAATAGCTGTTATTCGGTTAACATAATATTATAAATAAGTATGCGTTTAGATGGTTAAACCTTCATTACAAATAATAAAAATTACCATTACAGCGTCATAAATATTAGTTCGCAAATTTTACATTTATATGACATACAGATTAATACTATTACTATTTTATTGTTATTATTTTTTTGAACATATTAGAGCTTCGGGGACGTAAGGCAGCACTGGTGTTTGGTCTACCCCGTACGAGAACCGTAGATGGTAGTAAAGCACTCGTAATGCCGCGTTATGGCGATGGATGTAGGTCGAAATCGCATATACCGGGCATGCAGACAGTAAATGCATGAGCGATTCCGGCGCCTGATGGCAGGTCCTGCAGCTGGTATCAGGAACCCCTACACCCATCACACGGCTTCGGTAGACCAAGGTGATAATAACACCATCCTGGCAGGCCACAATGAATCCCTCGGTCTCCGACTTAAGCCCAGCAGACCTTAAAAAGGCGAACGTCAGCTTGGTCGATAAACCCAGCGTTTCTATATTCTTATAGGATACACCGTGCATGGATTTATCGACGTGCCGTCCAAACAGATTCTCCTGTTCAGCGGCTTTAATCTGGGCTTTCAGATGATTTGGCGGAAGTTCAGTGACCGACTCTGGGTCGACACCTCGCCGGCCTCCTCGCCTGATGTCGAATACGAAACCAAGTTCATCTGCGGCTCTCTTTGCTGCCTTGAATAATCCTGCTCCCACTCCTGCATTTTCATGATTTCTCACTAATTGCAGGAGAGGGTCTGAGCTCCTAAGGACGTTACATGCTATACTCAGGACTACCCGGCCATGCATGCACTCCAAACTCAAGAGTCCTCGGCCCCCCGATGACGTGGGAGGTACACACGAGGAACGGACGATTTTGGATGAATGCTTCTATTGATATTCATCATCTTATGAGTACCTCTATCTAGCTGACGCAGCTCATCTACCGTCCATCTCACTACTCCATAGGAGTAGAGCAGAACAGAAACGGCAAGAATATTGTTTTACCTTGTTTTTCCTCGAAAGTTCGGATGACCAAATCTTTCGGAGTAGGCCTCTGTACGTGCCGCGGAGAGATTCCTTAATTTGTGGCACATCCTGGATGTGATGTTGTTGCACACCCAGGTATGTATAAGTCTCTCCGGCATCTAGATGTCGCAAAATGCTTCCGTCTGCGAGCTGCGCCTCTTCAGCAAAGTCCCCGCATCGTCCTCTCTTGAGGTGGACGACTGCACACTTGTCCAATCCGAATTCCATTCCAATAGCCGGCGTATACTGTTCGACCACCCTTAGAGCATTTTGCAGTTCCTTCTCTCCGGAGGCGTAAAGTTTACTCCTCTCCTGAATGCCACCTGCTCTGTGGTAACCCGCCGTGCACCGAACGTTATGGTGAAGCGAGTTTTCCAGAGCGTCAGCAGTTGTTCTATGCATCTCACTAGTGAAGCTGCTACCGCAAGACATTGGAGCAAGTGTAACAAGAGCTCATATGATGTTGTGTCAAATGCCTTACGGTAGTCAATCCAGGCCATCGATAGATTCCGT
Source organism: Leptura quadrifasciata (assembly GCA_963675555.1). Taxonomy (NCBI): domain Eukaryota; kingdom Metazoa; phylum Arthropoda; class Insecta; order Coleoptera; family Cerambycidae; genus Leptura; species Leptura quadrifasciata. The sequence goes on along the minus strand of OY776674.1, from coordinate 80,752,853 downwards.
TTATATTGCACAGAGTCCTGTGTAATACAGCGGTCTATCAGCAGGTTATCGTTGCTGCCTGCCATGCCTTTCTTGGCACCACGTTGCTCATTTATCTGCTGAAAGACCGGATCAACATGTTGTAGTGTCCTAGCGTACAATATACGTATAAATACCTTGTAGCAGGAGTTCAGACATGTGATTGGCCTATAGTTTCTCGGATCGGACAGATCTCCCTTCTTGGGGATTAACACAGTACGTCCTTCGACAAACCAGTCCGGAATCTGCTGCCCCTCGTTCAACCAAGAGTTGAAAACCCGTGCCATACGACGGTGGGTGGATGAAAATTTCTTCCACCACCAGTTGTTAATGCCGTCTGGGCCAGGAGCAGTGAAGTTCTTGGTACCAACAAGTGCCTGTTGGACTTCCTCCGTACTAATCGCCGGGCACACTTCGTCTTGCTCTCCAAAGGTTCTGTTACACAGAGCCTCGAAGTATGCTATTGCTGGAGTGCTGCTGTTGAATGGACGTGTCGTTTCGCAGATTCCCTTCTAGAATCCTTCCACATTTTGTACATTCGGCGGATTATCGACAACACGCTGTGGCTCCTTGAACAGGCGGGAGGGAGTCGTACGGAACATTGAATTTTGTTCCATACTTCGCAACCGCTTGTTCAACTTCTTCTTTATTGCCATCAGTGTGCGAATCCTACCTAAACAGTGCTGCTTGATGGTAAGCAACACTGTCAGATTTAGAGTGTGGTGTTGGCGTCTCAGTCCGACTGCCACTCGCCGGACTTTAGGCGTAAATGCCCTGCCAAATGTTACGTGTTCCACCACACTCTGAATTCGAGAAGCGTGTTGTCTGGCCGAATGTATCTTGCCTTCGATTTTTTGTACCCGCCGCTTAGCTTTCTCGATTCCGCTAGAGGCATTGGTTTGCCTTTCGCAAGGAACGAGTTGCCTAGCAGCGTTGTACACGGCAGAGTTGATTTGCCAGATGTCGGCATCCTCTGAGAGGTCCTCATCGAGGTCCATTCTAGCCAGGTCCTGGGCCTTTAGGGTAGTCCTGGTGATAAGACTTACCCTCGTCCTTAAGTCGGCTTCAGTGTACTCTGCTGGAAGTCTCCCGTCAGCGTTTCGCCGTGGTGGTTGTGCGGCTGGTACAGCTACTTGCTGACGGGGTAAGCGTTGATAACCTGTCCTGCGCAAGACGGATACTTGGTCTCTCAGATGTAGCTGAGAGAAGGCACGATACTCTGGATGCATTTCGCACCAAAGTGCGCGCAATCGTGCCATGTATCCTCTACGCGCAGGTTCGCTGCTCTCATAGCAGGTCAACAAATTATCCCGCAGTTCCCTCGTCCACCTAAAGCGCCCTTGTACATTGCAATTGTCGTCATCATTAGGACTGTCCGGTCTGGCTCCTCCCACATGTCCTTGACCCCCATCCGGCTGGGGCCGATTGTGAAGTGCCCGCTCTTGGCTGTTCATAACCAAGTGAGGAATCTCAGGGTGGTTAGCCCTGAGATCCACGTCCGACATCAGCCAGGCAGAGTTTTACCTCTGCCTGTTGCCCGGGTAGCACCGCGGAGAGGTTGCCGGTCCGTTTTCCGCTCCCAAAAAAAGTAATTTATTATTATTATTATTATTATTGTATAAAAAATTTACTCACAGCTTCAGGATTATGTAATTTAAAGAGGTTCAACGATTACTGTGATTTCAAACCATATACGGATACTGTGATGAGACTTTTAGTCTTAAGGAATACCTCATTGATTGTCTAATGAAATAACCAACGCTCCAGATATGCACGAAACGTAGTTTTTCAATTGTTGTGCAATTTGAACATTCCAAATCCACATCCACTCCTCTACTTCAATATTTCACGGCTTATATAAACCAATACAGTGTTTAGTTAGCTGAGTTTAACTCGTGAATAAGTTGTGCAAGAAGCCCTGGGTCTTATAAGGCTTCTTATTAAAGCATATGCACATTAGGGAGATATGTAACAGAGTGTCATTCCCGTTGATCATCTGCCTGTAGGAATTTTATCAAAAAACTCTCTATCGCTAATTTAATCTTTTTATGTGTACCACTGTTTTATATATTTGCACTTTGCTATTATTTACTATGATATATATTATGTCAAAAAATGTCATCATGCGAACTAACAATAAAGCCATTATTAACATTAACATAACATCTCATTAAACAGTTATATTAATTAATAATGAAAAAAATTTAAATTGATTAAAATCAGTTGACCACACATACTTCAACGTAAATTCTCACTATACAGAGGTTGCATATAAGTAATGGCCAAAACAAATATAAAATTATATGATGTTAATGTATGCATGTATGGTGTTTTTCGACCGTTACAAAGATAAGATATAAAGTCGTAAACCAGTGAAATAATATAAAAATGTACATTAAAAAATAACTACTACATTTAAAATTCATAAATACAAACTTCGTTTGTATAACCTTCAAATACTATTTTGTCAAACAATAGCATAAATACACTTTTGTCTTAAAAGTGAAGAATAGTAGCAATTTATAAATTGAATAAATAAATATATTTGGATACAATTTCCGTTGATGCAATAACCAAATCTTGGTTGAAATTGGATATTTAGAATTAGCCACTTATATAATATTATAAAGATATACAAGCCATATAGAGATTTTCCTCGCTTTTCTTTATCCTCTACATGGTTTGGGAGTTTTGGTTTAGAAACACGATTTAACCCAGGATTTAATAAAAAGGTATCAGAAAGAAGGCAACTTTAAACGATTTCCCATGACAATTCCTTAATACAATTTTGGGAGCATAATAGAAAATAAGAGATATTTCCTAATTGGAAAATTTATTTTACTGAAATATAACTGTTTATTTGAAACAATAAATGACAATATAATTTTATATTTTATTGAATTGTATAAAATGTACAGAATATCCAAATAACATATTTATAATGCAAATTATTTATGAATAAATTTGAGAGAAATTACTGAAGTATTCCAAAAATACTTGTGCGTGATTAAAAATGTGTTAAATTCATATAGATTCATACATATAGACATTGCATTTTATTAAACCGTACGAGACTCATGCTACAATAATTTTCAAGCAGCAATAAATCAAGTACCTGTTCCCACTTTATGTTTTTGTATACTATATACACGGTGTTTGCTAAGTACGTTAAGAAAATTTATTAAGTGATCATAATATTGTCACATTAGAAACTAATTTACCTCCACCATATGTCACGTTGGGGGCTAAGTGAATCAATACTTGGCAAATAAAACAAGGTGGTAAAAAACAAAATGTACAAGTTTATTGAAGGACATAATGACATATACTATGGACAGTGATAAATTGTTGCGTGGCCTGCTAGGATTCAGAAATTATCTAGGAAAATGAAATGTTGCATGAAATTGTGTACTTATGAAATAACTGTCAAATGAATGATTCACTGTTATTGAGTAGATATTGTTTATTTCTATTCCTGCTTAAAATCATAATTATGGCTGCACAAATGTTAACTTATCAAGAAAAAATGGAGATTAAAATTGTTGGTGATAATGTGAGATCGTCAAGAGAAGCTTTCCGATAATTTAGTATAAGAAAACCAAATCGACGGCCGCCACTTAACGACAGGCAGTTTAATGATATCGGTATTTTGGCATATTTTAATGAAAATCCTCGTTCAACCTTCAGGAATGCCGCTCTAAATTTAATCATATCTCGAAATATCATTTTGAGATACCTCAAACATCATAATAACTTGAGATCATATAAACCCAAATTTTTGCATTCTTTGGAGGTAGGTGACGAAAATAAAAGGTTTGAGTATTGCTTGTGGGCCCAAGGTGTGTATTTTAATGGTCTAGATCTATAGCGATGAGGCTACATTCGCCATAAACGGTGTGGTTATCGCACAGAATTTCCGATTTTGCGTAGAAGAAAATCGTAATTGGGTAATCAATTCCAGAAGTCAATATCACAAAAAATAAATGTCTGGTATTTTGAATAAGCCCTTAATTGTTCCCTTTTTTTAATGAAAATTTAAATTTTCTGCAGTTCTTGGGAAACCAGTTTGCGAACGAGATTTAAAACCTGCAGGGAAGAGAACAGTTATATTTTCAACTAGATGGATGCACTCCATACCATGCAGTAATTGTCAGGGCGTGGCTCAACCAGAATTATCCCGGTGGGTGGATTGGACGTAGTAGACCATTGATAGCCTGGCCGCCAAGATCGCCGGATAGGACATCCCTTGATTTTTATTTGTGAGCTACTTTTAAAAGTAAGGTATATAAATCTCGACCACAAAATAGGCAGGAACTATATGACAGAATTACACTGGCTTCCCAAGAAATCTCCACGGAAGGGATAAATGTATAGGAATTGAAGGCGGCTTAGTAGAGAGAACCTACATTTAATTGTTCTATTTGTTCATTTGTAATATTTGGTAAACTACTTTCGCTTTTTTATTTATTTGTTTGTTACTCCATATAGTATGAAAATATTAAAATTATTTGATAATTTAAAATTTCTAAATCGAGCACTAACGTTTTTTTAATAATAAACCATTCATTTTACAGACCTTTCAGTCAAGGTACTCTTTTCTTAAATGCACAATCACATGCAGCACTGAGTTTTCCTCGGCAATTACCTACTTTATGTTTCTCTCAGGAAAAAAACAAAAATTCGCCAACTTTAAGAGAGATTTTTCGTGTAGTTTTCCCTCCTTTTTCTAAACCCCTGTATATGATCGTAATAGCTCAGAATTATTTCCAGTGATAAATTTTGTATAAAATTTGTTGCGAAAATCTTCAAGCGTTGCTGAAATATCTGAAAATCGTCTTTTGGGTGCCATCTTTATAAAGCTATGCTTCCTTACGAAGCATTTTAGGACATACCTTCATTAGAAGTTTTGTGCTTGAAATTGGCCATATATACTTAAAATGTCGACGATTTTGCGCACCATCAAACATCTACTCACTGCTAGATTGCTCTACACTATACGCTAATCTTGTAGTGGGTACCATCTACATTTTCACAGAATAACCTGTTTATGGTTAACAAAAGTAGTGCAACTATTGACACTTGTCCCTTCTTTCGTAATTCAATATTCAGCAGGACAGATAGCCAGGAAAGTAATTGTTTAAAGGATAGAATTCACCCGATAACATAAGTTATGAGATGCATTTGTACACCAATTCAAACAAAACATATACTCTTCTTTTATGAACTCAATGTTCGTAGAGGCGTAGAGGTATAGCCGACAAATTAATTGTTAAAGGAACTTGTTTTGTATTACGGGGTATAACGGATATTTGATCATTGAGAGATGTGATTTTTTCGCTGTATTTCGTTTTGGTAGTTATGTACCAAGGTTTTCTCGAGGGTAAATTAGGTAGCGTACAAAACGTCAAATTGGAGTAGAAGTGAATGTCGGTTTATAAGATAAACTGGACGCCCGTTGGGTCAAATTTAGTAATTACTAGTGATACAGTAAGGGTAACTCTGCTCATATTCGAGCTAGGACAAAGTGAGAAAATATATATATATTAAAGTTCACTTGATATTCCCCAAGTAGAAAATTATGTAACTGGAACACGGTAATAATATGGGATATGTTATAGTTTAGTTACACAATAAATTGCAGTTATTCTTTTCAAAAGGGAAAACTGAAAATTGGCAACGACGTTGATCTTAGTTCTCTTGAAGCAGGGCACAGTGTAGAATGTGTCCTGCCAGGAGCGGATAGGTCAGCCATCGCAGATGGTAATACCAAATCGGGTGTCAATTTTTTTTCGTTCTGGACAATTTTGATTGAACCAGAGCAGTTCCTTGGGTCATGACGCGATGTTTCTGGGTGATTTAAGGTAGCAGTGACCGCGACACCACTAGAAATGGCATAGTAAATAACCGACTAACCAACTCTGCCCTTGTCCAATCAAAATTATAGTTTTGTTTTTTCTCCTGGGAAAAAATAGGTACTATTGTGGCCACTAGTACATAAAAAGCCACTTTAAAACAGAAATACAACCACCCTCGGTATACGGCAAGTATTAAATTCTTTTTGGAACGACAAAAGATGATAGTAAAAGTAAAGAAAGTTGAAATTTTGGATAATATTCAATGTAACATTTTTTTTTTTTTTTACATTTATTTGACGTCGGCCTATTTCCGCTACTGAGGCCTAACACCGACGCCTGTAGACGAGCTACCCCCAACCAGGAATTTTACCGAACCTCTTCCCTTAAGAAGAGTAGGGATCTTTTACTTGCCTAACATTTAATAGACAAGGGACCGACGGCTTTACATCCCCTCCGAAGGATGGTATATCTCCTATACAACCCTCGCCTAAGGTTGTACAGCTTCCGCGCATACACTGATATACAAACCGCTGGAAGATGTGTGAGGCGAGGACGCGGCCTTCGTTGGAACGGTCACCCGGCGCCTTACGTTGCTTTACATCGCATATCGAAGTATGTACATAGTAAAGACGCACCCACGCTCGCCCCACAATGTAACATTTAAAGGACATTGTCAAAAGAGTAAAGTACACTAGGTGAAAGAAAGAATAATTAGGAATTAGAAGGATTATTTAAAGGCATTGACCTAATTTAAATAAAATTTGCACAAACAAGTAAACAAATGATTTATAAAGTCATAGTTGAAAATTTTATTTTCTTTTTTGCTGTTGATTTAATGTTATTTTAAACATTGTTCTATCTATCCATTCATATTTAAAGTTTATTCTGCATTTAAATATATTGATATTAATTTATTATCATTTATATACTTCATTCATTTGATTGAATTATCCAGAGTTTACATTCAATATTATAGAGAGTTTATTAAGTTTAATTATTTAATATCTTAAAAAGTAAAATTCATTACGTGTAAATGTATTAAAACAGCAGAAACTGTTTTAGTACATGTATTATAAAGTTGAGTCGATCGTCGATATAACGGTATAAAATGTTGATAAACAATAGCAAATAACAAGAAGAATGTCATTGCTATCGAAATGTCGTTTTAAACCGTAAGTGGGCGTAAGTATCGCAGAATACAAGGAAAGTCTAATAAGTCTAAATGCATTATGGAAACCAAAAAATTGCGTCAACAGTATAGAACGCGGTTTCGCTGTTGTCGAATGACACATGATTCGTATTTTCTCAACTTTTACCAGAACACTAATATTTAGCCAATATTGGCTTAATATTACAAAAACGTTGACTCAATGTAAAAAACGCAACATTGAACCAATACAAAATGTGAACATTTTTGTATATAGACTCAATATTGGTTAAGCTATATTCAACGAATATTTAAAAAATCATATTGCATAATATTTTATTCCAATATAAATTATTATTTGAAGTCATATATTGACCCAATATTTAATGAAAATTTAGTCTAATGCCCAAAGATGGTAAAGCTATTTCTTGTAATTATCATAAGTTACAATTTTTGAATAATAATTATTTTTTTAAGAACCTCAATAACAAGATCTAGAAGTGATTGTAGTAAAACCGCCAGCTGAAATATTTAACCTGTGTATGGTAGGTACAACTACATTATCTGTAAAACTACTAAAGGCATCTTGGACCTTTGCTAGTACAGATTAAATGAGCATCACCACAGCGAATTTCTCTTTGTCATTATTGAATCACATTGCCTGGAGACCGTAAGTCAGAAATTGTACACTTGTACAAGCATATCGTAAGGAGAGCCGTCTATGCAACTTATTGCAATTAGCCTAGGCGTAGCATGACTATCCAATATAGATATAAGTCGGTTAAATAATATTATTTAAAAGAGAGTTTAACAATATAATCTCAATATGAATATCCCGATATTTTAAAATTAATATTTGTCGTTATCAGTTGATGTTTGTTGTGCAATATTACTAAAAAGTTCAATAACAACATAATAACATATACACTTTCCAATATTGGAAAATTAATATTTATGGGTATTAGAAAATATTGCCTAAACAATATAATTTCACACATAGTTGACAAATATGAGTTAAATATGAATTTTCCAATATTTTATATATATATCAATCGATATTTTTTCTACAATATTATCAAAAAATGTAATAACCATATATGCGAATATAGACTTTTCAATGTTGTAAAATTAATATTAATAGATATTTATCAATATTGTCTGCGTATATCTGGATTGGAATGTGTTAAAACAATATACTATCAACATAGGCACACCGATATTTGAATACTAGTGTATATTAATATTGGTTCAATATTTTTGTTACAAAATCAATGTATCTATATTGATCCAATATTGAACCACGGTCCAGCCAATATTATATTCTACCTGGTAATTAATCCAAGTCACGGGTAGGTATGCTGCAATCACATTGATCATCCACCCGTTACACCAAGTTTCTCACGTAGATTTGATTCTCATAATAGTTGTGCTTATGTTTTCTTGATTATAAACATTTACAAATTGAGTAAGTATTTCCCCTTTATATTGCTTTAAAGTTATATTCCCAAATATATAAACGATAGCCCTTAGTAATTTGGGTGTTTACAATAACAATATAAAAGTTGAATTCAACGAAGAGAATTACAGCTTTTAACTGTGCTGGTAATGAATGTAAAGTTTTGTATTTATCAAAATTATAATTCCCTATTATATAGGTGCGTTATAATTTCTGTTGAAAGTTGAATTGAATTCTATTCTTTATAATGTGGTAATAAATGCCGTTTCAAAATACTATAAATTCTATTATGCAATCCATTTCTTTCTAGTATTAGCTAGGATAAGATAGTTGTTTTGATATATTCCACAATAGTTTGTTTTAAAAGTGTTTAATCATTTTTTGAATAATGCTTCATGCAATGGCACATTCAGAATTTAGAATCAATTAATCAAATTTATTGCAAAAGAGTAGTTAAAATACGCACTTGGTTTATTGTTTCATTAGTTTTGTTCAGATTTATCTGACATATGTTTAGGCCTTGCGACCATTATCAAAGAGTCTTAAAAAGTTTTTAAGACATATGTCAGAGAAATCTGAACAAAACTAATGAAACAATAAACCAGGTGCATATTGTAACTATTCTTTTGAATATTTATAATTATTCTATTGAATATGTTTCATCAAGAACCTACCGCAGATTCAATCAAATTTATTGCATTTTTCCAATTACAATTTAATAATTACAATGTACTTAAGATATAATAACAATATATATTTAATATCTATTTTAATATAATTAATCGTTATTATTATGTAGTACACCTAGATTGTATAAACATTCTGCGTGTGTACCAGCAATAACTTAATTATGTTGTAAACCTTAATTATTATTTAAAATATCCCTACATAATGATCGCAAGCGAAATCTAGATCAGTAGATGACAATACAATATTCAATATTTTAACCACCTACCAATAATTTCGTAAATTTCTATTTGTTATTTATTAAATAATCAGTTTTTTATTACAGAATAGCCCTATGTATATTGCTTAAAATGGACAGGTAAAATATTATAAACTTTTGGACCATAATACGTTAAAAATCTTTTTGTTGTACATGTTGTATTGTACTCAGTAAATTTTTGCTTATGTGTAAATATTAGTACAGACTTGGTATACAAGAGTTGCAGATTAAATACATTAAATTATTTGAATAGTAGTTCAGTGGAGTAGTATTTATTTTTTCCTAAGATAATTTTTACTTCCACGTCCAGCGGAAGTATAGTAATACGCGAAAAAATTTTTTATTGGAACATGCTTAAAATGTCATGAAACGTCGAGATTTTAAATTTGAGCGAAAAAAAAAATGTACTATCTGTCGGTCCCTCTGTCTGTAACATTTTTACTCTGGAACCTTTATGATATTGACTTGAAATTTACTTGTTTATATTTTGATCTAATTCCGTTGAAGGGTTCGGGGGTAAATGAGGTAAATAAGGGGCAATAGGCAAAGCAAGCAGGTAAGAATCCATACAATTGCAATTTAGGGCATGTACGAAAAGTCAATTTCTCAAAAAAAATTTTTGCGTCAGCGACCCCCCCCCCCCCCCCCCGGCCCACCTATTACCCTCAATATCACCCCGATACTATTATGAAAGAGAGTAAATAAATTAAACTGTGATTTAGTATGTATACAAGAACCAAGGGACTCTAAATATTTTTTTGCATTAGCCACCTGCTCTACCACACCCATTGCCACCGCCGCCCTATTCTCAAAGGGAGTAAAACATTAAATTGGGACTTAGTGTGTGTACCAAAACCAAGGGCCTCTAAAATTTATTTTGGCGTTAGCTACCCCCTCTACCACCCCCCCACCCTATTATTAAAGAGAGTAAAAATTTAAATTGATATTTAGTGTGTATACGAGAACCAAGGGACTCTAAAATTTTTTGGCATTAGCCACCTCCTCCACCACCCCCATTTCCACCCCCACCCTTTCCTTAAAAGGAGTAAGAAATTAAATTGGGATTTAGTGTGTGTACGAAAACCAAGGACCTCTAAAATTTATTTTGGCATTGTTACCCCCTCTACCATCCCCATTGCCACCCCACCCTATTATTCAAGGGGATAAAAGATTAAATTAGGATTTAGTGTGTATAAGAGAACCAAGAGCTTCTAAAATTTTTTTTCATTAGCCACTTAAATTACTTCTACTTTCACCAATGTTTACACTCTGCTCCCTATTTTGAAGATAAATTCTGAACAAGTCATTAACTGTACCCCATATACCAAATTCGTTGAGTTGGTTAAGGAGAATATCATGCGACACCGTATCCAAGGCCTTGACCTAATCAAGAAATTTTGCGATGTTTTTTATTATTATTTAGAGCTTTATGTATAGTTTCTACAACCTCATACATACCATCCTCAATACTTTTACTTGGACAATTTCTAATTAGGTTGTGTTTGTTAACTCTTCAAACTTAGTACTTTTATGTATCATGTTCAGATGGAAGAGCATGGATACAAATATAAAAACTAGATAATTTCTCATACGCGTGGAAGTTTTGCTAAAATAATTCATATTTAATACTGATCTATCAAGCAATGAAATGTAAAGACATATTTTATTTAAAAGGTCAATTCTTATCCCGTAAAGGTTTCAGTATTTTATATTTGCAACGGTTTATGAACTGAACCCGTTCATAAAATGTTCAGGGATAAAATAAATATTACCAGACTATTTACATCAAAAGTAAACAAGCTAGGAACATTGATTATAATGTGTATATAATTAAAAACGTAATTAAGTCGAGTAAGCGATGCATGTTAAAATGTATGTCCACAGCGTATGTCCACAATTTCGAATAATTATCAAGACTTATATTATTTAAATTCTACAACATAAGCATCGACATTGCGTTGCTCATCTCAATTTAATATTTATTTGTGCGCATGTTAGTGACATTGGGTTGAACGAATGAAGATATTTCCGAAGAGAACCGTTATTGACACTGGCTTTGATACTTTTATGAAAAACAAAGTGCGGAGCTAGTTTGCCAACGACAATTAATAGCTTCAGCATTTGAAAGCAGAGAATTTACAAACGGATTACTTATGTTGTTTTATAAAGGTATACATTTTGGTTTGAGATTTTATCATGGAAATGTTTACACTTACCAAGTTTACATTTAATAAGACGAATTCTCAATAAAGGATTACAACTAATAGAATTTAATTATTGAGAAAAGAATTTCCTTTATTGTAATAGCTCTTAGTGTTCTTAGGAGGAACTAAGTTAACAGATGCGACTACTAAGCATTGTTTCGCTAATAATAATTTCAATTCTATAGAATGACAGGTTTGTATTTAAATTGGTAGCGTCATTTAGCAATTAAATAATATTGTTATACAGTTTCACTACCTAATTTTAATTTCTGAATTAAAAATTAAAATTTAAAAGCACATGTTTTAGTTAAAATTGCAAAATCAGTCCTAGTTCAAATATGGAGGGAGTAAACTCGTAAAAATCAAGAAAAGAATGCAAGATAATTTTTTTCTCAAAAACCGCTCTAACGATTTTTATCAAATTTGACACATGGGGACTCATTTAGCACTAGTATCAGATGACATAACCTGTTACTTGTTACGTTTGATTTTGTCATGGCAATTATAAGGATGGAATTTTGCATTTGTTTGGTAGATAAAAAGAAAGTCTACTTATCACTAGCATTTTAGTTAATTATTATTATTTAGTTGAGTAAATTTAGTCATTAAAATCACTTGTAATTTTAAATTTTAATAATTACATACAACAATAGTTCAACACTAAATATATAAAAAGATATGATTGGTATTTTAATTCACACATTAAATAGAGCTTGAGTTGTTTGTTTAGTATTTGTATTTCGTATCCATTTTCCATTATTATTTAAAAAACCTTATATATTTTTCTTTACGTTGTATTTGTCTTGACAGGGTTTAACTATCAAACATTCAACTACTGGGAAATCGTACTTTAGTCTACTAATAGCTTTCAGTTTACACAAGGTACTTGCTTTGACTGGCATGTTTGACTCTAAAAATAATAAGCGAACATTAGTTTTGTACATTATAAACAAGGAAGTATCCTATCTGTACTTTGTACATGCCTAATATTGAATTAAGTTTGTTTTGGTTATACAATGGGGTATATGTCGTCTAGTTATTGCAGTTTCCTTGTTATGCCCAGAATATACTAAAAAATCACCACCACAACATCGTAGCACTGTAAATGTCAGGATAAATAACAGATTACTTCGAGTACTTACCTTAGTATTCAGTAGTATACAATTATTTTGGTTTATTCTTTGTAATGTTCAATTTTACTGGAGGTTATGAGGTTTGTTGTCAGGCTGTCAAATTGTTTTCTAAGTGTATTCAATTATTTATTGGTCGTACACTACACCATGGATTCAGTTCCGTTCTGATTAGTTAATTAGATAGTTAGAGTTGTTTCTATAAATTCACACTTAGTATTTTCAAAACTTATTCTTTAACTTTTCCTCTTTCATATTAAACAGGTAGTATTTGAATAGTTCATTGTGGGTTGAATAGTTTGTTAGTTGTCATTATTATTTTTAATCGAACAGACCCTAATATCGTTCAGGTTAAGAATCGAACAGACCTTGTATCGGTCAGTGATAGCGCATGCGCATGGTTTTGAAATAAATCATATGTTGAGTCCGTTGGTAACTTCCAAGTTAATCTTAGAAATGCTGTATCATCACCGTAATATTAGTAGTTACTGTGATTAGTTCTGCACCATTGATGGGATATTGGAAATATCGTCAGCTCTTGCTGGATTGTGCGACTCGTATTTGGAAATGCTCTACACATGGGACGGGTGTCTTCAAAATACAAACTGTTATAACTATGTTGGGTTACGTCATGCTTATGGAACGTGGAAAGGAAGGTGTATTGTAGTGTAGTCGACGAAATTTTGTATAGATGGAGTTACGAGGAGTTCGAGTTAAATATTTTATTTAGTTAGCCTAACTATAAGGATTTTTGTCATTTTCATTTCATAAAATGGCTACGTCAATTTTAAGAAGCAATTAGCAATTACTGGTATCAAGCTGGGGAAGGATGGATGGTTCCACACTGAAGTCACAGTATTTTAGTAAAATAGCCGAGGTGGTAAGGTGATCAGAGTGTTATCGGGACCTGAGGTTACCCTGTTACCATTGCAATTAAAGCGGTAACATACTTCCTAATAACGCAGGGATGGAGCCTGGCACATTTTTTTCCTATATTAAGTTTTATTAAATTTGATAGCCATGAAAGATTCTTTAATTTTGACTAAATAATGTCTTTTAATTCATTTAATAGGGAAAGAAAAGGAAGACACGCATGATGGTATCGTGTTAACTAAAAAAGTTCATTTATTCAACATAGTAATAAATTAAAGCCATATTAATTTTGCATTATCTTTATTTTTGAAAATTGCAATAGTTCTTGTTACTAATTATCATTTTTTATATGTTACCTAGTCCTCATTATGGTGTACTTTTTGTAGGCACTTTTCTTGTTTATAGTAGTCCCTCTACAGTTATCATACATCCATTTATTATTCCTTTACTGTATCTAAGATAGTTATCAAATATCAAATAAAGTTATTACTTTTATACCCGTATTACTATGTTTCCAACTTTTTTCAACAATTAATTTTAATAATTCGGTGAACTCTAATTTTCTCTTGTTTATTTAACCTGAAAACTGTTAAGGGCGTGATCTGATAAAATCAATGTCTTGCAACTTATTACTTAAATTTATTTTCGCTGCTGATGTTAAAATATCCTGCTGCTAGTTTATTATAATTACAATTTTGTACCAAATTTACTTCAAACTAGTTAAAAAAGCTATTAACAAAACCATAAACATCAACATCAGTCACAATCAACTCAACTTAGATAAAAAACACAATTTCTTTACCTGAAATTCAAAATCAATCTTGAAAAATGGATTACTCCCAAATGTACATTTTCCGTTCTCTAAAGACATACCTAAGAGATACAACTTCTGTGTAAGTGGATTTCTTACTTGATAACGTATTGATTTAAATGAACGTTGACTGCTTAATGGCATACCGACTGATGAATTATTACTAAATTCTGTTTATGATGTGTACCGGGAATATGGCAAATCCCATCTTATTGACATATCACAGCAGAAGTTTTATCCCCTAAAAATGAAACTAAGTAACTGAAATATATTGAAAAATAAATTAAATGTATCCTGCTATATCCGTTGTAATATCGCAATAAAAATAGTAAAACTTTCAGACAAAAAAACCGTGTATGGAAGCCTGGTTGAACTGCTCTCATTTGAATTTGTTTCATAATTAGGGGGATATGTTTCTACCATTATAAGATTAATTTACCCTAACTGCCAACTTTAAAAACAATATTTTACAAGCGTTATAAAGAAATTTCGAAAAATCAAAAATCCTATTTTCACAAAATTGGCTTAAGCTATTTTGATTACTGAGAAATATGTTGTACAGGGTATTAAGGCAATTAAAATTTTTTTACACAATTCCACAATTGAGATGAAGTTAAAAACATTTTTTTAGTCTGTAATATGTATGTAATTCCATGAGAATGTGGCCCAACTTAATTTTTAGGTTATGAATAAAATAAGTATCAGTTGGACAATACACGTTTTTCTATTATCCTATACACCTAGTCTTCGTAACTATCTTCCTCTGTCAGAAGAATCATAGTATCATATTAGAGCATATATTTTTTGAAACCATACTTGTTATATATATCTTAAACTTGCAATTCCCCCTAAACTGATGAACATTTTATCAGTACAGACAATAGCACGATATGACAAACAAACATTCTTCGCAAAATTGTCATTGAATCCCTAGCGGTGTGGGAAGTGGCTCCGTCCTGTTGAAACTGTATTCTTCGAATTATCCACACAACACAACGAAGTTGTTGCTTAAAGATGCGATGCCTGTTGATAACTGTGTGATATAACAGTAACCGTCAAGTCATTTTTCTTAAAGAAGAACGGCCCAAAATTTCCAAAGGCAGATGCTGCACACCACACAGTAACATTTTTGCTATGATGCGGTGCTTCGTGCAATTGCAGAGGATTTTTCGTTGCCCAGTAGCTAAAGTTTTGTTTGGGAACATATCCGGAAAGATGAAAATGAGCTTCATCTGACATCAACAAGGGTTTCGGGTTTTCAGCAAATAGCCCTTCGACACGTTCACAAAAGTCAACGCTTGTTCCAAAATCTTGAGGCAGAAGTTTTTGTGCGACTTGAATTTTGTAAAGATGGAACTGTATTTTTTTTAGAATGCTGCGATAATGTAACTACGTTTCGAAATATTGAGTGCTAATGCTTGTTGTTTTGCAGATTCTTTAGGACTTCGGCTGCTCTTATCCTTTCAGCATTTTCAAGTGTGCGTACAGAACGAGTTCTTCTTTCGGTTTTTCTGTGGTACATGAAACAGTACTGCGAAATTTGTGTACCCACTTTTTAATTGTTATTCGACTAGGAACTGGATCTCGTGGATTTAAATGAAAGTGCCGACGAAATAAACTCTGGGTGATTACAACAGAATAGTTATTTTTTAAATAAGCTTCAACCGCAAAAGAACTTCACAGCTAACTGACATTTTTCGCAAACGCTTTGACAAATCATTTATCATGACATGGATTAACTTTGAAAAATGTGTCCCATTTTTAAAAATTCTGGGAGGTCTTGGCGTTTATTTTGCTCTGGTCACTGGACTAATACCCAAAAGTCTGATAAATACTGAAAAGATCCATTTTCATCAATAATTTAGTAATATATTATTATCAATCTTGCATCTCAGTAATTCTTGACATTTCTGATCCAAGGAAGTCAAAGTCACCATCTTAGAAAACCAAAAGCTTTTACGTACATTGGATGGCTTAAAAAATAATATCAGGGAACACATCAGACAGGCCTGTTCGAAACGAAGTTACACTTTTTGAAAAATTGTAGGCACAGATCCATTACATAGTGACATTATTGGTTGCATTCGAACTGGTGTTCGAATACAATACATAGATAGACAGACAGTTTTTATTTCACCATTATACGTTACATAATTGAGAATTTGCAGCGAGTCGGAAAATCAGCCGACAAGCAGCTGCATTACAAAATAAAATAATTTTGTTTTGAGTAAATACAAAACATATACAAATTAAAGGCAATAACAAGAACATATACTGTATATAACGTTTACGGATTATCAAACAAAAAATATAAAAGTATAATGTATAAAATGGGTATAAAAAGTACGAACATTCTGCAAGTATTGGCCGATAACACTCGAAAGTGGAATGGCAGAACTTAAGAATGAAACGTTTTACATTATTTTTTAAGGAAGTTTCGTTGTTTAATATGAGGTTTTAAATGGTTTTAAATAGATTTAAGTTGGGGGAATTGTTTGCTCTTAGACTTAACCTGTACATGTGTTGTACTCATGATTGTCCAACCGAATAGAGAGAGAGAGAGAGAGAGAGACTGGATGCAATAAAAAGGATCGTTGGGAATCTGTGACTTCTATCAGCAAGTCATTAACATTTTGGTGTTTACAATATTTAATTCTTTTGTAGATTACCAGAATTAACGACATTATCCGGGCAATTGTTTATTTCAAAGTTAATGATTCTCCAACAGTCTCTGCTTTTATTGGCTGAGTTTTTGATAAATTTATTGCAGCCATTTTTAATATCATTATATCTCCCTACGCAGAGCGCTGTATATTTAATCAGCAATATGTCTGGTCACATTATAAATTAAATTAAGGGGTGTCCCTTGCGTAACGAATCGGAAAACCAATTGATTGGCATCTTTTTATTTAGACAGAAATATTTTATTTACCAGAATATTAAATCTGTTTACCAGGAGGTCAGATAAGTGCTTACTATGGTGTCAGGCAAATCGCTTCAAAGCTTTTCCAAACCATTATTTGTAAATCTCCTGCGAAGGACGATAGACGGCGCTTCCGTATTATTATATATTTTAATAAACTGACTAAAATTGTCGAAAATACAAGGATCTATGACGCCCACCACATAGTCATCTTCTCCCAAATTAGTTACAGTATTATCAATGCAACTGGCGGAATGGGCTGTAAACTCTGAAATAGTTGCTGTTCATCCGAAGGAATTTAAGAGGCATAACAGGTCGTTAAGATTATCCGAAGCAGATCTAAAATTTATATTGAAATCTCCGGTAAGTACTATCGTATAATATTTATCAGGGAGAGATTCCAGCAGAGCCTCCAGTCTCTCTAAAATGTTAGAGAAGTCCCCAATACATGATCTATATATAGTAATAACCGCCGTTTTTGTACTTAAAATCTCAATACTACAGAATTCTGCATCGATTTCGAAGCAGAACTGTGAGAGCGATAACGGTTTAAATACGATATTATTTTCTTTACAAAGATGCAGACACTACCTTGTGTTCTTTTAAATCTGCAACTCGCAAAAGGATCATATGGACACCCTCAGGCCAGGCGTTAGGACGAGTAGTATTAATTGTGGATACATGGACTTCATCTCGTCGACTAACACTTCAGGAAAATTAGGCTTTAGGAACTTTGTTAGATCAGTAACTTTGAGAATAGTTTTAAAAGCATCATTTGATATCATTTGGCCAATTATTGGTTGGTTCTTTTCCATTTATTTCTCCGAGCTACCTAAGTTTTAATTTGAGATATGGCAACCTCAACATCTTGTTTTGTAATTTTATTTATTGTAGGTTAGAGAATCTGTTGAGAGTTTAGTTTATTTTCATTTGCGCCAGAACCACTGGTAAATATGTAAATTTCCTTTCTGGAGACGTAGTCAGATTGTGATGATTGAGATGACGGATTAGGTTTCCTAAACGGCTCAGTTCTGGTTTGACAGATGGCGCAAGAGGTGCATTGTATGCATATTCACTATTAGGTTTTCTAATATCGATTAATATATTTAATAAGGAAACTTACTCTTTGAGAGAGGTGATAATCACTTGTTGGCTAGAGATCATTAGGTCTTTTTGCTGTAGAAGTTTATTTATATATGAAATTTCAATTTTATACCTAAATGTTCATCTTTCGAACTATGGAAAGATATGTCCTTGCCCTCTTCAATATCTGTGTTTGCGAAGGGATCACAGCAATGTATGATTGTTTCACTAATAAATTCAGCTTTTTTAAGTAGACCAGCACAGCTAGTGTGCGGGACAGTTCCACATGTAACACATTTCATACTATACCATTTTTTTTACATTTTTTGCATGGATTTACTGGGGTCGAGTTCTTTATGTTCATTACAGTAGGCGCCATATTTATACAATAGTGCCATAGCGAACAGTGTGACAAGCGTGCCAGCTCAGCTGCACAGTATGCTAAACTTAACTGAGTAAGTGGAATAGTACAAGTTTCATAGTAAATTGTTAATTTACTCACTTATGAGTATGCATTATATTATTTTACCATATTAATAATATATCTTTACAAATACAATATGACCAATTCCATAATATGTGTATTTCGTGAAATAATGCACTGGAACTGGAATATATTGTTTCTAAAAATAAACGACTCTATGCGGTTTGTAATTTCAGGAACTTTCAGTTGCTTTAAAAGACCCAACTAAAACTACAGTTTTATTACTATAGGATGGTCAGTACATAGAAAATGACACCGTAATTCCAGGTTCTTAAAGATGCATTTTCAGCAGAAAGGTGTGATTCAGTTTTAGTGTCTCCTCTCTTTAAAAACATTTTAAAATATTTCGAAATACTACCATAAATGCGATACGATGTTTCTTATTATACTTAAAAGGGGCTCATTTCTAACTTCGAGTACTTTTGTCCATTGTTCAAAGTATTATTTTAGAAACAAAAAACGAATACTTGAGTAACATTCATTTATGTTGCTAAAATTTGAGGACGTAATAATGCTGGGTCACGTTAGAAGAGAAATATTTCATTGCAATAAATTTACTCGAAACTAGCTCGTAAATATTTTCCCATTTTCCAACGAAGGTTACTTTCCACATCAAATACAAGTTTAGTTTGTAAGTGTTGTTGGTTTAAGTACTTGCAGGTAAAATTTTAAGTGTTTGTTTACCCTAATGTATTAATTATGTTAATTTTATTTGATTTTGTTGTTGAAGTTCTTAGCTGAAAATATTACATTTTTAGCTATACGGCGAAAGGCAAATAGCAAACTGCTATTATAAATAATATCATTTACTCCTACAACACACTCCAAGGATGAAAATGTTGCTTTGTTTCAGTATGAACACTTTTGTGAAAGGTCGAACTAATATTTTTTTAGCGAATAATGCCAATAAAACTGGTAAAGGGAATATAAAGGATATAACCGCATAATTTGTTTTTTGCAAAGTAAAGTATGGAAGAGAGTCTTTTTTACTTTATTACTTTGTATAAGGACTTTTTAGTGTCTAGGCAAATTAATTAATATTATTATATTCTAATAAAAGCATCGGCTTTGATTTGAGTCCATTGCTAAAACAGCAAATTTTTCAATAATATTTAATTGAAAATTCGAGGTACTAAACATAACATTATAACGGTGCAAAATCTTCTCAAACAACATGTGACTCAAATATAAGTTGGATGGAGATCAGGTGTCTCAAAATGCATGAAGTTGAGTGGATGATAGCGTACATACAGTTTTATTCCACCGCTTAAGTACATCTACGTACCTGTATTATAAGAGCATTTATTTACATCATTTATATCACCATTTACAGAATAATTTTTGTATTTAAGTCTGAATACCTATCGCAATGCACTTGTACAATGCATAATGTTTTGGTATATCATAAACGCCTTCCTTCCATATCCTACTTTATTTGTACTTTTATTTTGGTAAATACTTTGTAAACAGTAATCTGTTTAGCAATTTATTTTCAATATTATATAAAATTTCAAAAACGGATGAATTTTTTTTTTATACATTTATTTAACGTCGGCCTATTTCCGCTACTGAGGCCTAACACCAACGCCTGTAGACGAGCTACCCCCAACCAGGAATTTTGCCGAACCTCTTCCCTTAAAAAGGGTAGGGATCTTTTACTTGCCTAACATTTAATAGACAAGGGACCGACGGCTTTACATCCCCTCCGAAGGATGATATATCTCCTATACAACCCTCGCGTAAGGCTGTATAGCTTCTGCGCATACACTGATATACAAGCCGCTGGAAGATGTGTGAGGCGAGGACGCAGTTTCCGTTGGAATGGTCACTCATCCAAGTACTAACTGCGCCTGTCGTTGCTTTACATCGCATACCAAAGTATGTACATAGTAAAGACGCACCTACACTCGCCCCTAAACGGATGAATAACATTTACATCTTTTGTTGATATATACTGGACCATTATACAGAATGTTTAAATAATCTACTGACAAACGAAAACTACATTCTATACTTACGTGATTTTAAGTCGATTTGAAATAAAAACATAAAATTTGGTACATTTATTAACCTAAAAATGAACCGTCGTTTGCTATAAATATGATTTTTCTATTGCGATCATAAGTGTTTCATTTGAAGAGACCAACGGACATTTTAATTCATATTTTCTTTCCATTTTTTATATCAAATTTAAATACTTTAAAGTGTTTTCTGATATTAAGATATTTTTTTGATTTTTCAAACCCAACATTTCATTGCTAGTGATCATTGGAGAACTTATGCAAGGAAATATGAAAAGTTAAAATTTTTCTCGAAAACGGTGCATTATAGCGATAACAAACAAGAGTACCTTAATGTTTAAAAAAACTAACATAAGATAGTATCTAGAATTTGGAGTTTTCGTTTGTCAAGGGAGTTTCTTCACACCCTGTAAACTAAGAGCTATTTTCAAAGTGTGTAAGAATCTCCCTCAACTTTTATAATCCGTTCAGTTTAAGGAAACAACCCTATGCTGGATCTGGGTTTTGACGGTGGGAGCGTTTTCGTATAAGTGTTATTTTTCACAAATCAATAACGCTGGGAGACAAATAAAACCGATAATCAATTTTAATTATCTGATGTTGCTAACATGGTTTGCGAGACGCACCTCGAGTAGTGTTCAAATATTTTGGCGTTTCGTAAACGTGGTTTTCAGACCCCAAAAATATTGATTTGTGAATAAGGGCTTTCATACGAAAACGCCGCGAAGCTGCCAGGATGTGGACCCAGCGTAAGGTTGTCTCCTTAAATAGGATTTACAGACCATAAAAGTTGAAGGAATTTTTCAGGCACACTTTCAAAATACCGTAGCCCTTGCTCTATTATATGACTTTGTTGAAATTAGATAATGAAAACTAACGACTACCTGTTCAAATCAGGTAAATATAACCAAAATTCGAATTATTGATTCTAAAAATGCAAATGCCAATACAATGTGTAATTTTTAAAGTCAGCTTGATTTATCTGGGCTTTATGATTTAACGTTATTTTGAATTTAACCTATTTTTCTATACGCTATCATATTCTGCCTTCTCATCTCGTGGAAAGCAAAATCTGCATAATACGCTTGTGTCACGAAAAATAAACAGCTCAAATTATCTGGTTTACCGCATCACGATATAAAAAAATGCATAAAACATTCAGTTTTTATGCGTTTGTTTTTTCCAAGCACAATAGTGAAATCTGCTACAGATGCCTTCAAGCGTCTGTGCAAGATTTATGAATCTAAATGGATTTGTCAATACGTCATGCTTTTCAAGATAATATATTTTATATTCTGCTGTTTTTGCCAACTTGTTTGCTGCAGGGAATAACAAAACTACATTTTACAAACATACATATCTGCAGGAATGCACAAACAATATATTTTGTCAAAATGAACACACCACAATTATCGATAATGAATTCCAAATACCTTGGATTGATGTGTGGTAAATAGATTAAATGAAACAAAAAATAAATAATTATATATAAAGTGTCTTAGGTATACTAAAATGTTAGAATTTGAGGTATTTTATACAGCGGATATATCGAAAATTCATAAACCATCTTTGGTACTTCTTTGAGATGGTACACAGCTTATTATTTTTCGAAATTAAAAATATCTATTAAATCAATATTTGTATGTTCATTGATTACAAAAAGCATTACCTTTTACATAAAAATCAGTTATACTATAAAAACAATTTGTAGTCTAGTATTCTTTCACTTTTAAAAAAATATCTTATATTGCGCAAAATTGTGAATCTCATCAGGCATTTCACAAAATGATGCAACTGTAGTCGTGTAAATACTTAAATGCACTTGTGAGATGGAAAGAAATACTGATGAGTTCACTACGTCTTGTTACACAATTATAAAAATTTGCTGTCTTTCTGACATGAACAATGTTATTGTAAGTTAAAAGTGGGACATTTTAAAACATAAATAGATGGAACATTGAGAACTGTGTTTTCTATAAATATGTCTCTGCAAGTTTCATTAAGTTTCAGATCAAGGATCAATTGTATAATACTTTTTTGACCGATAAAAACCGTCTCTAATTCGATAGCTCTACCCCATGCCATAGTAATACTAAGCGATGTGTTACTGTATGCCACATAACAAAAGATATTAATTAAACCAGCCTTGTCGAGAGTTGAGTTCAACTGTAACATTCTAAAGTAACTTTTGTTTAATTTATTAAAACATGATCTACATGGTTAGTCTAGGATAATCTGCGATCAAGAATTATCCCAAGTAATTTTACTGACTCTGACCTAATAATATTTTCATAAAATAAAAAGTGGTTTAGAGCAGGTCTTTGAAGGTGAAAGTTTAAAAATATAGTTTTTTCTCATTTAAGATAATTTTCTTTCTTTGATACCATATACCTAGATAGAGATTCTATGGTATTAAAAACAAGATTTTGAAGTTCCTCAGGAGTGCCAGCTGACATGGCAATTGCTGTGTTGTCAACAAATATTATGGTATTACAATTCTCCATAACAAGGTAAATTATTAACATATAGCATAGAAAGTAAAGTGCCTAAAACGGACCCGTGAGGTAATACTTTCAATGGCATGCACGCCAGATTTTCTTCATTTAAGTTTACATCCAAGGATCTATTTTCCATATTATATGAGAGCCAAGAAATAATGTTGCCTCTAATACCAATACTATTAGTCCAGTCACTTTGTACAAAAAAGCCAAACCTCTTTATGTTTGCGTCGTTCTGAAAAGTCCATAAATGACCCAGGCGGTATCTACTTAAAATCACCTATGTTTAGGTAAATCGAGTAGTATGGCAGATTTTCTTCTTAATCGGTCCTAAGAATAATAAAAAATGATAATTTCACTATGGGCTAGTTTGAAAACGTGGGCGTAATTTTTAATTAAACAAAATGTGAAAAAATTCTTTTTCATATATCTCAGTATTTATTGCTTGTAGAGAACAGTTATAGAAATGAAATAGTTTTGAAATTAAATTTGAAATAAGATGCAGTTGGTTGCGAATCCAAAAATTAATTTTTACTATTGCAAAAGTAGTAAAAATCGAAAAACATTTTGAAATAGCAAGTTATTTGTGGATTTTTTTTCAAATACTTATATTATACGTAAGACCTTTATACTACTACGCAAGTTGCGGACATCTCGTGTCTGTAATTTGATGACTATAGAAGGCCAGTGAAGTGATGCTGTGCATTTGCTTATGTCGCACTGATGAAAGCTAACGAGCTCGAAACCAGTCTGCGGCTGGCGATGCACACTGGAAATCTGTCTGCTGGGGGCTTATTGTAATCAGATTTCATTTTGCGTTTTCTGATTGAAGACGTAGTATGTCGGAAGTTATAGGACATTATTTTCAATTAATTTGGAAACGCACATTGTGCACCTTGATTGGTGTAATGAGTCGATTTGCTTTCATAGGAAATAGTGAAATACTGGACACCGGTAGTAGGTATATGCTTACTTTACTAAATTTTTTTTATCTTTGTATAGAGAAATTATTTGTGATGCCAAAATAAAGAGAATCTTGCTGGAAAATCTTCAGTTGAATTTTTTTAGAGGTTCATGTATAAAGTGACTGGGCTATATACAGTTTAAGATCCCATATTTTTTGTTGACGATATCAAAGACGTTTGAAAGGTCAAACATCTTGGAGACCACATACCTGCCCACATCCAGGTACTGATATATATGCTCCAGCAGATGACAGGATGTCGTGTCAAATGACTTACCCGATCTAATACCATGCAGAAATAACGTCAGTATGTGGTTTTTTCAACAAATTTTGCAATTTCGTTATGCCCTCTATCTCAGGTATTTTAGATAAAATATTCTAGATATATATTTGACCATAATTTTCGAGATCAGTGGGGTCGCCCTTTTGTAGCAGAGTAATAGTAGTGCCTAATTTTAAACACGTTGGAAAAATTTGATTTTCAACCGACTTATTTTACAAAAATTATTTTCAACACTTTTTATAATTCTATCTGTTAAACCATCGTAGCCGCATCAATTTATTTATTAAGAGTGTGCGGTAAAGAGATGTTAAAACCAAAATGTTCATTAATTAACGTAGGTGCAATGCTAGAGAAATGACATCCATGTTTGGGTTATACGTTTCTTGTCACTTATGACGGTATTATTAATCCTAAGAACAATTTGGTCTGTAGTGATCTTACTTTATCTATTTAATATTTTGTTAACAATATTCCATGTTTCTTTATTTTTATTTGTAGAACTATTTATTTTGTTGTGAAAGTATGTTTGTTTTGCTGTTTTATAATTTTTTCTCTTTGTCATATTTTAATTTATACTCTAAGGAGTTAAATTTACTATAAACCAAAACATGCTTTTTAAGTACAAACTGTATTGTTTTATTTCACAAGTCACAAACTCTTTCTTATCTTTCCAATGAGTGTTTTTTATTTGACCTTTTTTTTAAGGACAGCTGACTTCATAACACCATGTGATACTATCAGCAAAATATTGAAATGCTTTATCGAATTTTATTTAATATATACATATCCAATCAGTATGGCTTAAATGATTATTAAGGGTATTAGTGGTATTTTCGTATACAACACACCCTGTTTAATAAGAGGTATATATTTTCTCAGATTTTTGCTGTTTAGAAGTTTTTATAGTGATGATATGAGCTAGGTAGTCTACTATTTGAAGTTCAATGCTATTAAAAGTATATGTATTGGAATCCAAGTTCGTAATCATGGAATATATACAACTACTATTAGTACAGCCATTGGTGTTGGTATATATACGACTCGGTTTAGTCAATGTTACAGTTAAATCAAATGAATTTATTGTGTCATTTAGAATATTAGTATGAAAACATTCTTTGCCACAATCAATATTCTTTCCTATTATTTGGGTTTTCTACCACATGTATTATTATCCTCTTCAAAACAAATTACCGAATCTACAAAATAATAGAATTATTGGGAAAAAACCTCTGCGCCCGTGATGTTTACGCCAAAGGAAAAGTCAGAGGTTATGTTTTGCAAATAATATAAATCGGAATAAACACAGAAATAATGTATTTAGCTGACGTTTCGGAAAGTAATCTCTTTCCGTTTTCAAAGCTTTTTTTGAAGAACTCTTATTTTGCTGTGTATGTCAAATACACAGCTTTAAGATTCTGTTTATGTTATTTCCATAGATACTTACTACTTACACAGAACATAGAACTGATGATATTTTCTTTTATATAATGTTGAGTTTGTTAAGTTCTTCTTTTAACATTGGTAGCCAGGTTGTACAAATATCTACAGAACAATTCGATACGCACTTATCTTCATTTAATAAGATTATTGCTGATTCCTTAATTTTTCTTTTTTTGGTATCTGTTTCTTTTGTTAAAATTTTTAATCAATGTTGAAGTGACAACATAGCATTACATATTTTTATACGTTTATTGCAATATTTAGGGTCCCAGATAAGTTAATAGCAAATATATTCAACATTAGGAGGTCTATACAGATAAATGTTTACTATTTTAACGTGATTAATAAAATAACTTATGGCGCTTACTTCAATATGGTTATCTACAGATAATTCTTTGATCTTTCTTTGAAGTTATTTCATTAGCACAGAAAGTAATAATTGTTAATATTGACTAGCTAAAATACTAATATTATTAATGTCATTATGTTGCAAACAATTTTCAGTTGCGTCTAATTTATTTGTCAACCCTTGTACAATAACATGACATATTTTAGATACGTGCTCATTATTTCTAAGCTAGTAGATCTACTGGTAGTATTTTCCATCACTCTATAAATTGGATTTGTGAATGGCGAGCACATAAAAAATTACTTGTCTTTGGGATGAAAGTGCATCAACCTACCCCCGACTACATAGTAATTGGTTAGTATCAGATGTCGTGGTATGATGATCATCTACTGGACTGCAGGTTGTTCTTGAAACAAAAGCAATATTGAAGCCGCCAGTTTAATTTCAAAAATTATCCTGACAGATTCGTAATTAATGATGTAAAAAGCATCGAACTATTTTTTCTTTTTTCGGATTGCATAGATAATTGATTAGGCTTCACGTTATATTGATTTTGTCATTTAATAATAATAATAACAATCTCTATTTAGCACAAATAGCTATTACAGAGGTGTAACATACATGTGTAGTACAGTACATTTACCTACATTTAACAATACTAATAATTTATACAACATACATAATATGCCTAATGGGTAAAATAGAACTAAGTTATATATAAATATTTTTTAAACAGAAAGACATTCTTAGCTTGCTTTATAAATTCTGGTAATTTGTTAAATTCGGCCGTTCCCTTGTCGTATATGGAGGTCTTTGTTTTCATTAAGTTTGAGTAATTAATATTTATATGATTTCTCTGCCGTGTATTGTAATTATGAATATCCTTACGATGTTCTACATTTGTTGACAAATATGTTGGTAGTAAGTTATTGTGAATTTAGTATAAGAATATTAGGGTCCTGTATTTTATATTGTCTTTTACTGAAAACCATTTAAGTGTACATTGCATTGTATTTATATTAGCATATCTATTACATTTTAAAATAAAACGCATACATCTATTTTGAAGTAGTTGCAGTTTAGATATATTGGTGTCATTACACATATATAATATACTTGAGTAGTACTCGAAGTGTGGTTTCATTATTGTGTTATAAATAGTTTTCCTTGTATTTGAAATTAAATGTTTACTAACACGCTAGGCGAATCCCAGTTTTTTTTATATCTTTTTACATATGTAGTTTATATGGTCGTTAAATGTTAGTTTGTTATCTGTGATTATCCCTAAATATCTCATAGTTATGACTTTTTCAAGATTCTCTCCGTTGTATTTTACACACATATTATCAATGTTTCGATTTAAATATTTGTTGGAACCTATTATCATATATTTGGATTTTTTGGCATTTACCATTAATCCGTTCGTTGTAAACCATTCATTAATTAATTCCAGTGTCATGTTAATTTTTTGGATAACTTGCTTCACATTAGTTCCAGATAAATATATTATAGTATCGTCTGCAAAGAGATGTATTTTGCACTCCTATGAGTTGATTAGAAGTAAATCATTAATAAATATCGTGAAAAGCATAGGACCTAGTACACTACTGGAACTCCATTATTATTAAAAAGTTTTTCAGATTTAATGTTATTTATTTTGGTTTGCTGACTCCTTCCATATAGATACGACTTAAACCATTCGTACGCCGTGTCAATAATCCCAAAATATTGGCATAGTTTTTTTAACAAAAGCTCTCTGTTGACAACTTCGAATGCTCTTTTTAAATTGAGGAAGACGGTTATCACAACTTCACCTTTATCTATGGAATATTTGGAATCATTGATTATTTTTTGTAAAGCCGTTTCACACGAATGATTTTCTCTAAATCCTGATTGGTTTTCATGTAGTAATTTGTTATTGCCTATAAATTCAGTGAGTTGGTTATGAACTTGAACTCATCACGATTTTATGGCATGGGCGGAAGAAACTCACCCGTGGCGAGGAATCTCAAAGTGACGTCGAAATTGCCGCTACACAGCAACTACACTGTTGTTAATTTTATAATACGATTTTATTGTAAAATCACGCTGCTCACCGGACCACTGTTCCATGAATACTAAATGGCATAAAATGACAGGAAATATAACAAATAAATCCATGGCCAACTATATATAGTTACTTCCCGTTTCTAGAGATCACCCTTTACATAACACTTAAAATATCTTTCCCGTAATTTCCTTTCTTTACGGTATTCTAGCTAGGTTCGGTGAAAAACCTTGATTATCGTTATTTGTTTTATTAATTGATATATTATATACTAAGAATACTTAGATACGTAAAGAAAAGAGCAAAGTAAACAGATAGCATTTCAGAAATAAGCCGGTGGACGTTTTAACATTTTGGAAGCCGTAAAGAAATAACTTTGACTTTTATTATTTATTTTATTAACAGACATATTATAGTACGTAAAATATTAAGAATGTTTAGATACGCCAAAAGGGGAGTAAAGTAAACACATTCCATAAATGAAAACTATCCTCCCAAGTTCTTTTATAGGCAGTTCATTAATATTTTCGTATCTTTGTGTATTCGGCTTAATTCAGCATTAAAAAAACATGTAGCAGTTCGCAACATAAAGCTTTATTTCATAAAACATAAGGTCTGTATAGATTTATTTATCTTTGTGGTATATATCATCCTCCTAAGCAATATCATACTGATGTTAACTAGATTATAATTACAAACGAAGTGTGTAAACTCTAATTTAGTAATTTAACTTAACGAATATCATACAATAAAATAATTATCAACTACTTGTATGTAAGTAAATTTGAAGTAAACCATTTAACAATTCGTGTTTCAATACAATACATAAATAAGAAGTAAAATAACAAACATTAAAATAAAATAGGAAACTTTAAATATTATGCTCATTAATGTAGAAATGTTTTCATTTACATGAAAGTAACAAGTAATGTGCATTCAATTAAGCATTCTAAAAACAACTGCCATATTGTATAGTAATGAAAAAAACAATACATAGTAAACAATATACAAATATGTTATTTAGTATTATACTGTAGGGTCGCAGCATCTGCAAATGAGACACGTTTATCAGGAAGAATGCAATAAAGTAAATCATTGAGATAGATGACAAATAACAGCGGTCCATGTATGTAGCTTTGAAGCTCGCCGGGGGTAATACATACCAGATATATAATTGTTATTAACTATTTCGTATCCTTAGGGTTTTTTTTAATTGAATTTTCTTCGTCGGTGTAGGACAATAAACACAGAAATTTTACACTATGTCGACGTTTCGATTTATTTTTAAATCTTCTTCAGGACTGAAAAGTACAGAAAATGAGTAAGTAAATAAATACATTCAGTTTTTAAAATATAACAAATACTGATTTTTAGCATACAGAATTATTAAAATATAAATATAAAACTATAAAAATGTTGTAAATGTCTCGATATATAGCACTAAATTAAAATTAAGATATAACAAAAAATTACGAACAGAGAGACAAAACGGAAAAAACATACACGTGAGCATCCTTACCTAGTGTAAAATATTCTTATCAAAAGACATGGTCCTTATCGTTAAATAATATATATAAATAAACATGAAAAATATATAAGACATACGTTGCCGTTTCGGAAAATAATAGTTAATTGAAACTATAGTGGTACCTTATCAATACAAAACAGAGACTCGGACAAGAACATCATACCACTTTTTCCTTAGAAATTTTTATAGAAATGATCAATGTCTGTTTTGACACCAGCTATTTTTGTTTTAAAGGTCGGTTTTATAAACAAATGGATGGTACAGCTATGGGCAATCCAGCGAGCCCGATAATGGCAAATATAGTAATGGAACATCTAATTGATACTGTTGTAAAAAACATTCCTTTAGAAATACCATTCTTAAAAATTTATGTGGACGATACCATTATGGCAGTTTCAGAAAACCAGGTTAACTATATCATTAATTGTTTTAATAGTTTCCATGACAGAATTCAATTTACACTCGAAAAAGAAAACAATAATAACATCCCCTTTTTAGACGTACGGCTTATTAGAACTGAAAACCAAACAATTATAACTGACGGGTATGAAAAAGATGTGAACTCTGGTAGATTATTAAATAATTATTCTAGACATCCTTGGAAACAAAAATTAGCAATAATGAAATCCTTAAAAAACAAAATTACTAAATTAAGCCACTCAAATTTTATCAACAACAATTTATTAAATTTCAAATCCAAATTAATTGACAATGATTATCCACCAGAGTTTTGCAATATAATTTTAAACAGTAACAATTCAGAATACGCTGAAAATAACAATGAAAATATTTTTTTTTTAAAAATTCGCTACATAAAAGGACTTTCTGAAAAACTGAAATGGGCTTTGTCAAATGACAATACCAGGATAGTGTTCTCTCACTTAAAAACGGTGGCTAATCTTTATAACACAATGAAAGATAAATTGGACATAAATTACAATTCTGAAGTGGTTTACAAAATTCCTTGTGAATGCGGTTTGGTGTATATCGGCCTGGGGTGTAATGGGGTAGTGAAGCGCAAGTTATAGCCTCTCCTACTCAATTGTTAACCTCACCTTCGCGATGAGTTCAATTTGAACTTGGTGCACCCTGTTTTCACTAACGAGGCTCTAACGACCGAGTAAGGGCGGAATAACCCTTACCTTTTGCCGTGAGCACATCCACCTTCTCACGAAGAGTGCGGTAAAAATAACCCACCGCACACAAAGGTTGCTTTTGGAATCGTTTGGTTACCCCATCGTCGCAGTCTCCTTCTGTGCCATGGGACCACACCACTCGCCTTCCGCAACCGAGCTGGTCAGTTGCACACCTGCTCCAGCTAAAACTTCAAATGCAGCTTCGTTTTCAGTCGATTAAAGCTTTAAAAAATGATGGAGCGTTCAAGTGGGACAAAATCATCCGGAGGTAAAATACCCTCCCGATCGGATCTCCGGGGGAGGGTGCCCACAGGGACACCTCATCGAATGTCGAAAAAACACCGACAAGTTACATCCAAGAAAACTAATTCTTTCATCTACGGCGCTTGGAATGTTCGTACTTTGAACGACAGCACTCGCACCGATCGGCCTGAAAGAAGAACTGCTCTAATAGATAGAGAACTTCACCGACTCAATATTGACGTTGCAGCTCTCAGCGAAACTCGATTTTTGGAGGAAGGCTCTCTCACAGAAAAGTACTACACCTTCTATTGGAAAGGTCTTCCCATCAATTCAAGAAGACAACATGGAGTAGGATTTGCCGTTCGGAATCAACTTGTATCCAACTTAACACAAGTACCACAAGGCCTATCCGAGCGTCTAATGCTGCTACGCTATGAGCTATCAGATGGCAACGCGGTAAATCTAATAAGCGCCTACGCTCCCACTCTAGATGCAAGTCACGAAACCAAGGAAAGCTTCTATCAACAGCTGGAAGAAACCCTCTGTAGAATACCTAAAACGGAACGACTCGTTATTCTTGGCGATTTTAACGCTAGAGTAGGGAGAGATGCAGACACCTAGCCAGGCATCATAGGCAAGAACGGTTTGAGCAACATGAACGCTAACGGTCAACTACTCCTAACTAAATGCGCCGAACATGATCTAGTTATAACAAACACCATTTTCCGACAAAAGGATAAATTTAAAGGCACCTGGCGTCACCCCAGATCAGGTCACTGGCATCTACTGGACTATGTTATCGTACGTAGGAAGCATCTCAAGGACGTCCAAATTACAAAGGCGCGCATTGATAGCGAATGTTGGACCGATCATCGTCCTGTTGTCTCTAAAATGAAAATTGTTATGATACCCAAACACCGAAGAACTCAAGTAAAACGTAGACTCCGTCTCTGTATTAGTAAATTGCGTGACCAACAAACCGTCGAACAGCTAAAGCAAAAAGTTCAAGAGAATTTGAGTGCACTAGAAGAAACCAATTCTGTAGATGTCGCTGCTACCTGGACACAAATTAAAGACAGTTTAAAAAGTGCGAGTGAGGAAATTCTTGGCACTGCAGCAAGTAAAAAACAGGGGGACTGGTTCAATGATAATGAAGCTTTTATACAAGAACTTCTTGACCGCAAACATATTGCCTTCCAAAACGCTATCAACCACCCCAACGACTCATCAAAAGCAGAAGCTTTTACCCAATCTAAGTATGAAACGCAACGCGAAATCAGAAGAATAAAGAACGAGTGGTGGACAAGCAAGGCCAGAGAAATTCAAAGGTACGCCGATTCACACGACTACAGGAATTTCTTTCAAGGAATAAAAGCAGTGTACGGCCCCAGTCGGAAAAATATGTGCCCTATTAAAGATTTAAAAGGAAATCTCCTCAAAGAAGACCAGGAAATAAGAGCCCGATGGAAGGAACACTACTCTAACATTCTTAACCAGCAGAGTCAAGCCGATCACGATATTATAAATCTTATCCCTCAATATGACACCTTCGAAGACTTAGATAAACCACTAACAACGGAAGAGATCTTAACCGCCATTGGGCAGCTAAAAAATAACAAATCTCCCGGCGCCGACTCACTCCCAGCTGAGATCTTTAAAGCTGTGTCGTCAGAGCTCATACCCTACCTCAAAAAACTGTTTGATGTCGTGTGGGAAAGTGGTCAAGCTCCGCAGGAGTTTTGTGATACACTTTTAATCAACCTCTTCAAAAACAAAGGGAGCGCTGCGGACTGTGGAAATTACAGGGGTATAGCTCTCCTGGCTGTTGGAGGGAAGATACTCACTAAAGCGATGGCAAATAGGCTAACACCTGTTATGGAAATGTTACTTCCTGAAACATAGAGTGGCTTTAGACCAAACCGAGGCACATCGGATTTAATCTTCACACTTAAACATCTTGAAGAAAAAGCACTCGAACATCAAGGAGAAATTCACATGGCCTTCATTGATTTAACCAAGGCGTTTGACTCGGTGGATAGGGAAGTGCTCTGGAAAATTATGTTCCGCGTAGGTATCCCTAGAAAATTTGTGGAAGTATGTCGCAGTCTACATAAAAACAACAACGCCCAGGTTATGTATAATAATGAGGCAACCGAACCTTTCCAAACCCTCACTGGAGTTAGGCAGGGATGTGTCCTGGCACCCCTACTCTTTAATTTGTTTACCACTGCTCTAACAATTATTGTTGACAACAAACTGACAGTCAGAGGAATAGGTCTCAGATACCGTTTTGATGGCGGTCTCTTTAACATAGGGCGCTTTAGAGCTTTCACGAAGACACGCACACGATTCATTTGTGATCTCCAGTATGCTGATGACTGTGCACTTTTAGCCTCTACGCCGGAAGAGCTTCAAGAACTTTTAGATGTGTATGCCCAGAGCTATGATTCCTTGGGACTTAAAATCAACATTGGAAAGACTAAGATTATGTCAACTCCTCATCAAGTGAACCAAATAGACATTACACTTAACGGAAATTCTCTTGAAGTGGTGGATCAGTTCAATTACTTAGGCAACGTTGTTAATGACAAAGCAAACATGGACAGCGAGATTCGCAATAGAATTAACGCTGCATCTAGAGCACTCTGGGGACTTAGAGAGAGAGTATTTGACAACCACGACCTTGCTTTGTCAACGAAAATGGCTGTCTACAGAGCAGTTGTCATTCCAACACTGCTATATGGATGTGAAAGCTGGGTCACTTACCGTCGTCATGTGAAAGAATTAGAACGTTTTCAGCAAAGACACCTCAGAAGTATGATGAAAATCCGTTGGTTCCATCACATATCAAACGTGGAAGTACTCAGGAGAGCAAACAGCCTTCCAATTGAGGTGCTTATTTCAAGAGCACGCCTAAGATGGGCAGGTCACGTTCATCGTATGCATGATAACCGCCTTCCTAAATGTACACTTTATGGTGAATTTCTAAGCGGTAGAAGAAGGCGTGGCGGTCAACGAAAGAGGTTCAAAGACGCTCTCAATGAAAATCTAAAATCCTGCAGTATTGCAGACGAGCAATGGGAACAACTTGCAGCGGACAGAACCGAATGGCGAGGGGTTGTGGCCAGCTATCAAGGAAATGTTGCTGCAAGAAGGCCGAATCCAAGACCTAACCAGGTCTATGCTTGTCCTGACTGCGGTCGACATGTGCTCTCCCGAATTGGCCTCTATAGCCATAGTCGTGTGCACCGTAGATGAATGGGAATTACAATAGACTACACCTTTTACTTGTTTTTTATTGTACACAATTTATCGACTGTAACATTTTTATACTCGGACTCGAGTAAAGGCTAATAATAATATCGGCCAAACAAAACAAAATTTGAAAGCCCGCGTATACGAACATGGATATTCATGCAATGAAAAGCATAAAAACAAAAAAGAAAGAACTGCTCTAGCTGCACATCATTTCACTGAAAATCATAATTTTAAATTTGACGAAGTATCTATTTTGGATAAAGAAACTAATTATAACAAAAGACTTATCAGTGAAATGATATGCATACAAGCATATAAGGCAATTGCAGTCAATAAAAGAACAGACACTGATAATTTAAGTATTATTTATAATCATATAATAAAAAATTTCATTAGTTTTTAGATGTAAATGTGGGAGTGTTTCTTGTCCGAGTCTCTGTTTTGTATTGATAAGGTACCGCTATATATTCAATTAACTATTATTTTCCGATACGGCAACGTATGTCTTATATATTTTTCATGTTTATTTATATATATTATTTAACGATAAGGACCATGTCATTTGATAAGAATATTTTACACTAGGTAAGGATGCTCACGTGTATGTTTTTTCCGTTTTGTCTCTCTGTCCGTAATTTTTTGTTATATCTCAATTTTAATTTAGAGCTATATATCGAGACACTTACAACATTTTTATAGTTTTATATTTATATTTTAATAATTCTGTATGTTAAAAATCAGTATTTGTTATATTTTAAAAACTAAATGTATTTATTTACTTACTCATTATCTGTACTTTGCAGTCCTGAAGAAGATTTAAAAATAAATCGAAACGTCGACATAGTGCAAAATTTCTGTGTTTATTGTCCTACACCGACGAAGAAAATTCAATTATAATTGTTATATAATTATGTTTACATATGAAGTGTCAGACATATCTTTTGCAAGGTAAATGCAATTTCCATGTGCCTACCAATTTCCTACTTAGTACACGGAAATTAGGCAAATTTATGTGTAATAGAAGAAAAAAATTATAATAAGCTGAAATGACTATAATAGTTAGCTTATGTGTGTCAGAATACATATCAAAAAGTTCCCACCGCTAAGGGGTAAGCTCATCCCTATCTCACCCCCTTTAGGGATACCGCATTGGTTTTTTTTTACAATATCTTTTAAACGTTTTTTCTTAAGGAAAACACATAAGTGTTGAAAAAGGTTTACCACAAAATTCTCGACAAAAAAGGTTGTGTGTTATATTTCTATTACTTTTTATGCTATTAAATCTAAAGATTTACAGTTGTCAAATGTTCTTAAGAACCCAAGATAAACCGTTCTTTTTGCTCATGCATTTAGTGGTAGTGGCACAACGTCTGCTTTTTTGGAAAAACTATAAATTTTTTAAACTCGAAACCAAATGCTACAAAACAGGATATTACTGAGGCTGGTGCAAAATTTGCTCTTGCACTATATAAAGCACAAAAAAATGAAACGTCAATAAATCATCAGAGGTATGTTCTGTTTAACACCTCGGTTGGCAATTCTAGTCAAACGGTTACTTTGGCAAGGCTATCCGCCGCGACGTTCACAGCTTTGCAACTGCATTCGTTGCAGGTTTACTACGAAATTCAGGCTTGGCATGAATATGTTTTAGAGCCAAAAGAATGGGGATGGAAGAAATCAGGTGATATTTTAATACCCGTTTTGACTACCGAAGCAGCAGCTCCCTTATCAATTTTAGAGCTAATTTTGTGTGCCTGCAGAAAGGGCTGCTGAAAGCGATGCGCATGTTTAAAGGTTGGTTTAAAATGTTCCGCTATGTGTATGAACCTGTCACGGTCAAGCATGCTTTAATGCGGAACGGACCGATGAAATTGAATTTGAGCAAGAATAAAGCCTTTAGTGGATTAGGTCTTAAGGGGAAACTATATAAAAAAAAACGCACCGACAAACTCTATCTCCTGGGTGGTGTGGAAACGAGTTTGGTTTAGAAATTGCTAATGACTATTTTTGGTTCTTTTTTAAATTAAATTCTATATAATTTATAAAAAAGTTGTTGAAACCGAATGCTACAAAACGGAATATTACAAGACTGGATAAATATTGTGTTTCCATCCAAAAGCGTTTTTGTCATCTACCCCTAAGTGTGCCCTCGATTAACGTAAACACCCTTAATAATCTGCAAACGACCTGTTTTATAGAAAATTCAATTTTGAATAGTTTTCAATACCTCTATTTTTGTCGTAGAACATCACATTTCCAAAATATTATTGAAAAACCAGCATGGTGTCATTATAAGGGTGAAAAAGGGATGAATCTCACCAGTTAGGGGTGGGAACTTTTTGATCCTGTATTCCTATCCCTATCAACTGTCGATTCGGAAAATATCGGCTTATTATAATTTTTTCTTCTATTTTTGCTAATTTCCGTGTACTAACTCTTCCGATATAACATAGATGTAGCAAATATGAATCATGTAATATTATTGTCCTCTCATTATTATATGGCATACATATATTTTGTAAAGTAAGTGTTGCATCTACATGTCCTGTATGTTTTCTGAATCTGATTTCTATGCACCAGAAACATGGCGTTTTCGTTTTTCGTATTGCTATTATGATGTGTTAGACATGTAATTTGTCCTTATCTGTATATTATTATGCATCATGCATATTCCAGTGATATGAAACATAATTGGCTGAAATTGGGATATGCTGTAGCGTAGCTTATTACCTGTTGATTAAGTCTCAATGGGCACGACCTCCGAAAATGAATAATTTTTAAGATATAGCTTGTCTCTTTGACTCTTTTATTGCGTTTTTTCCATAAAGTTAATATATGGTTTAAAAGTAAATAAAATTCTTGGTTATCTAAAATGTTGAAAATAATTGTTCATTTTTCAAGGGAAAGCTCCTTTAAGACTTCCATGCATTCAAGAAGTCATAAATTACAACAAATTTCAATTTCAGTTAATTTCACCAGGATCATTTTTCCATAAGAAAAGTGCGGAGTCTTTTGCTATCTTTTTTATTGACAAAATACATACATTGCGGTCCAATTAATGCAACGAGATAAGTAATGGACAAAAAGGTAGAATAGCCAATAGAGCTTAAGTTAGCTGAGTGAAAAGATTCATCATTTGACGCCAAAATTTTGAGCAATGGGTATTTCAGCCTGGCGGGATCATTATTACTCATAGAATGTGCGATCTTGTGTATGTCATTTCTTCATCGGATGCTGAAATACACATGGGCAAATCGATCTGGGCGTTTTCAACTTCATCTTCATCAGGATATGACCTATTAAAACAATATTATTGTCCTCTAATGGAATAATTTCGGCAGAAAGATTATTATTGTCGTTGCCCCTTGTTGTCTGCCTAATAAGATATGTTAATGAAATAGAAGATCTACCATTTTCTGGCGCTTACTAAGTTCATAATAAAACTTTTTGTGCCGCATAGTTGCGAGGAACTTTAATAACTGATGCTATTATTCGTGATACACACTACAACGCTGATGTACAGCAACTTGTATAAGTACATTCAAAACCAAATAAGTGAGAGTAGAAGCAATGTCACAATAAAAGTAAAAACTTTTTCGTAATACACAATAATAGCCAATCAAAACCAAATGCAGATTAATAAGCAATTTATTTATGATGACAGCACTTGACTGGTGCTATTTTGACTATTGACAGCAATACAGAGTACGCATGCGTCCATAACCTGTGCAAAATATTACAAAACATTAAAATTGAATATTACAAACTAAACAGATATTTTCATTACAAAGTAATAAATTTACTTGTGTAGAAAATCCTTATTTGCTTGTACAGAAACATTTAGATTAAACTGAACTATATTTGATTATTTATATGCCACGAAGGAAAATGTTACATTAAGACTTTAAATTTTGCATCAATTTTAAGATCATTTACGTATTAACTACATATAAATATATAATATGGCTTTTGATACCTTCAGGGACATTGCAAAATGTGTGTCATGTGTTTATTTCATATGTCAGGGTTACTCGGGCGAGCTTCCTTTGATATATGGCAGACATGTGTGTTTGCTGGGTAATTCCGGATCAGATTGAATATACTTAACAAATACACATTACCTACCTTCGACTTTCAGGGTATATAAGCAATAAGGACAGAACCTGATAATATACTGTTGTAACTTCTCCCATAGCAGTTTGTAACTGACATAGTCGAAGGTCTTCCCAAGTTTGTACCACGGTATTGCCATACCGCGACCTTGCTCCTGCTTTTCAACTATGAAAATCATATTGGAGCATATGTAACGGGTTATTATATTTAAACCAGAGACTTACTAACTTCCATTTGGACGAAAGTGATTTTAATATAGAATTAAGCATAAATAAGCACATTGCAAGAAATCATGGATACGATGGATAAATACAACGTAAACTGCTACAAAAGGGACTTTTCACTGCAATGTAGTGACAAAGTACAAACTTAGGAAAAACTATTAGCAAATAATATAGATAAAAGAAATAAATATTTTACAGTCACAGTTAATGTTTCTTAAAATGTTTTCTTAACGGCCTCTCAAGTTAACGAAGTAACCCCCTGGAAGATCTCAAGGATCTTGTGCTAGGTAAAGAGAGACGAGGCCCTACAGTTTAATGTGGACTCCGAACCACTCTTGGGGCAATTTTTTTAATGAAAAATTGTTTCGCCTTGCGGGAATCGAACCCACTTCGCTAGGTAACTCAGTTTATTAGCCAGACGTTTTAACACACTGAGCTACCTACCCCTCCAACATAAATATAAATTTATTTTGTACAAGATGGAATGGCAAATATTTAAATCTTCTAGAACAATTAGAAATAAAAAATAAAAAAGTAAAGCAATCTTTTTACCACGAATCCCCAATAAAATTTCTTCAGATTTTGATAAAACTGCGGGTGATTGTACTGATATAGTCGAGTCAATGAAGGGGGCAAAAGACCTGAATAAAAAAATTGAAAGTGCAGTAAACTCCAAATATTTTTTTATGGTAACATGTTAGTTATTCCCTCAGGATCATTCTGCTAACTGATGTAATGGTTGCTGGCCAGGCCCTTTTTTTTAATTCATAAGAAAATAAATATTTTTTTGGGCCGCTGATTACGAATCTGAGGTTAGTTCAAGTTTTATATCGTATTTTATGTGTTTTAATGCGCCGATTGCGAATTTTAACATAAATAAGTAAACATCTTGAAATATCAATGGGAAATTGCGGAACATTATTGGAAAATGCGGAAAACTGTCATTACAAGACCGTGTAATATGTTGTTTTCGAGGTTTTTTTGGTCAGTGATGACGAATGAGATATTCAAAAGGATGAAACATTTTTGCTTTTCCTGGAAAATTGTGGAAAATTTTCTCTATATAAATATATCAAGTTAAAATGCAAGGAAATCTTTGGCAAATTTCAGAAAATATTAAGAAAAAGCAAATATAAAAATTTAAAATGAATGCGTAATATATCAATTGTTATGTTTCTTTAGTCGCTGATGACGTATTAGACATTCATGAAAAGTTTAGTTTTATTCCAAGATTTTGAAGGTGTAACATATTTATATTTCATATATTTCATATAATTTATATGAAAAAATTAACATATTTTTATTACCAATAATAAAATGTCTACAATGTTAAAAAAATCTAATAAAATCTATTTTTTTTTTTAATTTTAGGTGCTTTAAAAATTAACACTAAAAATCATTTACTATTTGCGCACTGTTTTACAGGATATGACAACCTCGGTGTTTTTCAAAAAGGGGAAAAACATTTTTCGAAAATTTAAATAAAAATAATTCCGAAGGAAAGAGTTACGCGATTTTGCAGAGATATTTAAACAGCGCATAACAGATACTGAAGATATCTTAGATCCAGGAGTAAAGTGTTTATTACATTTATATAAATATAAACCGTCACCAGTCGAAAAGGATTTAAGCCCAAGCCAGCAGCTTCATAGATTCAGATTCAATATTTTCTGCAAAAAAGATCTGCAAATCTTAAAAGCACCAAAAATGTTAATCTGGCCGTAGATAGTTTCAAAGAACATCTTAAACGGGTGTATTTCCAAGTTCAATAGCATAGCCCCGAAATTAATTCCTACAGATTGGGGGTGGAAGATTGTTAATGTTGACCTGTGTCCTACTAGAATTTTATCTCCACCGGCTCCTGAAAATATTCTAAACGTCATTACGTGCTCCTGTGAAACTGGATGCGGCCGAGCTTGTGTGTCGAAAGAATGGCATGTTTTGCACATTGAGTTGCTTTATTTGTAAAGATTGTACGAATGTTCAGTCAAGAGACACGACTCTTGATGAAGAATTAGAAATAATAAGAGAAGATAATTATTAATAGATTAATTATCTGAATTATCTGAATTGACAACAATCATGAACATACAAGAAAACGTGGACAAGAAATTCCAATTCTTGAAGCTGAAACCGATGATGAAGATTTTTAAAATTGCCGACTTAATTTTTTTTATATTTGAATATAGAATTAATTAATAAAATATTATTAATAATTTTTGGGGAAAAATTGCTTAAATAAGTTTTATTTATTTATACCTCCATTTTTCCCAGCTTAAATGTGCAATGGTTCAACATTTAATATATTACACCTTCAATATCTTGGAATGAAATTAAAATTTTCCCTGATTTTTCTAAAAGTTTAAATTTTCTTTTCATTTATAATATCCAACACGTCATCAGCGACTAAAAAACATAACATTTGATATAATTACCCTGTCATTTTAGATTTTTATGTTTGCATTTTCTTAATATTTTCCGAAATTTTCCAAAAATTTCCTTGCATTTTAACTTCATGTATTTATATTGAGAAATTTTTCACAATTTTCCGGGAAAATCAAAAAATTTTCAAAGTTTTGAATATCTCATTCGTCATCAGTGATCAACAAAATTTCGAAAACGAGATATTACACGATCTTGCAATGACAGTTTTCCGCATTTTCCAAGAATGTTCCACAATTTCCCAGGGATATTTCACGATTTTTCAGTTATTTATGTTAAAATTCGCAATCGGCGTATTAAAAAACATAAAAAATGATATAAAACTTGAACTAATATCTTTAAGTTGCGAAAGGGTCGAAATACGTTTAGACAAAATACGCAAAATTTTACCACATAATTCAGCGCTCGTAAGGGGGAATAACTGTTCCGGTTTAATTTGTTGAGTCCTTATTTATATAAGGCACTTGCAGATAGGTTGGAATATTATAATTCCTATATTTTATATTTTTATAAAATTTCCTTCTGCTATAAAATTGCTTATTCAGTGATGATTATCAATTTTATTTTCTATTTGGATTGTTTCTAGACTACTGAGAGATGGAGCTAGTTACGCTCTACTGCGGTGGAACTTAACAGTGTCTATGAGATGCGAACTCCGGGTATTGAAGGTATCAATTGCATTGCACTGATGAGACCCAAAACTAGGTCGAAATTAGTCAGCAGTTAGTACCATCCTGAGATGAAGGAGGCCTCGCATCTTCCTCGTAGCATTCGAGCATTCCAAGTCATATTTTAGTGCTAACTGTGTTTAGACAAAATACGCCAAATTTTGCCATAAAATTTAGCGCTCATAAAGAGAAAGAGCCGTTTTGGTTTAATTTGTTGAGTCCTTATTTATACAAGGCAGATAGCAGATAGGTTGGAATATTATAATTCCTATATTTTATATTTTTATAAAATTTCCTTCTGCTATAAAATTGCTTATTCAGTTAAATAATTATTTTCTCTAAAACTGCACTCACAGTTTCCCTTAAATATATTATGTAGGTACTCTATGAGTAATTCCTCTTGATAATGCAGGAAAAGAGACAATTGAGCTAAAAAAAAATAATAACAGTAAAAGTAAGAAAAAATAAATTATAATACCAAATAACACCCTATGTACAAAATCCCTTCTCTGTATACCTAAGTTAAGTAAATGCATTACAGCGAATTTATAGTAAACCTGAGTATGAAAATACGTATTGAATACGTTAAAACACTGGTGATATAATACAATTATTTATTGTTCGACATTTTCACTAACATTTTAATTAAACAGAGCTATTTATATTGTAGTAGATTAAATGATTTATTTAATTTAAATTGGTTTTACGTAGGTGCAAAATGCCACTCCAAAATTAATATTCTCGAAAGCAATTATCGGAAATATTATTGTAAATTTTATATTTGTTGTTTTATATGGACAGAGAAATCGTGTATATTTTTTCACATCGCTACATCAGTATAACGTATTTCAGTTACATTATTCAATTATTAATTTAATTTAACAGTGAAATACACTCTGTAATTTCAATTTAATAAAAAATGGTCGTTACTCTATATGTATTTTAATTTATATTACTGCTCGCTCAACATTGATAGATACAGGTCGTTCCATTAGCTCGTCAATTCAGGAGAGCTTTGGTGGAGTCAAATTAGCACCAGTACATCATTTCCTTCGTTACTTAGTTATCGACACTTAGAGTTATGAATGGAAAATGTGTTTTTACTTGCTTTTATCTACGATAGTGTAAAAAGTAACAGTTTTTTACATCATTTCCAGAGTAAAAAGTGGCCTTTTATAAGAAACTGTGCAATAAAAATTTTTATTGCACGCTTTTATTGCACGATTTCTAAAAAATTAAAAAACTACGCCAGTTTATTTATAATATTGTTTCCTTAGTTACTATCATCACAGATTTTCAGTCACGACCATGAAGTAACATAATTAGAATGGAGACTTCAACTACAACTCGAATAATACTAACCGTCAAAGTGACATTCACAAAAAGTTGATACAATTTTACAAATACATGAAAAATTGCCCATTTCTTACAATAATTGGAACGATCGAAGATAAAACGTTGTAAGGCACACTTGTATCTTAAATAACTATTCTTTAACTCACAATACGTGCACAATGTTTGAAATCTTGCATCCTGAAGTGCGTTAACGCACTTCCTGACATAGTCAATTGATGAAATTTTGTACAGTTACTAAGATCGGATGACAATAAAGTACTCTACCGTTACTCTTGCAAGTTGCGGGGGTGAAAATTGAAAAATCTGCAAAACGACGGAGCGAGAAAGCGAAAGAGCGAGAAATAAAAGCAAATCGTTATGGGAC
This sequence comes from Leptura quadrifasciata, assembly GCA_963675555.1. Classification (NCBI taxonomy): domain Eukaryota; kingdom Metazoa; phylum Arthropoda; class Insecta; order Coleoptera; family Cerambycidae; genus Leptura; species Leptura quadrifasciata. The sequence goes on along the minus strand of OY776674.1, from coordinate 80,708,989 downwards.
GAATTATTATTCAGCGATTCTGAGGGGGGGGGAGGGGCCAAATCACCCAAAAAGTAGAAAATATAAATATTTTTTGTTGAGCTTGCTTTTCTGTAAAAGTCGTACTAAAAAGTAAAAAATAAAAAAATACTAATGAGCGAATACAAGAAAAGCAAGGCGTGCCCCCTTTGCATATAAGTAGGTAGGTATAGGTATCATCTTTATGTATGCATGACTGATGCCACTATGTAACTAACAATTCCACCCGTTTCATACAATCATGCATTCTTGCATTCGTACATTAGTATTTTTTAATTTTTACTTTTTAGTAGACTTTTTACAGAAAAGTAAGTTTTAAAAAAATATATATTTTTTTTTATTAATAACTTTAAATTACCTAAAGTTCAGATAGAACGGTTAATAATTAATACCTCTGAAGTACCAAAGTATTTATTACACTCGAATAGTCTATTCGACGCAGGTCTTGTCCGTCATGTTGGCTTCACCTGGGGTTATTTGGGCCAGATTTTTTGCGACTGTTTACTTTCATAATTTTTCATTTTTAACCTTTTAAAAATTTACAGCTGTAAATTATTTGCAACATTCCTGATTAATCGTAAATTATGATCGTTAATAAAAGCATGTTAGCGACATTAAGCTTTTTAATTCGTCCATTATTGAGATGAGACATATTGTTACGCTCTAGTTTCGTCGTTGGCAAGAAGTGAATATCTGATTACATATCACTCAAATCGTTTATTTCAAATTTTAATCTGCCGCGAGAGGCGTAGGGGTATTGACAGTTGACGAACTGATTCGAAGGCCATTGCTCCGGCGGATTTCAAGGCACGCTGAATGCTAACTGATGTAATGGTTGCTGGCCAGGCCCTTTTTTTTAATTCATAAGAAAATAAATATTTTTTTGGGCCGCTGATTACGAATCTGAGGTTAGTTCAAGTATTATATCGAATTTTATGTGTTTTAATGCGCCGATTGCGAATTTTAACATAAATAAGTAAACATCTTGAAATATCAATGGGAAATTGCGGAACATTATTGGAAAATGCGGAAGACTGTCATTACAAGACCGTGTAATATGTCGTTTTCGAGGTTTTTTTGGTCAGTGATGACGAATGAGATATTCAAAAGGATGAAACATTTTTGCTTTTCCTGGAAAATTGTGGAAAATTTCTCTATATAAATATATCAAGTTAAAATGCAAGGAAATCTTTGGAAAATTTCAGAAAATATTAAGAAAAAGCAAATATAAAAATTTAAAATGGATGTGTAACATATTAATTGTTATGTTTCTTTAGTCGCTGATGACGTATTAGACATAATAAACGAAAAGGAAAATTAAACTTTCAGAAAAATCATGAAAAGTTTAGTTTTGTTCCAAGATTTTGAAGGTGTAACATATTTATATTTCATATAATTTATATGAAAAAATTAACATATTTTTATTACCAATAATAAAATGTCTACAATGTTAAAAAAATCTAATAAAATCTATTTTTTTTAAATTTTAGGTACTTTAAAAATTAACACTAAAAATCATTTACTATTTGCGCACTGTTTTACAGGATATGACAACCTCGGCGTTTTTCAAAAAGGGGAAAAACATTTTTCGAAAATTTAAATAAAAATAATTCCGAAGAATAAGAGTTACGCGATTTTGCAGAGATATTTAAACAGCGCATAACAGATACTGAAGATATGTTAGATCCAGGAGTAAAGTGTTTATTACATTTATATAAATATAAACCGTCACCAGTCGAAAAGGATTTAAGCCCAAGCCAGCAGCTTCATAGATTCAGATTCAATATTTTCTGCAAAAAAGATCTTAAAAGCACCAAAAATGTTAATCTGGCCACTTTACCCCCCCCCCCCCTTCTGTAGACAGTTTCAAAGAACATCTTAAACGGGTGTATTTCCAAGTTCAATAGCATAGCCCCGAAATTAATTCCTACAGATTGGGGGTGGAAGATTGTTAATGTTGACCTGTGTCCTACTAGAATTTTATCTCCACCGGGTCCTGAAAATATTCTAAACGTCATTACGTGCTCCTGTGAAACTGGATGCGGCCGAGCTTGTGTGTGTCGAAAGAATGGCATGTTTTGGACATTGAGTTGCTTTATTTGTAGAGATTGTACGAATGTTCAGTCAAGAGACACGACTCTTGATGAAGAATTAGAAATAATAAGAGAAGATAATGAGAATTATCGGAATTATCTGAATTGACAACAATCATGAACATACAAGAAAACGTGGACAAGAAATTCCAATTCTTGAAGCTGAAACCGATGATGAAGATTTTTAAAATTGCCGACTTAATTTTTTTTATATTTGTATATAGAATTAATTAATAAAATATTATTAATAATTTTTGGGGAAAAATTGCTTCAATAAGTTTTATTTATTTATATCTCCATTTTTCCCAGCTTAAATGTGCAATCGTTCAACATTTAATATATTACACCTTCAATATCTTGGAATAAATTATGATCGTTATTAAAAACATGTTAGCGACATTAAGCTTTTTAATTCGTCCATTATTGAGATGAAACATATTGTTACGCTCTAGTTTCGTCGTTGGTAAGAAGTGAATATCTGATTACATATCAGTCAAATCGTTTATTTCAAATTTTAATCTGCCGCGAGAGGCGTAGGGGTATTGACAGTTGACGAACTGATTCGAAGGCCATTGCTCCGGCGAATTTCAAGGCACGCTGATGTGATTTTATGAGTAGTGAATATTGATAGGTTGTCACGTTGACTAACGGCTATATAATCATAAATGACTCAAGAACCATGATGAGTTTCATTTGAGGTTGTTGATGCCCATAATTTTCGGTTGGTAAATATGCACTCACATCCAGAATACTGGGAACGTGACTTTGGTCTATTGTTTTTTTTTTGTTAGGAACAAGAACCAATTACCAACCGTAAGTAGCCTCTTTTGAATCTCAAACGATGGTTGAAGTCCCTTTCTTGTATTTTTTTGTAGAGTTCTTTTTAAGATGTTAGAAAAATAAATTTTTTTAAAATTGAAGAATCATATTTTACTCCGGAATTTTCCCTCTACGTGGTCGTCTTTTTATCTTAGTTTTATGAAAACTGGATTTTGTCCGTTTATAACTACCCCCTTTGTACCGGATATTTGGCAGAGATAGATGGTGTGTAACATTTCCTCCCGTTGATGGTGACCTGTAAGTAAGTGTGGAAGGTATCGGTGACTGGAGCACTATATATTCCTCAAAGACAGATGCCTTTACATCATTGCTGGAAGACACGCACTGATGAGAGCCTAGCATCGTGGCAGGATTGAGTGGTGTCCTGACCACTGCGGTTTTTGTTCTCCTTGTGTGACACTTGAGAACTATAAATACCACTTGTTTTATGAACCGCCGCTTGCAGATGGACCCTTCAACAACGTACCACAAGCCAGAACTTATAGTTGACCACTTCATATTCGGTTGGAGAAAAATCATCTGCTTATTTAGAGTGTTTTCGTACATGTGTGAAATATCACCGATTTCCGTTTTTTTCAGTCTGTAAGGTTTTTATCTAAAGGGGAAGATTTTCATACATATTTATAGTTCTTTATTAATCCACGGGCTATATAGCAGAAGACATGTCTTTGCCCCATTTCCAGCTTGAGTGTTATCGTATAGTTGGGGCATGGTGAACTATACCCTACCCAATTGGGTTTTAAGAGGTTTTCTTAAATGTATTCTCTGGCCCAAATATTATTCTAGTAAGTCGCGTCACGTATTGCCAAGAAATCTGCTTTTTGTTTGTTAAAATCGTAATTACCCCGCTGACCGAGAGAGATCCTTCGCAACTTTGGACCGGTCACTGTTTAACCCTTGACCTTCGTTCCTTTGTCTTGGCATTCAACCAAAGATATATCCTTAGGGGGTAAGCTTTATTTTGTCATCAAGCCGCCATTGATATATATAGCATTTTTATTGTTAACGAATTAAATATATTTACATTTATTTGTTCTAATTTTTTGTGTTGTATTTCCTTATGACCATTCATTGAACCCACTTGTTCACACCACCGTCGCGCGTCGCTGATTTAACCAGGCGTTTAAATTATTGTTCACTCACCATCTACAAAAGGCGTTTTTGCCATTTTTCTTATTTACGGAAAACACCCCCCGAAGAGGGGTGGCGTGACAATAAACTTCTTGAATCTAATTACAATTAAATGTTTCGTTTGATGAACATACATCCTTGATGTTTTCTTTAATTCAGTTTTATTCTACAGTTGCCTAGGACTAGTTGTAATTTACTTTCCGACAATGATCTAAATTTTAAAAATCCTATCCAGAGTACAAGTAAAGAGTTCATATGGAATTATTCTCTCGTTGGATTTGAAATATCGAGGATGATGAAACAAAAAATTAAGAGCAGCCGTCTTACGTTATTGTTTTAATACAATTTACAATTTAAGTGGGTGTTGTTATGACTTCAAAAGTAGAATATTAACAAAAGAAAATCTATAAACTTCTATATATAGATTCTTTAGATATAATGCGGCAAATACAGGTCACGTATATAAGACCAATGGGATTACGAGAACAAAACCAATTTATTTTATTCATCATCCGAAAATTAAACTGCCATATATATTTATTGGCTACTTGGCATCTTATATATTGTGTTTTCTAATAATCTGCAAATAAGATCTGAAATAAAGTCAAATAAATGTCAAACTTTAATACCTATAGAATGTACGTATAAAATACTACTTTTCCTTTTTAACCGACCAGGGTGAAGCCAGAGGAAGAGTTATATATTTTACTTATCAGTACGTGGTACATACCGGGTGTTAGAAAAGTATGGGAACGGTGGAAAATCTCGAAAAGTTTGCATCAAATCGAAAAATAAAAAAATACATGTCAAAAATTTTTCAAAAAACTATCTACTGATACCAAAATGACCTCCATACCCACCACCCTGTGAGTGGGGCGAAGAGCAACTCAAATGGAAACCCCTATTTTTTATTGCGGAATCGGATTCTACGGCAAAAAATACGTAAATTTTATTCTAGACATTATTTTCGATTCTTGCATGGTGTCGCTGTAATCGCAAACAATTTAAAAAAACATTACTGTTTCAAGAGTAGCGTCTTGTGCCCATAAAAAACGTCCAATTCAAAAACTGAAAAACACGTATTTGTTATTTTTACGAAATCTATCCAATGACATTAGTTCGACTCTCCCACCCCTAACCCAGTGGGTGAGGCGGGGGCAACTTTGAAATTTGTAATGAAAATACCTATTTTTCATAGCGGATTCGGATTCTACGGCCAAAAATACGTGAATTTTATACCTGGCATTTTTTTCGATTCTCGCAAGGTATCGCTGCAATCGCAAAAAATTGAGAGGAAACATGAAAGTTTTGATCGCATACTTAAAAAAATACGAAAAGTAAAACTACTGATCTCAGAGTGAATGATTTCCTGAGCTGCTTTGAGAACAGTGATTTTACACTGTCGTGCGGAAATTACAACAACTATTAACATTCTGTAAATATATTAGCAGCTAGTAATTTTCAATTTACATTTTTTACAGGGCAATAAAAAACTCGATTTAAAAAAAAACTAACAGTGGTTTTACCTCTTAATTCAGCCACTTCAGATAAGTTCTTGATCCCAGCCAATAAAGGCAAGGAGGTAACTCAGCCATTTAAGGCAAGGTGAGGATTTCGGCCAGTTAAGGCAATTAGTTTACAGCTTAACTGCTACACTAGCAGGTTTTAATTTTAAGATTATAGCAGGTGTTCAAAATGGTGCCCATTGACTTCTTGGCATTGTCCGAGACGAACGTAAAAATTTTAAATAGCACTTCTTATCGTTTGGGGTGGTATTTCTGCAAAAATGTTTATTATGCGTTGCCTCAGCTCTTCCAAGTCACGAGTTTTAGTGAAATAAACATTACCCTTCACGTTGCCCTAAACAAAATAATCAAGTGGCGCGAGGTCGGGAGATCTTGCTGGCCATTCATTAGTTCCTCTTCGACCTATCCATCATTTTCGAAAGTACCTTCAAATAGTCCCTAACGATATCCCGATAGTGTGGAAGAGGTCCACCCAGCAATCTCTTGTATTGCGGGAACTATTTGATTTGTCAACATTTCCAGGTATTTCTCTCTATTCAAATTTATATCTATGAAAAACGGTCCTATGATTCGATCCCTGAAAACTCCTGCCCAAACATTTAATTTCTGTGGATACTGCGTGGGTGTTTCAAGCATCCAGTGAGGGTTTTCGTGACTCCAATATCTGAAATTATGGCGATTAACTTTTCCAACTTTTCGAACTGAGTTCGAAAGTTGCTTCATCTAAGAAGACAAGTAAAGATAACAAAAAATTTGGGTTTTGGTTACTCCTTTCCATCATCAATTCACTAAATTCAAGTCGCCGATCAAAATCATCTTCATTTAACTCTTGGTGAAGGTGAATTTTGTAAGAATAAAATTTCAAAAGTTTCAAATTCTTATGAATTGAAAATGCACTTATATCAAGCGTTGACTGGCTTTTCTGATTGATAAACTTCGACCACTTCCATTTGTCGAGCTTCCGATGTTTCAGATTTTGGGCGATTTTTATTTGTCCTTGTGTCTAAGAATCGTTTGATGGTACGGGACACAGTAGACTTCGAAATTCCCACTTGATCTACACGGAAAGTTTCGTTGTATAAAGTGACAACTTCATCATAGGACCTTTCTTTATCGCCCCACACTCGCATCATTAAAAGAGAAACTCCCTCTTCCTCTGTTAAAGTAGCCATTATGCAGAAAAAAACGAGAGAACTAATGAAAAATTAAATAACGTTTTCCGTACAAAAGTGCGCTCCTGCCACTACAAAATTTGAGAACTGAACTGAACTGAACGTTCTCGTAGAAATTTCATAAAACAAATACTATTATTAAGAACACTTAAAAAAAAACATTCACAAAAACCAAGATATCACAGATACTGTTTTTTAAACTGAATGTTTTTTTGTCAACACGAGTAGTTAGAGTTTGTAAATATTTACAAAATTATGGACGCCTAAGGTTTATTTCAATTTTATGCAATTGCAGCGACACCTTGCAAGAATCAAAAAAAGTATCCTATATAAAATTAGGGATTTTCATTACAAATTTCAAAGTTGCCCCCCGCCCCACCCACTGGGTTAGGGGTGGGAAAGTTGAATCCAATGTCGTTGGATAGATTTCGCAAAAATAACAAATACGTGTTTTTTCAGTTTTTGAATTGGACGTTTTTTTATGGGCACAAGACGCTACTATTGAAACAGTAATGTTTTTTTTTTCATTTTCTGCGATTACAGCGGTATCAGTAGATAGTTTTTGAAAAATTTTTGGCATGTAAAGAAGAATTGTTTTAATTATTATATTTATGATTATTTCCTTCATTATATGTTTAACCAATAACAATAAACATTAAATTTATAGTATTTATACTACATAACTTGTTTGAATAAGTTCGTATGAATAAAAAATAATCGATTACTATTCGCCTAGCAGTCGCTACTAAATAACGTTTACCTACAAGCGTAAATTTAGAATTTAATTCTTTTACATTTAGTTTGCTAATTTTAAATTTCTCTGTCAGCAGTTCTGATGCTAAATTTACAGTAATCGTTTTTCCAAAATTTGTATGTTTATAAAAAAAGAAAATTTAAAAACTTGCTTTTCTGTAAAAAGTGGTACTAAAAAGTAAAAAATAAAAAAAAATACTAATGTACGAATGCAAGAAAAGCAAGGTGTGCGCACTTTGTATGATTGTATGCACAGTTGTATGAAAGGGGTGGAATCGTTGTATACATAGTTCCTTCAGTCATGCGTACATAAAGATGATACATATACTTATATACAAAGTGCGCATGCTTTGCTTTTTTGCATTCGTCCATTAGTATTTTTTTTATTTTTTACCTTTTAGTACGACTTTTTACAGAAAAGCAAGTTTTCAAATATTTTTTTTTATTTTCTGCTTTTTAGTCATACTTTTTCTCTCAATAAATGTTTGTCTTTTAACGATTTTTTTTAATTTCTCGCTCCTTCACTGAGAGAATGATTTAATTGAGACAAATTAATTTTATTACCCCTAACTAAATGATTTATTCGTATTTTGCCGATTAAACATTTAATTGGGGATACTAAAGCATTTGTTTAAAAATTAAAATTAAATATTTAATATTGTCAGATAAATTCAAATACTCACGAGAAAAAAATATACTGTTCTGAGAAATAAAGAAATAAAATTTCTTACAAAAGTTTCATTGATTTATTCGTAATTAACAAAGTTTGTTTCATATAAATGAATTTTCCTTTCAAATTATGCGTAGTAAAAAAATATTTCTTTCTTAACAGAAATCATTTTTACTGAGTACTCCCTAAATTTGTTGCTAGTAGATATGCTTACTAGTGGTTAATAAGTGTATACTATTTGATTCAGTTGCAATATAGAAATATTTATTTTATGATAATATACAGTGTGTCCCCGGATTATTTGTTGGAGAGAAAAAATTGGGTTAATTTTAACAATTGAAAAAATAACTGGGGAAAAATGTTTTAATATTTACTGAAACAGAAAGAAACCAAACGATTTTTGTTTAAAAGAAAAATACTAAATAAGTTGCAAGATACAGCCAAATCTATATAAAATTTTCTAATCAACTATGATAATCAAAATTTAAAAAATTCTGTTTTTTCAAAATTCTGCATAATCTATGATGCCATTCAATATATACATATATTTGATATTTATTCGTAAACAAAAAACGAGGACATTTCTTATTTTTTTTGGATATGTACATTTTCAAACAAACCAATAAACTAAGATTAAATTCTGTTTTTCATTATGCGACTCTACCTTTCAATAAATAAAACCTTTTCTTCTACTGTCATTTTTTTAAACATTAAAATAAAATAATCTTTCTCTTCGACACACAAACTTAAAAATAAGGATTTACATTTCTACTTATTTCATCTTGGAACTTTATTTCCAAATATATAAATCAATTGGAAGAAAATATAGATCTATTGATTTAATCACCATAACGTGTTTGATCTTAAAAAAGGTTTATATATTTTTTTGTATATTCTTTATTTTTCACCACCTCTATATGCTTCTAATGTTAATAAATGTATTACCTGTATTTTAATGTACTATACACTATCAGTATGGCTTTCACCATTTATTTAAATGAAAAAAAATATATAGCATGACATTAGAAAATGCAGTTAATATTCAACAACTACCGAGTAAATGTTTGGATTAAATAATACTTGTAAAATAAAGCATTAAACAAACAAATGAAACAATATACTATATTTCAATGTTTTATTGCAAAATATCTGCATACAAAAAATTACAGAACAAAAAAATTTATAACCACATAGGTAGGCTGAGGTTACCTAAAATAAATATGCAACATAGTAATTAATAGGACAACAAATATTCACTAAATTGAAAAAACTAAGGCTCCCTACTTATTTCAAGCCTCATACTTTCCTCAGTGTTCGTTTTGCAGATATTTCAATTTTCACCCCCGCGCCCCCTACCCCTCGTGCGGATATTTGCAAAAGTTACGATGGAATACTGTATTGTCATCCAATCTTAGTAACTGTGCAAAATTTCATCAATTGATTATGTCAGGAAGTGTGTTAAATAAAGGATGCAAGATTTGAAGACTATTTTCACCCCCGCGCCCACTACGCGCAATTATTTGCAAAAGTAAAGGTGGAATACTGTATTGTCATCCGATCTTAGTAACTGTGTGTTAAATAAAGTATGCAAGATTTGAACAGAAACTGTGCACACATTGTGAGTCGAAGAAAAGAAAGTAAAATATATCATCTGCGAAAATATGAATTTTACACTTCTGCAATACATTTGCAATGTCAATGATTCATAGAATGAATAATAAAAATAAGGATACTGGCTTTGGAGACCGCAAAGTTGTTGTTTATCTTAATTTCTGATACAGTGCTATTTATTAAGTTTGTTGTTTAATATCTATTTGTTATATAACTTTCTATCCATCTTACAATAGTGCGATCAAGTGCGGTTTAGTTTTAATATTAATACGTTACTACCAATTGTTTCAGAGGCTCGCTTAAGATCAATGAAAACAGCCTCTGACTTATCCAGCAACTCATTTCACATCAAACTAACTGTAGTGAACATTATTCAAGCTTACGTAATCAATTATTTGGTTGTAAGCGGCTAATTCTAAATTTTCAAAGCCACCTTAGTTACTTCTTAACATTTAATTAGAACAAAATGGTATTTTCTTATTTTCTTTTAACTGTAATTTTGTTTGTATTTATCGCACATTTTAATACGACATATGAATAAATTCCTTATTAATAGTACTAATAAATGGTAGCACGGTACCGATATGGTGTCATTTGATAAAAATTAGTTTTGCCCGAAAAACAATTTTGGTGAATTTTATTTGCTCATAATGAGTGTTTTTAACGGGATTTAGATTTTTGTTGCATTATACGGGTCATTTAGAATAAATCAAAACCATCATGGCACACTTAAATGGAAAACTAAAACTATATTATAAAAAAATTGATGTTTGAAATACAACTATCGTTGCTTCAAACATATCTGACAGTGTAGCGTCGTTCTGCCAATTATAACGATACACTGGTTGAAAAAAGCTTTTGAAATGGAAAGCCCTTTAGAGAAAAGTAGTTATTATTCTGATATTACTTTGTATGTATTTCTTGTTAGTAAGTCTTTGATACAGAGTGCATTCTCTCAATAATTTGTGTAAATGTCGTGTTGTTCATTTTGAGTTATTTTTGAGTACAAATAACTAATTAATATCAATTATTTAAGGTTTACGTGGAGGATACATATTTTACGTGGGGGATATATTTATGCGGATGATAATTTTTTTCTGGGCGATATTCTTGTGGAGAATATACACTGAGATAATGATTGAATTGAGATAAATAAATTTTATTACCCCCAACTAAATGATTTGTTTGTATTTGGCCGATTAAACATTTAGTTGGGGATACTAAAGCATTTATTTAAAAATGAAAACTAAATATTTAATATTGTCAAATAAATTCAAATACTCACGAGTAAAAAATATATAGTGCTGAGAAATAAAGATTTATTTCTCATAAACAAAGGTTCTTACAAAAGTTTCATTGATTTATTCGTAATTAACAAAGTTTGTTTCATGTAAATGAATTTGCCTTTCAATTTATGCGTAATAAAAAATATTTATTTCTTAACAAAAATCATTTTTACTGAGTACTCTCTAAATTTGTTGCTAGTAAATATGCTTACTTGTGGCCAATAAATGTGTAATTTTCGATTTAGTTGCAATATAGAAATATTTATTTTATGTTAATATACAGTGTGTCCCCGGAATATCTGTCGGAGAGGAAAAATTGCGTTAATTTCAACAATTGAATAATAATATAAAATAAGTACCTAGTAAATTTTTGGATTTAATAATACTAAAATAAAGCATTAAACAAACAAATAAAACAATATACTTTTCTGCAATATCTGCAAATTAATCTACAAAAAAATTACAGAACAAGAAAATTTATAATCACATAAGTAGGTTGAGGTTACTAAAATGTATACGGACACATAGTACTTATTAACTTTTAACTTTTTTAGTATACTCCATTGTGTCCCAAAACTGCGATAGAATTTACCAAAGTAGGCCGATTTTTGTAAACGTACTTATCATTATAAATAAAATTATTCATATTCGCATTCTAGGACAATCAGATATGATATAATACACATATAATATAGAAAATTTAATAATGCACGTGCATGATAACTTTACTTTTACTATAATAGTAGAATGAATACAATGGCGACCTCACAAATAGTCGAGCTAGACTAGTTCATACCTTTAAAGATTTGCTGCATGCATCCAAGGCCTCAAGTACATTAAATTTACTCAATTCAATCACTATTATCCATTCTCAAAAATAAACACCGTAAACTGGCTAAAAACACCACGAATCGCGAAGAAAACTGGGATCACTTAATGGGGTCTATAACGAAAACCGAGACGAAAACGATAAAGTACACAGTATAATTTTTTGACGGCAGAGGGCGACATTTGAACATTTAGTTTTCATACATAAATTTATTAATGAGTACTAAATATTTACTGTATAGAACTAAATATTTACTTCACGTATTATGATTAACTCTTTGCTGATATATTTATTTCTAGGAAATAAATGTAATATTGCAATAGATTTGGGAGAACAAATATCTTTCTTTCAGCTAAATCTATCATTTTTGTACAGTAATTTACTTAGGAAGAACAAATACGGCGGAAATAAATCATTTAGTTTTGTCAACTAATTGAATATTTGGTATATTCTTGTCGGAACAAAATTTTTTAAAATAATTATTTGTCTGCGTTAAATATAATAAAGGATAACAAATATTTACTAAATTGAAAAAACTAAGGCTTCTTACTTGTTTCAAGCCTCATATTTCCCTCAGTGTATTTTTTGGGTGATGATACATTTTGTGGATGCTACATTTTTGTGGACGAAACCTTTCTGTGGAGGACGTGCTTTTTTTGTAGAAGATGATTTCTTTCGTTTGGAGGGATGTAACTTCCCTTGGACTTGGTTAAACGTTTTGGTTACTGGAGGTAACGTTAATACTGGATGGCTTGTACTTGTATGCAGGATTCGAGCGTGAAATCATAATCTTTGATACGAGGTATGTGGTAGTTATACGGAGAGCTGCACGAAGGCCCCAGAGGAAAAAGTAATGTAAATATCGTAAACATTTGTAATTACTTACTACGAGAGGGGTATTTTATTTTACAGTTAGCAAAATAAAATCACTTTTTAGAACATCAAAAATTTATAAAATACGGGGTGAACAAGAAAAATGTGCATGCGTATTAATAATGGAATACTTATTTTCTGATACATTTTTATGATACATGTTTACTGTGAGCCTCGATATTGCTATATCCCGGGACAAACCATACCTTGAACGGTACCTATTTGATGTTTATTTGTTTCGTTTTTTTGGCTGTATAAAACGTGTACATATTTACCTCTTGGTTTTTCTTGTCAATAAATTTGTTTTATTTATTTTATTAATTTACTTATTATTTTTTTCTTGTGCATCACAACCGTTTTTTTCATTATTTGGAATATATTTTTTTTAAGTTATCATAGTTTCAAGATTTTTATGATAATGTAAGACTGTTAACTAAAGTTTACTAACGCTATTTTGGTTTTCAAATCTTGTGGCGCCATATAGTGTTTGTTTAACTTTATCTTTGGCCCATGCCCGTCTCCACTCGCAGCTGGCGGCAACCAAAATTAGTGTTACGAGGGCAGTTGTGAATAATTAAAGAAATATCTATTTAGGATAGTCTATATTACCTGGGATTCTCCCAGTTTTTCTTAGATTGTATATATATTTTTTGAGTTAGGAAATCTAGGGGCGGTCACAGGCTTAATTTATAGTAACCTAGTTAAAGTAATGAATAGTACCCAGTTAAAGTTGAATTTTGTCCATAGAGCTTAAACGCATTTGAAGTAAAACGTTCATAAATAGTGCAGTTAGTATTAATACCTGATATTCTTTGCTTCTTAAATACCTAAACGTTTCCGCATTCTCCTCTACTATCAGATTTCATGTTTTAGTTTTGCGGATACTCTCAAAAGAGTTAACACTTTGATGTTATTACACGATCTATGTCAATTTAACAACTTACAACTGATATTTGTTTATGTTTAGCATGATCTGGTAGCACTTTGATTTAGTTTTTGTAACTGAGACTACTTGAACCTAGCAGAATTATGTGTATCACTGCTAACTATCTTCACCACATTGTTTTATATACTTATTTTTGTATGTTAGGAACTCAGTCATGTTTTTAAACACTAAGTTGTAATATGTGTTTCTGTTACAGCACTTTAGGTTCCGAAGTTGTCGATACCATGCCTGCAAAACATTTACATTCATTTGAATTTCATTCTATATATATAATGTAATGTATTTACTGGATATTCACAGCACAGGTGGAAAACAATTTATTTTATTTCGTCAATCCATAGTAATTGCTTGATTATGTCATGTTTGCAATTATAGTTGTTGTCAAAAAACTCCAAATGATTTTTAAAGATTGCTTTTATCATTTCTATATTTTTCAGTAATTTTAATGTTAATAGAAAACTAGCTGGTAAAGGAACCCGGTTGTGCGCTTAAGTCTCCCATCAACAGATAGCGACACTCGCATAATATTGCAGTTTTCATTTTGTTTAGGGAAAATATATTTTCAAAGTTTGTACATTGGTACCGCAATTTAAATTGTGATATAAAAAAGTTTACCTTATTAGCTAAAATTCCGAAGTGGCCATTTATCTTCCAAATCTGATCTGATTGACACCACAAACTTTCGACTGTGAAATCATCAAATAAATACTATTACATTCACGTTAGTTTGTGTTTTAGCACCATCAGGTAAATTTTGTTTATTAATAATTTCAATCTCAATAATTTTCAATTATTTCATTAATGCATTTTCATTTTTTAAATAAATTCAATTCAATTTCTTCAAATCAATAAGTAACTAAAATACTACATACAACCACATGGTAATACAATATTCTTTTAGTTCAAACTTCAGAAAATCGTGACATTTCTTACTCATTTCATAACATTAAAGTTTGATATTTCAGACGGCTGTGGGTTGTCATTATTAACGGAAGTAAAAGTACTTTTTCATCCGCTCAAGCGGACTTTTACTTCCATTTCTAATGGCAATGCACAGATAAATTTTTTATCTTTATTTTTTTGTAGTTAATCGACGTTTGAAGAAAAAATGACATGTCTTATTCGGAATAAAAGCCACTTTTGTGACTCGTCCGTAATTGCTGGACTCACTTCGTTCGTCTGGCAAACCTAGAGACTCGTCACAAAAGTATCACTTTTACTCGTAATAAAACAATATATTATTTCTACAATACAATACGTTTAAATATAGCAAATACGATACGATGCAATAAACAAATACAAATACGATACAATAAAGTAAAAATAAAATTAGTAATTTACAGATTGATGTAATTATTATCAATTAGATTTATTTATTTAACAACCTGTTATCAAGCTTACCTTTAAATTAAATTTGAAGTTTAATCTACACAGGCTACATCTTCAAAATAATATTGAATATATTATTTAGCCAGACCACCAGGTTTGATGTTTTCTTTGGCTTTTGTTAAGGCGTTTAAAACCATGATTTCTTTATTAATTAATACAAGAATCGGCTAGAGTAGAAGCTATTTTGTAATCTTTATATTCAAACTTGCTTTGGAATTGAATGTTGCCTTGCAAGTAAATAAATTGTTCAAATGTGCTTTTAGAGGGCGGAATATTAAACATAATATTTTTAGTCGCAAACTCCTCTATAAATCCTTATTTTACTATAAGGAACGTAACCAGACTGCAACCAACAGCTACTCTCCGGGCTACGTGCCCCGCCGAGCGCTGAATTACAAGTCACAAGTCTGGCGCGTTAAGTGTAATAATTGCATATTACCATCAAAACGCTAATGCTTCGATTGCAACAAACACCAGCCGAAAGACTGATCCTACTTAAAGGAGCTCCCTTGCCAGTCGTCACACACCACTTGCAGACTGCAGTTTCGAGCTGTTGGCTCTCGTCAGTGCAAGGTAGGTATGCAACGACCGACATGAGAATCCTTTGACTATAGTACATCCCGGTATTTTTACAATAGCGACATGTAAAACAGCCAGCAGGCGCCATCCAGCGGTCCAGTGTCTGTTGCAATCGAAAAATAAATAGCCTGACTTGGCTTAGCATAGTTCAAATGTGCTTTTAGAGGGCGGAATATTAAACATAATATTTTTAGTCGCAAACTCCTCTATAAATCCTTATTTTACTATAAGGAACGTAACCAGACTGCAACCAACAGCTACTCTCCGGGCTATGTGCCCCGCCGAGCGCTGAATTACAAGTCACAAGTCTGGCGCGTTAAGTGTAATAATTGCATATTACCATCAAAACGCTAATGCTTCGATTGCAACAAACACCAGCCGAAAGACTGATCCTACGAAACTGCAGTCTGCAAGTGGTGTGTGACGACTGGCAAGGGAGCTCCTTTAAGTAGGATCAGTCTTTCGGCTGGTGTTTGTTGCAATCGAAGCATTAGCGTTTTGATGGTAATATGCAATTATTACACTTAACGCGCCAGACTTGTGACTTGTAATTCAGCGCTCGGCGGGGCACATAGCCCGGAGAGTAGCTGTTGGTTGCAGTCTGGTTACGTTCCTTATAGTAAAATAAGAATTTATAGAGGAGTTTGCGACTAAAAATATTATGTTTAATATTCCGCCCTCTAAAAGCACATTTGAACTATGCTAAGCCAAGTCAGGCTATTTATTTTTCGATTGCAACAGACACTGGACCGCTGGATGGCGCCTGCTGGCTGTTTTACATGTCGCTATTGTAAAAATACCGGGATGTACTATAGTCAAAGGATTCTCATGTCGGTCGTTGCATACCTACCTTGCACTGACGAGAGCCAACAGCTCGAAACTGCAGTCTGCAAGTGGTGTGTGACGACTGGCAAGGGAGCTCCTTTAAGTAGGATCAGTCTTTCGGCTGGTGTTTGTTGCAATCGAAGCATTAGCGTTTTGATGGTAATATGCAATTATTACACTTAACGCGCCAGACTTGTGACTTGTAATTCAGCGCTCGGCGGGGCACATAGCCCGGAGAGTAGCTGTTGGTTGCAGTCTGGTTACGTTCCTTATAGTAAAATAAGGATTTATAGAGGAGTTTGCGACTAAAAATATTATGTTTAAGTAAATAAATTGCCAAAAATATTTAGATTGGATGCTCTACAAGATGATTAGGATCTAAAGTGCAGTACCGGGACTTCCCACCTTCAACTACACTAAATCTGGAATCCTTGGAAATTGGTATTATATCCTCGATTTTTTTTTGTACTAAATTCCTTTTCACTGATACAATTTTTTGATATAAAATTTTAATCAAAATTATATTTAAATAAACATTTTATATTTTCTTTAAGATTCACTGTTTATTTTAATTTCACAAATTTCCTTTTTAAATTCATATTATAAAATTTATTTATTTATATAATATATTTTATTATTCATTTTATTAATTATTTATTTTCCTTACCATTAGATTTTAGTCTTGTATATAGGAGACTGGGTTTAAGGGAAAAAGAGACAAATCAACTAATTATTTACTATAGATGGTGCCCAAATAACATAATTTTTTTATTGTCTCTTTTTCCTAAATAAAACAAAATTTGTCTTATACGTCTCACACACACACAAAAAGGTAAGTTTCACATCTCTTGGAAGTTTTCAGAACCCACTAAAACCAGCTAGTCGCACTCATATATTGCCTCGTTTATTACCAAAATAAACAAAAGGGGAATAAACAGGTATGGTCTAAGTCAACGCATCCCTGCAAATAAAAAACGCAACAAAAACTTTACGACCTCATCAAATACTTTCACTCTTCGTGCTGTTTCGACCGCAATTGACTCGTTTACCTTTATAATGTGTTTTTTAAAGTGCGGCGGGTCGTTTGATGACAGGCATGCCGCATGGCCCGCGGCCATTATAAAGTCGTAAAGTTTTTGTTGCATTTTTTATTTGCAGGGATGCGTTGACTTAGACTATAACGATGTATTTACTTTTGTCTGATGTTATTTGTTAATCCTCTTTATGCATTTCTTAATTTCTGTTCACCAACACCCGTAATAATAATCTTCAGATTTAGTCCCTTAGCACTTGAATTTTCGTCTTGGTATTGCCTAATATCAGTTAGTGCTTCCACTTTTGTGAATTTTAAGATGATCCCATCATTATGCGTAATCCTCTCTATGTTAATACTTGTAACACAACTGAGTTAATATCTACTTTTACCTTAAACTATGTATCAATATTGTCGATCAAATTGTATAATTTATAATAATACTTTTCTCTTTTACAGAAATATTACGTGGCTTTTGGCACTTAATTCTATACTCTATTTTCACTTGTTGAATTTAATTTCAATTTATATTTAAAGTATATTTCATTTCTTTGATTGATATTGTATAATTTATCGAGTAAAAAAATGTAATTTGGAATAAATTATCATTATTCATAACATCAAATTAAACATTTGCTCCGACGATTAAGAAACACGGATGAAAATGAGTCTTGAGAAAACATTTGAACAAAATTTATCGTAGGACTAAAAAGCTTAAGAAAATTTCTCTCCATTAATCAAACCTAATAATTTTAAAACTTTTATATTCAACGCATGTTAATGCTATACAATTATGGCGCTACGACATAAATTATAATTACGGCTTACATTTTCCTCAAAGTTTATGCATCGGTTGTAAACAAAATATTTAATTAACTCTAACGTTAATTTGGCCTGTCTACCAACAACTAGGACCCTTAAATTGTTTCGAATTAATTAAGTTTAAACAACACGTCCCATAATAATTTAGTTCAAGTAATTGGAAGAGTACTTTGTCGTAACTTTTGCTGTATTCGAAGGACTTGGCTAAGCTATATAAGTCTGTATTATATTCAATAGTTCCAAATAACTTAGGGTTCAGTGTTAAGAACTACTTGATTACATGTCGCTCTGCGAGAGAACAATCTGCCAACTATTATAAAAATACTTTTCAACCAACTTATAATAATTATACTTGAAATAAATTAAGTGATGCATTATTAACCATATAGAAGGGTAATAAGTTCTTATTTGACTGCGACACACAAAGAAGGGTAACGTGGTTACCAGTATGTGTGTATAGGTAGGTATATAATATTCTCCATAACCTTGTATTCCTTGGAAAATATACTAGAGGTCTCTAGTTAGAATTAATATGCCTAACTGATCCAAATCCACCTTCAAAAGTACAGTTTTTCAGTTTTTTCGAAGTTTCTAAAATACATTAGGTTTTTCGGGAAATACACTAAACTTTTTTATTGAGCATAAAATTTACTATCGACTAATACCAATATAGTCCAATCAAATGGTAATTTGGCGAGGAAGAATATAGAATATTCTCTTTCGTTCTTTATGTTTTTTGGGATGCTGAATTCGAAGTTCAACTTTGCCACCCCATGTAATGCGTTATGAGAAACTGAGAAAAAATTTCTATTTTCAATTTTTTTCACTTATAGCTTAACTTGAAATCTACGCACTTCTAGGAAAAGTGTTTCGATACAAACTATATAGGTAGCGACTAGGCCAACAACAACTCTGAACAACATTTATAGGGGTGTGCTCTTTTTTTGCAATATCCTTATTTAAACCAGAACCAGAGAAGGTTGGAAAGAGAGCCTGACAACAAGTCCACGTCGAATCAAAAACTTATTCCGAGAAAAATTGTATAGAAAATATTTTTCTCGTCAGTACGCCAGGGAAGGCACCAGGCAGGATAAAAAAATAATTAGTCTTCTAAACAAAAAATACTTTATACAAACATTGTTCATGTTTGAAAATTGTTTCGTTTTTATCTTTATTTTTAAATTTTTCGACAGAGTACCAGAAACAGCTCCAGGGAGGACCAAAAAGTAAATGTTCATATTAAGAAAATCATTTTAGTATAAATTGTTATTCGTTAGAACACCAAGGAAGGGGTTTAACTAACGATAAATTTTCGACAAAGCAAAAATGCTCAAATAAAATCGTTTAAAATAGAGAATTTCTACAAATCTCTCAGAAAATTAGTAGCGCTTCTAATTTGTCGGCATTAAAAAATGATGCTGTCCCTAGTGCATCGACTTTACTAATATTTGACAGCCTTGGGCCGCCCACCAAAATTTTATGTCTAAAATTTCAAGTTTCCATATTTAGCCATTTTTGACAAAAATGTATCACGCGTAGGCATACACACCGGCATGGCACCTCATTCCTCAAACCAAATGGTCGCCTCCAGATATACTATAATATTTACAAAATTATAATATTCGTTTTTAGAAAAAGAACATTATTTTTATGTAAACTGAAAGTTATATTTACAGTTTACATGTATTTTTGTGTCTTTTAATAGTCCAATAAGAAAATGCAAGAATCCACCATTTGGAGTTCTTTAATGAAACCGGTTTTTCGGCCAAAACTACCTTCTTTGATGCTCAATTATACGTTTATTTGTAACAACAGATTTCTCGGTAAAACTACGTCAAACTGACTCTTGAACCAAAAATCGATAAAATCAAGCAAAATGCTTTTACTGTACATGTGCGAACAGAGAACTGGCATTAAGTAAATATAAATGTTATTCAAATGGTTCTGTAGCGACATTATATTGTTTTTAGGTATGTCAATAGGCAGTACACACTAAATTGATACTATGGTCACGTTTTCAATTGATCATCCTCTTTAAACGTACCCATGAGCAGATACCAGATGTATATTATATTAATCCATACCTTCCAATACAAACTACATTGTAATGTCGAAAGCTATCCAGATTTTTTCACTGGTTTCCTGTATATTGTAATCCTCCTACATCATTTTCTAAATTAGAAGGCGTTTGGGTTGGTAATTTAAATGTCTGCACTCTCTAGACCCAAAACCTTAGGCCACCTACGTCAACGATGCAATGTTTCAAGCTTTATCTTAGCTAAATTTTAGTATGGTGTTATTTAATTATTCATGAATTTAAAGCTATGTTTATATTTTGTGTATAAAAACAAGCGAGGTAGCATTAAATTATTTTCTATACCGTAACGATAGGGCTTACAAATAACAAAATAAAATTAATTGTAAAACCGGTCGTTGCCTTCATCGAATTTGATTTATTATATAGTGCACCTTCTGGATAAAAGTGTGTTATTAAAATTTAAAAAAAGTTTGGAGGTGCACTGACTAGCTCAGTGGGTCATGAGGCGAGTAGGTGGTGAGTAGGATTTTCAAACATGGTATAATTCAAGCTCACAATGCATGAATAAAATAAGATAAGTTTATTTATTAAATAACCACTTTACCTCCCGCTAAGCTAAATAGTATCGCTTGCATACTTTTCTTAAAATTTCTATAATTAATTTGTATCTGGAAGTGGTACTAAAACACTCTATTTCGTTATATAAGAGGCTTAACAATAAGAATCTCTTCTTTGTAAATCTTATTATTATGGTAACAACATATCACTTATATATTAGGTAAAGTAAATTTTATATTATTTATATATTTTTGATTTCTTTTTACTATTACATTAACTGTGTCAAGCGTCAAAAGTAAATGTTCATAGCAAAGTTTTAAAATCGAATAACTGTACCCTAACTCTTCTGTCAGACCCAGAAATCGTATAAATCAACCGTTGTCAACAACTGCAAATAAAAAGGTTGACAAAAATTCGTATCTATAATCGATACATACCTAATAAATTTATATTAAACGTTCCATGATATCAAACACTTCAAACATGAAATATAACATATTAATAGAGCTTTCAATTTAGACAACCTAGCTAGTGTCTGAACATTTTTATGATTTTCGAATAATACACTCTCTAAGCTGACAATAAAGCACAACTTGCTATTTGTTATCGATACCGTTTTTGACAATAAATTTATACTTAAACTTTACAAAAACAATCCGTACTAAATCCTTTCAGTTGGCAATTCTGATAAATCCTACAATTCTGTAGTCCACTCGAATTAAAGTGGCAAAATAAATTTGTAGATAGCAAAATTCGGTATGATGTAAATAAATTGTCATTATGTCTGGTGTTTCATGGGTAAACATGTGGATAAAAAAGTATAATATAATGTAAAAGTTGAAATCACCTTATTTTTGTATAATATGCAAATAATTATTGTGATAATTTCTTGACGAAATAGAAATCAATAAAATCCATCCATTTCTAGTCACATGTCAAAATCCAATTATTAAAGGATTACACTGATAATTTCCCTAGGGAGATTATCACTTATGTTGCTATGGAACGAAAAATTATTGACAGTTTTATAATTTATTTAAAATATCACATTCACGATTTGAAACATTAGAATTGCAAAAAATTATCTCACCGAATTTACCGCGTGCACTGATAAGCCTTTATAATTTTCTCTAATAATGATCCTCAAGCTTGTTGCTTTCAGCAATTCCCTCCGCCTTACGGTGTCGAAAAAAGAGAAAATTATCGCGTGATTATCAGCGCGCGTGGTAAATTACAGCTGATAATTTTGCACTTCTGTTTTATCGCCAATCAAATGCAATTGTTTTGAAGCGTTGCCCTGACAACAAGAAAAATTTCCTAAATTTTATCCATTGGTGGGTACTTTAGACGAAATTACAGTGCAATTTTTTTTTTTTTAAATTTGAATAGCGCTTCTATGCGCATGACATTAACACACCTTGTGATTTAAAAAATTGCCATTTCAGTTGTTAATATTTTATATAATACCAATTTTAACACCAAATTCAATACAATTAATTATGAAATGTCGATACTATAGAAATGTTATTCAATACATTCGTAATATCTAAATTAGAATGCGCCTGTATAATTTGGCGTCCAGGATATGAGACTCATGTGAAAAATTTAGAAAATATCCAAAGACGATTAATGACATTTCTTAGTTTTAAAATTGATGGTTTTTACCCGGCTATCGGAACAGCGCAGGACCAACTATTAGAAAGATGGTCATTTAAATCTTTGGAACATCGAAGGATTTATTGGGGGGCGAGCGTAGGTGCGTCTTTACTATGTACATACTTCGGTATGCGATGTAAAGCAATGACAGGCGCAGTTAGTACTTGGATGGTGACCATTCCAACGGAAACCGCGTTCTCGCCTCACACATCTTCCAGCGGCTTGTATATCAGTGTATGCGCGGAAGCTATACAACCTTAGGCGAGGGTTGTATAGGAGATATACCATCCTTCGGAGGGGATGTAAAGCCGTCGGTCCATTGTCTATTAAATGTTAGGCAAGTAAAAGATCCCTACTCTTCTTAAGGGAAGAGGTTAGGCAAAGTTCCTGGTTGGGGGTAGCTCGTCGGTGTTAGGCCTCAGTAGCGGAAATAGGCCGACGTCAAATAAATGTATAAAAAAAGAAAGAAAGGGATTTATTGCATGTGTATGATCTCTTTGGCATTGTAATGGCAAAATTAATTCCAGAGTTCCATCTGTATCGAGTCGTAACCGCGCAATTTTTTATTCACCAAATGCCCGTACTAATGCTATGAATCCAGTACTGATATTTTTCACACTAGCCCTAAAACATTCTATAATTTATATTATTTATATTTATATTTATATATATTGGATATGACTGATGGTCGAGAGGTGAGCGCACTTGCCTCTCACCCAAAAGTTCCGGGTCCGATCACCGGTCGTGGCAGTGGAAAATACTGCGAGAGGGATTTTTCCACTATACATGGATATTGGATGTGCGTCCCTTGTCTCTAAATGTGTAACCCCCTCCCACACAAGGCTCTTCTAGAGCACTTCGGGATAAAAGGGGTTGTCATTACTTGTAGTGTATTTATTTATTATTTATAATGTTATTATGCATGTTGTTATATATGTTATATGTGATATTTATGTATGTTATTTATAATTTTGCCGGACTACTTCCTGCTCCGTAATTGGATTGTTGTAATCTGTAGAGCAGTGTAAATAAATAAATAAATGAAGTTTTTCTTTCTTCTTTAGTCTAAGCTAAGTCTCTGAAATTCTTCCAGCACGTGTTTCTTCTGCAATGGTGAAAAACAGGGCGCATTGTTGAAATTCATCATGTGTCTTTTTTCCATCGAATGCATGGCTAGTTATTGTTATGTACATGCCTCATAGAAAATATGAGAAGGGGCCAGAAACGTCTCAAAGATTAGGCTGGAACGTTCGATAACAAAGCACCACAGTATATAAGGTGTGAAAGACTTGCACAGAGAACAGTTTTATATTAGACGAACAAGTGAACAGATAGAATAAAAACAGTAATAAGTTGTGATTGTATTAATTAATTAAATATCATCATGTATCTGTGTTTATCGAGGCACAAATAACACTTCGATACTATTTTATTTAATTTTCTCCTCGGCATATTCACAAATTTATTTTATAATTTCATCAAATTCTCTTGAATTTTCTTAAATAAGCTTCTTTCTAACATATTCTATCTTGTTCACAGTCTTCAATTAAATTAATTGAATATGTCAGTCTAGAAATGACATTTTGTCGTGACAAATCATTGTATAAAAATCATGTATGTTGTACTTTTAAGTTCTCCACTTGTCTTTTTATAAAATTTATGTTTAACCACTTCTAGTCCAGCAATAATTTTAAGTGTCCTGCCTATATATGTTTTATTTGTTTATGTTGAGGTACTTGCTCTTGTTTGATATTTTGCCACATGATAAAATGAAAATCAAAAACAAAATGGCGGCGAGCACTTGAAATTTAGGTGGATACCAGTGGCGTATCCACATATGGATATCGTATTATATCAGCGTATCCTCATATGGATACTGCTGTAAACGCAAAATTATCGATTTGTATGTAATATAAGACGTTATTTTGCATGAAAAAAGAACAATAAATTGACTTCCTATTAATTTATTATTTAATATTGCGTGTAATTGAAGTTGGAATTTGTGTGGTATTTAATACTACCATTTAATTGGATCGATATGGCTTTAAATTACTTGTAAAAATCATACTTCTACTACTTTAAGTCTAATGACATTTGTGGAGAACAATAGAATGGGTTTGTATTAGTTTAGGATAGATAGGTATAACTATAGGAGCTGGTTGGTTGGCTTTTACCACAGTGACTTTTTCAAATATATTGTGGGACTCCAGAGGAATCATTCCTTACACCATCCTTCATCTGGCTTTGTCCTTTGTATTAGACTCCATGGATTTGATAGAGATGGTTTCTCTCCAAGTAATTGAAATCTCAGCCTCATTAAGTCTTCACAGTGGCAAAGTATATGAGCCTGAGATTTCGTCCTCCTCTTTATATAATCTGAATCCTCTTCATCGTCCTCTTCCAGATCCATTAGACTCGTATGTCTATTAAGCCGGCAATGTTCACTTAGAAGACCTACCATTATAATAATGGCTTTTATGTTTCGGCTTAGTAGGTCTTCCGTAAAGAACCCCGCACTAAACCCTAAGGGGAAATGGGTCCTAGTCGAATTTGATGAAAATTTGGTATAATGTAGTTTATGATGTCCTGATCAAAAGTGTTTAAGAAGCGAGACAGAAAAATGGACAGTTCTCGAATTACAGGGGGTCAAACATGAGGAAAATGGGTTAATCGGATTATTGATTTCACGAGACATTTGGCGATGCTATTACCATACAAGAGTGAGCATGTACTGTGACATGGGCAACGGCAAAGGACAAGTTTGAAAACTTGGCCAAAGCAAAAGAAATAATACCACCATCTTGTTTCCCACTTGGTTCCAAACAACTATTATTTAAAATATTTTGTTATAGAATGCATGGTTTTTGAGATATATGACTGCCTCAAGTTAAATGACGCACTTTGTACATAAACTATTCAAACTGCGCACATCACGAAGATTTCTTACTATATAACTATAGATTTGTGATATTTAGCTACTGATAACAGTGCCTTGCCTTAATGTCGTCTTTGTGCGACAGTGTATAGCGGTCACTTTAGCCTGAAATAGTGTTGTATATTTCCATAGAATTATTGAGATTTCTGGTATTACAATTTAAAAGTTCTTATTGAAGCTATATTATGGGACTGTTATGTTCGTGAGCATTCCCAGAATGAGAGCTGGTTTCATCTCTGACTGACCAAAATTGCCTTCTCCTATTAGTTTACTTTTTATTATTTTGTGTAACTAATTATGGTAATATTTACTGTCCGTCCTTACACTAATACTGCATTTAATAGACATTGCTTTGAATTCCTTTTGAAAAAGTACTTCTACCACTATTAGTCACAGAAAATATTTGAACAACATTAGATTTTGTTTGTGTTAGCTTATTGCCTTTTTTAGTAACTAACGTTGGTCATTTGTGTCTTATTAAAAGCTAAAATTATTGGATTTTATTTAAATTGCTTATACAAATAAAAATATGTTTTTTCCTCAAACGTAAAAAAACATGGCTTTTATGACAAAATTTTTTGTACTTAAGCTGTGATTTTGTGAACGATCCATCTTTTCGCGTCTGAACGACTTTTATTATATTTTTCCAAAATGAATATTAAACGTTCACAAAGAAGGGTTCAAAACGACTATTTCAGACGGAGAATAATAAAAAATCTATGCTTACTGTTCGTTTATGCTTAACTGCTTCACTGATGTTACCAATTATACGTAGTAACACTATAAATCTAACACAGTAAATACTAATAAACCTGAAAAGGAATTTTGAAAGCACAAGAAGACAATCTAAAGTTCAAAACAAAGTATATTAGATCTCTTTAAAAAATCATGTTTTACAAAAACGTTCAAGAAAAGTGTATTGACAAACTATACTCTCGCCCGTGTACAATACATAGTGAGGAACGGGACGACTTATAGTGTTTATAGCTAACGATTACACAAAATGATTCAAGAAAAGTTCAATGTTTATAAATTTTTGGTGGGCTTTTGCTTGCCTATCTGTTTACGTATTATCAGTTCCATAGTAATTTGGTTCGCTCCTCGGAGCTTAAAAATGCTTGAATCGCAATGATTTTGAATTATATTGTGGCAATTATATTCATATTCATACGTTCAGGCAAGGTGATCGCATGCACGTCTGAGTACATGGTAAAGAGACATGGTAAAGGTACTTTCCTGGCACCGAATCACTGAGAAACCGGTTTATAGGGCAAATCCCGTTAAAATCCATCATTTTCCCGTAAAAATCGACTGGTAGAAAATGAATGGTCACTCTTGTCGCCAAAGGCTATTTTCGCCAAAACTTTCGAAATACTTTGACTAGAGACTGGATGAACTTGTCCTCATATTTAACACAACGCATGAGTTGCAGTGCTGCACAACGTGGATTCGTAAAAGGGTTTTTAATTCGATTTTTGCTGCAGTTTCTAAATTTTGGTGGCCGGGGCGACATTACGTGCAGCGACATTTACTACACTTTGTAAAATTACACTCCTTGATGTGTTTTCAAAATTCTGGCATAAAAGACACTCCGTAGAGCGAAAATCTGATTTAAAGTATAAAAACCTCTTCCAACGGCATTTCTACGTGAAGCACGCTTTTCATGCCGGACTTTGTTACAGTTTCGAAAAGTTTATCGAAGGTTTTGGCGTGTTCCTTAACACTCCTATACTTTTGGTGAATATTTTTGTGCAATGTTAATTTAATTTTTAAAAATGGTTATGAAAAATGGATCTTTGGATGGAGTCTCCCATGTGTTGTAGTCGGTTATTTTCAGACCGGCCTATCTGAAACATAACATAGATGCAATATCTAAAAAATGGTTTTTGTTATAGTTTCCAAAAATTTATTGAAGGTTTTGGCGTGTTCTTTAACAATTTCTCTAATACTTCTGAGTGGTTTACTTAGTTGCTTATTGCCGCTAACGAGCTCCGAGCGGCAGTAAAAATCTTGTAAGGAAAACTGTGTTAAAAAATATTTTTTTACTACTTTCAAATATTACTCCTATAATGAATCTGTATAGTTTCATGAGAATGTTAATAAGAGCTTATACATGCAGTGTGGATCAGTATTTCAATTATTGTCCATATTTATAAAAAAATGCCGAAACACGTCGATTTTAGATTCTGAAGTGACATCCTGCAACGTACAAATTTCATCCCTAAATTAAACCCCTTTGAGTGGCAGTTGTAATCCCTAAGTTTTTAAATGGGAGTAAGGCTTATGATACCTAATTTGAAAGGCATTTTCATTCTCTATTCAAAAATGCTATGATTTTAATATTTATTGGAAAAATTAACGATCTGCTTGACGAAATTCACTACAACAAACAAAAAACAAAAACTTACATCGTTTTATTCTTGCTGGCTAGCAAAAACAATTTCAGTGTTCTTTTTCTTATCAAATAAAAAAAAGACATAAAAATATCAAAATTTGTCATAGCTGACGTTTTATTGAAAACGCCGTAGCGATTGATGTCAATAAATGGTTGTTATGGTTGTCAATGTTTTGCGTATTTTGCTAACTTGTTAACTGAAATTTCTAAACACGGTTTATTTAAACGAAATGCATGAAATAATAATTTTACAGACGGTTTGTAACGTAGATAGAATGCGATCACAGAAGAAAGTTGCTCGCTTATTTCAAGAAAAATTTCCTGATTTACCGCATATACCCAAAGTTACAGTTAGCAAAATTGAACAATAGTTTCGCGAAAATGGACATGTACAGCAGATAAAAAAATAACCTTCCAATGCAATGAGTAACGATGCCAAATTAGATATTCTGCTTGAGTTTGAAGAAAACCCACGTATTTCAAGCCGACTAGTGAACACGAATGATCCTTCGTCGATGAGTAAAAATATATATATCACTAGCTTAGAGCTTATATGAGACTCTTGAAGACCTGCGTGCACTTATTTTAGATTAGAAAGTATCAGCTTAATTTATGATTTTTTTTTATTTTTTGCTCAAGGGTCAAAGGCTTCACCATGTATATGTAGTTGGAGCACTTGGTTTTAGGAAAAGTAAGTAAAGTAAGAGTTTGTTAAATTCACTTTTTATTAAATGTGCGAGGGCAAAATAAAATGGAAGTTTTTTACTTGGATCAGCCAAGGAAGAACTGGTAGATAGGTTTAAGTGCGCGTACCGGAATTGACTTGCCTGAGATTCGCCGCGCGCAGCTTTTTATACTATCGCTATTGTTGCGTTAAACGTGTACCGCGAGTCCTGCACGATCATTGTTTTGTGAACTAGAAAGCTACCGCTCATTCAGCGCGGGCACGGCCTAAAGCTTGAAATGTCCCCACCCATTCAGTGCGGGCAAGGATTGCGCAATATTGCATCATAAAAGTGAAATTGATTTAATTCAGAATTGACACTTATTTTGTTGTTTTGGTCTTAAAAGTATCTTTTATTGTTTAAATAAAATTCAAGTCAGTTTTACTTTAGAAGTTATTTGATAAATTTTGTCCGAATTTATTTACTACTTTTCGACTCGCCCTCGTAAAACGATTCCGCAGGCTAGCGCTTACTATTTGGCTGCGGTCATACTTTTTGTGCTGTTTGGTCCGAGATGAACGAATGGAAGTAAGTTTTGATGATATGTTTGAGCTGTGCTGCGGGCTGTAGAGTAGAAATGAAGGGAATTTGTGCATATACACATATATGTTGAAGGGACGAAAGTAAATATAGATATTAATCGTGGAGCTGTAGAATGTTGTGTATAAAATAAATGGTGATTTATTATCTAAGACGCAAAGCCGAATAGGTAGATTGAACGAAAAATGGTTTGTAAAAAATTTATCAAAAAGATTCGAATGCTATACCGGGAGTATGCAAAGTGTTTTAGGAGTTGTTTGATATTATATTGGGGCTGTAATTTTAAAGTTATTGTTTCATAAATTTAAAGCTCTAAAATTGGCATATTGAATGTTATACAGGGCTTGACGATATTTTGGGAATATTTGGGAATTATCGAAGTGTAGTGCATTTTTTTAGAAAATACTTTTGGAAAATGTACTTTTTTGCTAATTTGATTATTAAAAATACTTTATTTTCCATTTTGGCATGACGAGCTATAAGACGAATTTAATTGACAAATTTTGATAGTTTTTCGAGTTATTTTTTTAATTATACGTAGTATATACTCTAACACTAGCAGCGTTAGCATTGAATGTTTCCCATTCCTCAATTATTTGCGTATTAAAAGAAAATAAAATGCATCCTTATAAACTGATCCCAACTCAAGAGCTTAGTGAAGACAATTTTGATAGAACGTATTTTTGTGAACAAATGATGTAAGCAAAGGTTAGATAGCACTGTGAGAGAATTATATACGCAAAAAGATTAATGTTTGGCCGGGATAATTAGAAACCATGTAATTGGTCCCTTTTTCATTGACAGCAATTTGAATGGAGATAATAATTTAGTCGTGCCAACTTTGGCAAACCTATATCTTGCTCAAGCAAACCCAAAAGTTCCAGCGGATGCAATATGGTTCCAGCGGGATGAAGCACCATCACATTACCGAATCAATGTCCGGCAATACCTCGATTTAACATTTCTAAATCGGTGCATAGGGAGGTGAGGACAGCTAGAATGGCCAGCACGTTCTCCTGATCTTACACCCTTAGATTTATCTCTATGGAGATATGTGAAGAGTATGGTATATAAAACTAAGCCACGCGATATAGCTGACTTAAGAAGAAGAATAACGGTTGTGGTTAGGTCACGCCTCAGATATTGGAAAACGTTAGACATTTTTATTTACGAGTTCAAGACGTTCATGGAACTCATTTTGAACATTTACTACTTTGAAATTAAGTTTTTTTCAAATTGCTATTGCAAATTGCACCAAGCATTTGAATTATTGTTTTTACCGTTGATTTTTGCAATAAATATTAAAACCATTCATTTTTAAATACAGAATGAAAATACCTTTCAAATAATTTGTCAGAAGCCCCTACTTTCCATTAAAAAATTTAGCCAACAAACTGCCACTCGAAGTGCGTTGAATTTAGAGATGAAATTTGTACGTTGCTGGATGTAATTTTAGAATCCAAAATCGGCGTGTCTCGAAATTTTGTATAAACATGCACGATACGATAATTGAATTTACTCCATTTGGCTATTCCACAGTGTATATCTGGGTTAAGCAAGGCGTTTCTTGATATGTTTTATTTGCCTGTTGATATCAAATATATCATATCAATTTATTTCAATGCTGAAAAATGGTGTTTTATTTTTATTTCAGTAATTTCTCTTGTAATTATTTTTATCATTATCTACAGTAAGAGAAATCATAGAAAATATATAAATGTTCCAAAGAAGAAATAAATTTAAATTGTCGATATTGTTCCAGATTCATGCTGCAATTGCAACGAACGTTTCACTGCGCCAGGATCATTAAGTATACTGCAAATACGCTTCATTACTTTGTAATTTACTCGAATGCCATATAAATCAAGTACTCACAATAGCTGTTGTTCTTTAAGATATTTACGAGACAATTACAGGGTGGGAGATGAGGTGAAATATGCTGTTTAGTGCTAAATGTCGTTATGATATAAGAAAACTCATTTGAGTTATTTATATAATAAAACAATTCTATAAAATTATAACAAATACTGCACGAAAGAATAATTTCAAATTGAGAGTGAAACTGAATGTGAGAATTATAGTCGATATCAGGAGTCGGAATTTTTTGGGGTTTTTGCTTTTTTGCCAGAGTGCCAATCTAGAGATCCTCCCCCGTTTTCGAGGTCGCTGAACAGGATGGTTGGGGTCCTACAATTTTTTTTCCTCGGCAACCCCCTCAAATTTGCTAATAACCACCTCCAAAGTTGCCTTTTCCGTGAACCCGTTTATTTTCTCCAGTTATTCGACTAACTATTATTCCCTCGAGTAGAACGGATAGTCCCTCGAGGGATTTGACCTCAGCCGCCCTTACACCAGGCGTCCAGCTCACTAGGGGGTTGGAAAATTGAAATTTTTGTTAAAGAAAAAAAATGGATATTTCATAGGAGATGTTTCTGTGAGGAAAGTGGCAGGTTACCACGGTTGTATAACCATCCCCGGGGGTGTTGTCACCCTCCAAAGGGGTGGAGTTTTTTAAATAATATTTTGTAGGAGGCGTATCATTGAGGAAGGTGACCAGGATTGTGTAACCACCACCGGGAGTTATTTTCACCCTTCATCAAAGGGATGGATATTTGATTTTTTTTTCAAAAGAAATTATTATTTCGTGGGAGGTGTTTCTGTAAGGAAGGTGGCAGGTTACCAGGGTTGTATAACCAACCACGGCGGTTGTTTTCATCCTTCGAAGGGGTGGAAAAAAAAATATTTTGTAGTAGGCGTACCACCTTCCTCAATGAAGCGCCTCCTACAAAATATTATTTTTTCCCACCCCTTTGAAGGGTAAGAACAACCCCCGGAGATGGTTACACAACCCTGATCACCTGCCACCTTCCTCACAGAAACACCTTCTGTAAAATATGATTTTTTCCACAAAGAAAAGATCAATTTTCCAACCCCTTAGAGGGGTGGAAGCTTGGTGTAGGGGTGGCTGAAGTCAAATCCTCGAGGGATCTTCTGTTCTACTCGAGGGAATAACAGTTAGTCGAAAAACTGGGGAAAATAAACGGGTCCACGAAAAAGGGCACTTTGGGTGTAGTTTTTAGTCAATTTGAAGGGGTTGCCGAGGAAAAAAAAATTGTGAAACCCCCACCATCGTGTTCGGAGACCTCAAAAACGGGGGGGGGGGTCTCTAGATTGGCGCTCTGGCAAAAAAGGTACCCCTTCCGACTCCTGACCTCGACTATTATACTTCTCCCCAGATTATTAAAATTTCTTTTTATATAATTGCTGACATTTCATAGCGTACCTATCGCAGTATTTGGGAAATAATTGTATTCTAATGATACATTTGACTTACGTAAAAGTAATCAATTCTTAGAAGAAGTTATTCAAGAGATGGATGAACGTAATAACAGAAAGTGTAATATGATCATCTTTGGCGTGGATGAGCAACCCTCCCTGATTTATCTCAATATGACTGTCATGACGCAGATAATAATTCAATTTATAATATTCTGAAAACCATTTCCCCTAATTTTTCACATACCAATAAAGTGTAATTTGCAAACACTCTACCGCTTTGTCAACCAAAGGGAACGTCCACGTCCTCCCAAGGTAACATTTGTTGAAGAGAAATATGTTCACGAATTTATTGACAGTCAAAAAATTTAAAAATTGAGCAAACCTGTAGAAGTATCACACTCGCCTTCAGTAAAAAACCAAACTAAATGGAGTATTATCGCAGCGAAAAAAATCAACTTGAAGATAGGAAACAAAACGTGGAGAGTAATCTAAAAATTAAATATATCAATGGCTTACCAAGGATTATTCAAGATTTAAATTAAATAGTTCACCCAGTTACAATATCGGTCTTCAGTGTTATTATCATAATGTACGAGGCTTGAACAATAAAATTTACGATTTTTTACCGCTGCTTCCACAGAAGAAATAGATATAACATGCCTAACCGAAACTTGGCTTATGAACGATGCTTCTAACGGTGAACTATTTTCAAGTCTATACAATGTATATCGCTGCGATAGAGATTTCGAATCAAGTGAAGCATCTAAATGTGGTGATGTACTAATCGGGATTAATAACCAGATCAACGTAGTGCCACTGAATCTTTCTAGCATCAAGAAGAGCGTGCCTTATAGCCGTGAATTAGATTTTATACACACCAACATTCAGTGTAAAGTTACAAGATATGATATGCCCTTTGTTAAGATAGATTTACTGATCTTTTTAATTAAATTTAGTTCTAAACTATCTCATTTAACCAATTTAATAGTCCGAGTAATAATAGTTACAACTCCTACAATTCTAGAAAGGCTATAATTATCCTCTTTTATCTGAGTTGCTAGGTGTGGCTGATTAATCAGTCATTAACAGTATAGATAGTGTCGATGTAGCCTATTGACTTCTATACTGATTTAAACCGTGTCTTTGACCAAGCAGTGTCTCTTAGAATTAATCGAAGTCGTCGTTATCCATGCCGGTATACTAAAGAAATAATATCTAATATTTGGAAATAGAAATCAGCTCGTAGAAACATTTTACAACATCGTGAGTCTTAACGATTTTGGCAAAATGAGATACGATTACAGATTTTTATAGATCAGATCAAATTGTTAGTATTTCTATTATTAAACAAAAAAAATATGACTTGCTTCATGATTTAAAATAAGAAACAAATACATAGTAAAATGAAAAAAATATGTCCAGATCCTATCAAAATGATTACAGGTACAAAAATATTACAAACTAATATTAATTTGACTGATTTGGTGTATTTTCTTGATATAAAAGAACTTAACCGAAATCATTTGCAAAAAAAATATTAAAATATTAGCAGATTTGCCGAAGGATTTTCGCCTCGGTTCTTGCCCCTTTATAAGAATCTCTTCTATTGACATTAAATAATTCCATTGTAATCATACGAAGCGTTAGGGAGTTACTTGAAAAAAAAAACAAAAACTTAACCACCTCTGAAGCACTCTAGCAACTTAATTAGTCAATTAATTTTCGGTAAATATAATTGTTTTGACCCGAGAAACATCATGGACTTATATATTCAGACATTTTACATATAAGTAAATTTAAATCAGAATGTAACCAGATATTACCCTCATAAATAATAATAATAATAACAATACTAATAATAACGTTTGTTTACTAATAAGATGTGAAATAAACATGGAACTATAGGCGTGTTTTATTGCTAGTTCGAATCTACTCTTACGAATAGTAATTTTGATGTGTCAATAAAACGGTTCATCAATGTTGCCACAAGTACTTTTGCGATTTAGTGTAAAATGTTTAAGGTATAATGCTTGCGTGGATTTGTAATTTGATTTTCGAGAAACGAAAACTTTTAACTGAACTATAACAGTTCTAACATGAATCAGAATAATAAGGTACTTCTTGTAGCTGCTGCTGTTGCATCAATTTTGATAATTTTCGAAGGCAGAACGAAAGGTAATTTTTAATAAGCAATGAACGAATGAAACTGACTGACATCATTTATTAATTACCTTTTCGGATTTTGTCTGAAAAACATTAGGTGTCACTACCCCTTAGTAGAAAATCGATCCGCAGACTCGCCTGTTTTATAATATAAGTACGCTTTACTTATAGTTCGTGAATTTCAAATTTATTGTTGATTTTATGTAAAATATTTACTTGACTAATTTTTATAACCTCAATTCTAAGCTTGTTTTTTGTTGTTTTAAGACCACTATTTAGTGACTTTTTACTTTGTGACTAGGAATCTACTCTTCCTACGATTAAATTCGGTCGTAGGGAAAGTAGCAAAAGTTGAAAAATTGGTGGTCAATAAAACGGCAAAAAACAGTTCTACTTCTACGAGTAGAATGTTTCTGGGCACAATAAAACGCGCCTTATACAAAGAAAGATTCCTTGTAGTGGTTTATTAAGACTGCTGCTGCTGCTTATTAAGTCATAAATAATGTTGCTTTCCGGCTTTTTGATAAAAAATATAGAGACTTTTCTACACTACATAAACTCATTATTTACCTGACATTAATTTATGTAATTAAATATTATTTTAGAGCACACATATTAAAATAATCAAATAGGAATAAATTTGAATGCACTTAACGCTGCGCCGGGAGAAATGATGGCCATGATTATCTATCACAGTTTCTGCTTTTGTTGATAGGCTAGGATATGTCGCATTTCCGACACGCACTCTAATATAAAATCGCCAGTAGTATGAGAATTTGGAAAACAGATGTCGTCTGTCATACATATCAATTGATTTCACATCGAGAGAAAATTTTCCATATGGGGGACCGCAGTATTTCATTTCAGGATAACTGTAAGATTTATGTAGAAATACCACTCAATAAAGTAATCATAATTTCTTGAGGTCCAATTTGATTACGTTAGTGGAGATAATATAACATTCATATTATTCCTTCTTAGGGCAGGTTTTATAATACTGGATTAACCGTATACCATCCTTAAGTTAAACCTAAATTTAAACCATTATTTGGAGTTTACATTACAAATGCCTATTTTATGAAATAAACATAATTTCATATAAAGAAACAAGTTATTGCCTTATACCTCAAGAGAAACAACAATGCAGCTACGGACACGTGTTTCGGAGTTCTTGCTCATATTGCTAAGCTATGCTAAGCTGATGAGGAATAATAACTCCGAGACACGTGTCTGTAGTTGCATTGTTGTTTCTCTTGAGGTATACGGCAATAGCTTGTTTCTTTATTTAATTATTTAGCAATTGCAACTTCACGTAGTTTGATTCTAATCTATTATGTCATTTTGTCATCACCTTTCATGCTGTTATGTGCACGCCTACACCACTGCCTCATGGAATATGCGAGAAAGACCCGGAGGCGAGCAACCGCCTCGATTATTCTAGAGCGATCAAGTACATTCGACGCGGGTATATATAGATAGATAGATAGATAGATAGATAGATAGATAGATAGATTTATTTGACTACATTCACATTTTTTACAATATTTGTAGCAAGTCAACAGAATATATGGATCTGATTAGTTACCAGTCGGCAATTAACAGAAACAATCGAATTAAAATAATGTCTTAACATTAAGTATATCACAATATTTTTATGTATATGACAAATAGACAAATAGTGGTAACAAACATACAAGTATTGAATAAAAACAAAACAAATAAGAGAAGATGAAATAAAGTAGCAAATATTCTGCAAGTAAATGCATACAACAATCATGCTTATAAGGTCACTGTATGTATGGAGTTTGTAAATATTCATCAACAGAATAAAAGCAGTATTTTAGGATAAATTTTTTAATTTTTGACTTAAAACCAACTAGATTTAACTGCTTGATTTGTGTAGGCAAATGATTGAAAAGGTTTAAATTGAGGGAGTTTTTTTTACTAACTGCTAAACGGTAACGTGGATTCATAAGAAGGCCTGCAGAACGAGTATTGTGTTGGTGGTAATCAGAGTGGGTAGAGAAATTGTAGACGCTCTCATGAATTTTGATCAAGCTGTAATATATGTAGAGTGAAGGAAGAGGCATAATGCCTTCTTTAATAAATATAGGTTGACAGTGTTCTCTAAAGTTGACATTTACAAGAATTCTTACAATTTTCTTTTGTTGCCGAAAAGCTTTTATTGCATGTGAGGAGTTTCCCCACAAGACAACTGCATAACATAGTTTTGAATGAAAAAGGGAAAAATAAGCATTTTTCAGTACGTTAAAATCAATAAAAGCTTTTAATTTTCTGAAAAGAAAAGTAGTGCTAGCGAGCTTCAAATTAAGTTGTTCTATATGATGTGACCAGTTAAGGTTATCGTCCAGATAAATACCTAGGAGTTTTACAGAGGCACCCGTAGTTAGATATCTGTTTGAAGATATGGTGAGCTTTTGCGTTTTCCCATGGTTGAGCGTCAGCTTATTTGATGTAAACCAATTTTGAGCTAGTTTTTCGTGTGATGATGAGAGATCTAACAAATTGTTTATGTTTTTATCAGAACACAGAAGCGTGGTATCATCTGCAAACAGAATAGTCTTGGTGGGGCCCATACATTGAGAAAGGTCATTCACATAAAGTATGAACAGTAGGGGTCCCAAGACACAACCTTGAGGTACCCCGTGCGTGACATTTAGAAAATCAGAATTATTATTGTTTATGGATACACACTGTTTATGATTTGTTAAGTATGACTCAAAAAGGGTAAGAGGTAATCCTCTAATACCACATAATCGTAACTTTTTTATTAGTATGTCGTGAGAGACACAGTCGAAGGCCTTGGAGAGATCACACAGTGAGATAACTGTGTGAAGACCTGCCTCAAGACCCTCAACTATATCGCACGACAGCTTGGAAGGTCGAACGCCCGGAGCGAAAACCAAACTGATCAGGACTGATAAGTGAATGCCTGTCAAGATAGCTGGTCAATCTCTTTACCAGAATCTTCTCAAATATCTTCCCAAAAATGGGAAGGACAGATATGGGGCGATAGTTATCAAGGGTGGATTTATCTCCTTTTTTGTAGACTGGTATGACGCGAGAGCATTTGAGTATATCTAGAAAAACCCCTTGTGCGGTACAGGCATTAAAAAGCGCTGTTAATGGGGCAGCAATAATATCTATAGAGTGGATCCAAGCGCACGGAGACAGTTTGATACGAGACGAATAAGTGATCATATGGAATAAGAACAGTAATAAGTTGTGAATTATAGTAGTGAGATTATAGTAGATGGAACTTGTAATTCGTGTATATTAATGTGTATAAACACTTAATTAAATGATTAATAAAGTAGTGGTTTATGAAATTTCTCGCTGAAATTTATTGAACTTACATACAGGATGTTTACTGGAGATGTAAACACGTAACAAC
The DNA here is from genome assembly GCA_963675555.1 of Leptura quadrifasciata. NCBI lineage: Eukaryota > Metazoa > Arthropoda > Insecta > Coleoptera > Cerambycidae > Leptura > Leptura quadrifasciata. The sequence continues at coordinate 80,670,889 of OY776674.1, read as the reverse complement.
ACTATTTTTATAAAAATGGAGATAAAATAAGAGAACGACAAATTTTACTGAAAATGAAATAGTTTTATTTATAGGAAACATTTTTAATTATACGAGAGGCAGTTAGTTTATGAATACTTCCAAAGTCTCCAGTAACAATAAGCATACTACCACATGCACAAAACTGTAAGGTAATCGAAACTAAATCTTTACCTTTTAGTCAGATGTAATAGTAGGTTTTCAATTTGTTCTAATAAATTAATAACCGACTGCTTAGATAATGTAAATGTACTTATAAAGTTTTCCCATTACAATCTTTAATAGAAGAATGCTGGTTTTCACGGCCGTTGTCTAATGAAGTAGATTCTTCCGGGTCTTGCCGTGGTCGTCGAACTTGACTTGACGTTTCGCTGATCATCCTGTCAGCTTCTTCAGAAGGATTCTAAAGACTGAATCTGTTGTGTACACTCCTCGTTATATACCTAGGCGCCGCTTCGCTGCTCATTTGTCGTGTTTGGTTGACCGTGGCTTACTACGGTGCTGGTACTTGGCAATACCAGTCTCCACGTGTTACTAAGTCGATACCCATCCTCTCTGTTAAAGTTGTTTACGTTTTTCATAATTTCCAGTGATTCCCTAATGATTCGCGGATAATAGCGCGTATTCCTGTCTAATATATTGACGCCCTCGTAGTCGATTTTATGGTTCTCGTTATTATGGACAACAGAAAGAACAGCAACAACCAACAACGTATGTATGCCTACCCTACGTCGCGGGAGTCACAGATAGGCTGAAGAAGATATTATTCAAAAAGAAAGTAGGTGTACGGTTTCGAACAGTGAAGAAAATACAGCAGATGCTTCCCTTAGTCAAAGACCCTGTCCCCAAACTGTTATCAAAAGGTATTTACCAGTTGAAGTGCACATGTGATAAGAGCTACATCTGACAAACAGGACGGAGTATCCAGTGCAGAATCAAAGAACACCAGAGAAATACCAGATTTGGATACATGGATAGGTCGGCGATAGCAGAACATGTCCATAATAACGAGAACCATAAAATCGACTACGAGGACGTCAATATATTAGACAGGAATACGCGCTATTATCCGCGAATCATTAGGGAATCACTGGAAATTATGAAAAACGTGAACAACTTTAACAGAGAGGATGGGTATCGACTTAGTAACACGTGGAGACTGGTATCAGCGAAACGTCAAGTCAAGTTCGACGACCACGGCAAGACCCGGAAGAATCTACTTCATCACATTCTTTCATGTAGCTGTAAACCTGATTCTAAAATTTGCAGGGCTTTGAGCATATTAATAGTTTTTTCGTAATTATCAGATTGTAACTAATCAAATATTTCGAATACATCCATTAAATATACGCCGGATTTTATTAATTCTGAAGTTATAAATATTCCGAGATCTGATAATGCGAGGTTTAAACGGTCCTCACCCACCGTTTGAAGTTTAATCTGACTGTGACGCAATTAATCTGCAAATTGAAGATTACTGGCAATATAAGACAGACTTTTTTCAAAACCATAGTTTAATCGGCACTCTACAATTTAAGTTGATATTATAAAACCGGCCCTTAAACGTTCTGCGCTAATCGATTGTTAAACTCCGAAATGTTGGTTGATCTTAGTATTACTCTTTCCGAAACGTGGAATCAAACTAATGGAATTTTTTAGAAAATAGTGCTGGAGAAATACATTTTTATAGTCCGGGCGACATCAGTCATCGACCGGGAAAATTAATTCGAATGGAAAATGTTTGTGCCATTTTGTGCAAAATGTGCTCCTTTATAAGAAAGTACAGTTTGCCACATGGAAATGTGGTGAGGTATTGTTTAAACCAATTTCTTTTAAACAAAATAGAAACATTGACTTTATCGTTTCGGAAAAAATATGTTCGTATTTTTCACACCATAACAAAGAAAAAATGTTCTTAGACGTTTTTATCTAAAGTTGATGATTTAGAGAAGAAAATTCTTGAAATCTGAGTTGAAATAGTTTTATTAGAGAAACATTTTTAATTATACGAGAGGCAGTTGGTTTATATATACTTCCAAAGCCTCCAGTAACAATAAGCATACTGCCACATGCACATAACTGTAAGATAATCCAAACTAAATCATCACCTTTCAGTCAGATGTAATAGTAGATTTTCAATTTGTTCCAATAAATTAATAACCGACTGTATAAATAATTTAAATGTACTTATAAAGTTTTCCCATTACATTCTTTCATGTAGCTATAAACCTGATTCTAAAATTCGCAGGATTTTGAGCATATTAATAGTATTTTCGTCATTATCAGATTGTAACTAGTCAAATAGTTCGAATACATCCATCAAATATACGCCGGATTTTATTAATTCTGAAGTTATAAATATTCCGAGATCTGATAATGCGAGGTTTAAACGGTCCTCACCCACCGTTTGAAGTTTAATCTGACTGTGACGTAATTAATCTGCAAATTGAAGATTACTGGCATTATAAGACACACTATTTTCAAATCCATAGTTTAATCGGCACTCTGCAATTTAAGTTGATATAATAAAACCGGCCCTTAAACGTTTTGCTGGTTTTGTTGATCTTAATATTACTCTTTCCGAAACGCGGAATCAAGCTAATGGATTTTTTTAGAAAACAGTGCTTAAGAAATACAATTTAGGAATTACTCAAGCAAGACTTCTACACTGATAAGGAATTATATCTAGTTTTTATCTTTATATCGATGTTCTTTCATCCGAATATGTCATATAAAAGTAGTAAGTATAAAGAATCATTATTAACAAACACAAATTAATAAGAAATTACCCATCTTTTCTGCATTTATATGGACATTCTTAGTTTCGAATGTCTCAACACATCAAAGCATTAGGTAAAAAACTATTAAATACTTAAAAAACAAACCACTGTAGAGGACAACTACCTTGTCCTAGTTAATACTAAATAAAATAACGTTATACTGCTGAACAGAAAATCAAAATCTCTTTCAAACGAGGTACCGCATGGCCCCCTGGCTAATTTAATTTTCGGAGTGGGGGTGATTTTTTACACTAAAAAATGCCAAATTCAAATTACACATCGATCTGTTTCAGGATTATTCCTAAAATTTCATAATTACCCTTAAAATGAACACATTAATTATGCTATATTCCTGTTAAATACCAATATTTTTTGTTAAATTTCGGTCACATCCATTTGAAGGCATCCTGAACTCTGTGGAGAAGTCAAGTTTCAGACTAAAAAATTGCTAACACTTTTTTTGGATTTTTGGCATCGAAAGAAAATCTAAATAGGTCCTGAAATTTTGAATTTCGAGCTGAAATTGTGCACCACGGTAGAGCTATTGAAGCTCTATCATTAGAAACATCGTTTAAATCGACCAACAAATAAAAGAGTGAGAGGTGCCCCGCTTTTAAATGAGTCATTCTGTATATTTTAACAATTTCTGTATTTATGGAATTAAAATTTTAATATTAATACAGTTAATATACTTGAAAAAGACCCCTTTTGGCGTAAAATAATTTTCTCAGCCACTTCCAGTTTCACCGGAAAATATGAATGTCTAAATACACATCTATCCTTGGACCTTTCTTAATCTAACTCCTGTGTTCGATTCAATAAACTTTACTATGAATCTATAATTACTTTTATTTTTAATTCATTAGTACGTTATAAGTAACTTTACTATCGCTCGACTTAAGAACAAACTCGCACTGTAAACATGGCTATTACCCTAATGGATGGCATTATGTCACAAGGAGAGCACTACAACTTTGTTAAGAATTTCTAACTTTTAACTAGAATCTGAAGGATTTTATAAATGAACTTATTCGAAGTGCTCTCGGTACATGGTTTTAATGTAATTTTATATTTACTACATTCTCGAGGGCTACTAATACACTTGCAAATAAAGTTGCGTTAGAAAAGTACATAAATAGTTGCTCTTGTAATATTCAGTAATTTATATAATGAGATACGTATTTATCTTACGGTACTAAATCTACACTATTCTTTATAAAATACCAGAAACTTGGACCCTGCGGAACTTAGGATTTGCTATAACTCCATATTTAAAGTTTGTGTAAGATTATTTTCGTTTTTATTATGTAAGACCATTTTCTTAACTTATAACTTGATTTCACTTAGAAAGACGATAACTAAATTTATAAATTTTTTTGCACGCTCAGATAATTTGACACCTTTACTGAATTTGTTGAGACATTTGTAAGTGACGTTTTGAAATTAGCAATCGGTAAGTGATCACTCACCGATCAGGAGGCGGTAAGTAAATATAAAAAGTTAAAAATCAATTGTTATTAAAGACAAAATTAAAGTTACAATTTGAAAAATTATTTAAATTTATTGGCGTATTAAAATTCGGGTTTAAAACAACGTTCTCTTCTGATGAAGATATAGTTTCTGGAATCATAATTTAGAATATTTGTCAATTTGTTTAAAAAAATATGTACGTTTATTATTGCATAGAAGTTGTTAATGAATATTTAGATTATTCGATTATAGCGGCCTACTAAAACTTTAAAAACATTATGGGTATCAGTAACGATTGAAATGCATGAACGTAAATTTTATTTTTTATCACGAAAACGGTTAGTAACACGGCATTTTTAAAGAAAAGAAAAGTTTTACAATTAACAAGGGAATCAAAAATATTTTATACTGAAATGTTAAATGAGAGGATTTTAAAAATATTTTAAAAAATTACTACGATTTACACGTACATAACCAAATAAATACGTTGGATATTAATGGTTATAAGATATTACGTAAAGAAACTCGCTTGGGCTACTGTAGCATAGCAGATATCGCAAGCACAACTTAACCCGGATAAGTGATGTAACGTGCCCACGATAAAATTTTACTAGCTCAGACTATCTTAGGGCGTTAAGCCTAAGTTTACATAAACTATGACAAATTATTAGTTTACTTACTTACACAAATCACTGAGGGTTCCATACGTAGTGGTCGCAGACGAAATAATGACACTTTCTTTAAACATGAAATGCACTATATTACGGAATTTACAAATATTGGTTCTCTAGCATGTAACCTGGCGATGTTCAAAAGGTGTGGCAAATTTCTTGATTAATAAGTTACAACATTAGTAAAATGCCTCGTGCAGCTACACATCGGTTTACAACGTGAGGATAAATGGTAATAATTCTGCCACAATGGGTCTGATTTAGAGAACCTTCTTAAATAAATATAAATGCATAAAATCTTTAAATATGTACAAGTTAAAATACGAAAGTAAATATGAATGGATATAACCGAGCCGAACCACTGAAGGTGGTCCCCGGTAAACAAAAACAACACACTTGTCTAGGGCGGTACGATGCCGACTTCGACGTGACAGAACCTGTAGCCCTACGGTGGTGTCTTCGGGACGAAAGAAATTGACCCGAGGATGGGGGTTGATTATAGTCTCTCTACCCTGGAACTTTCTACTGTGTGTAGATGCCCCATCCGTGGAACCCTAAAGATATCACGATTTAATTTGCAAAGTCGGAAATGCACGTGAAGTGTGCCTAATGTGAGCAATTCAAATCTGACATAACCTACAAAAGAAATATAATTTACCACCAATGTTCCTAGAAAGCCACAGTTGGATGAATGGGGTCGAGTCCACCTTTCAAGTCGACACGATACTTCCATAGGAAGGCCTGCAAATTTGTGAAACACGTGGGTAGAGAACGGGTAAGATGGCGTGAAGAGGTTAGCTTACCTTGTATACTTAAATATCCTGCTTCCGCAATTAAAATTTACTCACAACAACAAAATATTCCGCTAAACGGGACCACAACAGAGGGAGAACATTTTTCTGTGTTGATAATCCCAAAATCCACCAGGATGCCTTGGAAAAACTGAGTTTGTAGGATTATCAACTATATACCGCCATTAAAAATGGTTGTCTTCCTCACCAACTGGAAGTATATCGCGCTCCCGTGGGCAGTAGCGAAACTTTGTTACGGACGTAGCGGTTGTTATTATGCGGCCCACAAAACGCTATGGCGTATGGTGGGTCACATACGCTAGAGGTCCGCAACAACTCCCCCTTTACTCGCAGGAAAAAAAATCGAAGATTTTTTTTTCTTACTAGCTAGTCTCACCAGAGGATGGATAACTGGTGGGGAGACTTAATACGCACGGGGATGGCTAACCCGTCTCCCAAGTTACCATCAGGCATAACAATGAAAATAATGAGACTTAAATGCACGAGGGTGACTAACTCGTCTCCCAAGTTGCCATCAGGCATAACAACAAAAATAATGTCAAAAATAAATGCAAAAAAATACATAGAGGAAAAAAAAGAGAGAGAAGGGAAGAGAAAAAAGGACAAAACGCATAGGGACTTAACAGCCAGGAAGTAGCTCGCCCAAGCCTACTCCACCAGCAAAACAATGAGGTACGGGAGTGTTCCCCGTCCCACCACGACGACCACCCCTGCTAGACAACGAAGTTAGTCTGAAGCCCAGTAGTGCCTACCCGGGTAATGGTAACCAGGCCTATACCAGGCTACCTCCAAGCAGCATCTCCCAAGCTCGAGCCCCTCCAGACGGATACCTTTAAAGGCAGCTGCCAGCAATGTCAGCGCCCCCAACGAGACGAAGTCCCTCAAGACGCAAGCGCCACACAAGACCTTTTTGGGGACTCTTACCCCTCACAGGTATAACCACGGTGATGGTATTCGTGCATCCCCCATCACAGAGATCCAACCAAAGACACTTCTTCCCGTGAGGCGGAAAGAGGCGAAAACTTACTCAGTGGGTTTCAGCCATCTGAGCAAGACCAATGAACCAGAAAAGCAAATGATACTACCAAATTAATGACAGAAGTGACCTAAAACATGTTACTAAGACCAATATCGAAAAAAAAAAAAACGAATTCGTCTTTACCTATTCGGATGCCTAAGTACGTCAACGGAACTAACAGACCACAACTAGTTGTCATCGGGAGGGTGTGCTTTAAGATCTTTTATGTGCCACACCGAACGTTTACCGTCAGAACCTTCGAGCTCATAACTCCATGATGAGGGAATTTTTCTCATCGTGAGGGGACCCACAAATTTAGGCGCTAACTTTGCCGTGAAGTATTTAGAGGCATCAGACTGGGCGTGAGAATGTCTCCAGACCTTTTGCTTCAATACAAACTTATCGGGTCGGCGTCTTAGGTTATAATGTTTCTTACTGGATTTATGGGCCTTTAATATTCTACTCTAAACATCCTTATAAATCTTAGCGAAGGCAAGCTTACGGTTTTCAGGGTTTACAACTGGATACTCAGACTCAGAAGGTACGTACTTATCACTATTGCCATCTAACGAAACTTCACGTCCAAAATTGACAAAATTAGGCGTTAGGCCTGTAACCTCATGTTTCGACGATCTAATGGCGAAGCCTATTTTCGGCAAAAATTGATCCCAGGCCCTGTGATTATCCTTTACATATGCAGATAACATAGTCTTAACAACACGATTTACCCTTTCAGTCAGGCTGCATTGAGGGTGGTAATTTGCTAATTTACTAATTCGATGTTGTAGGTTTTCGCAAGATTTTGGAAACAGTTACTCTGAAACTGACGACCATTGTCTACCACTATAGTCTTCGGAGCGCCAAATAAGAGAATTACATTATCTTCGATGACCTGCGATATGCTATTAGCCGTAGCTGACCTCAACGGAATCACCATGGCAAACTTACTAAAATTGTCACACACGACAAGAATAAACTGATAACCCTTGACCGTCCTGGGTAACGGACCCATCAGATCGGCACTAACTAGTTGCCAAGGTTTTCCAACGGTAGGTGTCTTAATCAACAAATATCCCATAAGTGACTTCTGTTCGGGTTTAATACTTATGCAAATCTCACATTACCTAACGAACTTAGCCAATAATACCTATTTCCCACTCGAGCCACAGTCTTATGGACCTCTGCGTGTCCACAACTCGCAACACAATGCAACGACTTCTAGGCCTTTCTCTTTGGGTATAACCAGTCTCCAAGTGTCGGCAGGATCTGCTAACTCGGGATAACGCAAACGTACATAGTTGTACAACTGGCCATTCTGTATACGCCATAAGGGATAACGCATAGGAGACCGATCGACTCGATCCAGCATTGTCAAATACCATTTATCGGTGGGAGAATCGGCATGGTCCGTGACCGAGAATACCTCGACGGATTCCACCGTTACCGGTACTGAACGAGACAGAAAATCAGGGACGGTATGTTCAGAGCCCTTGCGATGAATCAGTTCAAAATCATAAGGTTGCAGACGAAGTGCCCATCTGGCCAATCGACGTTGGGGATCTTTTAGCTGCTGCAACCATAGCAAAGAATGACAATCCGTTGATTTTGAAGTGGAAACCTTCCAGATAGTGACGTAGCTTCTCCACTGCCCAAATTACGGCTATGCACTTTCTTTCGACCGAGCTATATTTGCGCTCCTGGCTAGTCAAAGAACGGGACAAATAGCAAATTACCTTTTCGCCATCATCAAATTGCTGCGTGAGCACGGCACCGACACCGAATGCCGATGAATCTATCTTCACATGAAAGGTACGCTCAAAATCAGGGCAGGTTAAAATAGGTGCGGTAACCAAATACTCGTACCGTACTTATCTACAGCATATCCCAAGTACTTAAGCTCAGGACGGCAAAATTGACATTTGTCAAAACTAACTATCAGCCCAGCAGAATGCAAGCGATCGAAAACCTTCTGCAACGTTTCTAGGTGAGATTCGAAATCCTTCGACACTACCACGATGTCGTCCAAATAGACCAAAACCGACGGCTGCAAATCAGCTCCAAGCACGATGTCAATAAGACGCTGCCAAGTCGCAGGCGCATTTGAGAACCCAAAAGGCATAACTCGAAACTTATACAGGCCATTAGAGACAGCCAAAGCGGTATAGTCTTTGGAAGATTCAGCAATAGAAACTTACCAATATGCGTTCTTAATATCTAATGAACTTAGATATTTGGCATCCCTCAACTGATCTAATATGGACGAAATCAACGGCAGAGGATAAGCATCCTTTTTAGTAACAGCGTTAAGGCGCCGGTAATCTCTTCAAAAACGCAGAGTTTGATCCTTTTTCTGCACTAAATATATTGGGGAAGACCAAGGACTTTTACACGGTTCGATGATATTTAACTCCAGCATTTTCTTAATTTCATCATCAATCAGTTTTTGTCTGGCAGGCGAAACAGGATAGTATCTCTGTTTGATAGGTTTGGTACCTGGGAGTAACTCGATCTCATGAGAAAAGAGATGTGTACGACCAAGGGAAGTACCCATCAGTTTCCGGTTTTCCTCCACCAAATTATCCAGAGCTAGTTTCTGTGATACACTTAAGGAAGTTTCGTCAAGGACACTGTTAACCTCTACGAGTGGTTCCTTTTCAGAAAAATGCCAAACATTTTGTCGTAAATCTGGTATAATATTCATCGCAACCCAAAAATCTATCCCTAGGATTAACTAATGCGGTATTTCCGGAACTACTAGGACATCTATTACATGAACCTTGTCACCCAAGCAGAAGGGGACAGATACATAACCTATAACGGCACAGATTTGCCCATTAGCCACTCTGCACTCATTGACAGAAGGCTTCAAACTTAAACCAATCTGCTGGAAGACCTCAAAACCAGATGATCCTACCATTGTCCTGGTAGCACCCGAATCCAACAAACCCATCATCGGAAAACCTAACACCGAAAGTTGTAAGTAAGGACGCTGATCACCAACCACATGAGAAATGACATAATCGAGAAAAATTTATTGTTTTAAGTCAACAACATTGCTGGTCGACTCACATACGCCGGGAGAAACTGTTCGACAATTAGCGTCTCCCTGGACGGTTTTCCGAACGCGAACACTTAGGACAGGACCTAATGGTAACTTCTGCTTTACCACATTTATAGCAGAACCTCTTTCTGGGAGCCTGACACTCCCGATGCCCATGACCCACTTGACCGCAATTAAAACATTTGTTTCCAGAATGTTGGACTTCATCCATGACGAGACTAGAACGAGAGGTCGAACGAGAAGTAGTAGAACTAGTAGAGGCATAAGCCAACTCTGGTATAAGAAATTTACTCTTAGGTGGAGGAGGAACATACGACTTAGCCAATTGTCGTTTGGAGTCGAGCATACGACAACATTGCAGGAGTTGCGTGACGGAAGTTATGTTCTCAAAAGCGAGGAAAGGATGATATTATGGATCTATGCGCTCCAAAATGATTTCGAGCTGGGTTTTCATAGGTATTGGAGTGTGCATCTTCTTGAACAACCCAATCATACTAGCGATGTACAATCTTATACTTTCCTGACTACCTTGAGTACGTCGCTTAATCTCCTCAAACAAGTCGCGGTCAAAAGACTCTGACATGAACTGTTCCCTCATTGCCTCCACTAAGGATGGCCAATCGGTGGCCCAGTCTTTCACCAGGTTATACCAATTGTAGGCATCTCCCTCGAATAAGTCTACTGCATCCTTAAACAACCGTGCTCGTGAAATACCACGAGACCTCCGTTTCTCTTCGACACGTTCTAAAAAAGTTGCAAAGGACATGTCGCCCTTTCGGCCAGTAAATTTCAAGCCCCAGTCTCTAACCGGTACGGGTTTAGGTTTCGCAGCCTCCTCCTCATCTGAACTAAAATCAGTAGTTATTTCGGAGCTATGCGCATCAGGCTTAACCCGAGCCATGGCATTATGCAATACCGACATATCGAGGATGGCTGACTCTTTACACTTACGATCCCCGCGGGCCTTATCCTTAAGTTTATCAAAAGCTAACAATAATTTGAGCCGAGTACTGGACTTCACACCTTTGTGCTCGTCATTAGTTGGATTGGATCTGTTAACACGTCCCAACGCATGAGCTATCTTGAAAACAATCCCCTTGTATTTACTATCGTGCTCACTACCCACAAATTTATCAATAAGTTTTTGAATAGCAGCTAGGGATGCCGTTAGAGCTTTAGAATCGACAGTGAACTGAAACGGGTATGGGGGACTTTTAATAGCCAAAGTAGTTTTCTATAAGTGTATGGCTTCTTTTAAAACAGTGCGCAACTCTACCACAGTAAGATCACTACCATCCCCTAAGCCACGTACTTGTAATTCATAAGCAAGCTCCTCCCTAACTAACCTATTAATATCTAACTTAATTTATGAACTAGCCATATTGAATTCTCAACCAAACACAAAAAAAAAAAATAATAATAACTTATTTACTCTCAAAACGGCTTGCCAACCCCACAAGGCAACTGAGAGCGCGTAAAAGGTATAAAAACGACGAGTTAAGGGTAATTTACAAAAAACGACGCTGGGCGTCGGTACGTATATAGAGGCAAAAAGATTACCAACACTAATAAGTACTTAGCAATGTGTAATAACGACAAAGCCAAGTAAATTGGCAAAACGATGCTGGGCGAAGGTACGCATATAGACGCAAAAAAACTTACCAACACTAACAAGTACTTAGTAATGTGTAAAAACGACAAAATCAGGTAAATAAGCAAAACGACGCTGGGCGTCGCTACCTGTATAGACGCAGAAAAGTCACTAACACTAGCAAGTACTTAGTAATGTGTAAAAATGACAATATCAGATAAATTAGCAAAACGACGCTGGGCGTCGGTACGTATCAACAACAAAAAACTGTTGGCCGCACACAGGAATCTTTCCAATGGTTTATACGTAACAACTACTGTTTACTAATCCGCTCATGAAATAGTAAAACAAAAGAAAAAAAACGGAAGTCGCCCCCCTACCAAAACAAGCGAAGCGATTACGCTGAGGCAAAGTAACCCCCTTTTAATGTGTGTCACGTAACGTTACTATGTGTCTGGCTATTATTTCATATGCAAACCACCAACAAATGGAACACTCAATTTATCACAAAAAAAAAATTAATTAGGGGTGATACTGCTATCCCTTTGAGATAACTGCACTATTTAAGTTGGGCGCCACAAATAAATACGTTGGATATTAATGGTTATAAGATATTACGTAAAGAAACTCGCTTGGGCTACTGTAGCGTAGCAGATATCGCAGGCACAACTTAATCCGGATAAGTGATGTAACGTGCCCACGATAAAATTTCACTAGCTCAGACTATCTCAGGGCGTTAAGCCTAAGTTTACATAAACTATGACAAATTATTAGTTTACTTACTTACACAAATCACTGAGGGTTCCATACGTAGTGGTCGCAGGCGAAATAATGACACTTTCTTTAAACATGAAATGCACTATATTACGGAATTTACAAATATTGGTTCTCTAGCATGTAACCTGGCGATGTTAAAGGTGTGGCAAATTTCTTGATTACTAAGTTACAACATTAGTAAAATGCCTCGTGCAGCTACACATCGGTTTACAACGTGAGGATAAAAGGTAATAATTCTGCCACAATGGGTCTGATTTAGAGAACCTCCTTAAATAAATATAAATGCATAAAATCTTTAAATATGTACAAGTTAAAATACGAAAGTAAGTGTGAATGGATATAACCGCGCCGAACCACTGAAGGTGGTCCCCGGTAAACAAAAACAACACACTTATCTAGGGCGGTACAATGCCGACTTCGACGTGAAAGAACCTGTAGCCCTACGGTGGTGTCTTCGGGACGAAAGAAATTGACCCGAGGATGGGGGTTGATTATAGTCTCTCCAGCCTTGGAACTTTCTACTGTGTGTGGATGTCCCATCCGTGGAACTTCACTGATGTGTGTAGGCGACCCGTCCGTCGAACCCTAAAGATATCACGATTTAATTTGCAAAGTCGGAAATACACGTGAAGCGTGCCTAATGTGAGCAATTCAAATCTGACATAACCTACAAAAGAAATATAATTTACCTCACTGATGAGGGAACAATCCACCAATATTCCTAGAAAGCCACAGTTGGATGAATGGGGTCGAGTCCGCCTTTCAAGTCGACACGATACTTCCATAGGAAAGCCTGCAAATTTGTGAAACACGTGGGTAGAGAACGGGTAAGATGGCGTGAAGAGGTTAGCTTACCTTGTATACTTAAATATCCTGCTTCCGCAGTTAAAATTTACTCACAACAACAAAATATTCCTCTAAACGGGACAACAACAGATGGAGAAAATTTTCCTGTGTTGATAATCCCAAAATCCACCAGGATGACTTGGAAAAACCGAGTTTGTAGGATTATCAACTATATGCCGCCATTAAAAATGGTTGCCTTCCTCACCAACTGGAAGTATATCGCGCTCCCGTGGACAGTAGCGAAACTTTATTACGGACGTAGCGGTTGTTATTATGCGGCCTATAAACCGCTAAGGCGTATGGTGGGTCGCATATGCTAGAGGTCCGCAACAAAATATATTAGGGGTTACCCATTCCACTCCTTGGTGAAGCACTCAAGGGGATGAAAAAAAATCACAAGGTGCATTTCAATAAGTGTGGTAAATGTGCTAAATATTTTGTTTTTTGGAATTATATTTTTTTTTTGAGTAAAAAAATGAAAACAGTTTTTAACGTACACCTTTAAAGGGGCTATAACTTGAAAACGAGAGGGTATTTTAAAAAATGTTATATGAAGAACTCCAATTAATTTGGGCTCAGGAATCTACAGTTAATTTTTTTCTAGTTTATTTTCAGACACCCTGTATATTTTTGAAATGCAAATTTTTTTAGTTTTAATTAAATTTATTCAATATTTCAGCGTGCAATAAACGTCATAAGCACTGCAGTCATTAAGAAATCTAAAAACCAATTTTTATTAAAGACAAAATTAAAGTTACAATTTGAAATTTATTGGAGCAGTAGAATTCGGGTTTAAAACAACGTTCTCTTCTGATGATAGTTTCTTGAATCGTAACTCACAAGAAGCTTAAATTGTGACAAAAATCTTATCTTGAAGAAATTTTCAATAACAGAAGATGTCACTTGGTAATTAGTATTCAGTCTCATAGTAACCAAAGCGAGATTGACACTTTTCTCCCGACTCATCCTTTGTAAAGCACATGAAGGTTTCTCTCAGGCAGGTCTGGACAGTGATTGTTTCCCTTGTAACTAGTTATACGTAGCTTGGTCAAGGGTTAAAAATATTCAGAAATGTTATATGTCTACTCCAACTAACCAAAAGTTTAAATGAAGGGTTGTACAATATAACTTTTTTATTTTTAATATTTGACTAGGGCAAATCTGGTTTATTCTTCCTTCGATAGTGCATGAATGGAGGGAACTTCAGTGGTGTTAGCAACTTTAAATTTAATTGAGACATATGTACTATAAGTTATTATCCCTGGTTAATTTTACTTATTTAAGTGCACTGAAGTACTTTTATACCGGGTTAAACTTTTATACTGAATTTAAAATATTGCTTATATTATAGAGAATAAAAAAGTGGACATAAAATAGAACGCTGAAGAACGCCAATAGCTACATGACAAGGTTTAGAAACTTTGTCAGGTATTTTGACACGCTGCGTACGAATCATGAGATAATATTTTACGAGATTTTCATAACTTAGCACACAATAAAAGATTATTTATTGTGTCAAACTACCATGCAGTGATAATATCATCAATAACATGGGCCAAACCCGACCCTATACTATGCCCTTGTCTGAAGCCAGATTAAAAAATAAATAAAATATGTTTTTTGAAAATGACATAAAATATAATAAATAATTTAGCCGTTGTTGATTTTAAGTTCACATTCGATGTGCTAATTTAGTTCATTAGTAGTATATATCCACCAAGTATAATAAAAATATATTGAGTATTTTCGTCCGTAGATATTTGAATCTGTTTAAAATCGCCAAGTATCGAATACTCCTTTATGTAGAAAATAATCAACAATCCCATTGAATCTTCATATTTAGTTTTTGCAATTTTATGAAATACATCGAAAAAATGCTAATTTGCACAAAAAATTAAGAAAATATTCCAGACTTATTTAATTGTGCAAAATTTAAAACAGTTCCCTTTTGTTTTTGGCTTTGTCTCCACTACTATAAGTAAAAATGTACCTAGATATATTGTATTTATTTTTTTAAATGTTAAGTTTAAGCAAAGGAAATCCTGTTTATCATTCCTTTTATAAACAAATTACCACAAAAATTATTCTTCATAATTTATAAAAAAAGCTGCTTGAAGCGTTTTTATAAACAGCACTCTTCAATGAACTCCAATTATAGCTAAAACAATTTTGTTTTAGGGTTAAATGTAGATTTAATTCACTTAAAGAATTAGACAAACAGAAAGTGCATTATATTACTGTTCTATTCGTATTGTAAGGGAATTACTGCAGAGAAATTTGTGCTAGCGCATAATCTGTCTCCCATGTCACACGATATGCATTCAGTACGGCACTAAATGAATTTCTTCATAACATCTTCTCAAACTTTAAGATAATAGAAGTAAAGTTTTAGACTATTTTAAGAATTTTCCAAGTTTCGTGTTGATTAAGCTTTCCTACGAGAAGTTCCTGTAACAATTTTATAAAGATTTATGGCAGCCACTTTGTGACTGTATAGTGCATTGGGTCCAACAAAAAGGAAATGAAGCTCTTGATATAGTCCGTTTTATATGTTAATTCTCTTACTATGCATAACACACAAAAAGGAACTTTTAAAATTCGCTACTCACTGCAGTGATTTATAAGTAAAAGTAGCTGAATAATGGTGAGTCGTTCTTCAAGAAGAAGGCCCATGGCATTTCATTTTCATTAAATCAAACAATATTTTATAAACCTTTTCTTTGGACGGCTGTGGAAGACGTCTAAGACAAATTCGACCACTTTCGGGTACGCTCTGAATACATTTGAAAGTTAGAGATCGCATTTATAAAAGACTTTACCCTCTGTCAAAGAATTCGTACCATTTAGATAGAGAGGTTGGTGGGTTAGGACTGGATATTAATGCAATTAATATTATTCGTGAGTTTTTATAAGAATATAAATAAAATTAATGGCGAATTGTCTGCTTCTTCGTAGAATACTTAATAATGACATTAAGTAAAATATCTCATTATTACGTAATGTACATTACTGTAGTACTTACTGGATAATATAGTACAGAGAGCGACAAATATTTATTCATGTAAGATAATATTTGTATAAAGGGTGTCCCAAATTTAAACGGACATAGTGACAGAGCACATTTTTCTGAGTTCAAAATAGGTATTTATTCTTGAAAATAAATGTTTTTATAATACTTGACAAATTATTTATGCCGCCATATTTTCGGAAAAGCCGCACATATTGGGATACAATTTGGTACAGATATTACATTCTTTTAGTCAAATCAAAATCATAATTTATTTGGGAAAAGTTTCAGGATCGGACTCGTTCTTTTCTAAAATGTTTCTCTCAGTGCCCCGAACAACACTCGGAATATCATTTATACGAAAATGTTGGTAAACACTTAAAAAGACAATGGATCAGTATATCAAATAATGTCATAATATTTGATGGAACATTTACGGCCATTCCTTTCGAAATTACCAATTGACCAAATTTTAAACTCCTTAAATAAAGTAATCAATTAGTTAACGTCATTATAACGTTAATTTTACCTAAATAACTCACAAGGGAACTTGGTTTCCGTATATGGACCGTATGGACCGTATTTAAGCCTTTTTGAGCTTAAATTTCTATTCAGAATAATACGTTCCATTTTACTCATAGAAAAAAATTAACTACAACTTCAGGGGATACTGATCAGGAATTTCTAAAACCGTGTAGAGCTTATTTTAAACCTGATTTATTGTGATATACATTTTATCAATACATAATGGTAGCCAAAAGCAAAATATTGCAGATTATAAATTGTTGAAATCATGTACAGTTAATGTTTCAACATTGTTTTCATAACAATACAACCAAAAATCTGAAGCTGAATTTCACAGTTGGAATCTAACTCGGAACTTGTTGGAGAAAAACTTTATTTTCCAAACGTAGGTAAATAATTGATTACTTTACTCGAACTTCTATTTTGTCTTTACTTCTAATAGTACTACCGTAGTAGGGGTACCTTTTTGGCTGGCTGGGATACCCATTAAATTATGCAAGAAAACCACCACCACAAAACAAATTCCATATGTAAAAAAAAAAAATATACAAACAATTCCAAAGAATTTCATTTACATACGTGAATACATATATAGTGTAATACATGTACAGTCTAACGCAATAATGCCTGGTATTTTCAATATTTTCCGTTCTTTTCTGTCATTATATGAACTTCCAAAGCCAGATCAACTCCACTATATGATCCATGTACAGAAAATCAAATAATAAGTTCTTTTGTAGATTATGTAATTGAAATTAATAATATAATGGCGTTAGCTAGCTGACTACCTTATTTGTGCAATTTGAAATTTGGTCAATCGATAATTTCTAAAATTTATTAAATAACTTTAAACGAGGCATCAAATATTATAGCATTATTTTATACACCGATCCATTGTCTTTTTAAATATTTACTAATATCCCCGATAAATGTTATACAATGTGTTGTTCAACGCACTGAAAGTAACATTAAAAAAAACAAATCCTTCTCTTGAACTTTCCCAAAAAATTATGCTTTTGATTGTACTAGAAGTGCAAAATTGTACAAGATTGTATCCCACTCTGTGCGGCTTTTCCGAAAACACGGCGGTGCAAACAATTGGTCAAAAATCATGAAACACCCCGTATCTCGAAAACCATTCATTTTCAAGGGTAAGTGTGTAAGTTTGGTGGTGTTTTGAACACAGTATGTGTGCTCTGTCTACTATTTTATTATGTACTCTATATACATGTCATTTTTACCACATAAGCCACACTATATCAAAAGTATTATTTAAAAGGAAAGAAGTGAGAAAGAGGTAAATTTAAAAAAAGTTAGAGTTGATTTCAATTAGCGCATTTTCAAAAATTTCTTAACCAACGTATAAAATTCAATGACCTATATGTACATAATTTTTGTGAGCCGAATATGTAAAGATTATTTTTGTCACATCTTAAGATGCTTTGAAGTGTCTTTTAATATACAAGAGCTAGTATGACGAAGCATGTTTGTTAAAAATGGTAACAATCCCATTCTCCATGGAAGATTAATGATATAAGCAGCAACTTGAAAATAATGTCTGATATTTGGGATAATTACATTGAGAATATTACGTCACTACATCATAGTCTACCATAATAATGTCTTCAAGGTTTCATGTCAACTTAACATCTTCTTAACTAAACCACTGATCAGTTCATGAATTTTGTTCATTTATTATTTCTCTTTGGAATACAAACAGAAAAATCTATGGCAAGCCGTTCTGGTTTTTATTCAACATTGAGGTTATCATTTTAATCATTACTTATAAGATAGGCAGATTTATTAATACATATGAAAGTATTTTGCTCAAGAAAAATTGAATTTACGTTCTACATTTCTTTGTTAGTAAGATGTCCAATTTTTATATAAATAATTCTATATTTATATTTAAGCATATATTTTTATATTATATATAAACTTATTTTTATTAAGTTAATTTTTTTGGCCAATTAGGGATACTGCAGTAACATTATATTTTCATGACAAATTAATATTTATTGTACTTGAGTTTCCATATCAATATGGATTTTATGCCAGCTTGATTCGATGTGTTAGTAATTTTTATTATATACGTATTAACATCATAAAATAAAACAGAGATACATACGAGACATCAAATAAAAATGAAAATCGTATTTCTATTCGGAATTACATAGAAATGCAGGTACATTTCCGTTTAGAATTAAATATATATACATTTACATGCTAAATTAGAATTTATATATATTCCGACAATAGAAATTGATGCGTACGTATTTAGATTTTCAATTAGAATGTAAATGCAAATCGACGCAACGCATTTTCATTCTAAATTAGAATTTAAAAGCATTTCGATAATGCAAATTGACGCGCCATCTGTTCCGGAGTAGCTGAAGCAGATGCAGAAAACTCGAGTTTATTCAGTAATGTGGTTGCAAACTAACATCGCATTGACAAAGCCAAGCTGATGGGAGGGGGATTATTTTTGTATTTCCTTGTATTCATGCTTAATAAAATCTTTTTAATGGAATTGATTGGTTGCTTACCATTGACATCGTGACATTTACTTTTTACGACGTTCAAAATTAAACAAAATTATTAAATAATAATATACTTTAATAACTAAAGGACAAATGTTCAGCGAAGCAATAGGTATCTATTGTTTTGTTTGACATTTATCCTGTAGCTACGAGCTAACCCTGCATTGATAAAGCTGTAGACAAGAAATGTCCCGAGGCATACTGTAAGTTGTTAAAGTTAATCTATGATCTATGATCTATAATCTATGATCTATGATCTATGGTCTATGGTCTATGGTCTATGGTCTATGGTCTATGGTCTATGGTCTATGGTCTATGGTCTATGGTCTATGGTCTATGGTCTATGGTCTATGGTCTATGGTCTATGGTCTATGGTCTATGGTCTATGGTCTATGGTCTATGGTCTATGGTCTATGGTCTATGGTCTATGGTCTATGGTCTATGGTCTATGGTCTATGGTCTATGGTCTATGGTCTATGGTCTATGGTCTATGGTCTATGGTCTATGGTCTATGGTCTATGGTCTATGGTCTATGGTCTATGGTCTATGGTCTATGGTCTATGGTCTATGGTCTATGGTCTATGGTCTATGGTCTATGGTCTATGGTCTATGGTCTATGGTCTATGGTCTATGGTCTATGGTCTATGGTCTATGGTCTATGGTCTATGGTCTATGATCTATGATCTATGATCTATGATCTATGATCTATGATCTATGATCTATGATCTATGATCTATGATCTATGATCTATGATCTATGATCTATGATCTATGATCTATGATCTATGATCTATGATCTATGATCTATGATCTATGATCTATGATCTATGATCTATGATCTAT
Source organism: Leptura quadrifasciata (assembly GCA_963675555.1). Lineage (NCBI taxonomy): Eukaryota > Metazoa > Arthropoda > Insecta > Coleoptera > Cerambycidae > Leptura > Leptura quadrifasciata. Next base: position 80,650,931 of record OY776674.1, on the reverse strand, counting down.
GATCTATGATCTATGATCTATGATCTATGATCTATGATCTATGATCTATGATCTATGATCTATGATCTATGATCTATGATCTATGATCTATGATCTATGATCTATGATCTATGATCTATGATCTATGATCTATGATCTATGATCTATGATCTATGATCTATGATCTATGATCTATGATCTATGATCTATGATCTATGATCTATGATCTATGATCTATGATCTATAATCTATAATCTATAATCTATAATCTATAATCTATAATCTATAATCTATAATCTATAATCTATAATCTATAATCTATAATATTCATGTGTATTGTGTATACTCTATTTACACAGCATTGGCTCGCATGGCACCGACAACCGCTTACACGATACTAATAATGAAACGGCAGAAATACTTGTTTCTACTTTTGCTATTGTGCAACAGACGACGGTACGTCGATTTGCATTATCGAAATGCATTTAAAATCTAATTTAAAACATAAGTACACACGCGTCAATTTGCATTATTGGAATGTATTTAAATTCTAATTTAGAATGTAAATGCATATGTAATTTAATTGTAGATGAAAACGGATCTCTATTTTAAGCTAAATGCGAATGGAAATATAATTCTCATTGTTATTTGATATTTCTTACGTATTCTTATTATATTTTAAAATGTTAATACGAACATAATATAAAAACTAATAACACACAGAATCGTGGTGGCATAAAATTAATAATGCCATGGAAACTCAAGTACAATAAATCCCCCCCCACAAAACTTTCCTAATTTTCTATGTGGTTCTGACCATCAATTATGTTTATCTTTTTGACTATATACTTCATGATGAACAATATAACCTTTGCTTAAGCCATACTGGAAGACAATAACAAAAAACGCTTTACCGTTATCGTAGTTCCCTACACTTTCCGACCAACTTTACTTTCTGATAAAGATTAAAAATTCATGAAATGGTGAAAGCTCATTTTTATCCTTATTTATATTATTTTAACAGGCTAAATGTCCCTTATTAATGTGCATTGATAGTAGGGAATAAAATATAACAAGAATCGCTTTACTGTTACCACAGCAAAGTACAGTTTAGAAATTTATGAAATCCTGTAGAGCTGATTTTTACCCTTATTCATTTTAACAGACTAAGTTTTTTAATATTTTTCATATTAATATACACTGATAGATGGTAAGGAATAAAATATTACCGATCAGAAATTTGTAAATTCTTGTGGAGCTTATTTTAAACCTTATTTATTGTGAAATGTATTTTATTAATACATAATGATAGCCGAAAGCAAAATATTGCAGGTTATAAATTGTTGAAATCATGTATAGTTAATTCAAATGTGCTTTTAGAGGGAGGAATATTAAACATAATATTTTTAGTCGCAAACTCCTCTATAAATCCTTATTTTACTATAAGGAAAATAACCAGACTGCAACCAAAGTTACAAGTCTGGCGCGTTAAGTGTAATAATTGCATATTACCATCAAAACGCTAATGCTTCGATTGGTAATATGCAATTATTACACTTAACGCGCCAGACTTGTAACTTTGGTTGCAGTCTGGTTATTTTCCTTATAGTAAAATAAGGATTTATAGAGGAGTTTGCGACTAAAAATATTATGTTTAATATTCCGCCCTCTAAAAGCACATTTGAACTATGCTAAGCCAAGTCAGGCTATTTATTTTTCGATTGCAACAGACACTGGACCGCTAGATGGCGCCTGCTGGCTATTTTACATGTCGCTATTGTAGAAATAGCGGGATGTACTAAGTAGTCAAAGGATTCTCGTGCCGGTCGTCGCATACCTACCTTGCACTGACGAGAGCCAACAGCTCGAAACTGCAGTCTGCAAGTGGTGTGTGACGACTGGTAAGAGAGCTCCTTTAAGTAGGATCAGTCTTTCGGCTGGTGTTTGTTGCAATCGAAACATTAGCGTTTTGATGGTAATATGCAATTATTACACTTAACGCGCCAGACTTGTAACTTTGGTTGCAGTCTGGTTATTTTCCTTATAGTAAAATAAGGATTTATAGAGGAGTTTGCGACTAAAAATATTATGTTTAATGTACAGTTAATGTTTCACCATTGTTTTCATAGCAATCAACAAAAAATCTGAAGCTGGATTCACAGTTGGAATCTAACACGGGACTTGTTGGACAAGAACTTTATTTTCCAAGCGTATTTGCTCACTTTACTTGAATTTAAATTTTGTCTTTACTTCTAGTAGTACTACCATAGTAGGGATACATTTTTCGCTGACTAGGATACCCATTGAATTATGCAAGAAAAGCAGTAGCACAACACACATTCGATATGCCTTTGTAATAAAAAAAAAATTAGCGCTACTCATTTTTTTTACGTGCAAATAATTCCAAGAAATTTCCTTTACATACGGGAATACAAATATAGTTTAATACATGTACAGTCTAGCGCAATAAATATCTTCCGTCCTTTTCTGCCACTATATGAACCTTAATTCTAGAATAGGAAAGAAGATATCGAAAGTACCAGACATTACTGCACGGGAAAAAATAAACTAGTGCAGCACTTTCGAATCGACAGTGCGTAAGTAAAAGGAAGTAAACACACCACATACATATATACCTATATACATATGCTTACACATATAATATTCTTTTGTTGTCTAAAAATTTCATCTGTTCGTTTTTCTGCTTGGAGTGTTTCATTTCTTGTGAGATCAAGAAGATATAGAGACGAGTGTCATTTTCTGGTCACCCAGTATACACATTTTTTTTCCAGATATATTTTCGTGCGTTCGATTGTGCTTTGTATCGCTTATTAGTTCTCTTTTTTCTTTCTTTCTCCAACTCCCCTTTTCCTCCAATTTCTTGGTCCAGTGCAGGGCTAGCATGTATTCTCTGAAAAAAAAAATTTTAAAGTTATTTTCTTGAAGAATTTCAGAGGTGACATTATATGGGTGACTTCGAAATCATTCAGTTACAAGTTGCGACTTGTTTGTAATATAAGACATAATCCATCTACGAAAGTTGTAGAATTATGGGGCGGCCACCAAAATGTAGTCCGACCTAAAGACATCAAATGAGGCCTTTGGAGAAATTCTTAATAATTGCGATTAAATTTGACTTACCTAAATTGTTTTTATCATTGCGTATATCGAAGAATCTTTTTAGAAGAAATCTTAGAATGCGTAAGAAAATTTAATTTTCCAGAATATTTTTTTCTGTGAAAGACATCGAAATATGACTCTGGGAGAAATATTAAAAACTGGTATGAATAGTTCTTTGTGTATCAGAGTTATAAATATGATCTTTTGCGGCCGAATTCGAAGTTTTCCAACTTCGGATAAGACCGAGAAAGATTATTTGTCCGAGTTGCACACAACATTTCTTAGGCAAATGTCTCAAAAAGTGAAGTAAAATATTTTAAAAATTGTTTTGTATAAATGACTGGAGACATGGACAACATTTTGTAAGAAGGCTACTAAGCTAACGATTTTAATTCATTTTCAAGTTAACTAAAACAACTGAAAATGTCACTAGATAGTTTATTGACAAGACGAGCCGTGACGTATTTATATAACTAAAAATGATATGATATGGCTGTTCGTTGGTAATTGCATTACTTGAGAGCGGCTGGACCGATTTGGCTAATTTTTTTTTAAATGTTCGTAATAGTCAGAAAAAGCTTTTTAGGGAAAGAAAAATTGAAAAAGTTGTCCGGAGAATTATAAAATTCTGGAAAAACTGAAAGTGCTTTTTGTGACAGGACAACGTCTGTCGGGTCACCTAGTTTCAAATATTAATAATGATCAAGTATAATACATGCGGCCTTGAAGTAAAAGCGGCCAAAAAAGAAGTAAAGGTGACTAAAAAAATAAGATTGACAAATTAGTAAGTACAGAGATAACACATTAGGCATGCTGTCAGACCCGATGAACGTCATTTTTTATGACAGATGCCTAAAAAATATATTATATAATTTCCTGAAGGGCGTTTTACGCTAATGACTACCACATTTGCGGTGGTATCTATTTTGTGACTTCGCTTCGAGGTGTGGCTGATATGTACTATGTAATACGGGAAAATAAAATTTTTTGACAATTTTAGGTTTTCATCGACTCTCAGACTCTCATTCCTGTCTTAAAACCAACGCAAAAGTATGTTGCAATAAAAATGTACCTATTTATTTATGGTTCAGTTTTATGTTTAAAATGATGTATAATCAGAGCATTATATCATTTCAACATTTCAAATCCGAGTTGATAAATGTAAATGAGTATATTGCAACGAAGGATATGAATGCCATTGTATAATATGTATGACGCTTTTCACTTTGACTTCACCATTAGTTTCTGTCTCGTAGTTTTCAGGTTTACGCTGAGAGTTCCTCCTTAAAATAATATACTGAAGCGACCTGTCCATGGCCAATTATTTTTCGAATGATTCCCTATTTCTTTTAAAAATTCAATTATTTTTCAAATATAAATTATCAACAGTAATTAATTATGACAAAATAACAAACGATAAATTTCAAAACAATTTCCAATTTTAAACCCAGCTTTTACATACTATTCCATCTTTTGAATTTAATAATTTTATTTTGTATAATATAGTGAAATTTGAAAATTGTTGTAAAATATACAATTTAACTTAAAAATTCAGGTGAGCCTTTCGATATTGGCATAAAATAAACAATTGTTTTTTGGGCATTGGGAAATGGAATGGGATCAAAACTTCTGAAAACATGTATAACATGGACAGCAAAAAAGCCCTTTAAACGTCCGATATCAAATTAAAATTAAATTTAATAATAAACACGACTGCTCCGATCACCTCCAGCTATGACCCCTACTTCTCCCCCACCACCTGCACCTATTGGCTAATGCACAGCAAAAAGCTAATGAGAAACATTTTTGCAGCGGTATCACGGTTTAATGTCAATTATGATACCTAAGTACTTAATATTTTTCGCATATATAATTCCTATATCATGACCCTCTCCTTTTACCTGGAGTTTATTAAATGTTGGCATTTATTTAAATATGAAGTAAAGGAATAGAAACTCGTTTTTCTGTGTTAATTGTGAAAAGTTTTGATTTAAAGAATTCACTTAGAATTCAGAATATCGCCGTGCCGTCTGCGAAACAGAATATTACCAGCGACCTTTAGTTCAAAAATATCATTTATATATAGCGATAATAGAATGAGCCCTAATACAGTGTTTTGTGATATCAAACACGTAATAGTTTTTCATCACTCACAAAGTTGTCGATCTTTACACGTTGCATTTTTCCTGTTAGGTAGCTTTAGATTGGATTGTGTGCAATTCCGCGGATGTCAATGTTCCCGAGCGTAGCTAGTAAATCTTGATGACTGACCGTGGCGAAATCCTATTCTAGATCAACGAAAATGCAAAAGCTCAGCAGCATCAAGAGGTGGATAAATATATGTTACAAGAGCCACTACTGCAGCTGGTATTGATCCATCCTCCCTGAACATTGCTTTTCTGACAATATATTGTATTTTTTCACAAATTCCGTTAACCTATTTATAAATTAGATGGAGTTAAAAAATTGTAAATTATCGACCTATTAGTTACTTATCGAATGTTTCCAAAATCTTTGAAAGTGCGTAAAAACAAGGCTACTTAGTTTCATAAAGCAAAACAATTTAATTTCTAATACGCAATTCGGGTTTAGTAAAAACATGTCAACAAATGATGCAATTGCCCATTTGATCCAAAAAATATATAAAGGTCTAGGCTTAGCTAGGCGATGCGTAGCCATTTTCATTGACCTTCGACACGATAAGCCATGAAATACTATTGGACAAAATCAAAAATATCAGAATTGGCCGACAAATACTTAAATTAATTATTAGCTTCATGGAAAATAGATACCAAGCGGTAAAAATAGGTACAAGTATCAACGATAAGCAAAAAGTAAGATTTGGCATCCGAGAGAGAACTGTGTTAGGACCTATTTTATTTACAATATATTTAAATGACCATCTGAATCTAGATTGTCACGGAAGCATTGTGTCATATGTTAATACCAAAAAATTTTTAGAGGCCTTTGGTCTCGTTTACGCACTCAATCCCAATTTAATTTTTTACTCCTTTTACTAATAGGGTGGGGGTAGCAGAGGGGGTAGCTAACGCCAAAATATTGTTTTTAAAACGTTTCGTTCCTGTATACACACTAAATCACATTTTAATTTTTTTTAATCGCTTTCATAATAGTGTGAGGGTGGTATTGGCGGTTACATGGGGGTGATTTGAACTAAGGACCTCTAAAATTTATTTTGGCATTAGTTGCCCCCTCTACCACCCCCATTTTCACCCCCACTCTGTTGTTTAAGGGAATAAAAAATTAAATTGGGGTTTAGTGTATACGAGAACCAAGGACTTCTAAATTTTTATTTAAGTCTCCATGGTTGTATACTAAATCGTACCTGGGGATTATATATGTGTATACATTTAGCTTAAAAGTCTTAATCAGAATTTACAATCAAAAGGATTATCAAATCCTGCTAAAACTACGTTCAATCCATCGACGCTTTTGCTGAACTGCAGATATTGTAATGGAACAGTTGAAAATATTTACCTATCGATTTATTTAAAATATTTTTGCATTCTCTCGTGTACTCAACAATATGACTGTCTATTTTTTCAATTACAAAATTTATTGGATCATTTTCTTGCTGAGTATCAGGCTGGCTTCAGAACTGGAAAATTAACACTTGATTAACTTTCACGGCCACACAGATTCTGGAAAAGTGCTGAGAATATGACATCGATGTTTATCAATTCAGATAAACTTTACACAATCTTGTTAAATTTTGATATACGTGAGATTGTTACGCTAACCAGAATGGCAATGCAGGTCCCCAAATGCCAAATTTAGACAAATGGTGGACTGACAGATAATTTTCCGGTAAACCAGTGCCTGAAGCAAAGTGACGGGCTGGCCCCAACGCTTTTGAACATGTCATTGATTCACGCTGGTAGACGCAATCAATACCGCAACCAACAAATCCAGCCAAATTGTTGATCATGCTGAAGACCTGAATACCATAGGATGATCAGTAGCACCTATCAAACAAAGAGGTATTATCTCCTCTGGAAACAGCCGCGGAAAACAATGGCCTTAAGATCGATGTACAAAAAATGAAATCGCTACTCATGATAAGAAGGGGCAGATACAGATTAGCTCAAAATTTTACATTTGAGGATAACAACTTTCAGATGAATGTTCACTGTTCCATTTCAAAGACCTAACTATAAATTAATTGATCTAATTGCCAATTACCTAGCAACCAATTATCATATACGTGATATTTACTGCACGTATGAACAATTTGGTAGGATTTGTTTAGAAGCTAATAGTTATTAGTGCATTAATCACAATGGCATAATTTATACTAAATAGATATCAAATGAAATCTAAATATTATAAAATAACTTTTCATATAAGTGATCTGTGACAAATCTTCAATTTAGCGTTTCTCTCATTTTAGCATCATCGGAAAATTATTAAAACTGAATACCCGTCTTATTCGTCTCCAGATGATGTTGACATGATTAGCGAAACGCGGGCCGATTAGTGTCCAAATGTTTTGGCGTTTAGTAAAATTAGTTTTTAGACACCAAAGATATCGATTTATGAAAAATAGAATAAAAAAATTATGTACAACAAAGAACCTGCTCTACTGATTTTTTATACAAGGAAACATCAGTTATGCATCCACGTCAGTTACTTCTCTTTAATATCTCCGTTACGCAATGTTTTGAAGATAAAATAATAGTATAACGTTATTATACCACCAGCCATAAAAGTAATCTAATAGTTCCAAACAAGTATATAAAATAATTATTTGGCAACGATCTTATATATTCTTGGCACCCAAAGCATTTAAATCTATACTCGAAACATTAAAACGTATACTAAGTAAAAAAATATTATGAAATATGTTAAAAAGATATCCTATCAGAAACTCCCTTAAAACCTGAAATACATATAGTATTAGACTTAAAGGACTCTTAAAGGGAAGCTGGAACAACGTGGTACTTAACTTACTAATTAAAGTGATATAGGTTTATATTCGATTAACCGTCGATATAATTTATACTTGTGGATTTTAATAGAAAAACAAATAAATAATAATTACACATATTTATTAATAATTCAGTAAAAAAATTACAAAATTGCAAATGTTGGAAATTCTGTCATCTCCTATTTTATGCTCATGTTAATTAATTTGCGTATGTTTGCATTAATTTGTAACAAATTATTTTACCTCTTGTAGTAGTCACATTCAAGGTTCTGTGATTCATTTTCATCTTTACTTGTAACGAGATATAGGTACTATTTGTATTATTATGACAAATAAATATATATTATTTTGATTACTATTAGTATTATAACGCTCCGACTTAAATAACCTAGAATGTTCAATTATTTGTACACAGAATGAAATTGGCAAGGAATTTAATTCACAAATAATTTTTTTTATTGCTTTCATAATGTTTATATTGCTTGATTCTTTTATTAGTTTTTAACTTGTAAATTTTTGGCTATTTATAAGCAACATGATATTATCTTTATGGAAAACAAATATTTATTATTGATATTTTATTTTTATAAAATCGGCACGGTAGTTCAGCCGCCTAGATACGCACTTCAGGTATTGCTGTATTCTGAGTTCGTTCCTGACTGGACTGAGGTGCCTGCGTCAACTATAAAACTGTTTAAAAAGAAGTACAAAGTGAAGAAGGCCCTAAAAATAAGTGTGTAGTTTTAAGTTTTTAAAAATCTTTTTGTATTAGATGTTGTTAATATTATTACCTGTTTTTATTTATTGTTCGTAAAAGGTGTCTGGGTTAAGCTTAAAACTTTGTCTTCTAACCGAACCAGACCCGGTCTGCCCGGTCTTGTAATCCGCCACCGCAAGCATGATGGTTGCTCGGTCGGTCCCGGGGCGAGTTCTGGGGAGGTATTTGTTCATTGAACTGAATTGAATTGTGTCCGATCCTCAGTATTATTATATATTATTTTCCAAAATATTATTCGCATCATTATTTATCAACATTCATACCAAGATCAGTAACTCTATTGCATTTGATTTATCAAACACTGGCGGTACTCTGTCTTTAGAATAGGATAGTATAGGATAGGATAGGATAAGATAGGATAGCATAGAATAGAATAGCATGGAATGGAATCGAATGGAATGGAATAGAATAGAATATAATAGATTTATTTGACCAAGAGTACAAAAATCTGTTTTTGGCAAGTCACAAAATATATGGTACAGAATACCATAAATAAACACATATATGAGTATAATATATAAAACAGTCACAATATATATAAAACAACATAAATAATAATATAAAATAAAACAAACAGAAAAAATGTAACATCAGAAAATTACAAAATAAAAGAAAAGACGGGGCAGAATTACCACACGTAAAACCAGAGCATCAAGTTGGAGGACAAATTTTATAGTATAGTACTGGCAAAGTCGGTGAATAATGTATATTGTCTGCGTTAAAATATGTAACCACCTTGCGAAGAGTTTTGGCTTTTAATTTGGGGATTGTTTCATACATGTGGTGTGTTTATGTTTTATTATTTTACTAACTAATATATCCAGCAATGCTAGGTAATTATTTTCAGTTATTATGGCGAACTGTAGTCTAGAAGTTTAGGACTTTTGGTATATCATTACACTTCTAATGGAGAACACCAGGGTCTCTAGGTAATAGTCTATGGTGCCTTATTGAGAATTCGTCCCTGAGCGTACCTAAGTAGGACCTGACAATAAATTATTTTTAGATGTTATTTGTTTGCAAGTAGTAAGTATCTATCATAAACAGAATCTTAAAGCTATGTATTTGACATACACAGCAAAATAAGAGTTCTTCCAAAAAAAAGTTTTGAAAACGGAAAGAGATTACTTTCCGAAACGTCAGCAAAATACATTATTTCTGTGTTTATTCCGATTTATATTATTTGCAAAACATAACCTCTGACTATTCCTTTGGCGTAAACGTCACGGGCGCAGAGGCTTTTTTCCAATAATTCTATTATTTTGTAGATTCGGTGATTTATTTTTGAAGAGGACAATAATACATGTGGTAGAGAACCCAAATAATAGGAAAGAACATGCATCATATACACTTATATTAGTCTAATTTCAGAATTATATAATACACATTTTTAAGTTTAATATACATTCATCAATTCGCATGGTGCTGATCAGCGTTTCAGTCGACTTAAAGTATAATGTAAACAAACTCTTCACAGATAATTGTTATAAAAATTTCGCTATTTTAATAAATTTGTGAATTGCTGACCTTCATAGCTGCACAGTGCACATGCAATTAATATACTCGAGAGTCGTCGTGGAAGCGTTTGCATTTCTTGAAATGCAATATGCACTCTAGTATGGTGTAGTAGTGCTATTCTGTTTAATATTAAATTGGAATGAATCTTTAGGACACAATATTGCAGCTGTAAATAAACAAAATGGAATGGCTCTGCAGTAGTGCAAAATAGAATTGAGACGAAACAAACGAAATTTTTATATTTAAATGTTGAGCAGGGATCTTTTGAGATAAGAAACTTACAAGTTGTAATTTTCTACAGTTTCTTGTGTTCAAAATTGAAGCAACCAGGACCTGAATCATGTATTTTCCAATAATATTTTATTAATAATATATAAGTTACAAAATGGCATTAGCCTAGTCAGTGACACACTTCATAAAGATCATATGTTGAACAACACATGACAGATATGTTATATAAAATACATCGCAGAACAATAAAATATAAATAACATGACTTAAAAAACTAAAATGTGATATACAGGTATTAAAACAAAATGCATAGAAAATAAAAATGTTACCGGATACGACTAATATTGCAAGTATTCGTCAATAGTGTAAAAATTTCCATCAAGAAGCAATTTTCTGACCTTATTTTTAAACATTGTCTTACTGTGAACATCCTTTATGAAATTTGGGAGTTTATTATACAGCTCTATACCAATATAATAGGGGCTCTTCTCATTGAGGGTAAGAGAGTGTAAAGGCGTTAAAAGGTTATCCTGACCCCTGGTGTCATAGCTATCATGAAAATTATTACTTAAAAAAACTGATATTTTGTTTGACGAAACACACTATTTCTAATATATATAAAGAAGCTAGTGTTAGCACTTGATATTTTTTAAATAGACCTCGACTTGGGGCCCTCACAGAGACTCCTGCTATATTCCGAATTGCTTTCTTCTGCATTTTAAAAACTCTGTCAACAGTATATGCTGAACCCCAAAAAATAATTCCATATGCTATCCGAGAATAAAATTGAGCGTAATAATATGACAGAACAACATTTTTACTTGTGACCTGTTTTAGCCTGTATAGTGCATAGCATACGGAGGATAATTTTTTGCATAGATCATCGATATGAATTTCCCAGTTTAACGCGCTGTCGATATATAGATCTAAAAACTTTGTTGAATACACTTGTTCAATAGATTTACTATTTATTTTAATCAATTGGCTCTCAGTCACGTTTGAACTTTTAGGAGAAAACTGAATAAAAACTGTTTTGGTAGCATTTATCAGTAGTCCATTATGCATAAACCATTGTACAAAATCATCTAGTTTCTGCTGTGTATCTGAAACTAAGGCTGGTATTGTGAAATGGGTGCTCAAGTACGAATTATCGTCAGCAAACATAGTAAGCTCAGTGCAATCAAGATTAGTTGGAAGGTCATTTACAAAAATTATAAAGAGCAACGGCCCTAAAATGGAACCTTGAGGCACGCCACAAGTTACCTCAAGTGAATACGATCGTATGCCATTGATATCAACAATTTGTTTTCGATTGGATAGATACGACACTAGCCAGTCTCCCAAAATTCCCCTGAAGCCATATTTTTCCAGCTTTTTAGTAAGTAAACTGTGATCAACTAGATCAAAAGCCTTACTCAAGTCCATGAATAGTCCTAGACATTTCTTGTTCTTATCTAAATTTTGATATAGACTCTTTAGGAAACCCAGTATAGCTGTCTGCGTCGATCTACCCTCTCAAAAACCATGCTGTGCCGTATTTAATATATCATATCTCTTTATAAATGACTTCATTCTGTTGGAGACGATTTTTTCTAATACTTTAGAAATGACTGATAACAGCGATATCGGGCGGTAGTTTTCTACAAGATAGTTGCCTTTTTTATAAAGTGGTACAACCTTAGCAATTTTGAAAACATCTGGAAAATTACCTGCATTAAGGGATCAATTAACTAAATATGTCAATGGATCTTTTATAATGTGAGCAGCAGATTTGAGAATTCTAGCACTAATATCGTCAGTCCCGGAAGAATTAAAGTTCTTTAATGACATCAGAATATTAAAAATTTCATTTTCAGTAGCTGGTTCTACAAAGATGGTTGGGTAGTTTTCATTCAATTTGAATTCAAAGTTATTCTCAGCACTTTTTGTGGATAGTTTTTTAGGAATGTCAGTGTAGTATTCATTATAGAGACTAGCAACAATTTCTCTGTTATTTTCAATGTTGCCATCAATGGCTATTTCATATTCCATCTTTCCTTTATGGTTAGACTTCAAATTGTTATTAATAATGGACCAAGCCGCTTTCGATTTATTATCCGAATTTAAATATATTTTGTCATTAAATAGTCGTTTGGCTGTTTTTATAACTTTACGATAGATTTTTTTGTATTTTTTATAGTAGTCGATATCAATGACATCATTAGTTTGCGTGATTTTTTTGTGGAATAGTTTAAGCTTTTCTCGAGATATTTTTATTCCTAAGGTTACCCAACCTTTTCTCTCTTTTTTACTTTTAATAGCAGTTAAAGGAAAGGCAAGATTAACATAGAATAACAAGTCATTTATAAATACTGTATATGCTTCATTTATTGTTTTGGCACTATAGACATCAAACCACGATTCCTTATTCAAACTGTAAACAAAATTGTTAAAATTATTTTTTGTAAATAATCTCGAATTTGTAACAGTATGTAACTGATTTTTCAACTTTAGCACGTTAAACTGCAGAAACTGACCTGTATGATCTGATAAACCATTTAATATAGTTTTACATTTAATAGCTCTGTCTGATAGGTTTGAACACATATAATCAATACAACTGGACGAATTTAGAGCATATCTGGTTGGCTCATTATTATGAAAATTAATGTTATATGAATTAAGTAGATCAATTAACTCATATTTAGCAACATTATTAGTAAAAAAATCAATATTCCAGTCCCCGCAGATAACAGTATGCGAATTACCTGTTACTACTTGCTTTAAAACTTCCTCTAGCTTATGGAAAAATAAGTCTAAATTACCTGTTGGTGATCTGTATATTACTAAAATTTTAATAGTTTGTTCATCTTGTCTCACGATCACAATTCCTGCAATTTCAAAACATTTTTCCACAGAGCTATTATGTAAGTGAAGAATTTCTCTAACACAATCATTAAGTGAGTTTTTATGAAAAATAATAATTTCACCATTCTTGTATATGTTCCTGCAAAATGCTGCGGACATTGTGTATCCATTTATATTAATTGTATCTACTTCAAACGAATTCAGCCAACTCTCAGTGAAACTCTCTCTCTCTCTCTCTCAACTCTCAGTGAAACATGCAACATACATTTTGTAAATTTAATTCTACAGCTAATTGATCTATTTTATTCCGTAAACTTTGAACATTTTGATGTAGTATTGAAAATGACTGGCCTACTTGCATTATATTACTAGCACTCCGCAATGATTGCTACTCTGGCTCGTATTTCATTTTCTGTCTCTGAATCTCAATTTTTTTTAGATAGACAGGGCAACTTAAATCAAAAATGGAGTGATTTACCTCGAAATTTGCCTTAAGTCTATCATTAGCATCAATACAATTGAGGCATTTTATATGCTCGGCACTACAATTTTCTGATCGGTGGCCACCCACTGCACACTTCAAACATTTCTCACCTTTATACTGGTCAGACTTATGATCAAATCCGCCACATCCATAACAACGGAAAATTCTTATATATTCGAATACTCTGCACCTGGACCAGTTCAGCGACAACATAGTTTCTTCTTGCACTGTCTTGAAAGTTTTTGGGTCACACTCTATAATAGCCATGTAATTAGATTTCATTCTCTTGATAGTTATAACTTTTAAGAACACATCATCACCATTCAAAAATAAATTCTGTTTCTTAAGGCTATTTATAAGTTCATCTTCATCCAATTCCTGATCAATATCTACGACTTTAATACACGGTCTTTTTAAGTCAGGTGTATTTATTCTATAGTTTTTGCTTAATTTTTTTTCTACCACTGTTTGTATTCTCTTTACCTCTTCTTTGCTCTTGCATTTAATCAAAACACCACCTTCCTTAATATTTTTAACTTCTGTTATACCAATTTCTAACGATACAGGATTGACATGCTTTTGAATTGCCTCCATTGTTTTCTTGCTCTCTTGCTTCTCTTTAGGCTTTATTACTACAACTTCTCCACCAGTAAGTGCTCTTGCATAACTCTTTTTTTCTTCAATTTTCTCGACCTTACTACTGTTAGAGTTTATTTTGTTCTTAAGTTCCGTTATTTCAGCAGTTAAATCATTTTTCAGATGGCAAATTTCATTCTTTAAGTCCCATATACTATCTAAGGATAAACTGCATATCTCACAAAACCATTTCAAACCATTAATATTTTTAAATATTTCCATATCTAACGATGAGAAATCCACACATTTTGAATGAAATAGCGAATTGCATTTACCATAACATTTGATAAACGGTTCCCTATTTTTAATTCTCGACAAACATTTCTGACAATTATTTGTTGTTTCACTCATGATGCACGGGGTCAAACTCCCTTTTATTTACCAAAACTTCTGGTGTATGGTATCCTTTATAAAAGCAGATCCTCTTTTTATACTTATTTTATATCAATAACTGATAAGCAAGGAATATTTCTGGTCTAAGTTTGCATGATTATTGTCTTTCTGTTAAATCTGTCAAAACATCAAACAATCGTAATGTTTTGCTTACATATCCAATTAAACGTAAACTAATTTATATGATTTAATTTCACATAGAACACTTTGAATTTCTCTTAAAACTGCGGAGCATTAAACAATAATACTTCACTCGCTTAAGCTTAACACACAATTATCAAAATCTAATTGTTTTATAAATTAAAATAACTATAATTAATAATATATTGTTCTATATGGAGTATAAGTGACATTTTTTGTGTCGAGGATGTACGTGACAGATGAGCGAAGCGAGTCCGACAAGAACAGCCAAGAAATTGGTGATAATACAGGTCTAGGTTGTTTTGGAGGTAGTGGTTTGATTTACGTCTATTGTGATTTTGTCTAGGTCTGGTGTTTGCTGTCTTCTTCGTCGTTTTTCTTTGGTTCACCGTCATGAGGGGTGTGTTTGCCTGGTGGAAAGAGTAGAACAAGGTGATTTCACAGATGAGGCGGCGCCACTTACGTCACTATCCTCTCTCTGTCTTTGTATTTCATAATTGTGGATAATTATGGACGTGGGGGTACTAGGGATGTATTAGGGATGGAGTGTACTAGTGCAGTGTCTGTGATTAGATTAGTAGTCGTATATGTTGTTGTAGTCTTACTGATTGATAGGGGGTTTAAGAAAGAGTGGTAGGTCCTTGTATCCAATGTAGTTACATAGAGTGAACTGGTTTCATTTTTAAATTTTTAGTGACTCGCAATACATTCATGTATTTCTATTGTATGTAGTCTAGTATGGAAATTTAATGTAAATATATTTTTGGAAGAAGGCCTAAAATAAAATGTTTGTTATGGGTAACCGAGGGAACAAATAATTTTGTGGGGAAAAAGCACAAAAGGAGATTGAATGTTTTTCGTTTAGAAGTCGGATTTATTCCTTTGCTGCTCGTATTCAACCTTGTGATGTGGTGTTGAATATAAAACTTTTAAGGTGATTTTGGATTTGTAAGTGCCTGACGTTTTTCATATTGACATTTTAAATTTCAAATAAATCATTTCAGAAAGATACTATTTTGGATGGTCGTTTGGTTTATTTCGCTTGATACGAGAGGTGAGTAACTGTCGTTCAAGTTACTTATACCATAATCTGGTTTGTTTTAAGAGTCTTCCAGGTAGGTCTTTCACCCATGTCTCTCTTCGCGTCTTCCGGCCAGGTTTTTCATACCAGTCTCTGCACGAGTCCTTAGTTTCGTAGTAACTTGGTAGACATTGGATTTGGCTGATTGCCTCGACAGTAAAACCAGATCAGTGCACAATTAAAACCTTTTATTAAAGACGCTAATTTTTTTCCTTATTTTAATAATTTGGAACTACAACATTGATTTGATTATTATTTGTTAGAAAAGCCTCAAAATTTATAAAAGAAAAATCCTAATTAAAGTTTCTTAGTTATAAGACAAATTGTAAGCCCAGCTTGACGCCTCATTTGTTTTTTTTAAGTAAAATTTTGGTGATAATTAATTAATTGAGAAACCAGTGGTACCTCTAATATAAATAATACCCCCGAACGACTAGATCTGGTGTGCATTTTGTTACGCTCGAACGCTGCAGTCCACCACTAATTTAATTTTTAGAAAAGTGCATAGGAAATTGGTTAAATACAAAAATAGATGAAATAGATGTGTTAAGTTTGTTAGTGCAGTTTAGTGTATGAAAATGTTTATGTATATTACCTGTGTTATTCAAATCTGCCAATAGTTTAGAAATGTTATCGTGTATTAGTGTATTATGTTTGGATAAGCTGCTGTCAGAGTATAATTATGGCGAAAAATAAGTTCGAAAACTACTGTTGATCCTATTTTGTTATTTCTACCTCAAAAAATTATCTGAAGAGAGTGTTACTCACGTCTAAAGGCGATGAAAGAAGATAATTTTCAATATAAATGTTTAATTTTTAATTGAGTATTATTCTTGTAGCCATAGTGGCGGATTAACTATATGGCACATTAGATGCTAGCCCAGGTTTCCAGATTCATTTGGAACCCCCGTTCAGTTGATAACAGATAAAAAAGGGCCTAATATCAGTTGTTTCTATATGACCGGAAATTACATGCTTTTAGCATGAGTTTATCATTTTTGAATAACTTAATTAATCATTGAATTTTTAAATGCTTGGAAAGTGACCCCGAAAATTCTCAAAGAAAATAGGCGAAGTGTGCTCCTATCATTGCGTGTCTTTTCTTTTGTTCTAGTACTCCCTTATCCCCATTATCTGCATCCAGAGACAAGAGCTAGAAGGAGTAGTTTCCCTCAACTGCTATTCTTATATATGTAAATTTTCTGCCAAAATAACTGCATATAAACAATTTACTGCAGAGAAATTAAATATATAAATTTGAAATTGCTCTCCACACATATCAAACTAACACAACATATTACCAACGCAAATACCAACATACGCATACAAAAGATTTCAATTTCAGCTTTCAACTGGTTAAACTTTATGTGTTTTAATAATCTTTGCGATAATTATCACAGAAATAAGAATTGTTTGATGAAATCTATTTTTTGTACAATTCGAATTGATAATTTTTCATTTTCGAATGTTTGACCTTGAAAAATACGAAATTTTCTCCTGCAACACACCCCGAATCAAACTAACACAGAAAAGATAAAAATCATTAATCATCGAAATACATTTTAAAGATTCAAAATAAACACCTTTGCTTTTATTATTTTTATTTTATTCTGTAATAAGTATGAAATGGAGGATACAATATTTGAATTTGAGAGGATATGGGGCGTCTAATCAGTTGTGCATTATAGGGCCTTGTTATAGTACCTTTCACTCATTACCGACAAAAAAAGATTCAAAAAGCTTAAAATTTTCCAAATAAATTTATTAATCACAATCACCAAGTCAAACTATAAAAAAAATCATTACGAATTTTAAATTTAAAATTACAATTTTAGTCAACAAAATCTAGGAAAATTCACATAGTACCGATAATTTACGAATAGTCCTAATTCATCAACAACCTCACTCCAACATTAATATTCGCCAAATTACAACTCAAAAGTTACAAACAACTCCCCTAAAAAATACATCCCACTCACAAACAACGAGTTTGTGAGGGGGTGATATATACTTTTCACACCCCAAGTCACAACGTTATTACTCGCTTCTATAAGTCGTTACAAGACATTTTTCTCTTAAATTCAATTCCGCATTCAAGTTTTAAATCATAAATCAAAACACTCTTCATTCACTTTCCCGATGTGCCAGCGGAGCATTCATTAAAACGTCTTTCCTTTTTACATGTTTCGATTGACATCAAAACTTACTTTCCATTCATTTCAACGCATTCGCATAGGAACATTTTCATATGAGATCAACATAGCTTACTAGACCTTTACGTAAGTGAAAAGGTTTAATTCTCTTTACATTTGGATTTCTTTTCCATTGTCAATATGGATAATGAATTTGTGTGCAGAAAATTAACAAAAACAGATGCCAAAATGATCAAAGAAGGTCAGTGGATTGAAAACTCTCACTTTTCTTTTTTTCGTATATTTTACGTACAAATGCTCATTACGATATACGAATTACAAATTATGTGGAAAATTATAATGCGATTCAACCTATCCCACCTGGCAAAGACCATACACAACTTTTGCATCGTCTAAACTATTGGATATGCAGTTATTATGATGGTCGCATTGTTTATATTCATAATTTTCTACATAATAAAGCTGCTGTAAAATTTCTAAAGTCCTAGAATTCGTTTCAGTTGATCGTCATCCGACACGACACTTAATGTGTTTTTGCTATTAAATATTTCCATTTTTTACATCACATAATTACAAATTTGTTATTTTGGTTTAACAGATCTCAAAATTCAAACATTAATAGCAATTCCGTGATAAGATAACAAGTTAAAGACAGGTATTTAATTGATGAAGTAGATTCTTCCGGGTCTTGCCGTGGTCGTCGAACTTGACTTGACGTTTCGCTGATCATCCTGTCAGCTTCTTCAGAAGGATTCTAAAGACTGAATCTGTTGTGTTACACTCCTCGTTATATACCTAGGCGCCGCTTCGCTTCGCTGGTCATTGGTCGCGCTTGGTTCGCTTCGCTGCTCATTCGTCGTGTTTGGTTCACCGTGACTTACTACGGTGCTGGTACTTGGCAATACCAGTCTCCACGTGTTACTAAGTCGATACCCATCCTCTCTGTGAAAGTTGTTCACGTTTTTCATAATTTCCAGTGATTCCCTAATAATTCGCGGATAATAGCGCGTATTCCTGTCTAATATATTGATGTCCTCGTAGTCGATTTTATGGTTCTCGCTATTATGGACATGTTCTGCTATCGCCGACTTATCCATGTATCCAAATCTGGTATTTCTCTGGTGTTCTTTGATTCTGCACTGGATACTCTGTCCGATGTAGCTCTTATCACATGTGCACTTCAACTGGTAAACACCACATATGTGGTAAGAACTACATCGGACAAACAGGACGGAGCATCCAGTGCAGAATCAAAGAACACCAGAGAAATACCAGATTTGGATACACGGATAGGTCGGCGATAGCAGAATATGTCCATAATAACGAGAACCATAAAATCGACTACGAGGACGTCAATATATTAGATAGGAATACGCGTTATTACCCGATTCATTAGGGAATCACTGGAAATTATGAAAAACGTGAACAACTTTCACAGAGAGGATGGGTATCGACTTAGTAACACGTGGAGACTGGTATTGCCAAGTACCAGCACCGTAGTAAGTCACGGTGAACCAAACACGACGAATGAGCAGCGAAGCGAACCAAGCGCGACCAATGACCAGCGAAGCGAAGCGGCGCCTAGGTATATAACGAGGAGTGTAACACAACAGATTCAGTCTTTAGAATCCTTCTGAAGAAGCTGACAGGATGATCAGCGAAACGTCAATTCAAGTTCGACGACCACGGCAAGACCCGGAAGAATCTACTTCATTAGACAACGGCCGTGAAAACCTGCATTCTAGGTATTTAATTGAAAGATGAAACAATAAACAATTCATTTCGCATGCAATTACTAATGCTAAATTATTATGTATTTTTTATAAAAGAAAGGAAACATTCACTTATATTTATTTATCTACAAATGTATCCACAGTTTGAATTAAGCGATTTAATTTCCATATCCGCAGACCGACGTCACTTCCGTCTAGTATATTTTTATAACCGGAATGACAGATCTCAAAATTCAAGCATCAATATCAATGTCATAATAAGATGATAAATTAAAGACACGTATTTATTTGAAAGATGAAGCGATAAACAACTCATTTCTCATGTAATTTGGTACATTGATAAGTTAAATGATTATTTTTTTTACAAAAGAAAAGAAATATCCAGATGGCGCAGAAAGCAATATCTTGCTGTATATGAAGCCCTGTTTCGTCTCTCTTTCGCAAGGGAGAGAGAAAGAAAATTAGCTACGAAACCCAACCGGATTTTCTGATAACTTCCAAACCCAAAATAACTTAAACTTCATTCATACATAAAAAATCCCCTTTTTATGGCCCATCTTATCTTATAACTTTTCATCCCGAATATTTCATTTTTCAAAATCGCATGATGCAATGTTGTACAATATTGCGCAATGTTGCGCAATCGAGTCCAAATGACTTGCGGGGGACAGCTAACTAGCTCTTTCCAGACCTCTGCATGCACCATCCCCATGGAATCACATTCTGGCTAAGTCAGTTTCCGGTGAACCTCAAAATTAGTTTCTGTGCTCCGCGACTGAAGTTAAAAAAGCCCAAGTGTTTAAATCATTGCTTCATCCGACGCTTAAATTAATTAGAATTAGAGAATTAGAGTGGCCAACCTGCCTTCTAGACCGAAACCTAGTAAAGAAGAAGAGTTTATTTTGATAACAACAATTTGGCCCAGCGTATAAAACAAAAGTGAATTTATCGAAACAAATATTTATCTACAACTATTGTCAGTCGCGACGCTACTATTTTCGTTTTTTAAGTCGGAATTTCTACAGTCGACAACTTGCCTCGCATTACTTTGTTAATTTTAACTATTTTATTTTATTCGTTTTAAATCAAGGTGTTGATCATTTTTCTAGGAGAATACATACACAGGGTGTAGCCTTTGGCTCTGCCCGAGTAATAAAAACATTCAGTGCTAAAAATAAACTAATTAACTAAACAAGCAGTGCACAAAACATGAACAAAACCATGTGCAGGGTGTAGCATTGACCCTGGCCAGCAGATTGAAAGCAACCTCCAAATTTCAAAAAATAAAGTGCGCTTACGGCCTCGGGAGCCTCAAGCTAAGCTGTCCAGGAAAATACCTTATTTACCGACGTCTTGTAGCCCACCTCGACTCATTTAATACATCCCTTGCACTATTTTTGATTATTTTGTTTGATGTATAAGAGGTAACTGATCATGGTAAAACCATATAGGTCAGGACATAAAGGATATGAATGTATATGTATGCATTTATTTATTTACCAGATTGTATTAATATTTCTCTATGGGTGTGTATCCTGGATTAAGAAAGTAATTAATGTGCGCAATTAAATATTTATATTGTGTAAACAATGTAAACGCAATTTATGCATAAATTAATTTTTTCCACGGCATTTATTAATTTTTAAATAGTAAAGGGTTAAAAAAACTTGTTTCATTTTATTTTATAATTAAAAGCTTTAAATTATATGAAAATTACCAAAAAGAAATATATATATATATATATATATATATATATATATATATATAACAATTATATATGATTTTTTATTTATTTTACATTTAAATTATTATTATTATTATTATTATTAGCCGTTACTCGAGTCCGAGTATAGAAATTTTACAGTCGATAAATTGCGTACAATAAAAAACAAGTAAAAGGTGTAGTCTATTGTAATTTCCATTCATCTACGGTGCACACGACTATGGCTATAGAGGCCAATTCGGGAGAGCACAAGTCGACCGCAATCAGGACAAACATAGACCTGGTTAGGTCTTGGATTCGGCCTTCTTGCAGCAACATTTCCTTGATAGCTGGCCACAACCCCTCGCCATTCGGTTCTGTCCGCTGCAAGTTGTTCCCATTGCTCGTCTGCAATACCGCAGGATTTTAGATTTTCATGGAGAGCGTCTTTGAACCTCTTTCGTTGACCGCCACGCTTTCTTCTACCGCTTAGCAATTCACCATAAAGTGTACATTTAGGAAGGCGGTTATCATGCATACGATGAACGTGACCTACCCATCTTAGGCGTGCTCTTGAAATAAGCACCTCAATTGGAAGGCTGTTTGCTCTCCTGAGTACTTCCACGTTTGATATGTGATGGAACCAACGGATTTTCATCATACTTCTGAGGTGTCTTTGCTGAAAACGTTCTAATTCTTTCACATGACGACGGTAAGTGACATTTAAATGATATACAGGGTGGTTACTTTTTATATTGAACGGTATTGCTATCTCGTAAACCACAGCAATTATAAAGTCTGTTAAATAGGAAAAAAGTTTCGTATTTTGAGGGTGAATAAAATGAGCTATAAAAATTAAAAATATTTCAACTGGTTCCGGAGATATCACGATGAAATCGGAAATAGCTCATTTCCTGATTTTTCTCTAGCGCTGTTATTACGAAAAAAAATGAAAAAAATAATTTGAATATTTTGTTATAAATTGACTTTGCTGCAACTGGTCGTATTAAAATTTTTATTACAACGTTTCGTCTCTCCACGGCCACCATCAACAATATTTTTTTAAATACGGACCTGTCTTTTTTATTTAAAATTTTTAAATAAAATTTGTGTGTTTATGCTTTTTAAGCATATAATTTACAGCTTTTAATAATTATAAAATAAAACAGTAACAAAAATGTTTAACCCTTTACTATTTAAAAGTTAATAAATACCGTGAAAAAAATTTATTGCTGCATAAATTGTGTTTATATTGTTTAAACATTTTTTAAAAAAATCACCAAAATCGGACCTGTCCATGAGGACTAAGAAGTAAAAACCTTCATTGACCCGACTATTAGTTTTAAACCCAAATTTATATTTATTTGTTACCGGATAGCATAGAGTACGTACATAACTACATACTAAGTGTGCCTAGTAAATTATTGCGAAAACAAGATTATCAAAAATAAAAGTGGTAAAATAAATGTAATACATAATCCTAATTACTATCTACCACAACCTTTAAATTCAAAGCCAAGATTATCCATAAGAGAATACATATTTGAAAAAACACAGACGGACGTCAATTTCCTAGTTTATATTATATTTTATTATAAAACTCATAACGAAAATTTTTTCATTTATCCCGTAGGAGTTATAAATCTCGAGGTATTTTTAAAAGACCGAAGTAAATCCTGCTATAAAAAATTTAATTGTTTAAATAAGGAATACATCGATATCGCTGAAATGAAAATATTCCACAAATTGAAATTTCGCAAAGAATTCGTCTCAAGTGATAGAGATCAGACGTCTAATAATTTAAGATTTCGTATTATAAAATCATTTACATAATAGTTTTGTTTTTATGAATAATAAATTAATTACAGTAGTGGTTTTATTATTTTATAACATAGAAAATGAAAGGCACGGTATAATTTTGACTAAAAATGAAATTACTTCTAAATCCGGGGTTGTATACTACAATAGCTATCTTGTATTTCTTGACAAAGGGTACTACAAAGGGTGAGAAATATCTTACAATTAAATTAAGTCAATTTAGAATGATAATGGAGTCCTTGGGAAGTGTACTCATCTTAAAAGCACTAAAATCCGCATACATTTTACTGGAACGGGGCCTTTATAGATCTGTAAGATGGAAGACCGTTATTCGGGGCAACTAATAATCAGCCTGACACTAACCCACTTGCATTTACACAACACTCTGATTAGAATTTATATTTTGCAGTCACTTGATACTACTTGGTCATATTTATTATCATAGGTAAACCTAAATTGTTAGAGACTTAAGTTCTTCTTGCAAATTGACTGTCATTTGTCTCTAGAAATATTTTTGTATTTGTTTTCTTAATTTAAATTAATCACGGTAAATGAATAGAGATAATAATAATAATAATAATAATAATATGTCTTTATTTATTATTGAATACAATAATAAAAGGGCGAAGTTCAGTAGAGTGAGACACTCTCTGCTATTCCACTTAACCCTAAGATAATAACTTAACATAATATCAATATATATATATATATATATATATATATATATATATATATATATATATATATATATATAATTAGTCTGTATAAGACTAGCAGGTTGGCCACTGTCATTTGTCTGCTCCATGACCTATGGCATACTGAGGAGAACTAATAAGTTCGAAACCGGTCTATGTCTGGTCAGGGAGTTGACAAATGACATTGGCTACCAATTTTTCATGATTTGTAAGGTGTAATTCAATGCAGGTCGGGGTATTTGCCCGCTGAGTAGTTGTTTCCTGCAAATCATGTATAATAACAATATATATATATATATATATATATATATATATATATATATATATATATATATATATATATATATATATAATAGTAATAATTAACAGATATCTATAACAACAAGACAATATTAGAGAAAGCAGATATTTTAACTTATTGCATTAACTGGGAAAAAGGGAAAAAAGTTACGAAAATAATAATATAATATAAAAAGAATGAATAATAATAACAAACAATTGTCATAACGAGCCATGTTGCCGAGAAAGAAAAAGAAGATATGCTAATTTTAATAGCTTACGAGCTGGTTTACTAAATTACCACAAGTAAAAGAAAGAAAGAAAAATTAGATTTTATAATGACTAATAGGTAGGAACATTAAGTACTAAGTTTTTGAGTAAACAGTGTGGCTTTTAACTTATTTTTGAATTGAGATAGGGTAGGTAAAGATTTCATATCTGTGGGGATATTATTATAAAGACGAGATATTGTATAACTAAATGATCGCTCAAATTGAGTAGAACTGTGAGTGGGGGGTATGATTACGTTCTTGTGGTTGCTGAGTTTTTATTATTTTATTGTACATACAAACTGTGTTTAAGTAAAATCTATTTTTCATGTTAAGCCATTTTACCTGTTTTAATTTATGAGAAATGTGTTGAAATTTGGCTATACCAAAAATATACCCAAGGCACGAATTTTGCACTTTTTGAATTTTATACAGACTGTCACTATCCAAACATTGCGAAAAGACTTGGGAGCTGTAATTAAAATGCGATAGTACTAACGCATCGCAGAGAAATGTTTTAACTTTTTGGGAAAGATAAAACCTATGTGGATACAATAATCTTAGCTTAAGGTAGGCTTGCTTCAAACAATTGGCTATGTGCGTTTTGTACCTAAATGTGTTATACATTGTTAAACCTAAATTATGATGACTATTGACAATTGGTATACTCAAATTATTTATTTGAAGGCCAATGGAGTTACCCAGTCTATTAAGTACAGCTCGGGTGCCAAGAAGCATTACTACAGATTTAATGGGATTAAGGTGCAGTTGATGTTTTGTTGATATGTCAGCTATAGTGTTTAGGTCTGAGTTTATTTTTCCAACGCAAGATCTAATTCCGATGGAGGGAAGCTATAATAGATTTGTGTGTCGTCGGCATACATATGAACTGAACAGTATTTCAAATAGCGACAAAAATTATTTGTATATAATTATATATATAATTTTGAGAAAACCGGAAGTATGCTAATAGGTCGAAGATGCCTAAAGTCCGTTGGCTCAGAGATTTTAGGAATTGGAATTACAAGAGCGCTTTTCGATTTGTCAGGAAAACAGTTTTCAAGTATACACGAGTTAATAATATGTGTTAGATATTTAATAATATGAGGACAACAAGGTCTAATCATATTTATGGTAATTTTGTCCTCCCCAGTAGTCGTCGACACTATTTCTTTTAGATATTTTGATGTTGCATCACAGTCTACTAAAGTAAATTTAAATTTTTCGATAAAATTACATTTCTGATTAGTAGCGTGATAATTAAGTATTTCATTATCAATTACAGTACCTTGAGGTATACAATTCTGGTAATAGTTATTTAAATCATCTACGTTATTTAATTCACCTGGAATTTTTATATCTGGGTTTTTATTGATATTTAAAAAGTTTACTTCCTTCCAGACGGTTTTAGAGTTTGTATTAGTATATTTGTGACTATAATAGGCTTTTTTTTCGTTTCTGACAGCTGTAGTTGTAAAATTTCGCAAGGTTTTGTAATAACTCCAGTCTCTTTGGCTCTTTGTTTTTTTGAATTTAGTTTTAGCTTTGTCTTTTAACTTCATTAAGTATTTTAGATTTGAGGTGATCCACGGTGCCTTAGGCTTCGATATTCGTGCAGTTCTTACTGGTGCATGTTGGTCAATTAGCGCTATGATTGTATTAGTGAGCAATTCTATCTTAGCGTCTATGTTTGTTAATGTGAACATAGAGTCTAAATTTGCTAATTGCAGGTCACTAAAAAAGAGATCATCATCAAAATTACTATAATCTCTATATTTATATGTGAACTGCGGCGATTTGATACTTTCTGCAGATATGCAGCAGTGAATCAGCTCATGATCACTTAGCTCATTATTTAAAACGTCAACATCAGAAACAAACGAGGGCTTAGTAGTTACAATATGATCAATAAGTGTGCTGGTGTTTTGCGTGATACGAGTCGGAGTAGACACCACTTAAGTCAATCGTAATACGTCCATAGAATTATTAAATGCTGTAGCTGCAGGACTATCGAATTTTATAAGGTCAACATTAGTATCCTCGAGCAAGTAAATATTATCAGATATCGGTAAACAAGTAGCCACAGTGTTTTTAAGATTATCCAGAAAGTTGTTAAGGTCAGTGGTTGGAGGACGGTACATTATCCCGATAATACATGACATGGATTTGAGCTTTATTGATACACACAATTGTTCTATGTTGACACTAGTTTCAATAATTAGAACTGGTATATTTTCTTTGACATAATATAAGCCTACTCCCCCTCCCCTACCATCCCTACCCTTTCTGATGAATTTATACCCATTTATATCTACAGCTTCATTTGGCACATTATTATGCAGCCAGGTTTCAGTTATTGCTAGTATATGGTAATCTTTAGTAATTAGCATATCCCTAAAGTCCACAAAATTATTTAAAAGAGAGCGCACATTTAAGTGTGCTATTTTCATTTTATTTTTTCCCATTTTAACATACAAATAAGTGAGTAACAGTAATAATGAAACAACAACAAAACTAAATTAGAACAATGTAGTGCAACAAATATGGATTCACATAAAAGAAACAGTATTTTTACTAGTTGTTCTTGTGGTCCGTTTCCTCAAGTTTTCCTTTCCTTCGGCAAATGGCAATTTGTATATTTTATCTGATACTGGCTGAATAATTGAATGCTCTTTGTGTTTATTTGGATAGATATTAGTTTCAATAATTTCAGTTGCTTCTACTTCGATGTTTTTTTCCTCTCCTTTTCCTTGTACTTCTCTCACCTCTTCTTCTTGCTCTTTATCCTCTGCCAAATTTATATATATTTTCACTAAATCTTCGTAAGTGAACTTCTAACCATTAACATACAGAGTGCTATTTTTTATTATAGCCTGTTTATGGTTTTCCCTAGCAAATTTCAAATGATTCCGTAAAATTTTTTGTCTCGCGTACTCTTCTGGCGAATAATCGTTAGCAATAAAAATTCCTGTGCCTTTTAATTTTTTACAGTTTTTTAGTATATCCTGTTTGAGTACGTAGTTGACAAATTCAATTGATAGAGGGCGTGCTCTTCCTTCAGTCTTGTTGAAGAATGGAATAAAAATTTTATTTGGTTTAAAAGTAGTCCGCGCGATACGCGTTTAGTGACTAATATTCGTTTTCAGTTAGAACATATGATTCAATGTTACCACCGAGTGGTGGGGATCATACACGATAATATATAATTTAGTTTTAGTTTTTAAGAGCTTTCGTCGAACTGTAACGACGTATAATCACAAGTAATATTGTATTTTGTTGCTGGCTGTGTTTTCCAAAGTACAACTAATAAAATCACTTTATACAGTCCACGCTCTTTCTTTAAACAAATAATTTCTCAAAACCACACATAAGTTTGGTCCAGACGACCCGGAAGTTCAGTGAAAGAAAAAATTGTAGCTGTAATCGCTTTGGTATCATAAATTGGAAATTTGTGAGCCCCTCAACTGAAGAGAAAATAGGATCTACTAGGAGATCACCCCCTGCACCCCTTGGCATTCCTTTGTGTTTGTGAAGTGCGAAGTGTCGAGTAGTGTCTTAATGACAGAGGTTCGGAGCGGAGGAGCGGAGCAGTGATCAGTGATCAGTGATCAGTTTAGGGGTGGGGGGCAATTAGTGTGGTGGGGGTAAATATGGTGGTGGGGGGCAATTAGTGTGGTGGGGGTAATTAGAATGGTGGGGGGTAATTAGATTAGTGAGAAGTAATTAGAGTGATGGGGATGTAAGTACGATGGTGGGAGGTAATTAGACTAATATGATGTAATTAGAGTGGTGGGAGGTAATTAAGGGGCGGGGGCTTAGGGGATGGGGCGTTAGAGGGCGGGGCCTATGAAAGGTGGTGGTGGGGGGCAATTAGGATGGTAATTAGATTAGTGAGAAGTAATTAAAGTGGCGTGATGTAATTGTTGTGGTGGGGGGCAATTGGATTAGTAAGAAGTAATTAAAGTGGCATGATGTAATTGTGGTGGTGGGGGGCAATTAGATTAGTAAGAAGTAATTAAAGTGGTGTGATGTAATTGTAGTGGTGGGAGGTAATTAGGGTGATGTGATGTAATTGTAGTGGTGGGAGGTAATTAGAATGGTGTGATGTAATTGTAGTGGTGGGGGGTAACTAGAGTGGCCTATGAAAGGTGGTGGTGGGGGGCAATTAGGATGGTAATTAGATTAGTGAGAAGTAATTAAAGTGGCGTGATGTAATTGTGGTGGTGGGGGGCAATTAGATTAGTAAGAAGTAATTAAAGTGGTGTGATGTAATTGTAGTGGTGGGAGGTAATTAGGGTGATGTGATGTAATTGTAGTGGTGGGAGGTAATTAGAATGGTGTGATGTAATTGTAGTGGTGGGGGGCAATTAGTGGAATGATGGGTAATTAGAGTAATTGCATGATGGATAATTATTGTGGTGGGAGGTAATTAAAATGTTGTGATGTAATTGTAGTGGTGGGAGGTAATTGTAGTGGTGTGATGTAATTGTAGTGGTGGGAGGTAATTAGAATGGTGTGATGTAATTGTAGTGGTGGGGGGCAATTAGTGGAATGATGGGTAATTAGAGTAATTGCATGATGGATAATTATTGTGGTGGGAGGTAATTAAAGTGGCCTGATGTAATTGTAGTGGTGGGAGGTAATTGTAGTGGTGTGATGTAATTGTAGTGGTGGGAGGTAATTAGAATGGTGTGATGTAATTGTAGTGGTGGGGGGCAATTAGTGGAATGATGGGTAATTAGAGTAATCGCATGATGGATAATTATTGTGGTGGGAGGTAATTAGGGTGATGTGATGTAATTGTAGTGGTGGGAGGTAATTAGAATGGTGTGATGTAATTGTAGTGGTGGGGGGCAATTAGTGGAATGATGGGTAATTAGAGTAATTGCATGATGGATAATTATTGTGGTGGGAGGTAATTAAAATGTTGTGATGTAATTGTAGTGGTGGGAGGTAATTGTAGTGGTGTGATGTAATTGTAGTGGTGGGAGGTAATTAGAATGGTGTGATGTAATTGTAGTGGTGGGGGGCAATTAGTGGAATGATGGGTAATTAGAGTAATTGCATGATGGATAATTATTGTGGTGGGAGGTAATTAAAGTGGCCTGATGTAATTGTAGTGGTGGGAGGTAATTGTAGTGGTGTGATGTAATTGTAGTGGTGGGAGGTAATTAGAATGGTGTGATGTAATTGTAGTGGTGGGGGGCAATTAGTGGAATGATGGGTAATTAGAGTAATTGCATGATGGATAATTATTGTGGTGGGAGGTAATTAAAGTGGCCTGATGTAATTGTAGTGGTGGGAGGTAATTGTAGTGGTGTGATGTAATTGTAGTGGTGGGAGGTAATTAGAATGGTGTGATGTAATTGTAGTGGTGGGAGGCAATTAGTGGAATGATGGGTAATTAGAGTAATTGCATGATGGATAATTATTGTGGTGGGAGGTAATTAAAGTGGCCTGATGTAATTGTAGTGGTGGGAGGTAATTGTAGTGGTGTGATGTAATTGTAGTGGTGGGAGGTAATTAGAATGGTGTGATGTAATTGTAGTGGTGGGGGGCAATTAGTGGAATGATGGGTAATTAGAGTAATTGCATGATGGATAATTATTGTGGTGGGGGTGACTCAATTAAGGTGGTGTGATGTAATTGTAGTGGTGGGGGGTAATTGGAGTGGTGTGGTAATTAGAGTGATGGGATGCAATTAGAGTGGTGGGAGGTAATTAAAGTACTGTGGTAATTAGAGGACAATTACAGGTAATTTAAGTAAAAATAAAGGTATTGCAGTAAAAATAATGGTGATTAAAGCAATTATGGTCAATCCATCCGTCTAGTCGTTCGTATGCAGACAGTTAAATAATTCTCTATTATGTTGTATTGTCTTATTGCACTTTGTATTTTTTTTACGATGAGATAACAAACATTCATTCTTTATTTACCTGCCTTATCCTTATGCTGATAAACAATTGCGACCTATCTACATTATCTTTATACCGATCAACAATTATTTTACCTGTCTTATCTTTAGGGACATCTGTCTTATCCTATGCTGATTTATGAGATGTACATTTACTACCTGCCTGTCTTATCCACCGAGATTTTATCAGTGAATTTGTGAAAGGGAACATTTACATTGTTATTTCAGTACCTGCAGCGTACCCTCTTTATGGCTTTTGTGTACTTAACATCTTGACATCACAAGTGAGGAGAACGTGTTGCTGTTTATTTTAGTTTTTATTTTTTGAATTGAAACACATGATTTACATTTTCTTATATTATTTATTACCTATTCTGTCACATTACTATTTTCATACTATTTATTATCTATTCTAATACATTACTAACTAATTGTCTTTTTATTTTATCTTGCACCAAAAAATCCACCTTGAACTGATCCATCCAATGCATTATAGGTCAAGTAGGCATCGTGAAGTATAAGTTCAGGAGCTTTGTTTTTTGTGTCTCAAACTCTATTAGTATGTCAACTCTATGGTGTGGTAATAATTAGAATGGTGGGA
The DNA here is from genome assembly GCA_963675555.1 of Leptura quadrifasciata. Lineage (NCBI taxonomy): Eukaryota > Metazoa > Arthropoda > Insecta > Coleoptera > Cerambycidae > Leptura > Leptura quadrifasciata. Next base: position 80,619,611 of record OY776674.1, on the reverse strand, counting down.
GATAATTGCATTCTTCTGATCCATATTTTTTATTTATGTCTAAACAGTTAATGAATATATATTACAAATCAAAATTATCGCGTTCTGATTCAGACTCATCCAAATCAACACTATCCCATCCCGCTTCAGGCTCCTCCATGTTCAAACGTCTAGCGTATTTTAGTAAAATGTCCAACCTCTTTTCACTGTTATCTTCATCAAGTCGATGATGCCCCCAAGCCAAAGTATATACATCATCGGGAATAACATACCTCTTGTCATCAGCAGACGATAGGGCTACTTTATTTTTGAGTTCAGTGTGAATGGTATGTAAATCAGATTTAAATATGGACATTTTACGGAATATTAATCCGCCATTTTCAACAACTTGAACATAATCAGAAAAATTAATTTGATGTTTTACTACACTTTTGGAAACACCTTTTGCCTTTTTCGTAATGTCGTCAGCTTTAACACAGTAGGCTTTCGCACCAGTTCCATAAAAGCATTCTATTGGTCTTCCAGCATACTCATCTTTCATTTTCCCTACTACAGATATAGTTTTAGGCATGTTATGATTGTTGTATGCGCCATAATTTGAAGTGTCGAAGAAGTGAATGTTTTTCTTGATATCATCATAAACGTTTTCTGTGAATATTTCTAAAATTAAACTATCAGTGTCTGTGTATAAAACAGTCGCGTCATCTCCATACATGGGTTTAATGTAACCATATAAAAATTCGTAGATTATGGTTTTGGAAATATCTAAAATTGAAAAACCTGCATAAAGTGGTTTATCGTAAACAACTTTTAATTTTTCCAAATGCACTGCCACTAGATTTTCATCAAATACTGAGCAAGACTTAAAATACGGCCTGGCTATTAACGCCCTGGCGCCCAAAGTACCTTTTCTGTTTTCCCAGCACGAACAGAGTTTAATATTTTGTCTTTTATCGACGTTTTCCATCGTTTTGCCGAAAATTGAATTCACCATGAGCTTAAATAGGTCCTTTTCAAACTCGTTTCGAGCGGAATTACGAAGTGTTGTATTTAAGTCAATATATGATCCAAGCCAGGCGGACTGAGAGAATTCTATTATCCTATGCACGTTCTTTAATATCAGGCCATATTTCAAACATTGTTTCAGATTTTTGTAGTGAATGATATATTTATGTTTATCTCGTAAGTTTGGAATTAATTTTGGAGCTTTACTTTTGGGAGGAATCATACTCTCTGGGCAAAACGGCAGTTCGTTATGGTCATCGTGCAAGTGTAGAGGATATTCCAAGTCGACTTCTAAAACGTATCCTTTGGGTGAATCTTTTCCAATCAGGGAACAATCAAATTTTTTGATTTCCTCTCTCTCAAGCCATCTGAAGTCACTAGTCGGTAGCATTTCTTTCATAGCTGCTCCGTACAGATTTGTAGCATCAAGATAGACGATGTACGACGATTCTTTGGTGGAGTCATAGTTTGATAGATATTTGTTGTTCGCTATAGACTTTCTCTTTGAACATTGCGATACACCGCCACGAATACCTTTTCTAAAGAAGTGCACAGTATCCACATCAGTCAGAAGTTCCAGTTCGATCTGTGTATATCGCAACATGGCATCCCAGCTCAAAGAAGGTGCTGTTAAATAATGAGCAGGATCTAACTTGTAGTGCTTCAAACATACCTTTCTAAAATTTTCAAACACATCTGCTAATAAAAATATATCTGATTTCAGATAGATATCTGCGTATTCTCCCAATGTATTGCATTTAAAGACACTCCACACTTTATTGGCTCGTTCATAATCCTTATCAGAAAGAGATTCGTTGGTTAAGTAGTTATAAAATAGGTCTTTGGACGGTAACTGGGTTTCTTCCAATTTTTCAAAAGAGCTCATATAATTGTAAGGAAAAACCCCCTTCTGTCTTATTAAATCGAATTCCTCATCGTTTTGAAAATACTTTCTAGTTTCAACACATTGATCGGATACTAAACTCTGACTCAATTTATCGAGGGACCTTGATAAAAATCGAAAAGAGTCCACAAATTTCAACCTCAGGTATGTGTGCGGTATATTGGGATTCGCAGATTTCTCTACAATGATTGACTTTGAGAACGAAATGTATTTCTCCTTGGTTTGGGCTATTACGGAAACATGCTCTTTTTGGGATGCTAACTTCTTAATGAATAAATGACTATCATAGTTTGTCAAATTGTGGAAGAACACAGGTATAGATTTCGGCACTTTATAGTTTAAATTACAAATAGAGTGCGCAGCCGCGCGGAAGCGTCCTGTTAAATGGCAGTGATCACGCACTTTTTTGTCCTCAGGCTTGAAGGGTTTTGTGCAAATATGGCAGCATACCGCATTTTCATATTCGACTTCTTCTTGGGCTGAAAGAGGGAACATCTTTTTCACATGCTTTAAATGATTCTCATACAAGTTTAGAGCCGTTTCATCCAACCTTTTAATGAACACTTCAGCGGCATCAGGTCCTCTGTATGTTACAAATTTTGAGTACTTATCATCGAAATTACATTTTACATAAAAGCCGAAAGAATAGGGTTGGTGTTCACATACTTTAACTGTGAATGACTTATCATCACAAGGTTCATTATGGTCGATGGGTTTCAGTAAACTTTCGAAATCGGCATAAATCACAAATGGCACTGGTAATTGTCTTTCAAAGTTTATAAACTTAAGAATATTTTCAGGTACTGATTCACCATATTTATTAATTTTTATGTCAGTAGATGGTAGTTTCGTATAGGTATGATTGCAGTCATTTTTTTCATGCATTTTTAGATGTTCTTCTTTTCTAAACGGCTGCAAACACCCATCACAGATATGTAATCGACCATCGTGGTTTGATATTTGTTTTGAAACCAATTTTGATAAATTTTGTATAAGACAATAATGATTGTTACCCACATCATCCGATATAAGTAACAGATTAACGTGTTTGGCTTGGCGATGTGAAGTAAAATGTAATGGTCCCACAACTTCAGTAATAGTATTACCATCTTTGAATTCTGATTCAAGGCCAAACACATTCACGGAGATGTTATTAATTTTTTCAAACTTCGCAATGTCCTTCAATTTGACAGGAAATTCAATGTCTCTAAAACTTAACATGGTATCATAATGTGGATATGAACATGTCATCGTTGGAGCATGCTTTACAGGGGAAATGGCTGCAATTACTGACCAAGCAAAGCATGCATTGTCCCTATTTTGTATATTTAAAACAGCGCTCTTTTGTTCTATGTCTTTGGGTAGCCTGATATAAGATGACGCCGACATTGATGCAAGCTTATTTATGTTTACATCGAGGAACATTATATGTTTCAGCGTCCACCCCGAATCTTTCTCTTGGAATTCAGAGGCTTGTGTAGTCATCTCATCGCCAAACTCTTCGAAAATCTGATGTAGATCTGTAGAAATGGTGATTATTTTATTTTTGGTATTAAACGATTTGATATCGGATAACTCCTTTTCAGGTATTTCATAAAGCCCAAATATTTCAAAATTTATCTTGAGGGTCTGGTATTTCTGCAAGTATTCCTCGATTATATTCAACACTTTTTGCTCCACTTCTTTCAAAAAATCAGTATAATCGATATGGTTTCTTGGACTGTTAAAACGGTAGCTAGCTATTCTGTCTTTGAAAGCACTATGTAGTTTATCGACACCATTTCCTAAACTGTTATCAATAGGGCGGTTAATTTTTTTTCTGTTAATTAATAACGTATTTTTCTGACCGTTGCATCTATTATTAATATGACGTTTTAAGTTGAAAGATGATGAAAAGTTCTTTCTACAATATTCACAAGTTTTTGAACCACTCGGAGAATTTTGTTTTCTGTTCATTACAAACATCTCATTCGACACGGCACATCTGTTATTATTAATATGTCGTTTTAAGTTAAAAGATGATGAAAAGTTCTTTCCACAATAATCACAAGTTTTTGAACAATTAATACCGCTTGTCGAAGGCACACTATTAAACTTTTGCTTCTTGCTTGGTGGTTCACTTCCAATCTCTCGCACTTTACTATCTTTTACAATGGTACAGTATTGGCGAATATGTCGAACTAAATTGCTTTTTGTTGAAAAAACTTTCTCGCAGTAACTACACTTCATTGTTGTATAAGAATTTACACGATACTGATGAATGTGTCTAATCGTCCGCATTATATAGCATCCGGAGAACAGAGTGGAGGTGGTGGAGGGCAATTGCAGTGGGGGAAGGTAATTGAAGTGGGGGGACGTTAGAGGGCGGGGCCTAGGACTGGTAGTGGGGGTTAATTGAAGTGGCGGGGATAGATAGGCGTTAGTTGAATATACTAATAAGCCACACCTCCTCTACAATTGTATTAACAATAGATGAAGTATTTTATTGTATTATTTTTAGAGGACTTTATATTCTCTAAAGTAATACATAATATACGTTTAGAAATATAAAGTCCTCTAAAAATAATACAATAAAATACATCATCTATTGTTAATACAATTGTAGAGGAGGTGTGGCTTATTAGTATATTCAACTAACGCCTATCTATCCCCGCCACTTCAATTAACCCCCACTACCAGTCCTAGGCCCCGCCCTCTAACGTCCCCCCACTTCAATTACCTTCCCCCACTGCAATTGCCCTCCACCACCTCCACTCTGTTCTCCGGATGCTATATAATGCGGACGATTAGACACATTCATCAGTATCGTGTAAATTCTTATACAACAATGAAGTGTAGTTACTGCGAGAAAGTTTTTTCAACAAAAAGCAATTTAGTTCGACATATTCGCCAATACTGTACCATTGTAAAAGATAGTAAAGTGCGAGATATTGGAAGTGAACCACCAAGCAAGAAGCAAAAGTTTAATAGTGTGCCTTCGACAAGCGGTATTAATTGTTCAAAAACTTGTGATTATTGTGGAAAGAACTTTTCATCATCTTTTAACTTAAAACGACATATTAATAATAACAGATGTGCCGTGTCGAATGAGATGTTTGTAATGAACAGAAAACAAAATTCTCCGAGTGGTTCAAAAACTTGTGAATATTGTAGAAAGAACTTTTCATCATCTTTCAACTTAAAACGTCATATTAATAATAGATGCAACGGTCAGAAAAATACGTTATTAATTAACAGAAAAAAAATTAACCGCCCTATTGATAACAGTTTAGGAAATGGTGTCGATAAACTACATAGTGCTTTCAAAGACAGAATAGCTAGCTACCGTTTTAACAGTCCAAGAAACCATATCGATTATACTGATTTTTTGAAAGAAGTGGAGCAAAAAGTGTTGAATATAATCGAGGAATACTTGCAGAAATACCAGACCCTCAAGATAAATTTTGAAATATTTGGGCTTTATGAAATACCTGAAAAGGAGTTATCCGATATCAAATCGTTTAATACCAAAAATAAAATAATCACCATTTCTACAGATCTACATCAGATTTTCGAAGAGTTTGGCGATGAGATGACTACACAAGCCTCTGAATTCCAAGAGAAAGATTCGGGGTGGACGCTGAAACATATAATGTTCCTCGATGTAAACATAAATAAGCTTGCATCAATGTCGGCGTCATCTTATATCAGGCTACCCAAAGACATAGAACAAAAGAGCGCTGTTTTAAATATACAAAATAGGGACAATGCATGCTTTGCTTGGTCAGTAATTGCAGCCATTTCCCCTGTAAAGCATGCTCCAACGATGACATGTTCATATCCACATTATGATACCATGTTAAGTTTTAGAGACATTGAATTTCCTGTCAAATTGAAGGACATTGCGAAGTTTGAAAAAATTAATAACATCTCCGTGAATGTGTTTGGCCTTGAATCAGAATTCAAAGATGGTAATACTATTACTGAAGTTGTGGGACCATTACATTTTACTTCACATCGCCAAGCCAAACACGTTAATCTGTTACTTATATCGGATGATGTGGGTAACAATCATTATTGTCTTATACAAAATTTATCAAAATTGGTTTCAAAACAAATATCAAACCACGATGGTCGATTACATATCTGTGATGGGTGTTTGCAGCCGTTTAGAAAAGAAGAACATCTAAAAATGCATGAAAAAAATGACTGCAATCATACCTATACGAAACTACCATCTACTGACATAAAAATTAATAAATATGGTGAATCAGTACCTGAAAATATTCTTAAGTTTATAAACTTTGAAAGACAATTACCAGTGCCATTTGTGATTTATGCCGATTTCGAAAGTTTACTGAAACCCATCGACCATAATGAACCTTGTGATGATAAGTCATTCACAGTTAAAGTATGTGAACACCAACCCTATTCTTTCGGCTTTTATGTAAAATGTAATTTCGATGATAAGTACTCAAAATTTGTAACATACAGAGGACCTGATGCCGCTGAAGTGTTCATTAAAAGGTTGGATGAAACGGCTCTAAACTTGTATGAGAATCATTTAAAGCATGTGAAAAAGATGTTCCCTCTTTCAGCCCAAGAAGAAGTCGAATATGAAAATGCGGTATGCTGCCATATTTGCACAAAACCCTTCAAGCCTGAGGACAAAAAAGTGCGTGATCACTGCCATTTAACAGGACGCTTCCGCGCGGCTGCGCACTCTATTTGTAATTTAAACTATAAAGTGCCGAAATCTATACCTGTGTTCTTCCACAATTTGACAAACTATGATAGTCATTTATTCATTAAGAAGTTAGCATCCCAAAAAGAGCATGTTTCCGTAATAGCCCAAACCAAGGAGAAATACATTTCGTTCTCAAAGTCAATCATTGTAGAGAAATCTGCGAATCCCAATATACCGCACACATACCTGAGGTTGAAATTTGTGGACTCTTTTCGATTTTTATCAAGGTCCCTCGATAAATTGAGTCAGAGTTTAGTATCCGATCAATGTGTTGAAACTAGAAAGTATTTTCAAAACGATGAGGAATTCGATTTAATAAGACAGAAGGGGGTTTTTCCTTACAATTATATGAGCTCTTTTGAAAAATTGGAAGAAACCCAGTTACCGTCCAAAGACCTATTTTATAACTACTTAACCAACGAATCTCTTTCTGATAAGGATTATGAACGAGCCAATAAAGTGTGGAGTGTCTTTAAATGCAATACATTGGGAGAATACGCAGATATCTATCTGAAATCAGATATATTTTTATTAGCAGATGTGTTTGAAAATTTTAGAAAGGTATGTTTGAAGCACTACAAGTTAGATCCTGCTCATTATTTAACAGCACCTTCTTTGAGCTGGGATGCCATGTTGCGATATACACAGATCGAACTGGAACTTCTGACTGATGTGGATACTGTGCACTTCTTTAGAAAAGGTATTCGTGGCGGTGTATCGCAATGTTCAAAGAGAAAGTCTATAGCGAACAACAAATATCTATCAAACTATGACTCCACCAAAGAATCGTCGTACATCGTCTATCTTGATGCTACAAATCTGTACGGAGCAGCTATGAAAGAAATGCTACCGACTAGTGACTTCAGATGGCTTGAGAGAGAGGAAATCAAAAAATTTGATTGTTCCCTGATTGGAAAAGATTCACCCAAAGGATACGTTTTAGAAGTCGACTTGGAATATCCTCTACACTTGCACGATGACCATAACGAACTGCCGTTTTGCCCAGAGAGTATGATTCCTCCCAAAAGTAAAGCTCCAAAATTAATTCCAAACTTACGAGATAAACATAAATATATCATTCACTACAAAAATCTGAAACAATGTTTGAAATATGGCCTGATATTAAAGAACGTGCATAGGATAATAGAATTCTCTCAGTCCGCCTGGCTTGGATCATATATTGACTTAAATACAACACTTCGTAATTCCGCTCGAAACGAGTTTGAAAAGGACCTATTTAAGCTCATGGTGAATTCAATTTTCGGCAAAACGATGGAAAACGTCGATAAAAGACAAAATATTAAACTCTGTTCGTGCTGGGAAAACAGAAAAGGTACTTTGGGCGCCAGGGCGTTAATAGCCAGGCCGTATTTTAAGTCTTGCTCAGTATTTGATGAAAATCTAGTGGCAGTGCATTTGGAAAAATTAAAAGTTGTTTACGATAAACCACTTTATGCAGGTTTTTCAATTTTAGATATTTCCAAAACCATAATCTACGAATTTTTATATGGTTACATTAAACCCATGTATGGAGATGACGCGACTGTTTTATACACAGACACTGATAGTTTAATTTTAGAAATATTCACAGAAAACGTTTATGATGATATCAAGAAAAACATTCACTTCTTCGACACTTCAAATTATGGCGCATACAACAATCATAACATGCCTAAAACTATATCTGTAGTAGGGAAAATGAAAGATGAGTATGCTGGAAGACCAATAGAATGCTTTTATGGAACTGGTGCGAAAGCCTACTGTGTTAAAGCTGACGACATTACGAAAAAGGCAAAAGGTGTTTCCAAAAGTGTAGTAAAACATCAAATTAATTTTTCTGATTATGTTCAAGTTGTTGAAAATGGCGGATTAATATTCCGTAAAATGTCCATATTTAAATCTGATTTACATACCATTCACACTGAACTCAAAAATAAAGTAGCCCTATCGTCTGCTGATGACAAGAGGTATGTTATTCCCGATGATGTATATACTTTGGCTTGGGGGCATCATCGACTTGATGAAGATAACAGTGAAAAGAGGTTGGACATTTTACTAAAATACGCTAGACGTTTGAACATGGAGGAGCCTGAAGCGGGATGGGATAGTGTTGATTTGGATGAGTCTGAATCAGAACGCGATAATTTTGATTTGTAATATATATTCATTAACTGTTTAGACATAAATAAAAAATATGGATCAGAAGAATGCAATTATCTCCCACCATTCTAATTATTACCACACCATAGAGTTGACATACTAATAGAGTTTGAGACACAAAAAACAAAGCTCCTGAACTTATACTTCACGATGCCTACTTGACCTATAATGCATTGGATGGATCAGTTCAAGGTGGATTTTTTGGTGCAAGATAAAATAAAAAGACAATTAGTTAGTAATGTATTAGAATAGATAATAAATAGTATGAAAATAGTAATGTGACAGAATAGGTAATAAATAATATAAGAAAATGTAAATCATGTGTTTCAATTCAAAAAATAAAAACTAAAATAAACAGCAACACGTTCTCCTCACTTGTGATGTCAAGATGTTAAGTACACAAAAGCCATAAAGAGGGTACGCTGCAGGTACTGAAATAACAATGTAAATGTTCCCTTTCACAAATTCACTGATAAAATCTCGGTGGATAAGACAGGCAGGTAGTAAATGTACATCTCATAAATCAGCATAGGATAAGACAGATGTCCCTAAAGATAAGACAGGTAAAATAATTGTTGATCGGTATAAAGATAATGTAGATAGGTCGCAATTGTTTATCAGCATAAGGATAAGGCAGGTAAATAAAGAATGAATGTTTGTTATCTCATCGTAAAAAAAATACAAAGTGCAATAAGACAATACAACATAATAGAGAATTATTTAACTGTCTGCATACGAACGACTAGACGGATGGATTGACCATAATTGCTTTAATCACCATTATTTTTACTGCAATACCTTTATTTTTACTTAAATTACCTGTAATTGTCCTCTAATTACCACAGTACTTTAATTACCTCCCACCACTCTAATTGCATCCCATCACTCTAATTACCACACCACTCCAATTACCCCCCACCACTACAATTACATCACACCACCTTAATTGAGTCACCCCCACCACAATAATTATCCATCATGCAATTACTCTAATTACCCATCATTCCACTAATTGCCCCCCACCACTACAATTACATCACACCATTCTAATTACCTCCCACCACTACAATTACATCACACCACTACAATTACCTCCCACCACTACAATTACATCAGGCCACTTTAATTACCTCCCACCACAATAATTATCCATCATGCAATTACTCTAATTACCCATCATTCCACTAATTGCCTCCCACCACTACAATTACATCACACCATTCTAATTACCTCCCACCACTACAATTACATCACACCACTACAATTACCTCCCACCACTACAATTACATCAGGCCACTTTAATTACCTCCCACCACAATAATTATCCATCATGCAATTACTCTAATTACCCATCATTCCACTAATTGCCCCCCACCACTACAATTACATCACACCATTCTAATTACCTCCCACCACTACAATTACATCACACCACTACAATTACCTCCCACCACTACAATTACATCAGGCCACTTTAATTACCTCCCACCACAATAATTATCCATCATGCAATTACTCTAATTACCCATCATTCCACTAATTGCCCCCCACCACTACAATTACATCACACCATTCTAATTACCTCCCACCACTACAATTACATCACACCACTACAATTACCTCCCACCACTACAATTACATCACAACATTTTAATTACCTCCCACCACAATAATTATCCATCATGCAATTACTCTAATTACCCATCATTCCACTAATTGCCCCCCACCACTACAATTACATCACACCATTCTAATTACCTCCCACCACTACAATTACATCACATCACCCTAATTACCTCCCACCACAATAATTATCCATCATGCGATTACTCTAATTACCCATCATTCCACTAATTGCCCCCCACCACTACAATTACATCACACCATTCTAATTACCTCCCACCACTACAATTACATCACACCACTACAATTACCTCCCACCACTACAATTACATCAGGCCACTTTAATTACCTCCCACCACAATAATTATCCATCATGCAATTACTCTAATTACCCATCATTCCACTAATTGCCCCCCACCACTACAATTACATCACACCATTCTAATTACCTCCCACCACTACAATTACATCACACCACTACAATTACCTCCCACCACTACAATTACATCACAACATTTTAATTACCTCCCACCACAATAATTATCCATCATGCAATTACTCTAATTACCCATCATTCCACTAATTGCCCCCCACCACTACAATTACATCACACCATTCTAATTACCTCCCACCACTACAATTACATCACATCACCCTAATTACCTCCCACCACTACAATTACATCACACCACTTTAATTACTTCTTACTAATCTAATTGCCCCCCACCACCACAATTACATCACGCCACTTTAATTACTTCTCACTAATCTAATTACCATCCTAATTGCCCCCCACCACCACCTTTCATAGGCCACTCTAGTTACCCCCCACCACTACAATTACATCACACCATTCTAATTACCTCCCACCACTACAATTACATCACATCACCCTAATTACCTCCCACCACTACAATTACATCACACCACTTTAATTACTTCTTACTAATCTAATTGCCCCCCACCACCACAATTACATCATGCCACTTTAATTACTTCTTACTAATCCAATTGCCCCCCACCACAACAATTACATCACGCCACTTTAATTACTTCTCACTAATCTAATTACCATCCTAATTGCCCCCCACCACCACCTTTCATAGGCCCCGCCCTCTAACGCCCCATCCCCTAAGCCCCCGCCCCTTAATTACCTCCCACCACTCTAATTACATCATATTAGTCTAATTACCTCCCACCACCGTACTTACATCCCCATCACTCTAATTACTTCTCACTAATCTAATTACCCCCCACCATTCTAATTACCCCCACCACACTAATTGCCCCCCACCACCATATTTACCCCCACCACACTAATTGCCCCCCACCCCTAAACTGATCACTGATCACTGATCACTGCTCCGCTCCTCCGCTCCGAACCTCTGTCATTAAGACACTACTGTGTCGCTTTATTGTGCAATCTCGCGTGTGCATACGTTCCCGCCAAATTCAGTGTCCCGCGTAGGCATTCCACGCCTCAGCAGACGCAGTCGCAGAACATCATCATTTGAAATCACCTGTTGCAAACTTTGGTTTGAAAAGTAACCGAACACTCAAGGTCAGAAAAGAATTTTATTTGTTTACATTTTTACAAAGCAGTAAAATTGACACTTGTTCTCTTATTCATATTCGCTTGTATACCCATTTTAATTAAGAAAAATTATTGTTTGAATTTAAACTCTGTAGTAAATATCAGAGCACTCATAACTGTGTATATATAAAAACTTTTGCTTTATAGCAATTTTGTTAACGTCACAATATTATTAATTAACATTTAAGTATTTTCTCTTTGCCTTTAATAAAACATTGTAAACATGGAAGCTTTAGTTAAACAAAGAGCTTGTGCAAAATCAGCTATTACAAGAATAGAGACGTTTTTGAATAAAAATAAAACGACTCAAATAGATATAAATGAATACTCCGTCAGAGAAAGCGCTTTAATTAAGGCTTTTGAAAAATATGTACATATACAAGATCAAATTGAAGAACTAGATGATTCGCAGGAACCCGATCGTATAGAAACTGAAGATAGGTATTACTCACTTTACGCTGCTATAAAAACTAAACTCCAGTCTAGCTTAGTACCCCCTGTAGTTTCGCAACAACCCCAACAGCAGCCTCCTTCACCCTCAAATATATTAAATCAAGTAAAATTGCCAAATTTAAATTTACCTTCATTTTCCGGAAAATACGAAGATTGGAAGTCCTTTATAGATTTATTTACAGCACTAATTGACAAAAATGTTCAATTGACTGACGTCCAAAAGTTTGTTTACCTTAAAACGGCGTTAAAAAATGAACCTTTACAGTTGATAGAAAAATTGCAACTAACTAATGAAAATTATGAAAAGGCGCTTGATATTTTAAAAGAACGGTATGATAATAAATTAGTTCTAATAAATAATCATATAAAACATTTATTAGATATTCCTCAAATAGGAAAAGGTAATGCTAATAATTTACGCAATTTCTTAACACAAGTAAAACAACATTTAAACTCACTAGAAGCTCTGAATATCCCTGTAAAAGAATGGGACCTCTTATTAATTTATAGCTTTTCACAAAAACTAGATTTTAATACACGCAAGGCGTTCGAACTAGAAAAAAGTTCAACCGAACTTCCCACTTTAAAAGAATTTTTCGCATTTGTTGAAAAAAGGTGCGTCGCGAGGAAAGGTGGAGAACCTTTCTTCCAGCCCTGAAACTAAAAGAAAGGCTTCACATATTGCAGCAAATAATAATAGAAAATGATTTAAAATGCATCTATTGTAAGTTGACAAATCATAACATTTATAAGTGTTTTAAATTTAAAGCACTTTCTAACATTCAAAAACGCCAGTTTGTACAAAATAATAGGCTTTGTTTTAATTGTTTCGGCTCAAAGCACACGATAGAAAATTGTGCATCCCGAGGCTGTACAATTTGAAAAAAAAGACAGCACACCCTGTTACATAATGACTCAAGTCAGTCAAAAAATTCTGTTCCCGCTTCCCAAGAAAGTGAATCGGCCCCTAACAATAAAAGTATCTTACAGGCCAATACGGCTCATGCGCTCCAAACTGACACGTTTTCAGAAAATGAGAATACTGAAATATGTGTACAAGAATTAACAGAAAACACTGCTGCACTTTCAGCTTTATCTAATCACGGCGTACAAATTCTTTTAGCGACTGCAAATGTCACACTTGTCGCCGCAAATGGAAAAAAGATACAAGCAAAAGCTTTATTAGACAGCGGAAGTCAAACATCCTTCATTTCGCAAGAATTATTTAAGAAATTAAATTGCACTAGTTATGCAAAAAATACGCACATTTCAGGGATATCAAATAATTCCACATTTTCAAATCACATGGTAAATATTGTCTTACATTCGCAAATAGAAAGCGATCAAAGGTTTAAGGTTTCATGTGCGATATTAAATAAAATCACGTGCTCATTGCCGCAGTTTCCCATAGATAAAAGTAGTTTACATATACCCACGAATATAAATTTGGCTGATGTATCATTTCACTCTCCATCAAAAATCGACTTATTGTTAGGATCAGACATTTATTACGATATTATTGCTCCCGGCTTAATACATTTAGGCAATAATTTGCCCACTCTGCAAAATACGCATTTCGGTTGGGTAATCGGTGGGCCTGTCTCTATTCAAAATTGTTTAACAAATTTCAGTGTTTCTTTGTTCTCGCGCACGTGTGAAATTAATGAACTACTTCCAAAGTTTTGGCAGTTAGAAGAAATTTCAAATAAGCATTTTTTATCTCCAGAAGATAAACAATGTGAAAAAATATTCGTAGACACGACGACACATTTAAAAGACGGCTGCTTTCAAGTAAATTTACCACTTCGTAATCCCAATGAATATTTAAAATTAGGAGACTCTTATACGTCAGCAAGTAAAAGGTTCTTTTCATTAGAAAAAAGATTTGAAAAGGATAAAAATTTATTTACTCAATATAAAATGTTCATAGATGAATATGTTGCATTAAACCACGGAAATTACGTACCTCTCGAATTACAAAACTCTAAATTGGAAAATAAATATTGTTTACCCCACCATTGTGTTATTCGGGAAACAAGCACGACAACAAAGTTGAGAGTCGTGTTCGACGCCTCACTGAAAACATCGACAGGCTATTCGTTGAATGATATAATGCTAAAAGGTAACCCGGTACAACCTGAACTTTTCGACATTTTATGTAGATTCAGAATGTTTAAATATGTATTAATTTCAGACATAGAAAAAATGTATAGACAAATAAAGATCAACCCTTCTCAATTATTTCTACAAAACATTCTTTGGAGAGACCATCCAGGTGAACCATTAAAATGTATAGAATTAAAAACTGTGACTTACGGAACTAATTCCGCCCCTTATTTGGCAACAAGATACTTAGTTGAGCTAGCCAATGAACTTAAAATGAATTTCCCTCTTGCTTCAGAAGCAATACTTACGCAATGCTATGTAGATGACATTTTATTTGGTTCTAATTATTTTGAAAATTTATTAGAAATTCAGGAGCAACTTGTAAAACTGCTAGAAACTGCAGGTTTTAGGTTACATAAGTGGTGCTCAAATTCCAAACAATTTTCAGAAATGCTATCTCAAAACAAAACAAACGAGTTTGATATTAAGATAAATGATACATCTAATAAGGTTTTAGGTCTCTCTTGGGATTCAAATTTAGATATTTTTAAAATCCGGTTACCGTCAGATAGTGACAAACAGTGTCTAACTAAACGAAACGTCTTATCGATAATCGCTCAATTGTTTGACCTCTCGGCTTTATTGGACCAGTAATAGTAACCGCTAAAATATTTATGCAAAGAATCTGGACGTATAAACTTGAATGGGATGATCAATTACCCCCTGAGTTATTAACGGAATGGAATAAATTTTTCGGAAATATTACAAAACTAGCAGACATAACAATTCCACGCTATTTGTTTATATCACATGAAATTATTGAAATGCAAATACATGGATTTGCGGATGCAGCTCCAAATAAGGCATTTGGCGCATGCGTGTACTTACGTGCGTTATACTCCAATAAAATGGTTTCGTGCAATTTAATATGCTCTAAGTCGAGAGTTGCTCCAATTAAAACGGTATCTCTGCCCAGATTAGAACTTTGCGGAGTTGTTCTTCTCGCAAAATTAATTAATAAAATTCTTTCAGTTTTTTCAAATAAATTCGATAGTGTAAATTTATGGACAGATTCACAAATAACGCTGTGTTGGCTAAAATCTCATCCCTCGCGCTGGACTACATTTGTAGCTAATAGGGTTTCGGAAGTGCAAGAACTCACCTTAAATTTCCAGTGGCGTCACATAAAATCAGCAGAGAATCCTGCGGATTTATTATCTCGGGGGCTTAATCCGAGTGAAATAAAAAATAATATTCTTTGGTGGCATGGCCCTCAATTTTTACAAAATTATAATTTAGAGTTCTAATAATAATAAGGAAATTCCTTTTGACAAAATTCCCGAACAAAGAAATGTTGTTTTACATGATACGATCAATGATTGTGACATGATGTTTACGACTTTTTCGTGTTTTACCCGTTTACAAAGAACTATAGCATATTGTATCAGATTTGTGAATAACACTAAATCAAAATCTAATAGGAAATATGGACCCTTGTCAGTTGAAGAATTGCATAATTCTTGGGTTATGATAATTAAGACTTTACAACGTAATTGTTTTCATAATGAAATTGCTCAAATAAATTCTAATAAATCTATTTCAAACAATGCAATAGCCTCGCTCAATCCTTTCATTGATAAAAAAGGTTTATTACGTGTTGGCGGACGTCTCTGTAATGCAACCATACCTTTTGATCAAAAATACCCTATTTTACTTCCTGCAAAAAATTATGTAGTTAAATTATTATTAAGAAAAGAGCATTTAAAACTTTATCACGCAGGAGCTCAAACTGTTCTATCAAATATTAGATTGAGATATTGGCCAATCAATGGGTTAAGGCAAATAAAATTGTGTCACATGTCATAGGTTTAAAGCGCAAACTGCCGAGCAGATTATGGGAAATTTACCTAAAGATCGTGTGTCAATAGCCCGAGCGTTTGTTAAGGTTGGTGTAGATTTCGGTGGTCCACTACTGCTAAAATCGTCAAGATTACGTCGCGCCCCCGTAGTAAAATGTTATATGGCGGTATTTGTTTGTATGGTTACGAAAGCCGTTCACATTGAGTTAGTTTCAAAACTTACGACAAATGCATTTATGTTGACATTGAAACGATTTATTTCTCGAAGACGAAATCCCTCAATTATTTACAGTGATAACGGAAGGAATTTTGTCGGTTCCAACAATCAGCTGAAAGACTTATACAAATTTTTCAAGGAAAAACAAACAGTAGAGGAAATAGAAAACTTTCTGTCCACTCGCGAAATTCAATGGAAATTTATTCCCCCAAAAAGCCCACACTGGGGAGGTGTTTGGGAAGCCGCTATAAAGAGTACTAAGTTTCACCTTAAAAGAATTGTAGGAAATATCCAGTTAACATTTGAAGAGCTAAGCACTGTACTCGCTCAGATTGAAGCAATTTTAAATTCGCGACCTCTTTGTGCGCTATCAAATGACCCTTCTGATTTAAACTGTCTCACGCCAGGACACTTTTTAATTGGCGATAGTTTAACTTCATATCCTGAAAAGGATTTAACAAAAATACCAGATAACCGTTTGTCTTTCTGGCAACATTGCACTAAAATACAACAAGACTTTTGGAAAAGATGGTCAATTGAATATTTGAATCGATTGCAAAACAGACCGAAATGGTATAGAACTGTTGAAAATTTAAAATTAAATGATATTGTACTTTTAAAGAAAAAGAACATGCCCCCACTTAAATGGCCTCGTGCTAGAATTATAGAAGTAATGCCCGGTACCGACAATAAAGTTAGGCTAGTTAGGCTACGTACAAATGAAGGTGAACTTATGCGACCTATAACAAAACTTTGTCCTTTGCCTCAAGAATTTTAGATATTTGTTGAAGGCTTCGTTTCAACGAGGGGGGAGGATGTTGAAGAATGGAATAAAAATTTTATTTGGTTTAAAAGTAGCCCGCGCGATACGCGTTTAGTGACTAATATTCGTTTTCAGTTAGAACATATGATTCAATGTTACCACCGAGTGGTGGGGATCATACACGATAATATATAATTTAGTTTTAGTTTTTAAGAGCTTTCGTCGAACTGTAACGACGTATAATCACAAGTAATATTGTATTTTGTTGCTGGCTGTGTTTTCCAAAGTACAACTAATAAAATCACTTTATACAGTCCACGCTCTTTCTTTAAACAAATAATTTCTCAAAACCACACAAGTCTTCCCACCAAATCTATGTATATCCCGGATATCGGCAAATTGACAATCGATATGTAAGTATTTATTTATTATATCCAGAGAAGATTGTATTTCATCCGTGACGTTGGTTTTTTTTCTACGCCATAAAAAATTAGATTATATATTTTTTAAATTTCATTTCTAACACTGCTAGTCGATCATTTAGAAATTTGTTTTCCTCTTTTAGTTGTGTGTTTTCATTTTTAATTTTTCCTAATTCTTCTAAAGCACTGACTTTGATATCACGTATCTCCTGAGTTATTTCGTTATGAAATTTAATATTTTGGTCTTGAATTTCATTAGTTTTTACTATTATGTCCTGTATTAGCTTATAAAGGCCATCAATTGTGCTATTTTCACCCATATCATTGAGAAAGTTAAGAAAACTACGACGAATAAATAATCTGGAGAATTAGCACACAGCCATTTTTTACCTTATCAGCTCCCGCGCGCAAAAACTTTGTAAACACTTATGTTGTTTGTATACATATAGGTTAAGGTGCATGAAGTACTTACAGTTTAGACTAGTTATTATATATGATTGAATACTGGCACAATTTAATATGGAGGAATTACTTTCTTTATATTTATTAACCTCACCACAATAAAATTGTGAGAGGTTACTAAAATTGGTTCAAAAACGAAAATTGAGATAACATCAAATCTTTACGTTTTGAGGTCCTAGGAACCCAAAAAAGTGGTTTTTGAAAAATGTCTGTGTCTGTGTATGTGTGTATGTCTGTTAGCGCGATAGCGCCGAAACTACTGAATGGATTTGAATGAAACTTTTCATGTGCGTTTCTTTAGTACCCCAGAAGATCTGAAAATGTTTTGGTTGAGATCGGATTACGTTTAGTGCCGTTTTGACGCAACAAGTTGTTTATTTTATAATTACTTACAATTTGCAATGGAACCATTGTAAAGCAGTTAAAATTCTGATTTCAACGATATATCACACTTCCACCCTTTCGATTTGGTTTCCGTAAAAAAAATTAAAAACAAAGCAAATATGAAGCATAGATCGCATTTCGCGTGACATGATCGATGCGCTTGCCGTTATGTCGTGAAACTCATCACGTCACGTGTCAATTCACGTGTGAGGGTTTCTTCACTGCTCTAGAAGTAGAGCGGATTGCGTTTAGTGCCGTTTTTAAATATATATGCAGACAAATCGAAGAATTAAACTACACATATTCCTCTAAAATCTAATAAAATTACTGAAATGCTATGTTTCATTTAACAAAGACAGCCGCGAGCGATCGGATTGCAATTAGCAAATTTTGACGATTGTCATTGTCATCGTTTGTCATCCGATAACGTTGGTGTCATGTCATGTTAATAAGATTTCGGCATATTTGTAACTTTTAGTGACTGCACCAGTGGATCGTTACAAACTTTAAAGGTAGATGTAACAATATCAATATCATATGGTTTCTGTACCTTCGTTGGTGAATTTATTATAGATTATCACTTTACCAATTTTCAGTTTGTGGCTTTACAAATCTGTAGTATTTAGGATAACTAGACTTTCTTAGTCGTTCAAGTGATGTTAAAGTTGTTAATATCCTAATAGTATATTATTCAACGAGCGATAATGTAGGTAATAACTCGCATACATGAAATTTGCAGCCCGAGCCGCAGGTGAGTATTGTAAATTCATTAAGTTGAGGGTTTTTTTTTAGTGCCCCAGAAGATCTGAAAAGGTTTTGGATGAGATCGGATTACGTTTAGTGCCGTTTTGTCACACAATTTAATGCTCTTTTCGGCTTCAAAGATTCACCGAGTGGGGAGGTTCCAGCCGCTTTCAGTAGCTGCCGATTTTTGTCTATTATTTTCACTAAATTACAATTATTTGAATGGGCTTAAATAATTGGGACTATATTTTGGCTGTGCATCACATTCTTGATAAACTTAGTATTCATATAGTAATGTTAGATATTTAATATTTAGAAGGTACAGTGTCGTATATACCGGGTGATGCATTGTACATATATAATGCCCTGTAACTTTTCCCATTTTCAAAATTATGTTTTCAAATTAGGGTATATTAATTAAGATATGAATGCAGTACATTTGACATTCTGCAAATTGTTTGTTTTCTCTGGTTTTTGGACTATTTATTAAAACAACTATTCTTTACACCGCTCTTTGCCTGCCCGATATTGGTGGAATAAACATGTGCATAATTCCTTTGGAATATACAAATTCTGGTAGCCAAGTACGTACATCGAGCCGGGTTTACATGCGAAATAATTGGGCAATCGACAGTGCACAGGTGATCTGTTGAGAAGAAGGTATTTAATATAAAATACCTACATTCTTGAAATTACAAAATAATTTTGAAACGAAAAACTATGAATTACAATAAATGATCAAATAGACCCCTCCTTGAGCTAAACAATAAATTAAACTATGACAAAAAAAATGTCTGGCATTTAACAACATATTATAGCTAATTTGTTCGAAAGCGTTTACGATTTTCAAGTGCAACTCCTCTAGATTATTAACCCTGTTCTCCTGGAAGCCACAGCTGGCCATAAGATGGTTTACTGTTCAATCAATGAACAAACTGAAAATGATGAGGGTTTATGAGGCTAAATAATTAAATAAAAAAATAAGTTATTGCCTTATACCTCAAAGATAAACAACAATGCAGCTACGGACATGTGTTTCGGAGTTATTGCGCCTCATCAGCGTAGCGTATCTTAGTCAATATCTTATAATCGAGCAAAACCAACAAAGGTAGGAAAGCACAATGCACTGTATTTTCATACTTCATGTGCCACATTTAGGGCCTCAAATGAGAGCAATCAGCACGAGGAGCTCTATGTGTACTGCTGTATTTCCACCTGGCAAATATTAAGTAAAAGATGATGGGGGTTTATGATAATTAAATAAAGAAATAAGTTATTGCCTTATACCTAAAAGAGAACACGTGTCCGAAGCTGTATTGTTGTTTCTGCTATAAAAATAAAATTCTGTAGGTACACTTGAGTTACTCAAATCGGAATAAACTGGATCAAGCGCCTACCATTTAATATCAACTTGCGCAATCAGTAAATATCTAGTTATATATAAATTCGTAGCTTACAGCTTGCCACACCAATTCTGTCGGTATAAAAAATCACGCAATAAATCTTTAATGATGCCGCGTCTACTAGTCAGTTAGAGAGAGAGAAGGAGGGACAGGGCTGGCTTTAGTTATCAACCTTCTTAATGCTTCCTGGCTAACAACAATCATAGCAGTCCTTCATAATAGGGAGAGGGAGAGGGAGAAATGGAAATGGAAATGGAAATGGAAATGGAAATGGAGATGGAAATGGAAATGGAAATGGAAATGGAAATGGAAATGGAAATGGAAATAGAAATAGAAATATTTATTTACCATGATTTAGTACAAATAAAGTACATATGGTATGTCATATAAAAACAGTCAGCACTATAATAATACATAAATCATAAAATAGTTAAAAAGATATAAAATATATAATATAATAAGAAACATTACAAGCAGTTTAAAATAGATAATAATCTAGATTGTCATACATTTATTACATAAATAAAAAACAAATCGAAAGCAACAGACAGATGTAACTTATAATTAACACACAATGTAATGGGGTAGTGAAGCGCAAGTTATAGCCTCTCCTACTCAATTGTTAACCTCACCTTCGCGATGAGTTCAATTTGAACTTGGTGCACCCTGTTTTCACTAACGAGGCTCTAACGACCGAGTAAGGGCGGAATAACCCTTACCTTTTGCCGTGAGCACATCCACCTTCTCACGAAGAGTGCGGTAAAAATAACCCACCGCACACAAAGGCTGCTTTTGGAATCGTTTGGTTACCCCATCGTCGCAGTCTCCTTCTGTGCCATGGGACGACACCGCTCGCCTTCCGCAACCGAGCTGGTCAGTTGCATACCTGCTCCAGCTAAAACTTCAAATGCAGCTTCGTTTTCAGTCGATTAAGGCTTTAAAAAATGATGGAGCGTTCAAGTGGGACAAAATCATCCGGAGGTAAAATACCCTCCCGATCGGATCTCCGGGGGAGGGTGCCCACAGGGACACCTCATCGAATGTCGAAAAAACACCGACAAGTTAAATCCAACAAAACTAATTCTTTCATCTACGGCGCTTGGAATGTTCGTACTTTGAACGACAGCACTCGCACCGATCGGCCTGAAAGAAGAACTGCTCTAATAGATAGAGAACTTCACCGACTCAATGTTGACGTTGCAGCTCTCAGCGAAACTCGATTTTTGGAGGAAGGCTCTCTCACAGAAAAGTACTACACCTTCTATTGGAAAGGTCTTCCCACCAATTCAAGAAGACAACATGGAGTAGGATTTGCCGTTCGGAATCAACTTGTATCCAACTTAACACAAGTACCACAAGGCCTATCCGAGCGTCTAATGCTGCTACGCTATGAGCTATCAGATGGCAACGCGGTAAATCTAATAAGCGCCTACGCTCCCACTCTGGATGCAAGTCACGAAACCAAGGAAAGCTTCTATCAACAGCTGGAAGAAACCCTCTGTAGAATACCTAAAACGGAACGACTCGTTATTCTTGGCGATTTTAACGCTAGAGTAGGGAGAGATGCAGACACCTGGCCAGGCATCATAGGCAAGAACGGTTTGGGCAACATGAACGCTAACGGTCAACTACTCCTAACTAAATGCGCCGAACATGATCTAGTTATAACAAACACCATTTTCCGACAAAAGGATAAATTTAAAGGCACCTGGCGTCACCCCAGATCAGGTCACTGGCATCTACTGGAGTATGTTATCGTACGTAGGAAGCATCTCAAGGACGTCCAAATTACAAAGGCGCGCATTGATAGCGAATGTTGGACCGATCATCGTCCTGTTGTCTCTAAAATGAAAATTGTTATGAGACCCAAACACCGAAGAACTCAAGTAAAACGTAGACTCCGTCTATGTATTAGTAAACTGCGTGACCAACAAACCGTCGAACAGCTAAAGCAAAAAGTTCAAGAGAATTTGAGTGCACTAGAAGAAACCAATTCTGTAGATGTCGCTACTACCTGGACACAAATTAAAGACAGTTTAAAAAGTGCGAGTGAGGAAATTCTTGGCACTGCAGCAAGTAAAAAACAGGAGGACTGGTTCAATGATAATGAAGCTTTTATACAAGAACTTCTTGACCGCAAACATAGTGCCTTCCAAAACGCTATCAACCACCCCAACGACTCATCAAAAGCAGAAGCTTTTACCCAATCTAAGTATGAAACGCAACGCGAAATCAGAAGAATAAAGAACGAGTGGTGGGCAAGCAAGGCCAGAGAAATTCAAAGGTACGCCGATTCACACGACTACAGGAATTTCTTTCAAGGAATAAAAGCAGTGTACGGCCCAAGTCGGAAAAATATGTGCCCTATTAAAGATTTAAATGGAAATCTCCTCAAAGAAGACCAGGAAATAAGAGCCCGATGGAAAGAACACTACTCTAACATTCTTAACCAGCAAAGTCAAGCCGATCACGATATTATAAATCTTATCCCTCAATACGACACCTTCGAAGACTTAGATAAGCCACTAACAACGGAAGAGATCTTAACCGCCATTGGGCAGCTAAAAAATAACAAATCTCCCGGCGCCGACTCACTCCCAGCTGAGATCTTTAAAGCTGTGTCGTCAGAGCTCATACCCTACCTCAAAAAACTGTTTGATGTCGTGTGGAAAAGTGGTCAAGCTCCGCAGGAGTTTCGTGATACACTTTTAATCAACCTCTTCAAAAACAAAGGGAGCGCTGCGGACTGTGGAAATTACAGGGGTATAGCTCTCCTGGCTGTTGGAGGGAAGATACTCACTAAAGCGATGGCAAATAGGCTAACACCTGTTATGGAAAAGTTACTTCCTGAAACACAGAGTGGCTTTAGACCAAACCGAGGCACATCGGATTTAATCTTCACACTTAAACAGCTTCAAGAAAAAGCACTCGAACATCAATGAGAAATTCACATGGCCTTCATTGATTTAACCAAGGCGTTTGACTCGGTGGACAGGGAAGTGCTCTGGAAAATTATGTTCCGCTTAGGTATCCCTAGAAAATTTGTGGAAGTATGTCGCAGTCTACATACAAACAAAAACGCCCAGGTTATGTATAATAATGAGGCAACCGAACCTTTCCAAACTCTCACTGGAGTTAGGCAGGGATGTGTCCTGGCACTCCTACTCTTTAACTGACAGTCAGAGGAATAGGTCTCAGATACCGTTTTGATGGCCGTCTCTTTAACATAAGGCGTTTTAGAGCTTTCACGAAGACACGCACACGATTCATTTGTGATCTCCAGTATGCGGATGACTGTGCACTTTTAGCCTCTACGCCGGAAGAGCTTCAAGAACTTTTAGATGTGTATGCCCAGAGCTATGATTTCTTGGGACTTAAAATCAACATTGGAAAGACTAAGATTATGTCAACTCCTCATCAAGTGAACCAAATAGACATTACACTTAACGGAAATTCTCTTGAAGTGGTGGATCAGTTCAATTACTTAGGCAACGTTGTTAATGACAAAGCAAACATGGACAGCGAGATTCGCAATAGAATTAACGCTGCATCTAGAGCACTCTGGGGACGTAGAGTGAGAGTATTTGACAACCACGACCTTGCTTTGTCAACGAAAATGGCTGTCTACAGAGCAGTTGTCATTCCAACACTGCTATATGGATGTGAAAGCTGGGTCACTTACCGTCGTCATGTGAAAGAATTAGAACGTTTTCAGCAAAGACACCTCAGAAGTATGATGAAAATCCGTTGGTTCCATCACATATCAAACGTGGAAGTACTCAGGAGACCAAACAGCCTTCCAATTGAGGTGCTTATTTCAAGAGCACGCCTAAGATGGGCAGGTCACGTTCATCGTATGCATGATAACCGTCTTCCTAAATGTACACTTTATGGTGAATTGCTAAGCGGTAGAAGAAGGCGTGGCGGTCAACGAAAGAGGTTCAAAGACGCTCTCCATGAAAATCTAAAATCCTGCGGTATTGCAGACGAGCAATGGGAACAACTTGCAGCGGACAGAACCGAATGGCGAGGGGCTGTGGCCAGCTATCATGAAATGTTGCTGCAAGAAGGCCGAATCCAAGACCTAACCAGGTCTATGTTTGTCCTGACTGCGGTCGACATGTACTCTCCCGAATTGGCCTCTATAGCCATAGTCGTGTGCACCGTAGATGAATGGGAATTACAATAGACTACACCTTTTACTTGTTTTTTATTGTATACAATTTATCGACTGTAACATTTTTATACTCGGACTCGAGTAACGGCTAATAATAATAATAATTAACACACAATATTATTTTTCTCCTAGGGATTAGTCTTCAGGAATTCATCGATGTTAAAAAAGGCACTTTCTACAAAGACCTTTTTAATTTGAGTCTTATATTTGGATACCTGGAAGTTTCTAAGATTTTCAGGGAGACTATTATAAAATATCTCAGAAACTAGAAAATATGTTCTTATTCCGTTAATAGATTTCTATTGTTGATGCCTTCTTCAGTAAATACAATTTATTATTATAACAATATCGCCAAAGATTGCGCTGCAGTTTAAAAATATTTTTCAATCAAGCAAGCTTTGAAACATATGCCATTCCTAATATACTGAACTAAATGTGTGGTTGGCTCCTTGTGAAACATCTTAACAATAATTGTTTTTAAATAAACTCTGCTTTTAGATGTAATAAAATTACTATGTTTAAAATTCTCTAGAAATGTTTCTGCTTTTTACCCCTTTATACACGTTGTATTGTTGGTAAAGACCTAGAAAGCTGAAACATTTGTAGATAATTTTAAACATAGTAATTTGATACATCTAAAGGCAGTTTTTACTTAAAAACAATTAATATGCCATTCAATTAAAAACCAAATTTTAAGCAAATCTGTTCTTATTCCAGAGAGTTCAATCTGCAGTAGTTTTTGAGATATTTTAACTCTATTGTCAAACTTTTTAGTGTTGTTTTTTCTTAATCACTGTTATTTTTTTAATATTGGTTTTCGGGTGTAGGTTCCTGATAACCTTTTTGACTACTGTAGAATTATTTTAATTTATTTAAAATAATTCTCGGTAAAACCGGAAATGATATTAAAAAGTTTACCACCAGTAGGTAATTATAGCAAGCAAAATGCAAATTGCCAAGAAGATGAATCCAAGAACCAATATTAAAAAAGTAACAGTAATTAAAGAAAGACAACACTAAGTGCCTTCCTACGGCCCGTGTTAGCACGGGCCAGACGACACGCCGCGGACGAGCACGGATCGGGCATTGTCGCGCCTAAGCTCGTGCCACGGCCTATATGGGCCTGTTTTTTATGAGCTTGGAAGTTATCCTTTTTCCTTTTGATTTCTTTTAGCGGTATATTGCCGTCTTTTAATGCACCTTGAAATCTAGTTCACGCAATGTGAATGCTTTTGTGTTGTGGATTTTCTGAATCCCACAGTACTCTCAAACAGGCTTAAAAACTCAAAAATTAAATCATTGTTCCACTCCATATTTATATAGATACGTATTTATATTATTTTTTAAATAACGATGAATTTCACACAAGGCTCTAAATACCACTGATTCAAGTACGGATTAAAGACTTCCCACGGCTCATAAGTAGCTGTTTGATTCATCTGCAAAGTTTATGTCTAGTAGCAGACAGTTAACCACTTTACTATATCTATAATAAAGTAAAAATTGGCATTTACATGTAGAAAATAAGATTTTAATCTAAAATTAGATTACTGTATTTGTAATTCACATCAACTTCAGAAATATTTTCTTAAAACTCAACTTCATGGTAACGAAGAAAGTTTGCTATTTGTTTTGACATTCCCAGTTAAGTAATATTAAATTAATTAATCAACTAACAGGTACAATGTGATCTAATGACGTATCGTGAGTGAAGAACCGTTCAATAAGAAGTCGCAAAAATATTACTATGGATATATGGATAAACAGACTAGTTGTCACAATCAAAACAATTTTAAAAGTCAAGTAAATTGTGATATATTAGATAAAAATAGTAAAATATATACTAGCAGGTGGGGTGACCTATCGCAATTTATACTACTTAGGATTATGGCCAAAGTAAATATTTTAATACCAAAACCTTTCTACGTCCAATATAATATCCCACCTTTGACTGAAACATATTACTACCCAACACGGAAAGTGATATATAAGTACTCGTATAATCTAAATGAAATGGACAAAATTCACAATATTAATCGATATCAGTATTATATAATTTGCTGTTTATAACTCGGTGTTCGTGAGAATGATACCCGACCAGCCAGCGTGTTCAGAGAAATTAGATCAAAAGATGAAACAAACCGATGCCCACCAGACGTGTCAGATGTTTTCTAGTGGAAAACCAGTGCTCGGGGGATCGACGCTATTACTAGTTATTACTTTTCTTTGAGTTTCACATGTATTACAAACAATCATTTACTAATCGCCAACAGTAAGTTACTTTTCCGGTCTCGAATGATTAGGGAACGTCAGCCCCACAGGCCTGTATTTCCCAAGCTGCATTCTCGACCTGAAAAGTACCACTTGTAGTTCTTAATGCGTAATATACTATTTAATTTTTTCATTAAGAATATCGCAAAAATAATTTTTCATGCCAATAAAATATAACAATTTATTAAATATTTCAACTGTGACGCATTCACACAAATTAAATTGTTAATAAGCAATACTGATCAAATCTCGTTAAAACAACAACAAATGAACAATTGTAAGTAATAACACCGTTCAGTTGGGAAGCAAAATGTGTCTCAAATACTGTCCGCAATGGAGTACTAGCAGGGATGTCATAATATATCCGCCTTAATAAACAGTCAGTAGTCATTTTGAAGAATATGACGTTAGAGTACAAGTTACTTTATGACCTATTTAAGTAGTAGTGGCACATAATTTGTATAACAGATTTGTATAGTGACATTGATTAGCGTTTTTTTAAAAGTCTAGTTGAAATTTCCATATCTATCCTATCAGTGCTGTTTTTAGAAAAAGAAAATTTGTTGTCACGTAGGATAGTAAAAATAAACACTAATAATAGTAATAATTTAGTTTTTCAGATTATTTTAAGTAGGTGTATAATACGCTTTTATTTCTTAAACATTCGTTTAATATATGCATTATTAGATAGGTACAAGTCAATACTGACATAGGACATAATAGGTTAATAATAATAATGGTTTTATAAAAATTTAATATCTACTGTGAAATTTACATTTTGCGACAATTTTACTAATCATATTTCAAGCTTAAAAGTTTAAAATAATGTTAAATTTAGTTCAAATGTGCTTTTAGAGGGCGGAATATTAAACATAATATTTTTAGTCGCAAACTCCTCTATAAATCCTTATTTTACTATAAGGAACCTAACCAGACTGCAACCAACAGCTACTCTCCGGGCTATGTGCCCCGCCGAGCGCTGAATTACAAGTTACAAGCCTGGCGCGTTAAGTGTAATAATTGCATATTACCATCAAAACGCTAATCTCGACGAGAGCCAACAGCTCGAAACTGCAGTCTGCAAGTGGTGTGTGACGACTGGCAAGGGAGCTCCTTTAAGTAGGATCAGTCTTTCGGCTGGTGTTTGTTGCAATCGAAGCATTAGCGTTTTGATGATAATATGCAATTATTACACTTAACGCGTCAGGCTTGTAACTTGTTCTTCTTTATATATATATATATTGATATGAAAAATAAAATATTAGAAAGATGCACCTTTTAAAATCACACAAAATTTATGAACTTCAGAATCACAAAACATCAAAACGTCACTTGATAATAAATAAATTTAGACAATAGCAAATTCAAAAAGTAACAAACATAAATGCTGCGTAAAACATTAAGATGTATCAGTTGACACATTTATATTCAAGAAATTTAACAAATTTTCCACGATTTTAAAAACTTGCTGACAAACATATCAAAATTCACTAAAGAAGGAGGAAAATAAACAATCAAATCATAAATAAAATCATACAATATTGTATAGAGGAACTTTTGAATAAAAAATTTCAATAATCAAGCATAAAGGGAAGTGTCTACAGACAAAAATGGGGCCCTAAATTGAACAAATTGGCAACTTTGAGAAAACAGGTCAAATTCAGATGTTAAAATTTAGTTTTAGGAAAAGACAAAAATAAAAAAGTGTGTGGGTACAGCCGAACTTGAAAAAAGACGAGAAAAGGGGGCTAATTTAGTGTAGTGCGCGAAGGCATCGGCAAGGGTACAAGTGACAGGTAACTTTTTTAATAAAGCACGTAGAGACATAAAATATACATCAAAAGAAAGAGGGAGAAGCAGGGAGAAAGAATCAAGTGAGAAAGGACAGAGAAGAATAGTACAGATATGAAAATGAAATTTGACCAGTGTTGACAAAGAAGTCAAAATTAACCATGACGACAACAAAAAAAGTATAAAAGAGATGTCAGATTTTTGATGTACCAGATCAATCAAATTTGTTTACAAAAAACCATAGTAACGCTTTGTTTTAAAAAATCTAACCTCAATGATGGGGTTGTGATGTAAATTTGTCACAGTACATCAACTACGGCGGTGAAAGGCCAAAATTGCTAATAAGGCAAATTTCAAGCAAGAAAAATAAATTATAGAGTAACAATTATTATAAACCTACCTGCAATAATTCATAAAAGTCGAGACGGTAAAATAAAAACGGGACAATTAAAAATTTGTGTTGCGGTACGGGTCAACTTTAATCCAAGGCTGAACTTTCTGAGCTGCATTGTGAACCAGGACGTCGAGGGAATAAAGTAATTCACCCACAATAACAAACTAACGCTTCTTAAACAAGTGTTCTTAATATTAGTTGAGTCACATGTTTTCACTGTGTACATTTCTAAATAAATAAATGTAACCTTGACATCCAATTGCAAGACACCAACATAATAAAGTAATAGTTACTAAATTCAAATTTTTATATTCAAATAAGAGAGATATAGAGGTAACATTTATAGTTAAGTATATTTAGGATTAGGAATAGGTAATTTTAAGAAATTAAGGAGAAAATTTAACCATATAGTGTTTGAAATTAAATCATTCATTTATAAAAATAAAAGGTTGACAATTAGTTCAATTTAAAACGATATTTTACTCCTTGAAACATACGAATATGCAACCAATATCACAAATATGGGAAATAGTTACATAGCTGAGAATTATGAGTGTAGTATGATTCAAATTTGTGGAAATCGTCTTGAAGGATTCACGGACCTGAGATATTTTTAAAACTGAGCTAGCCCAAACAAAAATAAAAAAGTAAATTAAATTTTCGTTCAAAAAAATATTCATTCAAAATAAATAAAAAATATCTAACTTGGCTCCCAACGTGAGGATCACATTCAAAATTATATATAATAAATAAAAAATTCTAATTTGGCTCCCAACGTGAAGGCCAATTCAATTCAAATAAAAAAATACAAAATTGGGCTCCCAACGAAAGAGGCTTATCTAAATCATCATTCAAAGTTTTATATATTTTTTTTTTATACATTTATTTAACGTCGGACTATTTCCGCTACTGAGGCCTAACACCGACGCCTGTAGACGAGCTACCCCCAACCAGGAATTTTTGCCGAACCTCTTTCCTTAAGAAGAGTAGGGATCTTTTACTTGCCTAACATTTAATAGACAAGGGACCGACGGTTTTACATCCCCTCCGAAGGATGGTATATCTCCTATACAACCCTCGCCTAAGTTTTATATTAAATAATATAATATCTAAATATATATATATATATATATATAAAATATATAAATATATATTCTTAAGATTTACCTAAAACGTACATTGTTCGCAAGATGATATATTGCTACAAGCCTTTTCTTAGTATGTTTTCTTCTTAAATAGTATAACTATTGCTATGATATCTCATCTGAAGGACGCTACAATATGACGCAATATAATTTCTAAATTTAATTCACAAAGTTGAAAGTTCGGAATCCATGAAAAGAACACAATATGCAAACAATAAAACAAATTCAAATCAGCTGAACAATGTATTGCGAGAACAGATGTTTCATACAAATAAAACGTAAAATTCCCTATCTAGCTAAATAAAAGAAAAATGATTCTAAAATTAAAATAATTTGGATGATTAAGTTTAAAATAAAATTTGTTAAAAAAGATGAAGTTAATTGTCAAAAATTTAAAATACTTTTAATTATTTCCAAACTATGAAATAGTGAATATGAAATTTATATAAAGTTTGTTACAACCTTTTAAGTCCCCGTAGCTTAATATTACTTCCAGCCACACAGTATCACTTATTTGCAATGTCCAGCTACTATCTCCTAACCTACTTCACATTTCAAATGATATTTCGCTTCCACCAGGAATCCCTTTCTTGACCTTAAAATAAATTATGATTATACCTCTTTCCCCTACTTCTCAATATTTTAAAAAACTAATTTTTTTATTTCTATCTTCTATCTTCCAAGTAGTCTTCCTTCGTTGGACTTTTCTTCGATTAAATCAATAACGGTCTATTTTCTCTATTTTATTCCAATATTCTTATCTCTCCAAAATTTTCTTTCCCTTCAATTTCTCAATTTTCTTGTTATTTTTCATATCCCCTAGCAACCTCCAATTATTAATTTTTCCACAATCTCTTTAATTGTTATCTCAAATAAGGAAATCGCAAATACCAACTTGACTTTTTTGTGACATCAACTTAACAAAAGAAATTGGTTTCTTGTTTTTCATGTAACATTGAGCCTTTTTTACTTTTATCAATTTCCCGGATAAATTAATTAAAAATCTTTTATCTACTTGAACATATTAGATGCGTAAACAGTTAGAAGTGTACTAAACGTTTTAATAATTAGTATAACAATAATTGAGTGCATTTATTTAAATAACTGATTCCATTTATCATTAAATTATGTTATAAATACCTCTATCTGTCTTCTGTAAAATCTTGATATTTTATCAAACAGAACAAATAAAAGAAAACGGAAAGCATGCATGCAACTCTCTACTCAGAATAAAATGCATCTTATTCACGATACACAACTCAAATTGACCTGACCTGTGTGTTCCTTAGCTTAAGTACAAGTGAAAATCATATCACTATATTCTCACAATTAGATTTTAACATAGTGTTCTACTATATATTGACTTCTGTAAAACATATATTATGCTAATAATACGAATAAAATTGATTAAATATGTGGTTATATAGCTGTTTGTTAATAATTACTTCCTCCTTCATATTTTTGGGTGTGATAAATAAAGTTTGTTTTAAGATTACGTCAGATTTAATAATTTAAGTGTAGTAGACAATACAAAATACATAACTAGTAGAATGAAGAAAAACAGAATTTTTTTAAAACGTCTTTTTATTTTTTTTTGTGTATCTGGACATTTTCAGGACCAACAGTGCAATGAATATGTGATATAATAACATCATAGAGCAAGACACTTTATTTTATATCTACACACCGTGTTTTATTTTTAATAATAAAGTTTACATGTAAACTTAAGAAACATACATCTGTATATAAAAATATAAAATATAGGAATTATAATATTCCAACCTCTCTTCAAGCGCCTTATATAAATAAGAACTCAACAAATTAAACCAAAATAGCTATTCCCCCTTACGAGCGCTGAATTATATGGTAAAATTTGCGTATTTTGTCCAAACACAGTTAGCACTAAAATACAATGACTTGGAATGCTCGAATGCTACGAGGAAGATGCGAGGTCTCCTTTATCTCACGATGTCACTAACTGCAGATCTGGGAGACCTCGCATCTTCCTCGTAGCATTCGAGCATTCCAAGTCATTGTATTGGAGTACAAGGTAATTAACTTGCTGATAGCTTTGCGAAAAAAGGAGGTGAAGCACAATTCATTGGATCCAAACCGTTTTGTGGCCTGGTCAAGGAGAACATAGCGGAGGAGATCAAATAATGGGAAAAGGACCAGAAAAAGTCCTACTGGAGGAATACTCCAGGTCAAAGACAAGCGAAAAAGTTTATAACTTATTCGGCAAAAAATGCCACAAGACTAACTGGCCACTGTCCCTCGAGATATTATCTCAAGAATATGAGCAAGGCAGTGAACGACAAATGCAGATATTGTGATACTGCTACTGATACTGCGGAATATAATACTTTGCGAATGCAAGGTATTAATCCGCACTAGGCTAAAGTTCCTAAATCAGGTGGAATTAACGCCTGAAGGCATAGGGAAATTATTCCCCAGGAAAATCACAAGCTTTGTAGAAAGTTTTGGAATCCTGGGCAATAACTAGTTATAGGGTAATTCACAACCTATTTTTCAACTATTTTCGCAAGATATTATAATTACTACTTGACAATATCAATTCTGGATTTTTTTAATACAAGAAATATCGTATCTATTTTAGACATTATACCACAATATATTATAGCACAAATATTTCCGTACACTACAGCTACAAGACAAAATTCTACACGTAAGTACCTTTCTGAACACGTTCTTTAACGGATTAACTAAGTTCACATTTCTCCATTTTATTAAAGATATAATAATACCTAATGTGTTTTCACTAAAGGAACACTTTTTGTTAGCTACTTTTTGATTCGTATTTTTTTTTTGCCATAATAATAATCGCTGTTTATACCTGTGTGTATTCTTGTCTCAAAGGAATCGCTTGGTAAACAAAATACTAGTATAAAAATGTTTTCAATTTTCTGTTATTTCAAATGGATATTCCAATAAAAGTTTCAATATATCTGTTTATTGAAAGTGATATGAAGTAGAAATTGGATACAAAAAAATATTATAACAATTTATATTGAAAACAGATATCTTCCAGTTTGATAAGTTGTGTAAATTGAAGTAAATAACTGTCTTTTACACAGTCAGGAAATTGATGAATGAGTTGTTATTGTTGTATTAGAGATCCATTAATTTGATAATATTTACAAAGTTAATTACTGTCTTATGATACTTATTTGATCAAGAATAACTGTAGTGAAAAGTTTACTAAGTTTGGAAACACACGCTCTGTGTGAGCTATTAATATCACAGAATAATAAATGAGTTTGTATTACTTTTTTAACATTTATTTAACTCGGCCTATTTCCGCCACTGAGGCCTCATACTGACGTCTGAACTACCGAAGGATGGTATATCCCCTATACAGTTCTCCTCCAAAATTCCTTGCGAACACGGAAACGCTCCCTAGTTTGTTAAAATAAAAAGATTTCGGCAGAGCTTGAAGCCTTAGAGCTTAACAGAGACCCTGGAAGCCTTTCGGGCACTTAATTTTTTGAATTGAGAAGAGTGAAGGGGGCGGGTCACATGTAAAACGTTGGATAGGGTCAAATGCTACACCCTGGAGTAGGTTGCTTCACTTGCAATAGTTTATTAATTATTTTAATTAGTTTTGTTGTCTATGGTAGGGTCCAAAACTTCACCTTGCATATGCTTCTTGAAGTAAAACACTTGGTTTAAAACGAACAAGAAATAAATTTATTTGTTATAACTGAACAAAGTTTAGAATGGTTAACTTAAAATATTTAATTCACACAAGTTAACAGAAATACTTTCGACACTGAAATTCCGTTTAAAATAAAATGTATTAACACGATTGGTTTATAAAGATTTAAAGAATTCACTTCTGGCTTGATGCGTGGGGACAGATTATAATATATAATATGAAAACTCTTTTTTACTTGGTTATGGCCAAGGAAGAAGCTATAGTGGCTCGTATCGCGGAGCACGTATCGAACTTGACTTGCGCGAGCTCATCGCGCTCGGCTCTTTTATACGCTTCGTGGGGGACCCGACAAGCAGAGATCTGGAAATGTATCCGCCCATTCCGTGCTGGCTTGATTGCGCAATATTGCACAATATTTCACAATATTGCATCATAAAACTTAAAAATGGAAAATTTGAGTATGAAAATTATATCATCGTATTGATTTTAAAAAGGGAATTTTTTTTATCTATGAATGAAGTTTAAATCAATTTGACTTTAGGGGTTATTAATAAGAATTGGTTAAAATATTTATTAAAATTGGAACAACCCCGTAAAGTAGTCCCGACGGTCTGTGCATGAACAATTGAATATGATATGAAATTGTGCCTAAGCGTTCACGGTGAATAAATGATATGTATTAAAATTAATTTGATACGTAGCTTAAGTTTCGGAAGTGAATCTTGATAATGATGGGGACGAAAGTACCGGTACTCTATTTGGACAATTTGAATGAAGATTGATTGTATGTTGATATTTTGGATGCGGAAATGAATTAACGGTGAAATTAAAAGGAAAAATAATTTATAAGAAGTTTGTTTGATTGAATTAAAATATTTTTACGGGGGGTATGAAAAGTAGTATTGAAATTTTTGAGCCAGCTAGCAGAACATACGAAATAAGAATAAGTTTGGCTAGTGAATGGAAAGAAAGTTATATGATTGATTAGCTGGTATATCAGGAAAGCGAATGATGTGTATTTTGAAGTATGAATGAAACTTGAAATTAAGAGAAAAATGTTTTATAAAATTTGATAGAAGTGAAATATAACATAGCGGCTGGGGGTGTAGAAAATTGTTAGTATAAAAATATTGAGGGGGCTGTATTTTCTAGGGCTGCAGTTTGTAACTTCTTTGCTGTAAAATGACTAATATGAATGTTTGAAAGGTGTTTTTCATACATTCGTACTATTTGTGAATTATCAGTGTTATGTGAATTTTTCCAGATTTTTTCGTAAGTATTTGTAGTTTTTTATGAATTTAAGCGATAAGTGGATCAGCCGAAGTTCAGTTGAATTTGGTTTAAAATCCAAGGTTACAATTGCTACAACAATAGTATCCACGGACTTTGAACCAAGTTCAACTGAACTTCGGCTGATCCACTTTTATACAACTGGGCCTTAAGAACTTTTTTATTATGATTTAACAAGGCAAGAGAAAGAGTATATATTTTGACAAATTTTGAGTCGTTTGCAATTTTTTTCTGGCTCCTGTTTACGGAATTTACTATAACACTTGAAACGGTCATCCATCTAAGTACTAACTGCGCCTAACGTTGCTTTACATAGCATATCGAAATATGTACATAGTAAAGACGTACCTACGCTCACCCCGTTTCTATTAATTATTAAAATAATTGCAAATTTCTTTAATGAGTGAAATGCCACATTAAAAGAAATTTTGTTCAATTCATTAAATTGAGCATTTTGAAATAAATAATTTAACCATATATTTTTTTCAATATAACGCCCCGCTTTACAACGTTTCAATAACAATTACGTTTAAATATTTTTGTTGCATATTTGAAATAAATAGATTTAATTATAAAGGCATTGACATTGCCAATAAACAGATAATAATCCCATGACTGAAGTTTTCATAAATGCTTGTGCGAGCAAAGTAACCGCTTTATCCAAATAAATCGGGTTTTAGTCTTCGCCCTACTTGTTACTACTCTTGAAGCAAAAAGGATAATTCTCCTTTAATGAAGGGTTTTTGACCAGCTTTAATCCTTTTCTCATTATTTTCTACGTTATACTTAATTACATTTTCTGCTGTCCCACTGGGATTAAAATTTCCCATCTCTTTTCGTTGTGTTGTTAATCACAAAATTTTAAATAACTTAATTATGTCTGCCTCTTTTAACTTCAGAGACTTGGACTTAAAATAATGCGTGATATTCGCCGCCGTAAATATTTTACATTGAATCGATATTTATGAAGTCTATAGGATATGTACTGGCTCATATTAATTAACAGTAACCTATATTTCTGAGGTTTACAAATTGTTGAGAAAGAAATAATACATAAGAATTTTCTGGAGTATCTTTATAACGCTGCTCCAAAAAAGTTATTAAGGATATTATGACAAACGCATTTATTCATAGTTCAAATGTGCTTTTAGAGGGCGGAATATTAAAACATATTTTTTGTCGTAAACTCCTCTATAAAACCCTCATTTTACTATAAGGAAGGTAACCAGACTGCAACCAACAGCTACTCTCCGGGCTATGTGC
Source organism: Leptura quadrifasciata (assembly GCA_963675555.1). Lineage (NCBI taxonomy): Eukaryota > Metazoa > Arthropoda > Insecta > Coleoptera > Cerambycidae > Leptura > Leptura quadrifasciata. The sequence continues at coordinate 80,582,800 of OY776674.1, read as the reverse complement.
CCCGCCGAACGCTGAATTACAAGTTACAAGCCTGGCGCGTTAAGTGTAATAATTGCATATTACCATCAAAACGCTAATGCTTCGATTGCAACAAACACCAGCCGAAAGACTGATCCTACTTAAAGGAGCTCTCATGCTAGCCATGCCACACCACTTGCAGACTGCAGTTTGGAACTGTTGGCTCTCGTCAGTGCAAGGTAGGCATGTGACGACCGACACGAGGATCTCTTGACTACTTGGTACATTTCGGTATTTTTAGGATAGCGACATGTAAAATAGTCAGCAGGTGCCATCTAGCGGTCTAGTGTCTGTTGCAATCGAAAAATAAATAGCCTAACTGGGCTTAGCATAGTTCAAATGTGCTTTTAGAGGGCGGAATATTAAAACATAATATTTTTAGTCGCAAACTTCTCTACAAAATCCTTATTTTACTATAAGGAATGTAACCAAACTGCAACCAACAGCTACTCTCCGGGCTATGTGCCCCGCCGAATGCTGAATTACAAGTTACATTTATGTACAGAATAACGTTTTTGAATAATTTTTCCTACAGAAGGGTTAAAAATTGCATTTATTTTTATTTTTCCATTTCCTTCCCCATTGCTGACATTTGCAATCATGTGGCTTGATTTCGGTTCATTGGCTAAACTTCTGTATCACTATATTCGAAGGATATTCCTTACATTTAGTTTTATTTTCATGAATAGTCTTGAGCCTCTCATTTATATTAGTTTCCACAAACAACAATACATTTGAATAGTGCACAAAAATAATCTATTCGACGCGCCTTGTTTCCCAGGCATTTACACCATACAAAGGTACTGTGAAAATATGTCTTTGGAGCTCAAGATTTAAGTTGATCTTGCGAAGTCTTCTTTACATGGTTCGATGTAGCTCTAATTTTTCAATGAATATCTTAATGATGTATGAATTGTCAGATTTCTTTATTTAAGCCAAATACGAAGTAAATTGTCTGGTCAGAGTTGTTTTTTTATTTTAATATGTTCAGAAGGCCAAGTTGAATTCCCAGTTTAATTTAGATCTGATTTGCGTATTCTTTATTTAAACAATACAAACTTTTTTGGGAGTATTTTCCATCAATTTTTTAACAATATCTCGGGATATGTAAGTTCTACGGGACTAACGAAAGGAACGGAAAATGTCCGTTATAAATTTTACAATAAATATATCGGGTGACACAGGAGACATGTAACACATGTAATGTAATTTTGTTATTTATTTTAATGAACATTGTTACGGCTTACTGCAACAAAAATATTTAGTAAGTAGGCGGTGAAAATAAAATAAAAAATAAAATAAAATAAGGTAAAATTTTGTAATAAATAAAAGACATTTGAGGAAAATTAATGAAAAACCATTACACTATGTAATAAATTTTTACAACGAAGGAATTAAATTAAAATAAAAGATTTACTGAAGCACGAAACACAAAAAATATATTTTAATCTAGATGCTCAAAATGTTGTCCATTATTAATTTTGTACAATCGTGTTTTTGTGACGATAGCTCTGAGCATGTTATCTAACTGTAATTCAGTAATTCCATTAACTGTCTTCTGATTCTAATTTCCTTGTCTTCTCTGTTTGTCGGTGAAATACTATAAACTTCTTTCTTAAGATGCCTCATATAAAAAAATAAGCAGCGTATGGTCTGGTAACTTTGCAGGCCATCTAACAAGCCCATTTGTTCTCATCTAGTTTTCTCTAAACCTTTCGTTTAAATAATTCACAAATCTGCAGTTAGTATTGGATCAACGTTAGGTGACAGTTCTTCCAAAAAATCTTGAATCAGGTTTTGCAAAAATCTTACTCCATTTAATGGTCCGTCAAAAATTGTTGGCATAATAATTCTTCTGCCAATTACCCCCAGTCATACATTAAAACTGAATCGTTCCTGATATGCACTTTCTCTCCTATTTCTGGGATTTTCTTGTGCCCAATAACATGTGATGTTACGATGGAATAATTCCAAATTAGTGAACTTGAATAAAATTTGTTGATGAAAATTATTATCTAAATTGTGTCTGTTCAAAAACCAATTGCAGTCAGTAGTCTAATATTATTTAAAAATCATTTTCTAAATGATGGTGTATTTGATACTTACGTGACTTAAATTTTGTTTTTTCAAAATGTTTAGAGCTGTTTGCCGATTTATACCAGTTTGGTCCTCAATATGTCTTATCGAAATCGTGGAATATGTCTCGACAATAATTGTCAATTCATTGATTTCCGACTCTTCATCGATAATAAGATTATTTTCAGATACATTTAGTTCTCTACTTACGGTTCAACTCTTATAAAATAGTTGTACCGTAGATGATTTCTTTCGGGAAATCGCCAAAAAAATAAATATTTTTATTTGCAAACAATTTGCAATCAAAAATGTATATTAAAACAATAAAAAATTATATATATGTTATTTGCAAAAAGTGCATAATTTATGAGCTATTTATTTGTAAAGATTAAAAAAGTGTCCTTTTTATAGAAGTAAGCATGCTCATTTTCGAATTTATCTATTATATTTTTCCTGATCAGATGAACATTTATTATATTCTTATATATTTTTGTACGTTAAATCCAAATATCTGTCGAAAACGATATAACGAAATCACTTGGGCTACTGTAGCGTAACAGATATCGTAGGGCACTAACTTAACCCGGAAAGTGATGTACGTGCCTACGATAAAATTTCTCTAGCTCAGACTATCTCAGGGCGTTAAGCCCAAGCTTACATAAACTATCACAAATTATTAGTTTACTTACTTAACAATTCACTGAGGTTTCCATACGTAGTGGTCGCAGACGAAATAATGACACTTTCTTGAAAAATGAAATGCACTATATTGAACAATTTATAGCTATTGGTTCTCTAGCATGTAACCTGGCGATGTTCAAAGTTGTGGCCAATTTCTCGATTAATAAGTTCATAAAACGCCTCGTGTAGCTACACATCGGATTACAATGTCCTCATAAATTGTCATAAATTCTGCCACAAAGGTTTGATTTAAATAAATATAAATGCATAAAATCTTTAAATATGTATAAGTTAAAAATGCAAATTATGAATTGATATCCAGCCGAACCACTGAAGGTGGTCCCCGGTAAGTAAAAATAATACAACACAACACACTTATTTAGGGTGGTACGATACCGAGTCCGGACGTGGAAGAACTGTAGCCCTACGGAGATGTCTTCGGGACACAAGAAATGGACCCAAGGATGTGGTTGATTGTAGCCTCACCAGCCCTGGCACCTTCCACTGTGCGTGGATGCCCCGTCCGTGGAACTCTCACTGACGTGTGTAGAAGCCTCGTCCGTAGAACCCTAAAGATATCACGATTTAATTCACAAAGTCAGAAATGCATGTGAAGCGTGCCTAATGTGAGCAATTCTGACATAACCTACAAAGGAAGCATAATTTACCTCACTGATGAGGGAACAATCCACCAAAAGCCACAGTCGGATGAATGGGGTCGAGTCCGCCTTTCAAGTTGACACTGTATTTCCAAAGGAGAGCCTGCAAATTTGCGAAGAAACACGTGGGTAGAGAACGGGTAAGATGGCGTGAAGAGATTAGCTTACCTTGTGTAATTAAATATCCTGCTTCCGCAGATAAAATTTACTCACAACCACAAAATATTCCGCTAAACGGAACAACAACAGATTGAGAAAATTTTCTTGTGTTGATAATTCTAAAATTCACCAGGATGCCTTGGATAAAACCGAGGTTCACAGAATTATCAACTAATTACCAAGCCAACAAAAATGGTTCCCTTCGTTTTCCGCTCTCTGCTGATCACGTGCTGAAGGGTATCGCCCTCCCGTGGAGACTAGCGAAATTTGTTACGGACGTAGCAGTTGTTATTATGCGGCCCACAAAACGCTAACGCGTATGGTGGGTCGCATACGCTAGAGGTCCGCAACAACTCCCCCTTTACTCGCAGGAAAAAAAAATCGAAGATTTTTTTTTCTTACTAGCTTCTCACCAGAGGGTGGATAACTGGTGGGAAGACTTAATATGCACGGGGATGGCTAACCCGCCTCCCAAGTTACCATTAGGCATAACAATGAAAACAATGAGACTTAAATGCACGAGGATGACTAACTCGTCTCCCAAGTTACCATCAGGCATAACAACAAAAATAATGTCAAAAATAAGGAGACTTAAATGCACGGGGATGGCTAACTCATCTCCCAAGTTACCATTAGGCATAACAACACAAATAAAAAAAAATACATAGAGAAAAAAAAGAAAGAGAAGGGAAAAAAAGAACAAAAAAATGCATAAGGACTTAACAGCTAGGAAATAGCTCGCCCCAAGGCTACTCCACCAGCAAAACAATGAAGTACGGGAGTGTTCCCCGTCCCACCACGACGACCACCCTTGCTAAACAACGAGGTTAGTCTGAAGCCCAGTAGTGCCTACCCGGGTAATGGTAACCAGGCCTAGACCAGGCTACCTCCAAGCAGCACCTCCCAAGCTCGAGCCTCTCCAGACGGATACCTTTAAAGGCAGCTGCATTGCGGGTGGTAATTTGCGGCGTACGCTATTTCGATGATGTAAGTTTTCGCGAGATTTTGGAAATGGTTACTTTGAAACTGACGACCATTGTCTACCACTATAGTCTTCGGAGCGCCAAATAAGAGAATTACATTATCCTCGATGACTTGCCATATGCTATTAGCGGTAGCTGACCTCAACGGAAACACCATGGCAAACTTACTAAAATTGTCACACACGACAAGAATAAACTGATAACCCTTGGCCGTCCTGGGTAATGGACCCATCAGATCGGCACTAACTAGTTGCCAAGGTTTTCTAACAGTAGGTGTCTTACTCAACAAATTTCCCATAAGTGACTTCTGTTCTGGTTTAGTACTTATGCAAATCTCTTAATTTCGGCCAATAATACCTATTTCCCACTCGAGCCACAGTCTTATGGACCCCTGCGTGTCCACAACTCGCATCATAATGCAACGACCTAATTACTTCTAGGCGCTTCTCTTTGGGTAAAACGAGTCCCCAAGTGTCGGCAGGATCTGCTAACTCGGGATAACGCAAACGTACATACTTGTACAACTGGCCATTCTGTATACGCCATAAGGGATAACGCATAGGAGACTATTCGATTCGATCCAGCATTCTCAAATACCATTTATCGGTGGGAGAATCGGCATGGTCCGTGACCGAGAATACCTCGACGGAATCCACCATTACTGGTACTGAACAAGACAGAAAATCAGAGACGGTATGTTCAGAGCCGTTGCGATGAATCAGTTCAAAATCTTAAGGTTGCAGACGAAGTGCCCATCTGGCCAATCGACCTTGGGGATCTTTTAGCTGCTGCAACCATAGCAAAGAATGACAATCCGCTATGATTTTGAAGTGGAAACCTTCCAGATAGTGACATAGCTTCTCCACTGCCCAAATTACGGCGATGCATTCTCTTTCAACCGAGCTATATTTGCGGTCCTGGCTAGTCAAAGAACGGGACAAATAGCAAATTACCTTTTCACCATCATCAAATTGCTGCGTGAGCACGGCACCGACACCGAATGCCGACGAATCTGTCTGCACATAAAAGGTACGCTCAAAATCAGGGCACATCAAAATAGGTGCGGTAACCAGACACTCCTTAAGAAGTTTAAAAGATTTCTCACATTCAATTGACCAACACCAACTAACATTCTTCTTTGTGAGGTTCGACAAAGGAGCCACTATTGTAGAAAACTGCGGTACAAACCTTCGATACCAAGATGCTGTGCCTATAAATCTACGAATTTCCCTAACGTTTTTCGGAGAAGGTACACACAAAATCGACTCAACTTTCGCTGGGTCAGGACGTAAACCGTACTTATCTACAACATATCCCAAGTACTTAAGCTCAGGACGGCAAAATTGACACTTGTCAAAACTAACTATCAGCCCAGCAGAATGCAAGCGATCAAGAACCTTCTGCAATGTTTCTAGATGAGATTCGAAATCCTTCGACACTACCACAATGTCATCCAAATAGACCAAAACCGAAGGCTGCAAATCAGCTCCAAGCACGGTATCAATAAGACGCTGCCAAGTCGCAGGCGCATTTGACAACCCAAAAGGCATAACTCGAAACCTATACAGGCCATTAGGGACAGTGAAAGCGGTATAGTCTTTGGACGATTCAGCAATAGGAACTTGCCAATATGCGCTCTTAATATCTAATGAACTTAGATATTTGGCATCCCTCAACTGATCTAATATGGAGGAAATCAGCGGCAGAGGATAGGCATCCTTTTTAGTAACAGCGTTAAGGCGCCGGTAATCTACACAAAAACGCAGAGTTTGATCCTTTTTCTGCACTAAACATATTGGGGAAGACCAAGGACTTTTACATGGTTCGATGATATTTAACTCCAGCATTTTCTTAATTTCATCATCAATCAATTTTTGTCTGGCAGGCGAAACAGGAAAGTATCTCTGTTTGATAGGTTTGGTATCTGGGAGTAACTCGATCTCACGAGAAACGAGATGTGTACGACCAAGGGAAGTACCCATCAGTTTCCGGTTTTCCTCCACCAAACTATCCATAGGTAGTTTCTGTGATACACTTAAGGAAGTTTCGTCAAGGACGCTGTTAACCTCAACGAGTGGTTCCTGCTCAGAAAAATGCCAAACATCTTGTCGTAAATCTGGTATAATATTCATCGCCACCCAAAAATCTATCCCTAGAATTAACTTATGCGGTATTTTCGGAACTACTAGGACATCTATTACATGAACTTTGTCACCCAAGCAGAAGGGAACAGATACATAACCTATAACAGAACAGATATGCCCGTTAGCCACTCTGCACTCATTGACAGAAGGCTTCAAACTTAAACCAATCTGCTGGAAGACCTCAAAACCAGATGATCCTACCATTGTCCTGGTAGAACCTGAATCCAACAAACCCATCATAGGAAAACCTAACACTGAAAGTTGTAAGTAAGAACGCTGATCACCAACCACATGAGAAATGACATAATCGAGAAAAATTTGTTGTTTTAAGTCAACAACATTGCTGGTCGACTCACATACACCGGGAGAAACTGTTCGACCAATTAGTGTCTCCCTGGACGGTTTTCCGAACGCGAACACTTAGGACAGGACCTAACAGTAACCTCTGCTTTACCACATTTATAGCAGAACCTTTTCCTAGGAGCCTGACACTCCCGATGCCCATGACCAACTTGACCACAATTAAAACATTTGATTCCAGAGTGTTGGGCTTCATCCACGACGAGACTAGAACAAGAGGTCTAACGAGAAGTAGTAGAACTAGCGGAGGCATAAGCCAACTCTGGTATAAGAGATTTACTCTTAGGTGGAGGAGGAACATACGACTTAGCCAATTGTCGTTTGGAGTCGACAATACGACACAGGAGTTGCGTAACAGAAGTTATGTTTTCAAAAGCAAGGAAAGGATGGTAGTATGGATCTATGTGCTCCAAAATGATTTCGAGCTGGGTTCCCATAGGTATTGGAGTGTGCATCTTCTTGAACAACCCAATCATACTATCGATGTACAATCCTATACTTTCCTGACTACCTTGAGTACGTCGCTTAATCTCCTCAAACAAGTCGCGGTCAAAAGACTCTGGCATGAACTATTCCCTCATTGCCTCCACTAAGGATGGCCAATCGGTGGCCCAGTCTTTCACCAGATTATACCAATTGTAGGCATCTCCCTCAATTAAGTCCACTGCATCTTTAAACAATCGTGCCCGTGAAATACCACGAGACCTCTGTTTCTCCTCAACACGTTCTAAGAAAGTTGCAAAGGACATGTCACCCTTTCGGCCAGTAAATTTCAAGCCCCAGTCTCTAACCGGTACGGGTTTAGGTTTCGCAGCCTCCTCCTCATCTGAACTAAAATCAGTGGCTATTGCAGAGCCATGCGCATCAGGCTGAACCTGAGCCATGGCATTATGTAACACCGACATATCGAGGATGGCTGACTCTTTAAGCTTACGATCCCCGCGGGCCTTATCCTTAAGTTTATCAAAAGCTAACAATAATTTGAGCCGAGTACTGGACTTCACACCTCTTTGCTCGTCATTAGTTGGCATGGATCTGTTAACACGTCCCAACGCATGAGCTATCTTGGAAACAATCCCCTTGTATTTACTATCGTACTCACTACCTACAAATTCATCAATAAGTTTCTGAATAGCAGCTAGGGATGCCATTAGGGCTTCAGAATCGACAGTGAATTGGTACAGGTATGGAGGACTTTTAATAGCCAAAGTAGTTTTCTCTAAATGTATGGCTTCTCTTAAAACAGTGCGCAACTCTTCCACAGTAAGATCACTACCATCTCCTAAGCCACGTGCTTGTAACTCATAAACAAGCTCCTCCCTAACTAACCTATTGATATCTAACTTAATTTGTGAACTGGCCATATTGAATTTTCAACCACACCCAAAAATTAACTTGTTCACTCTCAAAACGGCTTGCCAACCCTATAAGGCACCTGAAAGCGCATATAAGGTTTAAAAACGACGAGTCAAGGGTAATTTACAAAAACGACGCTGGGCGTCGGTACGTATATAGACGCAGAAAAAGTTTACCAACACTAATAAGTACTTAGCAATGTGTAATAACGACAAAATCAAGTAAATTGGCAAAACGACGCTGGGCGTCGGTACGCATATAGACGCAAAAAAACTTACCAACACTAACAAGTACTTAGTAATGAGTAAAAACGACAAAATCAGGTGAATTAACAAAACGACGCTGGGCGTCGGTACGCAAAAAAAGTTTACAAACACTAATAAGTACTTAATAATATATAAAAACAACAAAATTTAGTAAATTAGCAAAACGGCGCTGGGCGTCGGTACCTGTATGGACGCAGAAAAGTTTACCAACACTAGTAAGTACTTAGTAATGTGTAAAAATGACAATATTTGGTAAATTAGCAAAACGACGCTAGGCGTCGGTACGTATCAACAACAAAAAAAAACTGTTGGCTGCACTTAGGAATCTTTCTAATGGTTTATACGTAACAACTATTGTTTACTAATCCACTCATGAAATAGTAAGACAAAAGACAAAAAAAAACGGAAGTCACCCCCCTACCAAAAAAAGCGAAGCGATTACGCTGAGGCAAAGTAACCCCCTTTTGATGTGTGTCACGTAACGTTACTATGTGTCTGGCTATTATTTCGTATGCAAACCACCAACAAATGGAACACTCAATTTATCACAAAAAAAAAACTTAATTAGGGCCGATACTGCTATCCCCTTGAGATAACTGCACTATTTAAGTTGGGCGCCACTGCTACGGTTTTTCACGTACATAAGCAAATAAATACGTTGAATATTAATGATTATAAGATATTACATAACGAAATCACTTGGGCTACTGTAGCGTAGCAGATATCGTAGGGCACTAACTTAACCCGGAAAGTGATGTACGTGCCTACGATAAAATTTCTCTAGCTCAGACTATCTCAGGGCGTTAAGCCCAAGCTTACATAAACTATCACAAATTATTAGTTTACTTACTTAACAATTCACTGAGGTTTCCATACGTAGTGGTCGCAGAAGAAATAATGACACTCTCTTTAAAAATGAAATGCACTATATTGAACAATTTACAGATATTGGTTCTCTAGCATGTAACCTGGCGATGTTCAAAGTTGTGGCCAATTTCTCGATTAATAAGTTCATAAAATGCTTCGTGTAGCTACACATCGGTTTACAATGTCCTCATAAATTGTCATAAATTCTGCCACAAAGGTTTGATTTAAAGAACCTCCTTAAATAAATATAAATGCATAAAATCTTTAAATATGTACAAGTTAAAAATGCAAATTATGAATTGATATCCAGCCGAACCACCGAAGGTGGTCCCCGGTAAGTAAAAAAAATACAACACAACACACTTATTTAGGGTGGTACGATACCGAGTCCGGACGTGGAAGAACTGTAGCCCTACGGAGATGTCTTCGGGACACAAGAAATGGACCCAAAGATGGGGTTGATTGTAGCCTCACCAGCCCTGGCACCTTCCACTGTGCGTGGATGCATCGTCCGTGGAACTCTCACTAACGTGTGTAGAAGCCCCGTCCGTAGAACCCTAAAGATATCACGATTTAATTCACAAAGCCAGAAATGCACGTGAAGCGTGCCTAATGTGAGCAATTCTGACATAACCTACAAAGGAAGCATAATTTACCTCACTGATGAGGGAACAATCCACCAAAAGCCACTGTCGGATGAATGGGGTCGAGTCCGCCTTTCAAGTTGACACTGTATTTCCAAAGGAGAGCCTGCAAATTTGCGAAATACGTGGGTAGAGAACGGGTAAGATGGCGTGAAGAGGTTAGCTTACCTTGTGTAATTAAATATCCTGCTTCCGCAGATAAAATTTACTCACAACCACAAAATATTCCGCTAAACGGAACAACAACAGATTGAGGAAATTTTCTTGTGTTGATAATTCTAAAATCCACCAGGATGCCTTGGATAAAACCGAGGTTCACAGAATTATCAACTAATTACCAAGCCAACAAAAATAGTTCCCTTCGTTTTCCGCTCTCTGCTGATCACGTGCCGCAAGGGTATCGCCCTACCGTGGAGAATAGCGAAATTTGTTACGGACGTAGCAGTTGTTATTATGCGGCCCACAAAACGCTTAAGCGTACGGTGGGTCGCATACGCTAGAAGTCCGCAACAAGATATGAGCAAAAAACTGAACTTTTCTAAAAATTTGTTTATAACTTTTTCCCAGGCATCATTAGCAGGCGATTCGATAAAAAATGTTTATATACGATATAAACAACAACTCCTCAAAAGACGGGATCTCTTTGATTCAGTTCTTTAAATTTAGGTTTTTTTCAACAGTTTGCCTGCACTAATAACCGATTTTCATCGCTGTATCACAACAAAAGGTTCCTGAAATATTAATCAAAAACCTATTCTAGGCCACCACATTCAATGGATCCTAATTTCCTAAGGAAGCATTTCCGGACACATGTCTATAGGATTTTTTTTTCATATTTTTACAAATTCTGTTTTTCTCTTCATCCAAAGTCACAGACGGGAAACCCTGCAGATCTAAATAATCCCCCGCGCGCCACTTTATTAATGACACAGTTAAAATAATATCTCGGTAAATATGCATTAGAGAAAAAATTCCATGTTTATGCTTTTATGGGATTTTAGGGTGTGTAAAAATATATTTGACCTCTGTTTGTATGGCAAAATTCAAGATTTTTTTTAAATGCAACAAAAATGGTCACAAACTGAAGTAAAAAATGTTATCTTAAAGTACTATTAAAATACTACAATCTGAGCTATTGTGCCAATTTCTCGGTTTTGATGGCAGGACATAAGGGTGCAAAATAGGTTATCAAATTTGTTTGCGAATAGTTTCAACGTGTCTCTCACGGTTTCCAAGTTTAACGGTAAAGCATTAAACAACAACATTTTTAAAGGTTTTTTTAAAACTATTGCATTATATTTCTCTCATATTAAGAATCTCCAACACTTTAATTCGAGAGGAGCTTAATCTATAATAGACTAGTTCCGTTTACTGGAACAAATTCTTCTATTTTTACTAGCCTAATAGGGAATCTAAAAATGTTTCAGTTATCTAAATATCTTGAAAATTGCATCATCTTTATTATTTCAACATCTAGATCATATTCCATTTTATAAACTATAGGTGCGTAAATGCAGTTTAAACTTCAAATGGAGTAGAAAATACTCTTTACATTTATTGTAAGAACATATTGGATTTATCATTATTAAAACCATCAGAATCGTTCGTTGGGAAAAAAAATTATATGATTTATATGAGTAACACAATTATAACTAACCCAGATTTTGAATTTTGATCAACTCTCAGAATGTCACTGTCTATCTGTCCGTCCATCGTTTATCTGTCTCTCTGACCGTCCACCCGTCACGTTTTATTTAAGCACAATAATTGAAGAAGAATAAATCCGATTGAATTTAAATTTGGATATACTATCCAAATTAGAAGGAGAATTTTACTGTGTCGTGAACAGGAGGTGAATAGAATTGCGAATATTGCAGTTAAATCTAAAAATAACTTAATTCCAAAAAACTGCAAATCATATAAAACATTCAACAATTATATAAAAACTTGAATAAGTCAGAGAAAAATATTTACATTTACTTTAATATCATGTTTTAACATAATACTTACAGCTTATTATACACTTGTCATAAAAATAATTGTTTTCTCTTTTATTTCATACATAACGAAATGAGAAATGTTGCCATCTCCACTATACAACAGCAAAATCCTTCTTTACCATCATTCCAATGCTACTGTTTTGGAAAGTGAAAAAGCACGTTTTATTATTATAAAAGCAAGAGAAACATTAAAAAGCTTTTTCCGTAAAATGAACTTAATAAGCTTCAGTTCTTTTCCGTACTAAAATAACGTCAGTAAAAAGAATTCTTTAGATTGCAAAGTGCTCTGGAAGTCACCTACTGTTTACCTGAAATTCCAGAGGTGAGGAATTTTAAAGAAAAAGTGTGATTAAGTAGATGTTTTAGAATTATTGGGTATTACTAATACACGGTGATGCAAAATTGTCTCTTGACATTTCTGTTGCTAATAGTATATACAAAATAAAGGTGCTCTTCTTTATAAAATTATTTCTGAAAAGGGAAATTGAGGGAGGTATGCTCCTTTAAAGGGGAATAATAAATATCAATTTTCCTATAATATCTTCCGACCGTCTTAAAATATAAAAAACTCCGATGGCAGGGGGTCAGTCCGAAAGGTAAATTTCGTCCTATATTGTTTCGCACTACTTTAGGTCTCTATTATTTTAGTAAATAATTGATTATGTAAGTAGTTAACTATATCTTTATTAGGACTGCCCAACTTCAATATATTGTCTCGATTAATGAACTATGAGCAATGAGCATGTATGTAGTCTTCAAAATATGAATAAATCACGCTTTTTTTTCAAATTTCTATGTGCTTTAGCAAAAAAATGTTTTAAACAAAAGTTATAGATCTAGATGAGTACTATCCAACGATGTATCGCATGTACATATTTGATTCGAAATAAAATTGTGAGAATTTTTTTATAACTTTGAATCGCCGCCATTTTTTAAATTTTTCCTGTGCGTTTTTAGCTAAAAATGTTTTATACAAAAGTTGTAGGGCTAAATGAACACTATCTAATGATGTATCGCGAAACAAAATTTATTAGGATTTTTTTAAGACTTTGAACCGCCGCCATTTTCTTAACTTTTCCTATGCGTTTTAGCAAAAAATGTATCAAACAAAAGTTGTAGGGCTAGCTGAGCATTATCCAACGACGTATCACATGTACATATTTGATTTGAAATAAAATATTGATTTTTTTTTAAACTTTCAACCGCCACCATTTTGAAACGAAGAAGGCGATTTGGCCCATCTTCGAATAACCGAGATATAGACCCAAAGTATATGCCTGCCTAATTTCGTTCTGATCCGTTGAGAAATGCGCCCTCTGGAGTATTTACAAATTTCGTTATATAGCATATTATATAGGGTAAAGATACCGATTATTGCCACTTTATTAAACACACATGTAATTATGGTTTTCTGATTAAAAAGTATAACGTAAAAAACTGACCAGCTGTTTTATTAACGCATAGATCTACTAAAATACTAAATGTAATTATACATGGGATTCTTTCACCATCTCTTTCGCCTTTCTTTGTGGTATCTTCGGCTAAACTAAATATTCTTTTGTGTCTTACGTGCTACGATCTTCTTCCTGTAAAGCCTTCATCGCCAAACTTACCTCTTGCACTAGGTAATTTACTTCCACGTCCAATGGAAGCATAGTAACGCAAAAAATATATATTTTTCTTTTGTTGAAATAGGCTTAAAATGTCATGAAATGTCGAGATTTTAAATTTGAGCGAAAAATAATTTCCTGTCTGTCGGTCAATCTGTAACTTTTTTTGTGCGCACGTTTACTCTGGAACCGTTTATGATGTTGACTGAAAATTGGTACACTTATGTATTATAGCGAGATCTAGAACTAGATTATATTTTGATCTAATTCCGTTGAAGGGTTCGGGGATAAATGGGGTAAATAAAATTGCAATTTAGGGATGTACAAAAAGTCAAGGTCTCAAATTTTATTGGCATCAGCCAGCCCCACTATGACCCCCAATACCACCCCCACACTATTATGAAAGGGAGTAAAATTAAAATGTGATTTAGTGTGTATACGACAACCAAGGGCCTCTAAATTTTTTTTACATTAGCTACCCCCATTGCCACCCACAACCTATTATTAAAGGGAGTAAAATATTACATTGTGATTTGTGTGTATAAGACTTGGATACAAAATCTGGATATAGAATTAGTGATTCTTTGGGCAGCCGTTTTTGATATAACTTTTATCTCTCCCCAGCTTCGGCATCTACCTATGAAGAATATCACATTAAAATAAATGCATATTTAAAGATAAAACTTGTAGGTACACGAATATAAAGAAATATTTGTAGGAGAATATATTTTTAATATTTAATAAAATGGTTTAACCTTAATTCGTGTGTTTAATTAAAATTTAAATTCAAATTACCACGTACTTTAAAATAAGTTCAAAATTTAAATGGTGCCAATGATTGAATTTACTTGTGTGGACGACCTCAGAAAAAAATGTCTTTTTCTTACCTTGTAAGTTGTAGTCACTTCTAAACCACACTATAGTTTCAGCATATTAATAGCTATTTGCCGATAATACAGGAATCAATGCCAAGCAATGTTACCAGATGATAAATTCATTAGGTTTAGGGATATTATATACAATTTAGGTAATGAAATTTAATAGAATTAACGACCGTGCCATTGACTGGTATAGTGCCATCAATTGGTTAGCTTACCCTATATAAACTTTTGAACGGGGGGCATTTTTGGGATCTGGGTACCATAATCGAAGAAACTATAGTGAACTTTTCCCGAAGTCGTGACACGCTGCACTCTCCAATAGGCAGATGAGAAATCTACCTAATAAAATTCGTATTTGTATTTTAAATATAGCGCATCTGGAGTGCAACTCTCTCTTCTCTCTCTTTGTAATATGTTCAACAATAATTAACATTTATTATGTCTTTTTTTTTGTTATTGAGAACAAATTTTATAATGGTGCTTTTTTTCTAGGTGAGTTCCAAGATCTCCACTTGAATCGTAAGTAATATTTCATATAAAAATGCAGTAACTGCAGCTTTTATTGTCTTTAGAATAATCCATATATAATTTTCATATTTACTATATGGGTATATTTCAGACACGAATAGAGAATGTTTAATAATTTTTAGGTATTGGGGTTTTATAGCTAAAATTATATATTTTTCATTAAAATAAAAACATTTTCGATAATTTATTATATCAATTTCATGTTACTTTTGTTCCTAAAAAATATTTTTTTTTTACTTTCCTACAATTTAAAAAAACATTGTTTTTTTGAATATACTCGTAGATATCATATATGTTATAGTTCTCGTAATATACGACTTTAAATATTAACACGTGAATGATTAACCTTAGTGAGCTAAAGTTTGTCATTATTATTCCATTTAAAAGTAAATCGATATTTGTAACCGCCAGAGCGAACATGGATATTTAATATGCTCAGCTTCGACCACGCCACAATAGACACCCGTATCCGTACCATCTACTCGCATTCATCGCCTTCGCCAAGCAGATGCGCAATTTTCACTTGCAATACCACTAGATGTTTAAGAAAATTTTCTCACGGTCATGAAAATTATAAATAATTTTCTTAAAATATTCAAGACCGGGGAAAATGTTCGGTTTTTAATTTAACCTCGAGTTGTATTCTGTAAGAAAATTTCACACAAAGTTGCATTTAATTAAATGATGCTAAACTTATTTTTACTTCGACAGTATAACGTAGAAGGTTTTGAATGACTTTAAATGTCAAATTACATTTGTTGACTTTGCAGTTGTGGTAAAATTTCACCATTTTGTGGTACCATTACTTTTCTCTATTAGTCATTTCCCTTTTTTCTAACGAAGTAAATTGAATTTATTATCTATCTGTGTAAATTGCGTTGCAAAATAAAGTCGATTTTTTTTACAAAAAACCAGTCATCCTACTCTGTGGCTCCGACCCTTACAGAGGGGAGCTGGTAATAAATACCAGTAGCCACCCCACGCCCGTAGGGTGAGTGACTACTGGGTCCGTGAATCGTGTACCCTGAGTAGACGCAATGAAACGAGGATGACAGGCTTCTGCATTCTGCCGGCTAAGATCTCTGCCGAATCTCGGCATGCCGGTATGATCTTTAGTTCTGAAAGCAGCGACTGTCTCATTCCACCGAGGGCTCCTATAATCAGTACCACTATTTTAACAGAATGGCCTGGATAAAGCCTGCGGAGTTCGAACAGAAAATCTCGATATTTTGTCCATTTTTTCTCCTCTTTCAAGACACTGTTGCTCTCAGCGGGGGCTGAGAATTTCACAATATATATTGTCTTGAGTTGGTGGTTAAGGAGTACTATGTCAGGCTGGTTGGCTTGTATTTGCCTGACGGTGGGAAACGAGTAGTTCCAATAAATTAGACATAACCATCCTGCTATGGAGACTCTCCAAGCTCAAGAGTCCACAGCCTCCCCGATGTCGTGAGAGATATAACCGTGGAACGGACGATTTAGGATGCAAGCTCCTATTGAGACGAATCCCCTTGCGAGTTACTACATCGAGTTGACGCAGCTCTTCTCTAGTCCATTTCACTACTTCGAAAGAGTAGAGAAGGATCGGAACTGTAAGCATATTTATAGCAGACACCTTGTCCTTCCCCGACAGTTCTGAAGACCAGATCTGTCGGAGTAGGTGCTGATATTTGCCGCGGAGAGCGTTTTTCACTACACTCACTTCTTGGGTGGAGCGTTGCTCGACACCCAAGTATGGCTCTCCGGCATCTAGATAGTGTAAGATGCTTCCGTACACGAGCAGCACGTCCTCTCTTGAGATGGATCAGTGCGCATTTGTCCAACCCGAACTGCATACCGATAGCCTGCATGTACTCCTGTACCACCCTAAGGGACTGTTGGAGATCCCTCTCTCCAGAGGCATAAAGTTTAAGGTCATCCATATAAAATAGATGGGTGACCTTATGCCTCCTGTCGCCGGGGCTACCACAGTTGAAGCCACGGGTTTTCTGGAGCGAGACGGATAATGGCAGTAGTGAGATGTAAAACAGAAGGGGACTGAGGGACTCTCCCTGAAATACTCCTCTTCTGAATGTTACCGACTCTGTTTGGACTCTATCGTTACCCGATGTTATGAGCGAGTCCTTCAGAGCGGCATCAATTTTTCAATACATCTCACTACGGAACCTGTACCACAAGACATCGGAGCAAGTGAACAATGATCTTATGCGATGTCATGTCCAGCGCCTTGCGGTAGTCGATCCAGGCCATAGAGCGGTTCCGCTTATACTGGAGTCCTGCGTGACACATCTGTCGATCAGCAGGTTCTCCTTGTAGCCAGCGACACCTCTCTTTGACCCTCGTTGCTCATATATCCGTTCGTAAACCGGTTCAACTGCGTGGAGCATCCACATGTACAAAATGCGTGTAAACACCTTTTAACATGCGTTTGGACAGGTTCTCGATCTGTGGTTCTTTGAGTTGGACAAATCTCCGGTCTGCACTGTTCGCCCCTCAACAACCCAAGAAGGAATTTGCTGCTCCCCATTCAACCAGGACTTAAAAATTCTGGCCAAATGGTGGTGGGTGCTCGATAACTTTTTCCACTAAAAGTTATTGATCCCATCGGGACCCGTAGCAGCAAAGCCCTCAAGAGCTCTACGAACCTCTTCTGGGGTTATTGGCTCGCACACTTCCTGTGGTTGCTGGAGCCTTTGACAAAAGGCTTCAGAGTGTGCAAGGGCAGGAGAATCTCGGTTGAGTGGGAGGCTCTTCTCGTACAGCGATTTCCAGAAGTTCTCCACCTGATCTGCGGTCGGCGGATTATCTACAACACTCGGAGGCGGTTGGAAAAGGCGCAAGGGCTTTTGGCAGAACAATTTATTTTCCGCAAGCCCTTTCGCCCGCCTCACTAGTGACTTTTTGCAAGTCAATAGCATCCGTATCCTGTCGAGACAGTGCTATTTGGTGGTTCGCAGCACTGCCTCATTGAGTGTGTGATGGGCGCGTCTTAAGTTGGCGGCTAATCGACGCACTTTAGGCGTGAACGGCCTGTTACCCACCATATAGTCCATCACACATTGGATACGGGATGCGTGTTGCCTCGTCGACCGGATCTTGGCTTTCACCCTTTGTATGCGCCGCTCCGCCCTCTCCTGTGGGGAAGTAGTGTTTCGCCCCTCCACCGGAGAAAAGCGTGGAGCAGCAGCATACACGGTATAGTTTATGTGCCTGTTCTGGTAGCACTGCACGAAGTTCTTCATCCACTCTGACCAGGTCTTGTGGCCCGGAGGTTTTTATGTGGTGTAACCCCCGTTTGGTACTGAGGCCCTCAGGTCTTGGCCGAACGAGGAGAACCAGCCAGCTCATTCACCGGTCCAGGAGCAGCCCTCATGTAGCCCTTACTACAAAGGTTTGATACATAGTCACGCGGAATTTGTGACGTGACGGCGCTATGCTCTGGAGCACACCACAGAGCATGCATCCGCGCCATGTATCCCCTCCGCGCGGGTTCACTGCTTTCATAGCAATGCAGAAGTTTATCCCTCAGTTCATCTGTCCACTCAAAGCGTTTTGTGTATTTCCAATGTCATCTACGGGCGGTCTGTCCGGTTGGGCCCCACCACCTTGCCCTTGACCCCTATCCGCACGGGGTCGATCGTAACGGCCCTGTCTATGGCCTGCTGGAACCAAATTTTAGGGCCTGTGGGTGGTTAGCAGGCTTGTCATTGAGCCGTAAATTTTGTCGATTAATTGCATCCGCAGTTGACGATATTAGCAGAAACTGTATAATTGTCTTTGGCATAATACATTAATTTTTTTTACATAAATATATCAGATTTCTTGACTTTAAGTCTTTTCAAGAAATTTTAAAAAGTTAGGAATTAAGGAGGTTATTCATTGTGTTCCATGTTCTTCACCGCCTTGTGAATTATTTCCACAAAGTGAATTAGACCAATCATATGAGTCATTAGCAGTGTAATTAAATCAATTACCTACGTCTTTAAGTAGCTCTACTGATATTTTCTCAAGACCAGCAGCTTTACTATGCTTTAGTTTCAGTATGTACCTTCGAATTTCTTCTTCAGTGACATTACTAAGAATAAAACTATTTTCAGTTCTTTTTCTTCAGGAAATTTACATCTGATTTTATTATTTACTTTACCATGTTCTCCTCCCGTATATTTGTGAAGAAGTTACAGAATTCCGTATATATTATTTTGTCTGTCTGTATCATTATTTGGAAGCTTTATATCAGAGATTTCATTATGCCAGTTTGTTTGTAATTGCAAATTACTAACATTGAATTAAAATTTATTTTTTTATGACTGCCAGGAAATCTGTTATTTGTGAAACTTTTATTGATTAGTAAATCTAGAACGTTGCATAAGTTTCTCTTGATCGCCTGACTGCCATGACAACTAGTATAGAAATTGCAATAATTACGCTACCGATTACAGTGAAAATTTAGAAAATTCGAACAGTAGTCATATTTAAGTCTAATAACTACAAATGCGATTTTTCGTTGATATTTAAGAAGCCATGACGAGTAGTTTAAGTGAATTAGAATTAACACCGTCCAATTTTTCGGAAGCTGCAAATAATAACCTTCTCCAATTTGATACGGAATGCAGCTGAAGCAGTAGTGAAAACAAAAAACCGAAAATAAAGGAAAATGACTGGTATGATCAAGAATACAAACAAGAAATAGAACTTAAAGACAAAGCATAACTAAAGCAACAGCAGATTATGAGTAGAATTGCAGTTGAAGAATATCAGGGGGGAAGACAAGAGAAAAAGATACGTTGAAAAAGAGAATTTTATCAAAAAATGCTTGGGGTACTAAACGAATCATTTAACATTCTCCATAGTGGATGCTTTCAGATAATTAAGTCAAGAAAGGAACTAAAACCTGGAGTAACATGATGCAAATATTTTCACGGGAATATAACCAATAACACAGAAGAGGTGAATAGATGGGCAGAACCCTTGGGGATCTGCTAAATCAAAAAGGAAGACAATATCAGCAGGAACAACAACAGCAACAACAACAAGATGATGAAACATTGCCCACGGAAGAAGGAATTAAACAGGCAATCTTTAAATTTAAAAGCAACCAAGTTGCTGGTTCAAATGGTTTACTAGCAGATTTTTTTAAGAACGGAGGAGTTACACGACTGCAAACCTCCACAATCTACATGCCACTATAACCAAAATATGGCAGAACTACCGGCTAACTGGAATCTTTGAATTTTATGTCCATTACGCAAAAGAGAACCTTTTGAACTACAGGCGCATTACATTGTTAAATGTAGCCTATAAAATATTGGCCAATGTGTTATATTAGAGTACATCCGCATGCTTAATGTAGTAGGCGGCTACAATGTGGTTTTCATGTTGGTAAAAGCATAGTAGATCAAATATTCGTAACTAGACAAATATTGGAAGGGGAATACAAAGTAGAAACAGACAGTATATTTGCAGATTTCAGTTGAGCTTATGATACAATAAACAGAACTCCCCCTTGCAAACTATGTACGTGTTCTAAATTCCTGAACATCCAATTCAACTAATACAGCTAATTCCTCACATTGTTTTGAACAAAGTTTGAATGCAGGATGCATCATCTAATCCAATACAATTATAATACCAAGAAGGTTTAAGACAAAGTGACAGGCTTTCATGTCAGCTGCTTTATATAACCTTGGAGAAGATAATTAGAGATTTAGACATTGAAACTACAAGCACTATCTTCATAAATCATTAGGTACCAGGTACTAACTTTCTCTGATGACATAGTTACTATTGGCAGATCGAAAAGAGATAATGAGGAAACAGCTCAGCATATTGGGACTTTACAAGAAGTCCAATCGTTGAATCAATAACTCTAGAAGAGGGGGACATAGAATATGTACAAGAATTTATTTATTTGTGTTCCTTGCTGAACATCGAAACCATCGTGGGTGACCAAATAAAAAGGAGAATATTAGGTACAACTTGCATACTAAGTTTGCTCAAAAAGTTCAAACCTAAGCTCTCGAGAACTATTCCTCATAAGAGGTTTCGAAGACCGATTTTTACCTATGGATCAGGGTTTGGACATTGACCCAATTTAAGCAGATTTGAACGGAAAATACTCAGATAAATATAATATGATGTAGTAATTAAGAATCGCATATGGCGTTGGCGTTATAATTTCTAACTCTACCAAGAGGATAAGAAGCCTGATATTATTAAATATAAAAAGATTATAACAGTGGGATGGATAAGGAGTCCCTGAAGTAACAAATGCTTTGAAAATATTTGACTGATGTGGACCAGTATGGCAACGTAATGCAGCAAGGCCAAGGCTTAGATATTCGGATGATGAGAGTGACCTTAGAATATTACAATATAAGGCTGTAACGCCAGTTATGATGATGATATAAATTGTTCATGGTTTGGCGTGAGGAATAAAAACGAATTCATTTTTCTAAAACTTCAAATTACTTGTATGAAAATTACAGCACACGACAATTTCATACTCATGAGAAATGGATATCATTCTAAGACTCGTTATATAATACACTATTATTAACTGATATATTTACATTGTAAATGAGTACATAGGGGCAAAACTCTTCGAAACTTCAAATAGCTGTGATATTCTGCATTCTTCGCAGATATTTCGTAAAATAAGCATATCAACGAGAAAGGTCAGGCAATCTCTCTTAAATCTGATAAAATCTTCATTCGTTTAGGGCTTGTATTATTGATTCTTTTATAAAAATTTACTGCGGTTCAGTGTTTCAAGATATCGAAAATGAAAGTGATGGGTTCCAATTTAATGTGTGTTTCTTAATCTGTAGAATATTCTGGCATTTATCGATGCAATGTTTATTTCCCAATAAATATACAAAAAATGCATTTCCTACCTCCTCCAACCATTAAAAAATGTCAATGAGTAGATTTATCGGTACTTGAGAGATTAATAATACTCCAGTGGATATCTACCGGAAAATCAATGAAATTCTGTACAATAATAAATAAATATAAATAAATAAACACCACAGAAATTAGTCAATCCCCAATTCTAGAAGCCAGAGGCATGTGCGGAAGGGGGTTATACATTGAAAAAACGCAGACAACAACCATTTCCTCCGACAGTGCCGGAGCCAGGATTCGAACCCGGTGGCGCGATACCCGTGTGATAAATCGCGATTGCCAACTCACGCCTTAACCCACGCGGCTATCGGCCACAAAGTGTCATTGATAAACTAATATTTCCGTATTTCCTATTTTTATCGAACTATTATGAGATTATTACTCAACTGTCATTAAAATCAAGAACAATTTAAGCTTTAAATATTTGATGTGACAAGAATAAATAATATGGACTACCTGTAATATACTAGTAGTATACTAGTGTTCCTTGCTCTGTCTTTTCTATATTTTGCTCTAGGCTTGATTAACAATTGCAGACTTTATTTGCTGACATAATTGAGAAAATAACGGTTGAACGCGAGAGAATACGCGAAAATACTTTCTAAAGCATCGCATCGTTGCAACTTCTTAATAATAAGATAAAGTGGCAGAAGCTAATTCCTTTGTGTTTGTGAAAGGTATTAAGTAAATGGGGCAGCCATTTACCAAAAGATTACGTAATCGATCGGATATTGTCGCTAAAAATGTATCTCAATTCTTTTAACGATCAATAACCTTAAAATAACAGCTTTCTAAATACCAATATAATATCCAGGCCATAAAACCGACAAATCACGATGAAACATAATATGTGTAATTAATTATTAAAACTTAAATAACTAAAATCGATGTTCAAGTTCAAATATACGGAGTAGATCGAGGTTTCAGAATTTTTTTATTAATTGTTCTAACATTCCTTGGGTGTTGGTAACTATAGTGAAATGTTGTCCAGGTTTCGTGGGGTGAGAAGGCTAAAATGACTTAGAAGGGAAGTAGCTAATTGTAATTTTAACGATAAAAACATTAATACACCAGTAAAATCTCAGCCCAAAACGGCGTGAAATATTTAAGAAAAATTATCTGTTTGTCGCAACGGATAGCTCTATTAATCTAAGTTAAGCGCATAGAAGTTCCAAGAAATCTCATGCGAACGAAAGTCGCTATATAAATGAAATGTCCTCTAGGGCCGTATTCATTAAAATCACGTATCTCAATAATCATTACTGCAAATTTAAATATTCTTGTTCCATTGCTTATTTCTCAATATATAGAAAGTGCAATTACATATTTTACAACAAAATTAACGGTAACTTCAAAGAAAATTGAGTAAGCAAGAATGAAGAATAATCGAGAGGGATGGAAAGTAGTACCTTTTCCCCCTGCGTTTATCACACATTGCTGGGTAACATCAAAATTTTGGTTTTCATGAGTAATGTACTGTAGTGAACACAGTAGCGTAAACATGTAACACACTCGAAAGGTTTCAATAATTAGGCACATAGAATAGAAAAACAACAATGTTTCAGAATGTTTTATGAAGATGCCGAACTTCGTTACTTCTCCAGACCGATTGGACAAGCCGTCCCATCTCGAACCCATAGATGTCACACAAATATTGACATTAAGGGAACTTATTAATAAAATTATAATAATAGAAAAACATGAATTAAAAGAATAAAGAACTCTGCAATTTAATATAAAACTAAATATGTACAGGGTACAGTCGTAACAAAAATATTTAAAATGAAAAAGAAATATTAGATTTCACTTGTCTTTTATCTCATGTTTCCAACATAAATATTAACGGACGAAAAGTTTTTATATATAAAGTTGTTGAACGCATATACCAAGACAGGTCACGTATACTTAGAACAGTAAGGCCACCAAAGCGTAATCTAGCACACAAAAAGACAGAAGTACGGCAGAAGCGGCACTGAAGACCTTGTAACAAAACTTGACTTATTGGTAGATACATGCAGTGCCATTTCAGTGATGAATAGCGAGGACAATCACAGTAAAATAGAAAGATCATAGAAGACATTGCATACCAAGCAATTACGACAGATCCCACTACTTACCTGAAGAAGGCTACTAAAGCGGAAATTAAAGCCAGCCCTAACGACGGTCAAATAAATCACCAGATTATCCTGAGAAAGGGATCTTCAAGATATCTCAAGTTATTTGGTTTACCAACAAGCAAGGAGCCTCACTAAGACCTACTATCAGCTCAGTAGGAACATCTCTGTGGGAGTTACCAAGATATATGGTCAGACAACTACATCCACTGGCTAAAAAAGCAACGTCCTGGTGAAGATCTCACAATACTTCCTTGTTCCTAAGTAACGAGATTGTACAACCGGAAAATATTCTAGTGAGCTTCGATGTAGTATCATTCTTTACAAACGTACTAGTATCGGAGTTACTCAAATTGATCAAGCAAAAGTGTCATTCAGTGGAGCACATTCTAAACCTAATCCAACACTGCTTGAACAACACCTATTTCATATACAGCGACTGACATTGTAAACAAACGCAAGGAGCGCGGATGGGTTCACCTTTGTTTCCAGTCATCACGAATCTCTTCACGGAGAATTTACAAATTCGAGCTGTATAAACGGCACAACTCAAAACAAATCTCTAGTCGAGATACCGCGATGACATTGCCGTATTCTGGACTCATAGAGAACATCTAGATAGTTTTCTAGGCTGAAAGGTAGATAATTAGTAGAAGCAAAAAAATGAGTTTCCATTTTTTGACGTATTAAAGAAACAAAATAGATCACTAAGTCATACGGTATACAGAAAATCCACGCATATGGACAGATACTTAAATACAGCAGACTAACGAGACCATGTCGCCACCCCGTTTTGAGGATGCTGAACACGATGGCGGTGGTTAAAACTCTCTCCGAGCTCACTAAACTCCCCAATACGGGTAAACCGCGTATCCGCCGTCTCCTACCAGCCAAACTCATGTTAACACCCATTTTCGAGGATGCTGGGCACGATGGTGATGTTGAGACCTCTCCTCGACTGCCACCAACTCCCCAAACGGCCAGAACCGCACCCGAAAGTTGTGAAATGCGGAAAACCAACCCTGTAATTCCACTTGTAAGCGACGTAGGTTATATTGATTTGATCAATGTTTCATTGGAAAGTGATTTTACGACGATGATGTTTTATATATATGTAGTGAATAAGTAACTATACGCGTCAATAACAATGTTTTATATTTATGTATAGTAAATAAGTAATTTTATGCGTCAATAAAAATGTTCATTATTTAATACAATAAAATAAATGAAATTATGCCGATGATTTCTCCACTCAAAACCTAGACACCAAGTATACATTGATTTCTTTAGCTGAACAGTCAATCAAGATACCTGTAATCAGCATTCGGTACGTATTCAATGATCTTTGAACAAATGATTTATTTTCTGTTATTCAGTGCACTTACTTCATAAAATCGCTTATCAAAGGGGTAGTTCTTGTCCATTTGATGGGTCGGTTTATCTCGGGAAGAAGACCCAACATCACCATCGTGCTCAGCATCCTCGAAAACGGGGTAACACAGGCTTGGCTGGAAGGAGATGGCGAATACTCGGTTTACCTCTTTTGGGGGTGGTTTTTGGCCGTTTGAGGAGTTTGCAGTGTCTAAGAGGGAACTTGACATCACCCTCATGCTGAGCATTCTCGGAAACTGGGGTAACACAGATTTGGTTGGTAGAAGACAGCGGATACGCGGTTTGTCCCTTTCGGGGGTGGTTTCTGGTCGTTTGGGGGGTGGAGTGGGCTCGGAGAGAGTTTTAACCACCGCCATCGTGTTCAGCATCCTCGAAACCGGAGAGTGGGCAAGAAAATTTTATATTCTTGTCCGACTTACAGAGTGCACTAGAGCCCACCAGACCAAAAATCAAGGAGGAATTTGAGAAATCAGTATTAAAAGCATATCTATCTTACGTCGGATGGACAACGGATAAAATCAACAAATTTCTACGCAAACATAACAATATTCAAAACAGACGGAAAAATCAAAACAGTTCTCCGTAATTCAGAGTCAAGAATTCCACTAGAAAATCAAAGAGTATAAGTGACTCCATGCCAGAATTGTAATAAATCATACATAGGACAGACCAACGGACGCATAAGTGTAAGAAAGAATGCATGTGAATGCAGTATGAAAAAATAAAGAGAAAATATCGTTCCTAACACAGCATACTAGAAGTACAGGACACAAAATTCACTTCGACAATACCAGAATAGTAACCAATACCGAAACTTATACAGGACGTCCAGAGGATTTCCTGACAAATGAAAACTGAAAATTCTAGACGTGATTTTATGTCGATTTGACGCAAACCACATTATCCCAAAAAGCCTCCCAACAGAGCCCTTTAAAGATGGAATCCTTTCATTGCATTTTTTAAAATATCTTCCAAACGATTTTATCTAAATAGATCATTTGCTGCAAACATGATTTTTTTATTGCGATCATAGTTGTCTCATTTGAGAGAGCCAATGGACATGATGAATCATATTTTTTAAAATATTTTCTTTGCATTTTTGATGACAAATTTAAAAACTCAATCCCTTTAATCCCCTCGATTTTTTCTTTGGAATTGGAAAACCTCCAGTAGACGAGTAACATGTACCTACTTAGAGCGGAAGATCTTGTGGCAAGGAAGATGGTCGCTTGCACACATGTGCAAGTTATTCAAAGAATATTTCATAGGGTCCCTGAATTGAAGACGCAAGCTAAGTATAGGGGTAAAAAGCCAACATTTTAAGAAACTACTTTGAATTATTCAAATAATGCAGTTGCTTCCAAAATCACTCATTATCAGTAATCGGCGGGTTAAAAAATGTTATTTATTTTGTTGTCCTCTGTTACCCCTCCAAAGGACCCCCTATACTTTTTAGGTACATTTTGGCTTTCATTCCCGGGACCTGAAATTTGAGTCAGAGCTAGTTCTTACCGTACTGTTCAAAAGTATCTATGGGCAAAAGAAAAATTCAACGATATAAGACATTGAAGGGGTTTACTTACCCGTTAATATCATTTTTTTCTTTCTTTCCTTCCACATTTCCCTTATGATTATATATTTTCATGAATTAATCCTCACGTATTATTTATTTATCTTTGCATCATCGGCATTCCAAAACCCCGTCATCAACATTGCATTTTTCCGTCACATGGGCTGTATACATTATATATTTTGTATATTATTGGAAAATACACCATAAGCAACAGCTAATATTTACATGTGTGGTCGCTTACTTCTCAAGACTCGCTCATTCCTCATCTCTCCACTGAGAAAGCCAACTATATATCAAGGCAGTTCCCACATACTAATATTATTGTGCTTCAATGTTTCATTTTTTACAACATAAACTGTATATGCTCACTAACTACAGGAAAATCAAATAAAAAAAACTGTTATTATCTCAGAACTACTATCTTCTCAGTGAATATTAGTGATTCTGGTGTCGGGGGTGAAAATCTTTCGAAATGAATATCCATTTCGAGGTTCTGAACCATAAACACAAAGTTTTAAAAGCTATCGCAAAGGAAAAATTAGAGTTTAAATTTTTTTTATAGTTTAAAAAACTAAAAACACTAGCAAACCGAACTAAAAAATAAAAATAATGTTTAAAAAATTAATTTTATTGTAAAAAGTGTGGGGTGCTTGATATCAATTGTTATAAATATTTTATTGGTAGCTATTGATAAAAGTAGAATTGTAAAAATACAGTAAAAACCACCCCAGGCTTTTTACATAAAATAAATTTTTTAAAGATTACTTTTTACTTTTTAGTTCGGTTTGCTATTAAAGCGTGTTTTTTAGTTTTGCTTAGTTTTTTAAACTATAATTTATAAAAACATAATATTAACAGCGGCGCCTCCGTAAAAATGCCGACAATAGATTAGTCATTTTTTAAAAAATTTATTTTATCCTGATGACCCTGGTGAGGACAGTAGGACAAAGTTGTCAAATTATTGTATTGTCCTCGGTCCTTGATAAGTGTGCAAAGTTTCAGTTTAATCTGACGTCTTGAAGTGGGTGAGAATCACGTTCAAAGATTCCGTTGCATACAAACAAACGTACAGGAGAAGCTAATATAAAGCGTGTAAAAAATGGTATTGACGAGCGGGAAGGCCAATATCTCGAAATCCTATCATTGATTCTTTTTATTCATAGAGTCTTTTGAACAGCACTGTAAGAACTTGCTCTGATCCAAGTTTCAGGTCCTGGGAGTGAAAAACAAAATACACCCTAAAATATGCGGGGTTCTTTGTCGATATATTTTTACAATACTGCGTAATCACAATACAAGTTAATATTTATGTTGCCTGAATTATTGCTAACATTCAGTTACACACAACTAAAGCCACGTGCGCTCATTCATAATTATGGTAGAGGTACATCCCAATATAATTCTTACTTTAGTATAAGCCTTAAAAGAACGGTACACAAGAAATATAGATGTCGAAATACATGTAAAGTTTAATATAGCTGGTACATTGTTAAGTGCTTTTGTTTATTTTATTTTGGTTTCGTTGAACGGGATAGTTTAAATTAAAAATAACATTATCTGTAGCAGTTGCACTAACTGTACTTAATGTGCAGCTTTCATTTTATTCAATATTGATCATCTCATATAGTAGAGAAGGTATAGTCTAAGTCGACCCATCCCTGCAAATAAGAAACGCAACAAAAACTTTATGACCTCATTAAAATACTATCACTCTTTGTGCTGTCTCGACTGCAATGGGGAACAATCCAAGCCAATTCCTAATATATCCAATAGATGACGCCAGGCGTACTCGGTTTAATGTTATTCTCAATTTGTATCATATAATATATGATACAATTTGAGAATGACATTAAACAACAATTTAAAAGTTATATTATAACTTTTAAATTGTTATATTATAACTTTTAAATTGTTTAAATTTCCCGATTTCTAACAGTTCCCCAATCTCTTATTCGTAGAAATGAGCTAAATTGATAAAAAGTATGGGGAACAATCTAAGGCAGTTCCTGATATATCCAATAGATGACGCCATGCGTACTCAGCTTAATATCATTCTCAAATTGTATCATATATAACATTTATTTTTTATAAATAAATTAAATTTTCCGATTTCCGAAAGTTTCTCAATCTCTTATTCGTAGAAATGAGCCAAATTGATAAAAAGGACTACGGTAGTTGGTCACTAAATCGTTTAAAAGCGGAGTTGAGAAAAAAATGTGCTAGAGTTCATGAAAAAAAGCTGATGTTTTGGTTGTAACGTATATAATTACATTTATGAACTTGTTGAATATTTTGTTTATAAATACTCCTTTATTCTAGATTAATCAATTATGACAATATTCTAGTTAGTACACTTGAAGATGAAGATATAGATTACAATTTTAAAACACCAGATTTATCATAGTTTTCGGAAACGGTCATTTTTAGGAAATAAATGTCCTACTGTGTTAGAGCACTTGATACACAGCAACAAGTTTTCATTTTGCATCCTAATTATTAACTTTATTTATTCAAAGACATATTTTTTCGTATTGAGACTGACGGATAAACAACCGAGTACAGCTGGTGCACTCTGGCGGATAAAATGAAAGAGAATGTTCCCCATTGACTCGCTTACCTTTATAGATTTTTAATGTGCGTCAGGTTGTTTGATGACAGGGCATGCCACATGGCCTGCGGCGATAATAATTGTGTCGTAAAGTTTTTGTTACGCTTTTTGAGTCTCGGGAAGTGCTGACTTGGACTATGGTTATTTGGTTAAATTCACTTGTGAATTTTTTTTACAAATTAATATAATTTACGATTTACCGGTAAAATATTTCGGTTTGTTCTATATCAAAATAGTAAATCTACAAAAGGCATCTTGCGAGAATTTTAAATTCTTTAAATAAATTTAAGAATGTATTCTTAAATTTCTTCCATTCTTCCCTAAATTATTTGACATAAAATTATTGTCCTGTATAATTTCTCACTTGGGCATTGAAATAATTCACTTAGGGACAGCAAGCAAAGGGCGACTTGTGGTTTCAAATAAAAGTTAAGTTATTCATAAATCTTGTAAAAGTTGAAGCCAATTTATTGCAAAATGTATAATAATCTTGTACACTTTTCTCATTAAATCAACTTCAGAACTTTCAATCGTTTTATATTATATCTCGAGGAGCGTTGAAAATAGGGTGTGCGTTATAAAAAGTTTTCTTCCTACGGTTATTTAATAAAACGAAGAAAACTGGGAACTGATAGTTGTAACAACTACCTAGGAAATTATTGTAAAGTGCATGGAATATTTAGTAACTCGACTTTAAATTTATAACCGATGTTGGTAGTAGTTTTAATTAATGGCTAATTGTTCTCGTAAATTAAAATTGCTGTTTTATGTACGTTAAAATTTTAAAAGTATTATGTAGGGTAATTGGGACCCCGTTGCAGCGAAGAATATGGAAATAATAATTTAATTAAGTAATCAAAACACAACATTTCAAAACACTAATAAAAAATTCAGAATAATCAAAAGGAATTGCCTAGCAACTAATTAAGAACATGCACGACGATCTTCAATATGGTGGGATTGGTTGTGTAAATAAATACTAAAAAGTTACAGTATATGTCTGGAAAGAACTTAAATTTTTACTTAGTATAATATTTCCACATTTTCAATCATGCATTACATTAATAAGATTGGCGCTGGCTGTCACAATGTGATCTCATACGGAGTTCAGAACAAAATCGACATAGACCGCGATACCGCTGTAAAAATGTCTTTCACTAGCTTCTTTGCAGTCTATTCATCTATAGGTGGCAGGGGAGGGGAAAGTATGGGTCATAGCTGGAGGTTATCGAAGCGGTCATATTTCTTAAATTAGATTTCTAATTTGATATTGAATATTTGGGCCTTTTTGCTATCCACGTAATACATGTTTCCAGATGTCCTGACAATTCCAACAATACCCTTGATAGCAATTTTGGCGATCATGTCTGGTTCCCAGGTCCAACTTTCTGCCTCAGGGGAAACAAAATGCCAACTAAAAAATGCGTGCAGTACTTAAGAGTTATACTGGACCAACGATTGAGCAGATCTCTCAATACTTCTTATCATTGAAGCTGGGCGATAGTCCTCTAACAAGACACAACGCAAATTAGACCGTATAATGCCCCATTCGGATTAAACACCCCTCAGCATATCAGATGTTATCGATTTTCCGACAACCTCTGTAGCCAAACTTCACCAACTATAGATAGATAGATAGGTAGATAGAGTTTATTTGACCACATTATATACAAATATGTACATTTGTAGCAAGTAAAAAGTTGATTGATTGCATCAGTAGTATACAGTTATAGTATATAAATAATACAAATATATAAATATACTAAAAACATAAGAGGTAGATTAAAATGAGAAATACATGAAATATAAAAAAAAAGCATAGAATAAATATATATAGAAAATACAAATGTATAAAAATAAAGGCGTAGATATTGTAACAACAATGGAGAATTTACGTCTACGTTAATACAATTAAAAATGATAAAAATAAAAGTAAAGTATGCATGAATACTATAACTATATAGTCACTAGTAGTAAAAATGTGTAAACAATGCAAAAACAAAACAAAAAAAAGTAATCCGTGCTGCAATTTAAAAACAATAAAATAACACAAACATAGTTACTTACATAATAGGAGTATCCATATATTCCCGAATAGAGTAATACCAATTCATTAACATAATGGTTTTTACGTTGTATTTAAATTGTTGAGTATTGAGTGCTTTTAGTATAGATGGGAGCTTATTGTATAGCTTTAAGTCTAAAGTATTATTCTCCGATCTCTGTAGCCTGTGTTTAGGCGGTCTCAGTAAGTTAGATGATCTGGTTTGATGTTTATGTATATCACAGTTTTTATTAAAAGTTGATGCATTTTTATGAATTTCTAGAAGAGAATAATAAACATAAAGTGTAGGTAATGGCATAATGCCATATTTTTTAAACAAAGGTTTACAGTGCTCTCTTAAGCCTACATTTGCAATTATGCGAACTGCTTTTTTTGCAGTTTAAAGACTCGTATAGCCGCAGCCGAATTACCCCACAAAATTATTCCATAACTCAGAATTGTATGATATGTGGAGTAATACGCATTTAGCAACATGTTATTGCTTAATATATTTTTGAGTTGTCTCAGAAGAAATATCTGACTTGATAATTTTTTGCAGGGAAGATCTATATGACATGTCCATTTCAGAGAGCTATCCAGAGTTATCCC
Source organism: Leptura quadrifasciata (assembly GCA_963675555.1). NCBI lineage: Eukaryota > Metazoa > Arthropoda > Insecta > Coleoptera > Cerambycidae > Leptura > Leptura quadrifasciata. Next base: position 80,550,325 of record OY776674.1, on the reverse strand, counting down.
AAGTAGTTTCACACTCACCTCCACATGCGGTGCAGTGCCGGAGAAGGTGATCTGTTGGGTCTTTTCTTTATTTAATTTTAGATTATTGGATGAGAACCAAGATTCGGCCTTTAGTTCAATATTTTTAATGGTTAAGGATAAATTTACTTTATTTTTTCGGAACATATTAAAGATGTGTCATCAGCGAAAAAGACACATTTTTCCGGAAGTAGATGGTAATAGAGATCGTTAATATAAATTATAAATAATAGTGGACCCAAGACCGAACCCTGGGGTACACCATACTTAATAAATTCAAATTCAGATATACTATTATTTAGATTGACACATTGTTACCTATTTTGAAGATACGACTCAAAAAGTGATAAGGGTATTCCCCGTATCCCATAGTAGGTCATTTTCTCCAACAGAATATCATGCGAGACACAGTCAAAAGCTTTGCTGAGGTCACATAGAGTCACCGCCGTGTGCCTACACTCCTCAAGGCCCCCGACAACATCTCGCACAACACTGTGCACCGCCTGTATCGTAGAGCGATTTCTACGAAAACCGTATTGACTATTATTCAGAAGTGAATATTTTTCAAGGAAATTGTCTAATCTGGTTTTTATCAAAATTTCTAGAATTTTACCAAAGATTGGTATAATTGAAATAGGGCGGTAGTTGTCTATCTCCTCAACGTTCCCTTTTTTAAATATGGGCACAACCCTGGTAACTTTAAAAGCATCAGGAAAAATACCTTCATTAAAACATGCATTTATAAGGTGAGTGAACGGCATGACAAGGAAGTCAAGAGTATCTTTTATAATTCTAGCGTTCAGATCGTAGATGTCAGTACTATTCGAGTTTTTTAGAGACATTATAGCATTAAATACCTCAGAGGGTGTAACAGGTTCGAGATAAAATGAATAAGATTTGGTGGTAATATGTTTTAGAGAATTAAGCAGCTTATGATCACTAGTGGGCAAATCTTTTATAATATTTTCAGCTATGGTAACAAAAAATTTATTAAATTGAATTGATGATATATTAACTGTTTCCAGATCTACAGAATTTTGTGTATTATTTCTTTCATGATTTATTAGTTTCCAACAGTCTTTTATCTTGTTAACTGAATTTGTTAAATAAGAATCATATGCATGTTTTTTTGCCCTGATTATTTATTTCCTTCTTATAATCTGCTCTTAAGGATTTGTATAAAAATATATCAGTTTCCTTCTTAGTCACGTTGGCTATAATTTTAACTGATTGTAAGGTATCCCTCATATTTCCTTCTTATAATCTGCTCTTAAGGATTTGTATAAAGATATATCAGTTTCCTTCTTAGTCACGTTGGCTATAATTTTAACTGATTGTAAGGTATCCCTCATAGATCTAAGGTTATTATTATACCAATACACAGGTGGTTTATTAGTAACTGATATTTTATTAAGAGGAAAGCATTTTTGTACCAATGACTGATATGTTTCAATTAGAGATAAAGATAAGAATGCTATACTAGAAATTGGATTGCCAAAGATACTCCAGTCTACAAGAGACAATTGAGCTCTCATATCATCAATGCCATGCTTTGTAATTTTTCTCAACAGCACCTTCTTACGATTTCCAATAATTTTTTTATTGAAAATTAGGAACTGCCCCTTGTGGTCTGAGAGAGATGGGTCAACAACTCCCGTTTCATAGCAGTCATGGTTTAGATTCGTTAATATATTATCAATGCACCTAGATGTGAATGCAGTCACTCTGGTGCTTTCCGAAATGGTTATGTCTAAATTAAATGCATGTGTTAAACAAATAAGTTCATTTAACTCCCAGGACTGTTCGGTGAAGCCAATATTAAAATCCCCCAGGAGTATGATATTTTTATATGTATCTGAGATACAATTTAACAGTTCTTCCAACTTACTTAGAAAGATTGTTAGATCTCCTCGTCCACTAGATCTATATAGGGTTATAATAACTTTTTTTATAAATATGGACACCCCTCCATGTTTACCAACAGATCTACAGAAAGAGGAACCCAGATTATATGTGTTTAAATTTACCATTCTTAAATTTTCTTCACAGAACCAGTGTTCAGACAGACAGACAATATCAAAATTAAATTTATCTAAGTATAAGGACAGCTCTTCTATTTTATTGGAATGTCCCTGTAATACATTTACATCAGGATGTTTGGAGAAATCGTTTCACATATTACCTCAGGGAAAGTGGGTTTAAATAGATTTTTAAATTCATCCAGCGTAGTGTTCAAGTCCACTCTGTACACATGCAGAGTCGCATACTTGGGTACGCCTTTCACTGAAGCTTCTGTGTTATTTCCAATTATCATCTGTCTTGGACGTCTTTTTTTATAATTGACCTCCTTCCATTGTCCATTTTTATTTTCCGCAACAGGCTGGGATGCTGCGGATTGATTGTTTTCAACTTGTAATATATCATTGTTAAGATGGATAATTTCATTGCATTTTCTTTCACTTTCTATTCTCAATAATTCAGCTGATATATGTTTATCATTTATTTTGGATTCTCCTTTTTTATTTTGTATCACAGAATTACTCACAGTCGGAGTTTTTGCCACTGTGGCCTTGTTTTGCACTACTTTATTGAAAGCAGTTTTTGTACTATTTATCTTATCAACTTTTTGTTCTATTTTAGAATCACGGTGTATTTTATTCAGAAGTTCAATTTGTTTATTTAACAATATGATTTTATCTTGAAGTTCATTAATTATGGTGTCCTTCTGTCTTATGATATAGGTGAAAATTTTTGAGTCTATCTTATAATCAGTGTTCGATACTTCATCCATAGCATCGTAAAACGCAGAATTAACGTCACTAGTTTCCTCTTCAGTCTCACAACAAACAATTGCGTTGTCATCAAATTTTACATTTGCACACAATTTTTCACAGCTCGAATGAAAGTGATTGTCACATTTTTTACACTTAATTCCATTAACTAACTTTTTGTTACACCGTTTACAGGTAAGAGCGATCGAATTTTCGCCTGTCACCAACGACATGTTGTATACTATCCGCTTTATTGATATTTCATACCTTTTGTATCTTCAAATCTTTTCTGTCCCCTCTTTCTTTCTGTTTGTTTCCTTTTTGTCGCATTTGTGATTTTTATTGTTTTCTTTTTGTACATTTTTGTCTCTAAATTTATTTCTCGTTAGAGATCTTTAACAAAATCAAAACCTTTTTAAATTAAAATTTTTCAACTAACAGTTTAGACCTTGCGCAGTCCGGCCAATCTCTCAAAATGCACCTCGTCAACTGCAAAATTTAAAAAAAGTGAAAAGTTTACAAGTGTGTAATTTTAAGTTCTGTCAAATCTTTTTGGCCTAGATATCAGAAATTGTATTACCTATTTTTTATCTACTTATTGTAAAAGTTTTTTAGGGTAAGTTTTTAAATATTATTTTTCAACTGAACCAGACGAATTTTATATATAATTCTAATGTTATAATGGCGTTTCGTATAATAATATTCAATATTTATATCCATTTAATTTGAGTTACCATGGTCTTTTGCTTATTTGAAATGATTTTATTTCACTACAATTTTAGATTTAAACACATGAATGGATTATTGCTATAATGGATGTTGTTACCATGTTGTTGTCACATAGGATTTTTCACTTAATAAGCCTAATACAATTTTATCAGTAGTCTCCTATAATACATTCTTGAGCATTCTCGATGAGCGATGGGGTTAAAAAGTATGAGAACCCACTAGCTTGGAAGAGGCTTTTCGTCAGAGTTTACGTAAAGTTCCTACTTGGAAAACCTTAGATTACATAGTTGTGAACACCCAATTTTTTCAGTTAATTTTCAGCCATGATGGTGGAAACTAACCAGGAATTTATGAAGAGTACGATGAAGGGTTTAAGTGTATTGTTCCTCGCGCCTCTGAATAGTTTAAATTTATTAAACGTGAAGCTATACCTGAGATTTTATAATTTTTAAACAAAGATTTGTTATATAATTACAGATATTTAATGCTTCTGTCTGTTGATTTGTAAAGTGTTAAGTATTATAATAATGTCTCTATCTGTTATATAAATCAGTTTAATTTGACAAAGACTAAATGTTGCCAATATTTTACATACGATGCTTGAAATCTTGTATTATGGGCTAAAATTACTGAACTGTAAGAAGCCAAAGAAATATTTTATAATCTTAGTTATAGAAATTATTACTTTTTTAAACACGATAATTGCAATTTCACTTTTTTTTAGTCGGAGGATGCCCAAGGGCAATTATATAATTTTGAATAGATACCCATGGCGAATTTAAGTCAATATATGGAAAAATTTTATCGTAAACTTGAATTCTTACATTGACTCAACTTTAAATAATTTAAAATAAAAGTAAAACAAGAGGGCTAACGACTAGCCGATCTGCTGGAAGAGCTGAGTTCGCAGGTTCTGCTTTAGGTGGTTCGGAGGTCAAGCAGAAATTCTGGAAGTACCTAACTGAGCTAATTTGGTTTGAGACTTAAGAGGACACAAATTTAATGATGTTGGTTTAGGCGCCACCCACAAAAATTAAAGTGTGAAATTTACTCTCCTGAGCAGAAAACAGATCGCTGCGGGTAGATCCAAAAGAAATCTCTAGTAATAAATTACAAAACGGCATAAGATAAAAAAATCGCTATTTATTTTCAACAGATACTTTTAGTTGTACAATTAATATGTTGGTGTAAGAAAGAGTGAAGAAGATAGTTAAAGAAATGTTTGGTTGTACAAAATAAATAGTATATATAAATTACAATATTTAATAAACAGAAAAATTAGAATTAATCAAACAGATACGAAAATGTGAAATATAAATCTTACCAACTGTTTCTGTGTCTCTTTGGTAGTGTGCTTAACTGTTATCCCCGTGACTCCGTCCAGCAAGTTGCCAGGACAGGTACCTATTTTCTATCACTAAAGTTCTGTAGAATATATATAGTGGTGTTACTGAAACGTATGGCTCCAGATGTAATATTATTTCTGTTTCGGTAGAAATGATCAATTCTAAGAATTCTTAAAATATCTCTTTTTCGTTCGTAAAATTCCTTGTAATTCGTAATATTTCATAAAATTTGTAAAATTTCGGCAAAACTCTATCGTCTTGAAAAAAATTAAAATATATAGGATATGTATACTAAGATAAATAACTGATATAGTTACCTCTCCTATGGATGTTCACTTGGATGCACGTGGATAGAACAGATGTTGTGATTTAATATACATTAATATTATCTGAAAGCTATTTGTGGCATTCTAAAAATATTTTTTTACGTCAAAGAAACAATCGGAGGTTATGTTTTAAAAATAATATAAATCGAAATAAACACAGAAATAATGTATTTTCTGACGTTTCGGCTATTAAATTCACATTAGAAGTAGAAAGTGCTAATGAACTACCGTTTTTAGATGTTTTAATTAAAAGGGTAACTAATACAATTGAAACAAGCTTTTATAGAAAATCAACACATACTAATAGATATCTAAATTTTAACCCAAATCGGTCAATAAATGTTAAAAGGGGTGTTGTAAAATGTTTATACGATAGGGCCAAAATAATTCATCTAATAATGAAATATTAAATAACAAGAAAAAATGTATCAAAGAGGTTCTAGTACAAAATCAATACCCTGAAGCCTTTGTTGATAAAGTTTTCATAAATGTTGAAAATAGGGACAATCAGGTACGACAAAAACCTGAACATCATTATACAACAATAATTAATTCCTTATGTATACGGAATCGGAGAAGCTACGCCGTATAGGTGACACTTTAAGAGTTATTTTAACAAAAACAAAACCGATAAACAGGGAGCAGAATTTAAAAAACTGCATTTACAATATCCCGTGCGAATGTGATAAATGTTATGTAGGTAAGTCATCCAGACCTTCCAGTGTGAGGTTGGAAAAGCACAAGAATTACATTAATTCAGAAATCAAAGATTTGTGAACATGCTTGGGAAAACGGACATAGAATAAACTGGGACTCGGCAAAAATTTTAACAATAGAGGGAGATAACAGAAAAAGGAAAATTAAAGAATCAGCAATAATCTTATTAAATGAAGATAAGTGCATATCGAATTGTTCTGTAGATATTTGTACAACCTGGCTACAAATGTTAAAAGAAGAGTTAAACAAACTCAACATTATCTAAAAGAAAATATCATCAGTTCTGTGTAAGTAGTAAGTATCTATGGAAATAACATAAACAGAATTTTAAAGCTGTGCATTTGACATACACAGCAAATAAGTGTTCTTCCAAAAAAAGTTTTGAAAACGGAAATAGACTACTTTCCGAAACGTCAGCAAAATACATTATTTCTGTGTTTATTCCGAAATATATTATTTGTAAAACATAATCTCTGACTATTCCTTTGACGTAAACGTCACAGGCTTTTTTCCAATAATTCTATTATTTTGTAGATTCGATTATTTGATTTTGAAGAGGATAATACATGTGGTAGAAAACGCAAATAAGAGGAAAGAATATTAATATACATTACTATCGTACTTGACAAAATTAAGTCTTCACTGTATCAGAAAGTAAAATGGAATAGTGCTAGCATCTGTGTACCAAGAAACCTTTGGATATTTTCCAACAATTTCCGGTCAGGTTGAAATAAAATCATCAACTAGCGGAAACGAAGTATACATATTTTTTTTGTCGAAATAAGATGTTGACTGCTCCTTAAAATAACAAAAAATAACTACTAATTTCGGCAAGATCAATAGATAAGTTCTATGGGAATGAATTCCAGTACTACTACTAAGAAAATAATAACAAAATATGCGTTTATCAATAATGCAAATAAAAACAAAAAACTTATTTGTGTTTTCATGCCTTTCTCTTCTTTCACTACATTGTAGTTTCGGGCACTGGCCACACTCTGTGAAAGATTTTGTTTTATGTAACCAATCAAATCACTAATTTCATTGAATTACTGAGATGTCCCGAATAATTTTTACAAATGTAATTATCGTTTCTTCTTATATAAATCTTAAATATGAAGTTTTAAAACCAATGTAGGAACTATTTGTAAATACTAGCGAGATATCATTTAAAACATGTGGGTGAGCCAAAACAGTATTCCTTCTACACCATAATTTACGTTGATTGAAAATATATAACAATATTTAGACCATAAGTAAGTCATCTCAAAATTCAATTTAATGCTATAAGGTTATGACATTTTGAGATCGTTTTCAGTTTCATCGGTGCTAAGTTACCTCACATGTCACATTTTATGAATTATTTGATTTTACTCTACTGATAAACAGTGTATATCGATGTTAATCATGTTTCAATGGCCTGAATATTATACATATTTTTTCATAAACCATAAACCATCTTTATGAAGACGGAATAAACAATTTTGTTTTTTATTTTATTTTCAGGAATTTGCTGTAAGGGTGCACATTCTCCAAATGTTTTCAGATTAATCATTTTCAGGATCGTAAGCGACAGTTTTATTAAGTCTTGTAAATAACATTTCGTATCTAAAGATGTCTTCACTCTCACTCACTTTATGGGTATTTACCATATATCTCATTCTGACATTCCTTTTTGTATCAGGAAAAGGAAAATACTCAAATTTAAGTGTGAAAGCACATAAAACCCAACAAATTCGCATTAACTGCAATAAAAATAATTAGATATTTTCAAATCAGATTTGCTCTGTTTATCATTTCTAATGTAGGTACCCAAAAATAGATATTAGTTAGTTAACCAAATTATATGGAAAACTGATATCAAAAAAGAGAAGTTTACTATTTCAAATGCGAACTGAACTTGAACATGAAATTGGTTTATTATTGTGAAAGAGTGGCAATGTGTGGAAAAGCTGATGCGGAATGAAAAATTGGTATCAAAATCCATATTTCCTGTTATAAACCGTAACTGAACTATATATACACGTAAAGCAATAATTTCCTCACTTTATCAAAATAAAACTGAAGCGCAATACATCAGAGTATATATAGGGTTACTTAAATGCGGCATAGAAAAGACAAAATAGAGAACTAGAACGAATAAATCATAGTAATGGCCATAATTGACGAAAAATAATTACAAAACCTCAAAGGATCCCACACCAGATACAAGGGATTTTAGGCTGGCGAATTTTCATAGAAATGGTGAATTTCGACAACTCAGATCTTGCTGAATGAAAGTTCAATTTACGGTAAAAGTCGAAATGATAATCTTGATCCCTATTCTGGGATGTAGCAGCAGCGTAATTTTATACGTTAGAACACTCGCATTTGTATTGACGATTGTGGATTATAATAATTGTTAGTTTTATATTCTACTTATGTTTAGCCACACTACAAATTTTTAAAAAATCATGTAGCAAGAACAGTTCAAGAATGATCTGTATTTAATTTAGTTACCACCAAAAGAACGCTTAAAACATTTCCCTTTCCATTGAAGAGAAGCAATAACGCATTATGTGTGTGGCGAAGCATTTTAAAACTAATCCAGATAGTAATACTGGTGAGTAAAAAAGTCCAAAAAAATGAATAAAGTCTGGATACAACAATATTATGATTTTAACCTGTTTTGTGTATTACCCGGAGTATATTGCTAAGGTTTGGACCTCGAAAACCTTGTGCTACTTTTTTTTATAAACAATTATTTACCGCCTTTTTCGAGCTTAAAATGTGAATAACTCCGGTTCTATAAGTCGAATCGGGGCAAACTAAAAATCAGTCTCTTCCTAATAAAATTGCCAATAAATCCTCATTGGCTTCAAGTCTCTGAAGTACGTACATAACCTACAAATATACAAAAACTAGAAGAAAATAGTATTTCTTTCATTTTAGTGCCCAAGACCGTCAACTAGACAAATTTGCATCAAACTTTCAGAAAATACTATTTGATATAATAAAAAGACACTGAAAGGTTGGTGTCAAAATATTGAACCCATTGGCCAAAGATGCATTTGCTATCTAAAATGTGAAATGCCCGCCATTTTATGACATTAAGTCGAAAAGGAAAAATTATTTTTTCGACGCCAACTTTCGAATGCAATTAAAAAGAAATTTTTTTAATGTAATTTAAAAAAAATTTATAATTCAAATAACAACAATTGCATTTATTCGGCCATTTTGAAAAAAATATATTTATCAGATCTGGTAGAGAATTTTGGAACCTTTAATTTAAAAGAAAAGTAAGTTCATTTTTGTTAACGTGAACTCAAGATATTTAACTTTTTGTATTTTGGCCAATTGTTAATTAACAAATGCATATTTTGAGCTAAAATTCGGCCTGTATCATTTTGAAACCTATTAATTTGATGTGATAAATTCAAAAAAACTTTAAGTTTTATAGAAACTTATTTACAAGCATTATAATGTAAGTATTGTTAATTGAGATAAAAGTGATTTAGTTGCAAAATGCAATAACTTCCTTGTTCCTTAAAATTCGGAGGACTTTTTTTTTAAATATGTTATTTTTTCCCTAGCAATACGATGAGAAACTAAGTTTCTTGTTTTTTTTATTTAAAATTTGTTATTATTTTTTAAATTTTTTCATAGAGCTTAGTTGCAAAATGCAATAACTTCCTTTTTTTAACATGCAGAGAACATTTTTTTTTAAATATGTTATTTTTACGTCGCAATGCGATCATCAACTTAGTTTTTTGTTAATAATGAAAATGAGTATTTTTTATTTCCAAATTCATATGTACACATGCACCAACGATTGCTAACGTATAAACCTGTATAAAAATTTTTTTTTTACTATTTTTCTATATAAATATGAATATTTAGATTAAATTTATATTACGTTCTAAATATAATGTTTTAAGTTTTATTTAAAAAAAGAAAATAGTAAATATTGTAATATAAATACTAGTTAGAAAAAGTTTTAAATATGAGGATTGAAAATGCGGTAAAAACATTTTATTATTGAAAAAATTATTTTTTCTTATAAATGTATAAAATTGTAATGGAATGGAACTGGTGGAAAATAAGAAAGAGGAAGAAAATGTAAAAATTTATCCTCATTTATAAGCAACTATTCGCTCCGTAGGTACATTGTATACGAGCATAATTGAAACCGTAAAAAAACTAAGAGCCGGCAAAAACAATCGGCATCTCTTTATTTTACATGGGCGGAGGTAAATAGAAATGCTTGGTATAAGAATATGTTAAGCGTTTTTGAAAATTGAATTGTTTTTTTATTTCTTGTTTATTAGATACCTATACTTGTTCATTTCACTAATAACATATTTTTAAGGTATCATATCAGTTTTGGGGCTAGCGTAGGTGCGTCTTTACTATGTACATACTTTGATATGCGATGTAAAGCAACGTCAGGCGCAGTTAGTAGTTGGATGGGTGACCGTTCCAACTGTTGTAGTATATTCCCCATACTACCAAAATGGCCTACCAAAAAATGGTCAAAATTTGCCAAATAAATCGTTTGTCAAGGTCAAACTGGCAAACACCATAAAAAAAGTCCTTAAGACACCTTCCATACCTAAAAAAAATCTGAGAAATTTCAAATATCCTCGATAATTCCCCGACATTCGTATTCTATCATTAAATTAACCAAAACACCCCATTCCGTCAAATTAACAACAAAACTTTACAAAAGGCACCCTTCAAAAATACAGCCCCCTCAACATCTCAAATCATTCTCAATTTACTCCCCAAACTTCTATCTATCAAAATTTATTTCACTTCCCGAATCATTCTACAAGCCCCCGTATATTAATTATCGCTTCAATTTCAATTTCCCTAAAATATCTTTAAACACCTTTTAATTCTCTCCCCGAGCCGCCCATAAAATAACCTTCTTAAAATCAAGACCAGTTTACGTGTTCCCGTGAGTTGCTGGCCACTCGTCCCTATCTTCATTTAGTATCCCACATTCAGCTTCTTTTTCTTAATTAAAAAACCTAAGTCCAATTTACTAGTTCCCCTTTGCATGCTGGCAACTCGTCGCCAACTTCACTCCATTACCCTATATAAATTTATCATGACCAAACATAGCATCCCGTGTAACATTAAATGTAACATCAATATGGATTAAAGTCGAACCCTCAACGTCACTTTACGGGGCCATTTCCAGACATCGGTCATATCCGCAGTTATCGTAAATATTTCCAAAAGTAAATTAGATTCCGCTGATATTTTGATATCAGAATATTACATTTTTCATAGCCGATTTAACAATATAATTTTCAATTAAAAATTCAACTTTTTAACCAACTATTGCACAATATTACCCAACATTACACCATAATAGCCCAAATGAATGTTCGGTACCCTTTTTAATTCTCATCCAGCTCTCGGTTACGTCATGCCCCGTCAATTGTATAAAAGCAGAAGCGTGCCGAGCCCCCGGCAAGTTGCGTTCCCGGTGTATCTACGAATAAGTTCTTACTATCCGCGTTACCCTTTGGTCGCCACAGAGCCTAAATCCAAAGCAGTGTTTTCCGGCTTAGCTAACGAAACTGAAAGTGTACCCGCGTCCTTTTCCTAGGCCGCCCCTAGTAAAAAATCGGTGTTTTATATATTTGTTTAGCCCAAGTGCTATATTTTTGTTTATCGCCCACGCGGCCCTAGTTTTTTAGTAAAAAATAAATCGGCTTCGTGACTTTAGTTTGTAGTGAATTATCTCAGATCTGATTAAACCATAACGAAACCCGCACCGTCTAAGGCAAAATTCTAAGTGTCGATACGTTACCTAAAAAGAAATTTGTTAATTTTAAATAATATAAATATTCAACTATGTGCTTTTCGCATAAATAAAAAGATTATAATTTCGTATTTAAATACAGTGTTATTATTGAACGAGAAATATATACAGGGTACTCAAGTAGGACCTACCCAAGAAACCAAAAAGTGAAATTAGCTACAAATGCTTATACAGGGTGAAGCTTTAGGCCCTTACAAAGAAATAAAAAGCAGTTTTACGCTCTGAACTTATACAGGGTGTACCTATTGGCCGAATCCTTCCGTTTAAGGACATACCACCCCGACCTAACTTTCAAAGAAATTAAGTGCACTAGGGGCCTCTGGGAGTCGGTGATAGGCCTCAGTAGCGGAAATAGGTCGACGTTAAATGAATGTATTAAAATATATATATATATATATATATATACATATATATATATATATATATATATATATATATATATATATATAGTTTTAAATATAAAGTCTAAATATTTAAATTTGTTATATATTATAATAGGTATTTATGAACTGCACTGGAAAACCATTAAAACACACTTACAGCACATCTCACAAGTCCACGTTGACTGTTTAACAGTCGGCATCTCTTTAGCTCTTAATACGTATGTCCTCTGTATGTTATAAAACAAGGAAGTTATTGCATTCTGCAACTAAATCACTTTTTATCTCAATTAACAATACTTACATTATAATGCTTGTAAATAAGTTTCTATAAAACTTATCATTTTTTTGAATGTATCACATGAAATTAATAGGTTTCAAAATGATACAGTCCAAATTTTAGCTCAAAATATGTAATGGTTACTTCTGCCAAATGCAAAAAGTCAAATATCTCGAGATCACGTTAACAAAAATGAACTTTCTTTTTTTAAAATTAAAGGACTCAAAATTCTGTACCAGATATGATAAAAAAATTTAATTTTTTTTCAAAATGGCCGAAGAAATGCAATTGTTTTTATTTGAGTTATAAAAAAATGTAAAAAAAAGTAACCAAACTTACATTAAAAACATTTCTTTTTAATTGCATTAGCAAGCCGGCGTCGAGATCTACTTTTTTAAAAATAATTTTTCATTTTGGACTTTTGGACTTTTGGACTTAATGGCATAAAATGGCGGGCAATATATTGACACCAACTTTTCAGAGTCTTTTTAATTACATCAAAAAGCATATTTTCTGAAAGAAAATTTTATGCAAATTGTTTTAGTTGGCGGTCTTGGGCACTAAAATGAAAAAAACACTGTTTTTTTCTCGTTTTTTCAGTTTTGTAGATCATGTAGTTCAGGGACTTGAAACCAACGAAAATTTATTAGTAATTTTATTACGAAGAGACTGGTTTTTAGTTTCCCCGATCCGACTTATAGAACCAATTCAATTCAATTCAACACAACTTTATTAAAATTAATGAGTATATAACATGTATAAGCAACAATTGTATAAAAACGAGCAAAAAACTAAACGTAAACTCCTTTTAACATTGTAAATAAGAATAGGTGATTTGATACAAAAATGCTTAAAAAAGAAAGCTTAATATTAACAAGTACAAGAACACTAAAACTTTGGCTTTCGCCGTTTGCGCGCACTTCACTTTATTTTTAAATTTTGATTCTGACGCTGGCACCACAACTTGAACAAGGCGCCATCCGCGAATTACTCCAACGACGGGTCGCGCAAGGCTGGCCTAAACTGTGATTATAAAAATTTGGATTGTTCTGATAAAAAAAATTTGGAATCTGTTACAAGATATGAAGGAAGAATGAATTTACAGACAAAAATGTACAAACAGAATCCAAGGAACAACAAACGCGATACAAAAATACACAAAAACAAAAGAAGAGGGGGACAGGAAAGATTTAAAGCGGGTGAAAGGTATGAAATATAGGACTTATAGAACCGGAGTTATTCACATTTTAAGCTCGAAAAACGTGGTAAAAAAATTTCATTGTTTATAAAAAAAAGTAGCACAAGGTTTTCGAGATCTAAAACTTAGGAATATACTCCGGGTGATACCCAAAACAGGATAATATTCAGACTGAGCAAATTAAAATCCTTTTTTTACTGCACTATACGGTTCACTTAGTGGAACTAACTTAAGTAACATGTAATTTGTTAATTAATGTATTCATTAATTTTTTAATGATGTTTACTAGTACAAATTTTGGCATTTTGACAAGTTGTAACGCATTATCCTGCTCATAGGTTTTTCCGTATAGGGAACTAAAGAAAAAATGTCCATTGAAGCCACCAGCATTTAATAGTAATACATAATTATAGGAATGTTATAGTTAGAACAAACAAAAAAACTAACTATAGGGCATCGGGATTGAACTACGGAGCTTTAACATGCCAAGCGATCCCTCCGCCCCGTTGTGGTGTACATTTACTACGCGGTATTTTGTGAGTTATGTGGATAACCTATCCGCAATAAAAATTCCCTCCAAACGGAGACACCTCGTTTTTGTCTGTGAATGTAAATATTTTTAGCAGTTTGAAACGTTCCTACAATAACATGCCCACCAACATTATCACTAACCTCCTATAACGGATTGAGTATAGAGAGTTTCGATGTATACAGAGGTATTAAGGTTATCCATGCTAACACCAACCCCTAATAACTATCTTTGACTGTGTTTCTATACCCATAGAATGAATACTTAAGATTTCACAACAGAGGTTCTTTTGAATATAAATCTGAGAACTCAAATACAGAATCGCTAGTTCCACTTTTTGATTTAAAAAACTAAGCATGACAGACGAAAACAGTGTTGATAGTTGTTATAAATACTAACAACAACTGTTGAAACGAATACTGGAAATCACAGGGTACAACATGCAATGCCGATACATCACGATGACTTGCATGAATCCACGAGTCGTGTGCGAAGTGATTACAAAGAACAAAAATACAAATCTTGGCGAAAAAGATGGAAATAATGAAATTTTTGTGAAGCATTGGCATCTACAAGTAAACATTTTTTGCGTTTTATGTTTTTTGTTTGTTATAAAGCTATATTTGCAGCTTTTGCTTGATATTAAATTGAAATTGAAGACTTTTGGCAAATAGAAAATCTGTCCACTTTAATAGCAGCGTTCCCACACAATACACTAAGATTATATGTTAATAATAATGGAACCTGGAATTGACGTAGCAAATTCAAATAAGTTCTGGGTATTAGAAATAAATAGTTCATAGGACAGAAAAATATTTGAGAGTACTAATTGACATTTACAAGTTGTTATTGCTTATTTTCCAATATTATTTGTAAATAATGCTGGCAAGTAGTAAACAGCTACTTTTAATAGTTATTTAATGAACAAGTGTATTAATAACGACGATTAATAATCGACATATTTTAATGCGCGAGCTTAGCGAGCGCGTTAATGGTCGAGATTATTAATCGCCTTTTAATATACGAGTTAGTTACAAATTTTTTCCGTCGACTGTATTTTTGACAGAATGGAGAAAATTTTATTTAAAATTTCTATTCATATACAAATTCAATTATCCGTTAAACTGACAGCGACAAATACTGATGACATGGCGTCTTGATTCGAATATTTCATTTTATGTATTTTTTAGTGTTTATACTAAAATCGTTATTAATAGTGCAATCATTTATTGGCTTTAAATCTTTATTTGATTAAACCAAATACAATTCAATTATTCATTATTTAGTATTATCTGATTTGTGTTTGTAAATATTTATATTATAACACAGATTTCAGAAATTTTAAGCTTGACAGTGACAGATATATTGATGACATGACGTCTTAATTTGGATACTTGGTTTTATGTATGTTTATACTAAAATCGTTTATTAACAGTAAAATCATGCATTAATATAAGTGTCATTAATAAACGATTTTGCAGATATTAAACAAACTCGTTAATACACGGCCGACGGAAAAACATTTTTCCTAGCTGTGAAACATTATAATTTTCGGATTTCGTATTTTCTGGTCACAGATAGATTTTTTCTTTGAAGTGACTTTTGTGAACATGACATATGTACCTCCGAATATATCTAGATACAGTTGTAATGAATTATAACTTTTTGCTATTCTAACAGGAAGTGACTTTAGTTCATAGTTTCTTGTTGGTGAAATATAAGAAAAAGCTATATGAAAACGTATTCTTTCGTTTGAAACATTGACTATTATTTGACTCAAGGTAGTTACATTATATGAAAGATTGTGTATAAGTTTATACAAATAAACAATGTCAAAATAAGTTCTTCTGTTATTTAATGTCATTAAATTATACGTACAAAGATGATCTAAGTAAGAGGAGTTATAGTATACCTCATCTGTAATATGAAATTAATATGCTTTATAAACTTTTTTTGCACATTTTCCAACATTTGTATATATTTGGTGTAGAAAAGATTCCAAACCACGGAACAGTAATCTAGTTTGAATCTTACAAAAGAGAAGTATAACATTAAAATAGTTTTCTCACATTTAAATGATCTACAGTTACGTAGAATGAACCCTAAATTCTTATAGGATTTATTTGAAATACTGATTACATGACCATTAAAATTAACCAAATTAACATTTAATGTTAATTTGGAGTCGTATGAAACAAATTATAAAATAAAAATGGTAAGAAATCATCAAAATTAATGATTATTTATGATATTTGTTTTTTGATTCTGTCAAATTTAATAAGAATATTTGAACTCTTGCCAGTTAACGCGTAAATGGCCGGCAAACAAAATGTATTTAATATTAGAGTATAAGGTTACTTTTCAAGTAGCTCTCAATAGTCAACATTTATTTTGTTAATTCTGGTTAACGTTACGTATTAGACAGCTCATAATAGACATTTATCAAAAGTTAAAACTAAACTAAAATAAGCACTTGATTGGCATTCCGGTTTGAATCAGTAAGGGATGACGTAGAGTAGACATGGGCATTAATTATTGGTAAAGTGAGGTCCTTTCCACCAAACAAGGGTTAAAGGAAAGTACTTGTATATTACTCAACAGGGATAACTGTATTTCAATCTGTTCTATAAAGTTAGTCAGCCGTAATTTTCAATCCTTCAGAAAGGTGCGAATGTGGTTATAGGGGAATTAAAATATGTGTTGTAACGTTGTAACCATCATGAGAGGCAAACATTTTATAATCATGCATATCTTTTCATACAGGAATTTTCAAAAGTTCGGCCGATTTTCCAGAAAATTAAATGTTTTATAAAATGAAATTCATTTACAGTTCTATGAATGTAGTACTTGGCATAGTCAACAGAATGTTGTAAACATATAAGAGTGGTAACTTGTCCAAGCAAACTGAAATTACGGGAAATAGAACAATATTTGAAAAAATGTGTATATATGTATTTATACAAATTATTACTTCTCCAGAATATGAAATGCACATTTTTACCTAAATGGATAAAACTTTACGAGTCTATTTTAGCAAGATATCACTAAGTTCGAGAATATTTTATATTGTTTGTTGAACTAAGTATTAAGATAAGTAATAATGGTATGGTGGCGTCATTTTGGATTAACGTTTAAATTAACTGATATATTTTATGTGCAGAAATAACTAATGACAGTTAAACTAACTACTAAATTCGACTCAGTGTTTGTGTAAAAAAAATCACAGACCTTGTATCTTAGTATCTTAGACGTATTGAAAATACATGACACTGCTGCTAGTTTTCTAATTTCAAACTTTTGTGATATTTAATTAATGATTTGTAGAATCTTTTGCGGTTTTATATATAAACGTAATGCCGGTTACTGAAGTATGTATGGACTCAAAGTGTAATATGCATTCTAATATTTCAGTGATGCATTGTGGTGAAATTAAGTTCAATTTTCGTAAGGGCAGTAGGCGTCTAGAAATGGATGCCGTCAGTGATGATCGAGTGGAGTTCGCCCCTCAGACAAATCAACTTCGTCCATGTCTCAAAAGCATCATGGCTAGCACATGGACTACATAAGTTACCACAAGCTACATATGATATGTAGCAAGGACCATGCGAGTTTAGAAAGGATACTAGTACAATGTGGTGGAATATGTTAATAATTTATTATACTTAAGGTTTATGCAGGTGAACATGACGATCCAAGCGGGCAAACCTGGATCAGTTGGCGATATTGCAGTCAATTAAGCTGCTGAGGGCTGGAGAAAACTTGGAACTATATCGCCCTGCTGACAGCTAAATTGGATTATCAGCCCAAAATTATTAGTAACAAATGCGTTTAGATTTTACATCTGCAAAAGAGTACACAGAGGCAGCAAACTAAATATTTCGCATAAAAGCCAGGAGGTGGACTCGATGAATATTAATAAGTCGTCTAAGTGGAAGGAATAAGAAGAAGATCGGAGGGAGAAAACCTCGATACAAGAGGCAATTTTTATATGATGAGTAATATACCAATAAAATTTTACTTTGTTCAGACATCTTGAAATTGAAATACTGATGTTTTGAAGTAATTGGTTAACCTCGCCATCAGGTTCATATTCAATGACATTAACTTAAACGAAGTAATATGAGTGTATTCAAGTATCATCGCGTGGCCAAACATTTTAAATTATTGACATCTACAACATTATCTTTTGTGGTTTTCTTCGGTTGGTTTTTTAATGAATTTTAATCTGTGCTTGGTTGAAATCGGACAATGCTAAAGGTAAGGCCATTTTGGCGCTTTAACGGCAAACGATTATATTCAACGTCTAGTATACCCATGAAATATTTTACTTCTATCAGATATCATAGAATTGAAATAGTGACGATTTCATGGAACTGATTCACTTTGCTTATTCAGTAGGCATCATCAAATTTATATTTCAAGGTTCATTTAAATTTAATGCCATACACTTAAAGAAAGTAATATGCTAATATTTAGGCATCATCAGGTGACCAAATATTTTTATTTATTGATATCGGAAACGTTGTCTCTTGTGATTTTCTTCGGTTAATTTCTTTATTTTTTAATTTCTTCCTTTAAATTTTTTATTTTGAATCTATGCTCTGTTGAAACCGGACAATAGTTAAGGACCTTTTGGCATTTTTACGGAAAACGGTAATATTCGGTTCATTATATTTACTTCGATTAGACATCATAACATTTAATTCATTCAGTAGATAAAATCAGGTTGATACACAATCCATTACCATGAACTAGAAGAAAGTAACTTTTTATATAAAATATGTGAAAATTGTTTCGATATTTAGGCATTAGGTATCTACCTATTTTAATTAATGTTCCACATATTCGAATTTTACTCTATTTATTTTAACATTCGCCTTTTATTTAATTTTTCACTTTTCACCTTTCACTACATCTAAACATCCCTAATTGTATTTAGTTTAATTTTGCACCTTTTTCTACCTTATAATATTTGAACATAAAATTATTTTATCTAAATCTGTTCAACCCTTCAATAAATACCTACAATTTTATTTCATAAGGCATTATCATTTACAATACGTAACTAACAATAAAGTATACATAATAAATAATAAAACATAATCAACAAACGGCCGCTAACTGCGTGCGAGCAACATCTAACCTCTCATATTATCTCATTCTCCGCTGCTGTACCTGCGTCGTCAGATCGGCACACAAATCTATCCCATGTCTGCCCTTTTTAACGTTCTCAGTCCCCATATAAAGCACCGTATAAGTATTTTCTATACCAAAAACAATGAAGAAATGTGCAACAAGGCACAGCAACGTTTTACTGAAAAATACGAGAACAAATGCAGTTTTAATTTTGCATATTTAACGTTGCATCTTTTAAAAATGCAATTCTTTAATACACGCGAATGCAATCAAGAGAATCTTCAGTGCCAAGTTGGTTTGAATAGAGTAACTTTATTCTGGAAACTTTGAATTAAAGTTAGGGTTGATTTTGGTCTGCTTATTATAATAAATTTTATTGTTCTAATTCACTTTGAAATGTTTGTAACATTTCATTATAATTAATGGGCTTTGTTGCAACGTATACTAAACTAACATTACCTTAAAATGCTAAACTTTATACAAAGGGCAACATAAGAGAAGTAGAAAATAGCGCTAGGCACTTTTGTTTCAGTTGATGAGTAAACAAATTTTCGAACTAGAACTGGATAATGTTTACTATTTACAGATCGGGGCATAATATTTTGTGAAGTCAAACTATTATCATATAATAAGTATGTTATTCAGTTTGTTTACTTAAAATAAGGACGAACCACTAAATATTGCTCTTTGAAAACTATTGAGAATAACTTAAACTTACCGGATATACATTTATCAGTAAAATGTATTTTATTTCAATTTTGCCACTTTCAACCGCTCTTTTTCAAATTGAAGTTAACATCGTATCACTACTATACAATTATTTTATATTTCGGTGTATCGAAGGTAAATAGGTGTATTCTTTCCTATTATTTGGGTTTTCTACCACATGTACTATTATCCTCTTCAAAACAAATCGCCGAATCTACAAAATAATAGAATTATTGGAAAAAAAGCCTCTGCGCCCGTGACGTTTACGCCAAAGGAAAAGTCAGAGGTTATGTTTTGCAAATAATATAAATCGGAATAAACACAAAAATAATGTATTTTGCTGACGTTTCGGAAAGTAATCTCTTTCCGTTTTCAAAGCTATTTTTTGAAGAACTCTTATTTTGCTGTGTATGTCAAATACACAGCTTTAAGATTCTGTTTATGTTATTTCCATAGATACTTACTACTTACACAGAACATAGAACTGATGATATTTTTTTTTTTTTTAGATAATGTTGAGTTTGTTAAGTTCTTCTTTTAACATTGGTAGCCAGGTTGTACAAATATCTACAGAACAATTCGATACGCACTTATCTTCATTTAATAAGATTATTGCTGATTCTTTAATTTTTCTTTTTTTGGTATCTGTTTCTTTTGTTAAAATTTTTGCCGAGTCCCAGTTTATTCTATGTCGGTTTTCCCAAGCATGTTCACAAATCTTTGATTTCTGAATTTCATTCTTTCTAATGTGGTTCTTGTGCTCATCCAACCTCACACTGAAAGGTCTGGATGACTCACCCACATAACATTTATCACATTCGCATAAAATAAACATAGAATAAACTGGGACTCGGCAAAAATTTTAACAAAAGAAACAGATACCAAAAAAAGAAAAATTAAAGAATCAGCAATAATCTTATTAAATGAAGATAAGTGCGTATCGAATTGTTCTGTAGATATTTGTACAACCTGGCTACCAATGTTAAAAGAAGAACTTAACAAACTCAACATTATCTAAAAAAAAAAATATCATCAGTTCTATGTTCTGTGTAAGTAGTAAGTATCTATGGAAATAACATAAACAAAATCTTAAAGCTGTGTATTTGACATACACAGCAAAATAAGAGTTCTTCAAAAAATAGCTTTGAAAACGGAAAGAGATTGCTTTCCGAAACGTCAGCAAAATACATTATTTTTGTGTTTATTCCGATTTATATTATTTGCAAAACATAAACTCTGACTTTTCCTTTGGCGTAAACGTCACGGGCGCAGAGGCTTTTTTTCCAATAATTCTATTATTTTGTAGATTCGGCGATTTGTTTTGAAGAGGATAATAGTACATGTGGTAGAAAACCCAAATAATAGGAAAGAATATTCGTAGAATGCCACAAATAACTTTCAGACAATAAATAGGTGTTATTGATTCTATAATGTTGTCTTCTATTGTTACTGAATATGTTTTAAACAAAATGACTGATAGCAAGGAAGCGGTGATTTATACGGGCATGCGCAAAAGAATGTGACAGGTATAATAAGCGAAGGAAAATGGTGGCTGGACACGTGCAAACTTTGAGTTATTTGGGACAGACTATATGACAGACAGACGATTATCCAAATGAATATTTCTAACAAAAGTAAGTTAATTTTGAATACTAGAGAAAATAACTATAATTGTGCTGACAGATTTTAGAACTTAACGTTTCAAATCTGGTTATTGAATATTTATTCTGTTGTCTGGTCGATAGCCGAGTGGGTTAAGACGCAAGGTAGCAATCGCGATTAATAACACGGATATCGCACCACCGGGTTCGAATCCTGGCTCCGGCACAGCGTCCCCAAACGAGTAAATTAAACGAACAATAACCCGGATGCAAGTTAAAATAAAATAGAAACATTAAAGCGTCCCATTTGAAGGCAGCGTTCCCAAATGAATAATTTACATGAATAATAAACCGGACATTAGTGAAAATGACGAAACGTCTCGACTGGATTAATTTCGCGAAAAATAACCAAGAATTACATTAAAATGGAATGTTAATGCGGCACGTCTCAATTGGATTCAACTCAATTGAAGTGTCCCACTTAAAAGCAGTGTCCCCAAATGAGTAGTTTCACGTGAAAAGTATGTTTTCCAAATATAATTTAAGAAATTAAATTGTTCAAAGTTAAGATTTCGGTACGACGCCAATTTGTTGAATGGTTCATCAGCACATCACAATAGTTCACTTTTGAAAGTGGCTTAAATTGTAGTAAAACTCACTCATATGAGTAGAGAGTAGCTAAACAATTCCAAAACCAGAAAGATAAGGAGGCTAAGGAGGAGGAGGAGGATAAGGAGGAGTAAATCGATAACAGAATTTCCAGGTAATAGCTGACCAAGCTTCCACACAAAAGACAGTTCTGCTAACCAAATGCTCAAAATCAAACTGGATTGAGCCCATCTAAAGGCAAAAAAATATTTGGCACACGTGTACCAGATAAAGAGGAAAAACCGCCATTTCCTTCCGGAAATGTAACGTCTTCTCTCCTTGCTGCCAACTTAAATTTAGTCTCATTATTCCTGTTGCCAACTAATGTGATAACAAGGAAATATATTTACATTAAAATAGGAAACAATCCGTAATGGAAACAAATTTATTGAAACTAAATTTTCAAGGAATATCCGTTAGTTGGTAATTATCGTTTCATTACTAACGCAACATTAAGTACACACTTAAGTCTGTCTGGTTGCATATTCATCGTCTCCACATCAGTTCACTGCTCTATGTAAATGATAAGTAGCATTTTAAAATGCTACAGTAGTTAGGGGGCTGACACATGAAAATTCCAAAGTCAGGAAAAGACTGACCTTTCTATTGATGAGATTTGAATAAGTAGCAACTGAAAGAAATAGTAGAGGAACTACCAGGGGTGGGATGGAGGACCCCTTCGTAAACTACGTGTATAGCTTATATGAATTCTTACTACTACTACTTCTACTAACTGTTGGTATTCTCGTTGTATTGTCCTGATCTCCTATGATATAAGTAATAAGTATTATCATCGCGGACGCCACTATATGCAATTTACAGCAAATTTACTGAAATGAGAAAGTAATCTTTTAAATTGTTTAGCACTCGCAATGTAATAAATTAATCTTACGTGAAGTACCGATTAATAAAATAATAAATAATATGATATTGTGTAAAGGACTTTGAAAATTAGATGACATAAATTACATGTCCAGTGCTCACTTACCTCCTTAATATGTTTAAGTCCCTAGAGAATGGAACTTCTTTCAAGTTTATCACGCAACAATTTTGTAGGACACATTTGGATAATATGTTATGTGACCAACTAAATAAAATTTTTAAGAATTAAGAAATTTGTGTATCATGAAATAAATTATAGTGAAGATATTTAAAAACACCAGAATTACAGCTATGTTTTACAATAGAAAATAAGAATAAGCGAGGTGCATTATAGATTTCGTCTCTTGTATTTTTCGATGATAAATTATTAAAATTTCTTGAAGAATTGCAATTTGTTATCTTGTGCAAGTTTCCGCTACAAACTGTATACTGTTGTTATAAATTACGTTTAATATATTTCGTGCAGCGAATTTTTCTTAGTTTCTGCTTTATTTTGAGTAATACATAATATACCACAGAACATTCCAGGGTAAATAACAATTTCATATCTTTTGATATATAACTTTATATAAATGTTACAATGCACATGCCGCTATTTTCACGTAATACTTGAATGATCCAAGAACATTTTTTAGACGCGCACTCGCATTTTTATCACACCTAAAATTATGAATTATCGCAACATTCTAGGCGTGAAAGTTGAATATGTGGTTGGGAATACTGGATGCCCACGATACCCATTTTAGGCTTATAGCTTCTGTGTTTATGAACCAACTATTTTGAAATTTAGAACATAAGTATACTAGTACTAATTTTCCAATTTAGTAACGTTCAGAGTTCAAATAGCCGGCTTCCAGTTTCGACGAAAATAGCATCAAATTTGATTTTTTAATGGAACACCATGAATATTTGATTATTCTTGGAATCTACGAACCAAATTTTATGTGAAATTTTAATTTTTATAAAAAATAATAGTAAAATTTTATTGTTAAATCCAGAAGCCTCTGACTAGGTAAAATTGTTTTATTTCCACCGTGTCAATCACACAAACAATAATTCTTCCTAGCAAATTGATATTAAGTGTGATGGAGAACAATAAATTTTAAAGTGTTGATTTTTTACAAAAAATATTTTTTTGCATAGAATATTTGTGCCGGTCGCGGCCGTGTGGCTCAATGTTTAAGCATTAGGCTTATAGTTGCGGGTTTGAATCCTGGTCAGATATGGATGTTTAGTGGCGTTTTTCATGTGCTGGTTGGTGGCAGTGGGTTAGACCGCAGTTGTGTAAGAGACAATACGACTAGTCGCTGTTACTGTGGACGATCCATCTTTTCGAGTCTGAAGGACTTTTATTATACTTTCCAAAAATGAATATTAAACGTTCACAAAGAAGAGTTCAAAACGACTGTTTCAGATGGAATAATACGAAATCTATACTTACTGTTCGTTTATGCTTAACTGCTTCACTGATGGTACCAATTGGACGTCGTAACACTATAAATCTAACACAGTAAATGCTAATACTTTCTTAAATTTAAACCTGAAAAGGAATTTTGAAAACACAAGAAAATGACAATATAAAGTTGAAAAAATTTATATTAAATCTCTTTAAAAAATCATGTTTTACAAAAACGTTCAAGAAAAATGTATTGACAAACTATAGTCTGGCCCGTGTACAACACATAGTGACGAATTGAACGACTCATAATGTACCAACTACCATCCAATGTGCGGTTTATAACTAACGACGAACACAAAAAGATTCAAGAAAAGTTCAATATTTATAAATTTTTGGTGGGCCTTTGCTTGCCTGTCTGTTTACGTATTATCAGTTCAATAGTAATTTGGTTCGCTCCTCGGAATTTAAAAATGCTTGAATCGCAATGATTTTGAATTATATTGTGGCAATTATATATTCATACGTTCAAGCAAGGCGGTCCCATGCACATCTGAGTACATGGTAAAGATACTTTTCTGACACCGAAGCACTGAGGAACCGATTTAGAGCAAATCCCGTTAAAATCCATCATTTTCCCGTCAAAATAGACTGCTAGAAATGGTCACCCTTGTCGCTAAAGGTTATTTTTGCTAAAAGTCTCGAAATACTTTGACTAGAGACTGGATTAACTTGTCCTCATATTTAATACAACGCATGAGTTGCAGTGCTGCACAACGTGGATTCGTAAAAGGGTTGTTAGTTTGGAAATTTCCAAAATTATATGCAAGCGGATGGGAAGTGACGCGTGGTGAGGGGAAGTGCGATCATTTAGCGGCGCCCCAAGTCCGGCTGAAGGTCGCTAGGATAGTTAACGACGTCAAAGTGCAATACAACCTCGGGAAGAGCACAACCGGTGCTCCTCGATATTGAGAAGGCGTTAGATGCCGTTTCGATCCCGGGATTACTCTACATGCTTCACAACTATAACCTTCCGACTCACATGACGAAACTTATTCACTCGTTCCTGACGGGCAGAACCCTGCAAGTCCGGATAAGTAATAAGCTCTCATACGGCGGGACATTCGTGCGGGAGTTCCGCAAAGATCGTGCCGGTCACCGAAGTTATACAACCTATACGTCTCCGATTTTCCAGAGTTTCTGAATACGAAGCTGGCCGACAGACAAAATAAAAAACTTGTATACGATGGTGGTCAGGCCGTCTATCACATACGCGTCGCCGATATGGTGCAGCATACCGGCCACAACAATGAGAAAACTAAAAGTGCTAGAACACAAGTTCATGCGCCTCATCTCAAATTCTGGAAGGTACACCTCCCTCAGAGATCTCTTCGGGCGCTGCGACGACATAACGCCGATAGCGGACTACGTCCAGCACATATTGTCTGAAAGTTATTTGTGACATTCTTCGAATATTCTTTCCTATTATTTGGGTTTTCTACCACATGTATTATTATCCTCTTCAAAACAAATCACCGAATCTACAAAATAATAGAATTATTGGAAAAGCGCCTCTTTACATCTCTCAAACCTTCTATTCGTTTAAACTGAGCGATAGTCCGCTAATAAGACACATAACGCAAATTAGATAACATAATGCCCCATTTCGGATCAAACACCCCTTACCGTACCAGACGTTGCCAATTTTCCGACAACCACTAGCCAAGTTTCAACAAGTATACCTTCAAAACGAGACTTTACGAAAATTTAAAGATAATAGGGTTGTAGAGAATTTCATGAGGAACAAATAGCTTTTTGAAAAATGGGTCTATTCCCATTTTTCACCATTTCCACGCCGGTTTTCGGAAACACCTTTTGTACATTTTCGTTATTTCCGCTAAATGTTATCAATATTTTTGCATGAAATTTGTACAGTAGGTAGGTACCAACAAAAGCTACAATTTAAGCTCCGAAACAACTCGCTACTATAATTACAGTCACTGTAATTAAACGGCAAAAAATGGCCATATTTAACGGTTTTTAATTTTTTGTGCAAAAAGTTATTGACCGATTTCAATTGTCAAAAACTAATTAGTTTCGTCTTTTTACGAGGTATTTCGTAGTATTTTTGTATAAAAAAATTTTTTCTTTCGCATCGAAAACGTGATAAACGTGTTTTCGGCACTTTCATGCTATTGAAACACCCCCACCCCCCCTCAATTAATTATAAATAAAAACCATTAATCGTGAAGCAATCAAGAATCTATTTACTCCCACCCAAAAATTATTTTTCTCAATTTTATGTCAAGATAAATAAACAAATTGGCCATTTACGTGATCGTCTAGTTTTATGTGGTTAGGACCTCAATTACTTTGTGTGTGTGTAGTAACCCTTTATAATAACCCCAGATTCTTTGATATAAAGTTTGGTATTACTTGTTTCTGTCTGATACTGTACCTGAGAAAATTAATCACTCTGTTATTTTAAATACACTGTAAGTTTGGATACACTGTCTATTATTTGAGAAACCTAGTTAATGTTATTTGTTATTTATGTGTTGTTATTACTCAAGATTGCACTGTACAGTTATAGTTGAAGTTTGTTTTCTAATTTACTTGATTGGAATGAAATCATTTATTTAGTTTATTACTTGTGTGATGAAAAAGGTAAAGGTGAAAGAAAAGACAATACTTGATGGGAAAAAATAGTTAAAAAAACCCATTTTATTTTATATAAATTGATGCGGCAAATAGCCGTACATGAAATCAAAACAATCCAAATATTTGAGACAATTGCCTAAATATTATATAGGAAGGGTTACGTCGCTATAGTAATGACATACTATACATATTTCAAAGCTGATTATGCAATAACAAGTACTAAGGTAATCCAATCGTGGGCCGTGTTATTTGTAGGTGTAATTAAAGATGCGGCAGATAGCCGATTAAAATGTAATTGGAATTTTGATGTTAGCAATCGCTCTGATAAAATAATTTTACTGCAAAACAGAGGACAAGAATCATGTCCTGTTCGTGCATTATAGAATGGAAGTGATAATGAGACTTTAACACTCATGTAAAAGATCATAGAACGTTGGGGGAAAGCTCCCTTAATTGAATGAACAACTGCAAATCCCAAATTGTATATGATTGTTCAACAACGTGAACAGGTTAAGTCGATGTAAAGTAGTTGAGGACAAACCCACGACCGCGGTGTTTGTACTAGAGTCAGGGAACTCTTTGTAGCCTGCAAGGTAGAAAAGTAGTTGAGTGCAAACCCACGTCCGCGGTGTTTGTACTAGAGCCAGGGAACTCTTTATTAATTTGATGGGTCGTTATTAAACAATCATAGGAAACTAGGCATTCACAGGTGAGAAATATCTCACAATAGTTTGACTGGAGAATATTCTAGTGAAACCTTTACATGGCAATCCAGGCACACGGCAAACCTTTGATAGAGCACAACTGAAGTATACTGGAAGCTAAAGTTTCTTGTCATTGTATCAACTCTGAAAGTATATAGTTCTAGAATATAAACTGGTTAATGTGCAAACGTAAATCTTCCTAGCAAAATATTCAATTTGAGTAAAAGACTCCACAAACCAGGTGCGTACTTGGCTAAACAAGACAGACGTCTCCGTCGCAAGTGGCCATCGTGCCAAGACTCAGTGTAAATGCTCATAAGCTGCAGGGAAATTTCCCTAAAGTTGATATTAACAAGAAAATCTCCGGGTTGATTTTAATTTTCACAACAACCACTTATCGAAGATGAGAACAAACCCACGACCGCGGTGTTTGAACTAGAGCTAGGGAACTCTTTGTGGTTATAACAACAATGAAAATAAATCAAGAGATTATGTACTATTTACGTAATTGACAGCAAACAGCCTTATAAGATTTTACAGCTGCGGTGTTTTTAACATTTGGATCAATCAGAACCCCTAGCTGTGCCTGTGATGACTTTATTGTAGTAAGAAACTACCGGTCACCCGACCATCTGGGGAGCCGACGACTACACGGAGCGTCGAATCAAGTGTAATGCAGTAACAGCTGATGTAAAAGTAATGTATTGGGTCCGGTTCTCTCGAAATGCACCTATTTCAGTGAGTCCTCTAGACAAACAAATGCACGCAGCAATGCAGGCTATCAGGTATTGCTAAAAACTTGTTGCATAAATATTATTAAAAGCCTGAACTAACCAGTAATCGATTAAAGTATATTACATTGAAAAATTAGTTGCAAAAAACCTGTCATAAAATGAATATCTTTGATGCCACAAATAAGCCGATTTCCCCTATTCCCCCCCAAACCAGAATGTAAAGTCAATTTTATATAATAACGCAGAGAAGTAAATAGGTTTGATACTTAGATAGTTATGTTGGTGAAATTGTCGTCGTGTAAATCGCCAAGTTGGAGTGTGCTTCAGAAGTGGGCTGGCAGGTGTCGCAGTACCGTGGATAATTGTTGCCGCCAGCGTACTGGTACAACGTGCACAGAGAATAGATATTAATTTCCCCCAGTTGGCTTGTAGAGCGTGCAGTAATTTTCTACTTATTTCCCCCAGGTGGCTGGTAGAGAGCGTGCGGTAATTTTCTAGTTGTCTCCCCCAGGTGGCTGGTAGAGAGCGTGCAGTAATTTTCTAGTTGTTCCCCCAAGATGGCTGGTAGAAAACGTGCAGTAGTTTTCTAGTTGTTCCACCAAGATGGCTGGTAGAGAACGTGCAGTAATTTTCTAGTTGTTCCCCCAAGATGGCTGGTAGAGAACGTGCAGTAATGTGTTATTTGGTGCCGCCAGCGTACTGGTCTAGCGTCGATTTTCTTCTAACCAACGCTATGAATGCCTTGAGCTTTTATTCAGATTCTACGGCGTCTCTGTGACGTCACACGCTGCATTATTTCCATATTTCTGCCGTAATGCTGTGACCTAATGTTTTCTAGCTTGCCATTAGTTATGCCCTGTCTCTTTTCCTCCTGTGCACCTAATGTCGTCTTTATTCAAATTCGCTCGAACCATTCGACGTATCTTTGACTACAAAATGCATTCGTCTTGTAAAATTTCTAACAACTTTTAAGTACCACTTGAAATTAATCTTACGTTGTTACCCTAATATATTAAAAGCTTTGGCGACATTTAATTGGGTCTACTTATGTGTTTGCAATTTTTATGAACTTGTAAAAATATTTCTGTATATTTGTCTAACTTTGGAAATGAAATTTAGAATGTAATGCTTACATAATTTCTGGTTAATTATAGTTATAAAAATGATATTTCTCTGAATTTAAAACAAATTTAAGACTTATTTTTAAAATAGGATGGCCCCAGGGCGGTCCGCTTCACTATTTTTTCAACAGGTCCCAAATAAAATTTGCTTTCCAAAACGTATACATCTAATTCTCACTATTTTTCTCCTAATTATCACTTTCACAAAACGCACTGAGGAATTTTTTGAAAAAATAAACTCTCTGAAATGGATCACAACTAAACTGATATTTTTCCCAAACGTTTGACAACTGTCTTAAATTTTCATTTATCGCGAAAACATGGCGACTTGATTTGAATTTATATCTCATTATACGACACGAATTAACTTTGAAAATGGATACTTCATTTAGACACGCTATAAAAGTGTAAATATCGTAATGTTCCGACAAAAATATATAATTACCGGTATATATATTTACGTCCCCATTAAATTAGTAATCATTAAGTTGCGTTTGTCGGTGTTTATAAATATAGCCGATTCAATGCACGTATTAATTTCAAAATGTACCCATAAGATTATAACTTTAAATATATAGATTCGGCAAAACTAGTTTTATATATCCTGAAGTAAATAATAATTTCACGAAATGTGTAGTGTGCTAGTAGTAGTATGTTCGAGTGTGAGAAAGAAAACAATAAAAATTAGAAGCAGAAAGTTGAATATACTACTCCTAATACGCTCCACATTTCGTGAAATATTATTTTTATCACCTATCGTAGATTAACGAAGGCATCGGTACTGTTGCGGCAAATGGTGTGAAAAATTTTTCTTGGTACCATTAATATAACAATCATCTGTTTTCATTTTGGTTTTCTTTCTCACACTCGTTTACTTCAGAATAAATAAAACTACTTTTGTCGAATCTGTATAAAACTACTTCTGCCGTATCTGTATGTCCATCTGTGTATGATTTCCCGAATTTTATTTCATATTTATTAATTAAGTGTTTTGATTTTCATAAACGGTATGTTCTTGCATTTAATTCATAATTTATCCAAAATGCGATCATTTTTTTATATGTTTCTCTACAATTTTAAATTACGCGCAACAATTTACTTTAAAAAGCCACTCCTAGTTGTAATTCTGGATGTACATATTGCACACCCCCAGTGGGGACTTCTCAATTTATTAAATAGTGTGTCAATATATTGTCAAAAAAAGGGAAAAGATTTCCTATATTTTTAAAAGATAAATTATATTCAATAAATTTAAAGTACAAACTCATCAACTTAAATTCTATAATTTGTTTACATTATTTCTTATACATTGCAAAATTAATAAATATTAAATTTAAACAAAGTATTGCAAAACATGTGTGTCAGTTTAGTTAAGCAATTGCATAGACTGCAATAATTTTGAACAGGTCATAGCTAAATTTTAATTCATCGACGATTGGGGTTTGAGACAGTGCAGTTCAAAGTAAAAAAAAATATCTCCTTGGCCTGATGGAGTGTTGGGTAGTGATAATAATTATGTAAGTAAGATTTCTTCATAGATGCGGCAGCAGCAAAATCTGTAATTGAAAGTTCAATATAAATTCAGTGTGTTCTAAAAATTATATATGTTCAATTTTAACAAAAAAACATTAGATAATTTTTTCTCCAATACGACGACATGCGATAGTTTTATTCCCATTTAACACTAAAATACTTAATAATTAAAATATATTTCATTTTTTATCCGGAATGTTATTTCGTCTTGCTTACTAGAATTAGAAACATAGGAGCCTTACAAATAAAAAATATCAAATATCACGTCAATCAGAAATTCAAAACAAATTACTAATAAACAAGACTAGAAATAAAAAAACATGACTGAATCAATACACGAATGCTTCAGCAAAATTACTATAAAATTTTTTTAAAAGGTTGCTTTCCTGTAACAAGTCGTATTAAAAAGTAAAAAACCGCTGCCCAAGAAATCACTACTTCCACATCCAGATTGTGTATGAAAGTATTATGCACACCAAATCTCAATGCAATATTTTATTGCCTTTAATAATAGAGTTGGGGGGGGGGGTAGAGGGGGATTTCGAAGTCCTTGGTTCTCGTATACACACTAAATCCCAATATCCCAAAAAATTTTTTTAGACATTTCGTTTTGTATACACCCTAAATCACATTTTAATTCTTCTACCCCCTTTAATAATAGGGTGAGGGTAGCAATGCGAGTGGTAGAGAGGGTACCTAACGCAAAACAAATTTTTTTAGACGTTTCGTTCTTGTATACATACTAAATTTTAATTTTTTTTACCCCCTTTAATAATAGGGTGAGGGTGGCAATGGGGTGGTAGAGGGGGTAGTTAACGCCAAAAAAAATTGTTTAGACGTTTCGTTCTTGTATACAAACTAAATCACATTTTAATTTTTTTTACCCCCTTTAATAATAGGGTGGAGGGTGGTAGCTAACGCTAAAAAAAATTTTAGACGTTTCGTTTTTGTATATACACTAAATTGCATTTTAATTTTTTTTACTCCCTTTCATAATAGTGTGAGGGTGGTATTGCGGGTGGTATTGGGGGTGATAATGGGGAGGTGGCCGATGCCAAAAAAAATTTTGAGACCTTAACTTTTCGTACATGCCCTAAATTGCAATTTTATGGACTCTTACTTGCTTGTTTTACCTATTGGCCCTTATTACCCCATTTACCCCCGAGAACTTCAACGGAAATAGATCAATACCTGATGGTCGAGAGGTAAGCACACTTGCCTCTCACCCAAAAGTCCCGGGTTCGATCCCCGGCCGTGGCAGTGGAAAATACTGTGAGAGGGATTTTTTCACTATACACGGATATTGGGTGTGTGTCCCTTGTCTCTAAATGTGTAGCCCCCTCCCACACAAGGCTCTTCTAGAGCCTTCCGGGATAAAGGGGGTCGTCATTACCTGTGGTGTATTTATTTATTATTTATTTATTATAATCTTGTTCCAGATCTCGTTACAATACATAAGTATACCAAATTTCAAGTCAATATCATAAACGGTTCCAGAGTAAACGTGCGCACAAAAAAGTTACAGACATACCGGCAGATAGACAGACAGACAGGAATTTTTTTTCGCTCAAATTTAAAATCTCGACGTTTCATGACATTTTAAAGAATATCTTGTTTCCGTTACTATACATCCACTGAACGTAGAAGTAAAATAAAAAAATACTAATGCACAACTGCAAAAAAAGCAAGGCGTGCGCACACTTTGTATGATTGTACGCATGGTTGTATGAAAGGCGTAACATGGTTGTATATATAGTGCCTTCATTCATGCGTACATAAAGATGATACATCACCCCCGCCGCCCCCTACGTGTGGATATTTGCAAAAGTAACGATGGAATACTGTATTGTCATGCGATCTTAGTAATTATGCAAAATTTCATCAATTGATTATGTCAGGAATTGTGTTACATAACGAATGAAAGAAATGAAGACAATGTTCACCCCCGCGCCCCCTACGTGCGGATATTTGCAAATGTAACTGTGGAATACTGTATTGTCTTCCGATCTTAGTAACTGTACAAAATTGCATCAATTGATTATATCAGGAAGTGCACTAAATAAAGGATGCAAAATTTGAACATAAACATTGTGCACGCATTGTGAATTAAAGAAAAGCAAGTAATAAAATAAACCTCTCCAAGCTTGGGGATATTATCCCCAGGTCGTACAATACTTATAATTATATATTATTAATGATTTACCTTCTTGTTTGCTGTTGACTTATCGCTCAAAAACTCTTTAAGAGATGTAGAAAAAATGGAAGGTCAGAATCAATTAGCAAAATAAACGTTTCGGCTAGGGACCTTTAGCCTTCATCAGAAAGTAAATTTATTGAAGTTATTTAACTTGGCAAGGAATTCATGTTTTAGGTTTACATTATTAAAATTAAATAGGATACGTTCAAATTTAGAAAAGAGGGTAAAACCTGACCTTCTGTACATCGTAGTGGGAATATTTTTCTATTCTTGAGAACAAATAGCTTCGTCCATAATTTTGTAAAAAAAATTGTTTTCTGTATACATATTTCTCTTGCTATAATTTTCTTTTAAGAAATAGTTAATTGCATATTTTCACCCACGTTGTATTATACCGTAAGCAAATTTGTCTTGAATCTCCAAATTATTCTAATTGTAAACATTTTACTTTTTGATTTTTTTGTACACAAATTGGTCTTGTCGAACTTATCCCTAAGAAAAATTGTCGAAATCTACACCCACACCATCTGGTGTATCATAAACACATAAATAAACTTGATTATTTTTTTAAATTTTTTATCAGTATATTTTAATCTCATCTATTTTTTAATTACCTAAAATAAAACTATATACCTACCAGAAGAGTATAGTCAGCTTGTGCCCAAGGCAAATGAATCTAAGACAAAGTATTCATAATATGCAGAAATACCATGAAGCATTTTTACTCACTTCGTGTAAATTTGGTTTTATCATTACTACATATGTTTAACAACATTAATAAACCAAGTGTGATACATGTATTAACTTGACAATATACATTGCTATAGAGGAGCAGGTCCTGATTATTTATTACTCTTATGCATATTGTATAACATATGTAATTTGTTTTTCATACAAATATAATGGTTTTCAAACGTGACATTTAATTAAATGCTTGCACAGAGCATTTTCCAGGAACATATTATGTTATCTCATTCATTTTTGTAAAAACCAGCTGGGGAAATCTATGTGGCCATGACAGGTAGTTCTAAAAACTTCCGCCGTTTTTATCGCGAAAAAAGCACCAATATATTATAAGAATATCACGTTTCTAGAAAAAAATATAACCTAGATTTAACTAAGTGTTTTAACATTTTATTTTTATCAGGACAAAACAAAGGCATTCGATAGACACCGCTTTCCAGGCAATTGGTACTTGATAAAATACCCATTCACCAGTATTGTCTATAATTGCTTACTTGTTGCGAATTAATATTTTTCTAATTTACATTTTGTATTTTGCCATTGTTCTGTAAAGATATCTAAAATTTTAATATACCTCGGAGCCGGAAATATCAGACCAAGTTTGGTTACTAGCTATATCTGGCTACTATAAGAAGCTTCCACTAAAACCTATATTGTAATATAAAATATTTATATTCCAATCTTATATTTCTGTACTACACGTCATGTGGCTCTCTCTACTGGCAATAATAATGACTTTAGTCCAGCCCAGCGTAGACCTTCGCACTGTGTTTTTCAAAAGTGATTACCTTATGCTGGTAAATCAAATCAAATTAAATGGAAATAATTATACAATTAAAAGTAGAAATTATAACGTTTGTTAATATATGTTTGATATACAGAGTGTACCCTATAAGGTAATAATAATAATAATAATAATAATAATAATAATAATACCTTTATTTCCATAGACTTTTACAAGCATTAGAATATAGTCAAATTGGTCAAGTTACACAAGACATATACATATATAAATCTGTCAATAAGAAAATAAATTAGATACAGAATAATGTAAAAGAACAAACAAAGCATGACTAACAAACAAGAAGTTTCAAGATATTAACTTTCCATAGGGAGAACGAAAACAAACTCAAGGAAATATTTCCTCTGTTGTCAGCTGGTATTGGTAAAATTAGTCCCTAAATACTCATCAACTGAGTAAAACGAGTGTTTGAGTAAAAGTGATTTTACTTCTAAAAAGATTAATGACATTTATTTTCTTGATATGCACAGGTAATTTATTGAATAATTTTACAGACATTAATTTGGGACCTTTTGCAACGATGGATAGGGTGTGAACTGGTATGTTGAGATTATAATTCTGTCGCAGATTTTTATTTATGTCATTTCTGCTATTAAATTGCTCCATGTTTTCTTTTATATGCAATATACAGTTGAGAATATATAGAAATGGAGCAGTGAGAATTCCCAGTTCTCTGAAAGAAGTCTGCAAGAATGACGAGAAGATTTTAAGGACATAGACATGCACGGCATAAATGACAGATTTATGTTTATTTCGAGAAAAGGAGACAAAGAGAAACTGACGCTAAATTGGGCACCATCTATAGTGAAAATAAGTAGAATTGTATCTTTTTCTCGAATAACCAGTCTACTATTATAGATCAGACTGAAATTGTTGGTAAGAGAAATAAAAAAAATAGTTTAAAATGAATGATAAAATATGTTACATGAATAGATAAATCGGTTAACAAAGACTAATTAAAATTTTAAAAAATATATATTTATAACAAATTTATACCAGGATCCTAGATTCCGAGATTGTTGAGGTGACTGTTTCTGGAACAGCAATCCAGACCCACAATTGTCTCTTGCAAGAATGGAGTCTAAAGGTTTCCTTGGCAATTTAGTTTACGTCTCTTAATGAAATGGAGTATGAAAATTGTAGGAAAATTAACCAACTATGTTGTTTTTCAAAAGTTAATGAATAAGCATAAAATAAAAAAAGGAGTAAAAATTTTCAATATTAAGAAAATTTTATCTATATGCAGAAAGATAAGCTGCATAAGCTGTGCAAAAGCTATGCAGAAATCTATAAATATATAAGTGGAAACATATAAGTATATATATATATATATATATACATACATATATAAATATCTAAGCTGATTTCGTAAACTATAAATTGCCAAAAAATGAAAAAGAAGGAAAAAATATTTGAAAACCGTGTGGTACATATAGTATTTTAACCACTTATTAAATTAAAGAGAATTGAATTAGAATTTATATTTATTTTAAAAATCATTGAAATTACATCAATGACAAACATTGAAAATTACTGAAATTTTAAATTGCTAATAAATGAAATTTACCTGGATGTTAAACACTTGTTAACGCAGATATAAAAATGTAGTATCAATTACTGAAGTCCACAGTTAAAATTTATATACGTTCGAATCAGTACAAAAGCTGCAAGCAAATGATTTGTGGGTGAGTTTTACTAAGAAGATAAACTTTATATATCTCACTTACTGCAAAATAATACTACTACTCAAAATTGAAACAGATAGTTTTAATAATTAAATAGAAAACTGTAAAATATAGGAATGGTACATGTATCGCCATCTGTCAATTGTTGAGTTAAACGCAACAACTTGCAGGTCGCAAATTCTACAATTTCCTTTACTCGCAACTAAAATAGTGGCATATCTCAAAAGGAATCTATAACAATAGTTTTTATTAGTTCTATACCACAGCTGATTTACTTTACAATTTGTAAATACATAACTAAAAATAGAACAGCCTTAATAAATAGTAAAACGTATTGTGAGACTAAATATATTACATCTTATAGGATATACTATATATAGTAATGAGAAAGGTAAGGAAAATAACCATATGTACTTACATGGTAAACAAACATATAAAAATTGAAATATAGGTATCTGATGTAAATAAATGTTTTTAGATAATTGACAATCCTTTCCTTAGATGCTGTAATAGAACGGAACAGAGATACATAATAGTGTAAAAAAATATGACTGAGTTCCTAAGATATAAAAATATGTACATAAAACAGTGTGAAATGATTTAGCAGTTATACAAGTAAAATTCTGCTAGTTGAAAACAGTTTCACTTACAAAAACTGGATCAAAATGTTACACACATCGTACTAAATATAAACAAAAATACTAGTTTTTATATAAAACTGTTAAATGGATATAGGCCATGTAACAAGCAGAGAGAAGAAACGCAAAATTTTTCCACAGGACTTCATTTAAAAATAAACGTTAACACGAAGCAAGTGTTGCTAAATCCATTACAATGGGCAAATTGATACAAAGGTACTAGGTAACTTAGCCTTTTAGTTTGAAATAATGTTATAAAAATAACAATGCGTTTTACAAAAACATTTAGTAAACTGGCATCTTGAAAGACATCTAATGACCTACTAGCTGTACCACCACGTTGGTATCATGTGATGAGGTCACATGGTACATAAGTCCCGGTCCTATTGGATGAATGCAAATACTGAGCTTTGCATCTAAGGAGGTCTTACAAATACAAAGTTTTGCATCTCAATCGAGATTTCAAACACAATTTCCAAAGCAAATACAATGTTTTGTGACTTACAGACTAGTTTATTATGTAATGCTCAAATGTAGAAGTGGGGTAGACAGAATAACTTCGGTTTTCAATTTTATGCAAATACCGAGTTTTGCATCTAGGGTACGTTCTTAACTGTATTAGAGGGTAACTTTGGTAATCATAACAAAAGTAATTTTCAGATGTAAATTTAAAAAATTGTATCCGAAAGTGCAATCTAAAATTTATTGGAATAATTTAGTAACATACCGTGTGTTAACAATATGGTTTGATTTATACAGTAACCAAATATGAGGGTTTTTCACGGAAATATTTCCCTATAATTTATTGTATTTTTTAAATTATTTTAGCCACACCTTGTATATATGTCTATTTATTTATTGTGGCGCCCCATTATTTTTTGAGACTGAGAAACACAAAAGTGATTGTTGGTCTTATTAAGACTACTGTGCTATTATAATAAAAAATGGAAGGAATTAGGATTAAGTACTTATAGCTCTTTTTATTTCTGCGAAACTTTCTCATAGCACCTCCATCACATTGCACAGATAAAACGAAAAGTTTTTGTCGAATAAATAAAACGAGCAAAATAAAAAGAGTAATGAATGGAGTTTTTATTTATGGAAAAAGTTATGGCTGTCTAAGACAGCTTCCAAAACAATTGATCTTTATAAAATTTACGTTAACGTAGTAGAGGGTGGAAAACTGCACTTTCAAATTTCTCGATGCGATGCAATTACACAGATCAATAAGAAGTTACGTTGATATATATGAAAAGTTGAATTTGTTCAAAGATTTATTCGTTTATTCGATGAATATGTTTTGAAAATTGTTCAAGTTTTTTTGTCTATATAGGGTATCCTGTAAGTAAGTGTACATAGAACAACTTCATCTAGATTGGATTAAAATATAGCGGCTTTACCTAGCTTGCATGTAAATGGTTTTCTTTGGCATCTACAGATAAGATTAATGGCGAACAACGGTGTACACTATTTGATTATTTTCGACCTAAACGCAAACTAATCGTTTTCAATTTTCTGATCTATAAATGTATGGATATAAGAAGTGCTCTAAGATCTTTGATATTGAAAATGTTAAATGTTTTTCATTCTCTAGAGTCCCAATACAGACAAAATTGTTTTATTAATAAACTCAATAAACTAAATTAATTTTTGCTATGAAACTCACATATTCATTCAATAACAAAATAACTAACACTGATACCAAACCAGAAATGATAGGAGGATAGCAAGAAATGCATGTTCTTGGGGGCCTTCATGGATACTGGTGAAACTGGATCCAATGAACCAAACATAAGTATATTATGCTCCATCGGTTTCATCGGATGAAATAAAGTAAAGATAATATTTGATCACAAGTGGTGCTATTGATCTTTCTATAAATCATCAAGATACCTTAGGTTGGCCCCATGCATAATCCAAGAAGCAGACCCTCGAATCTTATTTCATTTATGTGATGCTGTGCAGCAAGGATATAACAGTCGAAATATTCACTGTGGATGTCCAAGAACCTACCTAAATATATCCAATGTCATCATGCTTGAAGTTAGCAAAAATCGCCTTCGAAAGAAATTTTTCGAAACTGTAATGAAATCCGGAAATATTTTGCATGAACACATAAAAATGCAATCGGAAGATACTTTTGTGGAAGTACTATGAGAGTTTTTCGAATTTGCAACAAAAAAAATATTTTTCGAAACTACAGCAAAAATTTAATTATTGCAACAAATGACGTCCCACGGAGACCGATTTGTGGAACTATATCAAATTATGTCGCAAGGAGCGTATATTTAGCAACTACCTCAAAAACCGAAAGTTCTTTATTACGAATATTTTGTTTCGTGGGCGACGATTTTTTCGATCGTCATTTTCAAATTTCAGTCAATCGTTTCTGGCGGTAAATTTATATGTTTTTCATCGTACTTGTCTATACATGATTCCTCGGTGATTAGGAATCCATGTTGCTCTATTACCATCTACATAGTGCATGCCAATCTAACAGGACTTTGATTTGACGTACTGATCGAAAGCCGTCAGACGAGCAAGATGGAGACTGCGATTGGAACTAGGATCATTCATCCGGCATACAGATGGATCTAAGATGGCTAAAGGGATAGGAGTGGGCGAAGCATGCCCTAAACTTAAGCTATTGAGAACCCTCGGTAACACCCCAACCATCTTCCAGGAAGAAATTCATGCTATAAATTTGTGTGCGCAGGAATACCTAAATAAAGCCATTCGAAGGGTAAATATCTATATACTATCAGATAGCCAGGCATAGGCAGCATCAAAAGCTCTAAGGTCCTGCTACTTCGAATCTAAATTTGCCTGGGAATGTAGAAAATCCCTGAAGCAACTGGCCAAGAACAACAAGGTTGCTTTGATGTGGGTGCCAGGGCATGGAGTACAAGGTAATGAACTTGCTGACAGCCTTGCGAAAAAAGGAACTGAAGCACAATCCATCGGACCTGATCCGTTTTGTAGCCTAGCTAAGGACACGTAACATAGGAGATCCAGAAATGGGAAAAGGATCAGAAAAAGTCCTACTGGAGGAATACTTCAGGCCAAAAACAAGCGAAAAAATTTATAACTTATTCGTCAATGAATGCCACAAGGCTCCTCGAACTAGAAAAGTTCAAATTAAGGCA
Organism: Leptura quadrifasciata; assembly: GCA_963675555.1. Lineage (NCBI taxonomy): Eukaryota > Metazoa > Arthropoda > Insecta > Coleoptera > Cerambycidae > Leptura > Leptura quadrifasciata. The sequence continues at coordinate 80,509,880 of OY776674.1, read as the reverse complement.
GATAATATGCCTTCTGACTAGTCCTGCCCCTTGAGATATCATCTAAAGTATATGGGTCAGGCAGTAGACGCCAAATGCAGATATTGTGATACTGCAACTTGTGATACTGCAACTGAAACTGCGGAACATATATTTTGTAAATGCAATGTATTAATCCACACTAGGCTAAAGTTTATAGAACAGGAAGAATTAATGCCTGAAAACAAAGGGAAATTAGTCCACAGAAAAATCACAAGCTTTGTAAAATGACTTGGAATCCTGGGGAACAACTAGATGTAGGGTAAATCACAAAAGATCTTTTAGGTCGAAGTGAAGTAAGGCTACTCAGAGCCAAGCGATCCCTGAAACAATCTACAATTTGCAATCTATGTTCTGTATTTCGCCTGGGATTTGTTGTTTTAATCCATCCAATGTACGCACTTTTCCTAAATTATTCATTGTTACGCTCTGAATAAAACATCCGCATGATTTAACCTCTCTTGTGCATTACGCTTAAAAGAGTATACTTAAATAAACAGATACAATAGATGGTTGAAACCAAATAAGCCAGGACGAAATACAAAAATACAAAACAACACTAGACGTAATTAAAAATGTAATTAACAGTTTCGTTTTGGCATTTGTCAAACTGTTAATGGTGTACGGATCTTGTTTAATTTGGTACATCTCGGCGTTTTATAAAGAAAATCTTGTTTACAAAGAAATATATCACCCAATTTCTTTATAAAGGGGCTATTAATTTTTAGAACAAAACATAGGGTTTAATTTAAAAATTGATCGATGACGTCACAGATATGTGAAAGTACCATAATTTGATTTTTATTACGTACAGATAGAGCAATATAATATTATTAATTGGCGTGTTTCTGTATTTTTGCGCACACGTTACGAAAGTTACGAATTTTATGCGTTAATTTTGGAACGCACTGTATATCTCTCCTGTATATATCTAATTCATGTTTAATTCTATTTTGTTCTTGTTTAAATACCTATAACTAAAAATTTGGAAAATCATAATATGGACAAATAGTCAAAACATTTACTGACGGCAGATTAAAAATATTGAAAATTTTTGAATAAATTTTTGAAAAATAATTCAATATACTATTTTTAGCATGAGGAATAAGTTATTAACAAATACATTTTATGCGTTACATGCGTCATACCATACTCTACCAATATATCGTATTTTCTTATATTTTTGTGTTATTTCAGTTACCATTTGCAATAATATATTTCAGATCCATTTCATATAATCAATTTCTAATTGAAAGGTGATATAAAGAAACTATTTATCTTGTTAAGTAGAATAGATTTTGAGACCCGTCTCGCATTGATTTCAAACGAGAGCTTTCGTCAACCCTTTAATCAATATTTTTTCCTTTCCCTTTCTTTCTTCCGATGGATAATTACGACGTGATTTATTTCTTTTACCCCAGGGAAGTACGTAAAATGTAGAAACTTAATTTGTTTGAATTTCACCCTCTAAACAACAACTTCTTTAATTAAGCTACTGGCAAATTTCATTGAAATTGCTAAAACGTACTTACCTTAAGGAGTCAAATACTATTTTAAGTCTTTAATTAAAATACAATATATATCTGCCCTCTGATTCAGGAAGGTCTGTTGTAGACCAGTCTTTTTGAAAATCCTGATTTTCAATGATAACTTTAAAAACTCCTTCAGAAACCATTTCGATATAGAAAAAAATTAAGTTCTATCTACGCGACATTTTTTCATTTATGATTAATTTAGGAAATATCAACTACCATTAAAAAATTTATGCCATTTTGTTTTATAAACTTTCTCCAGTTTTGTATTTCTCTTGCCTATCCATACGCAAGGGACAGGAATAACCCCCAAATTGAAAGTGATTTTTTTTTTTTTTGGTATTAACATAATATAAAAACCATATGTGATGATATCTTAATGTTTCCAAATTATGGTCTCAGATCATTTGGTAACTTATATTTCTATATCAAGTTCGTTTTCAGCAACCGATAATTGTTTATACTTTATTTTTAGTCTACTAAAGTTTCGATTCATTTAAAAAATATATTCGGTTCATCGACCAAGCCTTGCGACAGCAGCAGTGGGTAATGAGAGAACACAAACGGATATATTTTGGTCGGTTGGTTCATTGTGTATAATTTATTGTTAGTTATGTATATTGCTCTTTTTGTTGAAGATATTTAGGTAAAATGATTTGATGTAAAAGGTAGAAAAAGCAAAAGATGAAATTTTAAAATAAATAACGGCTATTTTATAATAGAATTTAAAAAATTGGAAATTAAATTAAGAGGTTTAGATATAATGATAATAGATATAATAAGTGATTCTTGACATCGCACTCAAGTACCCAAAATGGAGCCCCCGTGTTCAGGGCTCCGCTACGATATGGTGAATCAAATGAGCTACATCTACGAGTTCATAACAGTTATACAATGACCATTCCCTACGACAGTGCCATCTGCCGCAGCTGAGACTCGAACTCAGGAGTGGTACAACAACCAGCCGTGTTGTCTCTCACCCAACCTCGTCCAATTCACTGCCACCAACTCGGTAACGCATGAAAAACGCCACTAAATAACCATACCCTAGCCAAGATTCAAACCCGGTACTCTTTGGTTGCAAACCTAATATGTAAGTGTTGAGCCACTGAGCCGGTAAAGAAAATCACGAATGTTGTCGTTCACGTCATCTACTTATGTACTTATTAGCGACATGCGATTTTTCTATCTTTGCAAATATAAAGCGTGAATAACAGAAAGTCACGTCTGCTAAGCAGAATATTACAAGTGTTGAGCATTCTGTCACTTCTATGTCAGCTCAGTAGCATGCGGTGGGTGAGAGACTGAATGTGGCAGCCAGAGACATGGCGGTGAAATTAAGCGAGTGCTTTAGTCAGGAAAAATGTAACAGACGTTACCTTTTAACTTTTGCAAGAAATCCATGAGATGAATTGAAAAATTAAATGCGGCAACGGATGTTAAAAATCCTTGTATCGCATGGTATTATTGTCCAACTATTTTCATCACAAAATACTTGTCTTTTACATGCGTTGATATGTCTATGCGTGCCATTCTATGTGACCTTGAGATGATTTGATTTGGAAATTAAAGGATGATGACGTGACAACATTCATGATTTGAACTGTATATGGCATTGAATTTCAATGAGACTTGAAATATGAGCCTGATGGTGCCTACTGAACAGGCAAAGTGGATCAGTTTCGCGAAACAAAGTCAGAACTGTATGACGTTCGATCGAAGTGAAATTTTACGTGGGTATACTAGGCGTTGAATATCATCATATGCAATAAAGAAATCTAAAAGGGCCTTTAACAATTTCAACTGAGCAAAGATTAAAAGTTAGCAAAAAATTAACCAAACAAGATCAGAAGAGAGAATATGCCCAAATATTTGCATATTACTCTTTTGAATTCATATCATTGGATTTGAACCTGATGATGACTACGAAGCGAACCAGTTCCATGGAAAAACCAGAATTTTAATTTCACGATGTGTGACCGCAGTAAAATTTTATGTTGTTCTGCTAAGCCTCAAATATGGTGCCGCAAGAATGTCAAAAGGGTTTTACCGTTCACTGATTTCAACCGAACAGAGGTCGAGATATATCAAAAAATTTACTAAACAAGTCAATACTTGACTACCTGATAATAATAATTTATTCATACATAAACAGACTATTACATTTATATTTTGCAATAAATAAATAAAACAATAAATGGATATATGAATACGAATAAACATAGAAGTGTCTGTGAGACACTTGTATGTGCACAAGATAATATGAACATATCTGTTGAGTATAAATAAAACAGAATCACTTAAGCGTATATAAATACCCGTGAATGTGATAAGTGCAGAATTTACATTATCATTAGATATGTTGTGAGCGACAGCTTTATTTATTTTTTATAATCATAATATTTATTATTATTTAATATATCTACGCATATATACATACATACATATACACACGCATTTATACACACATATATACACATACACACATATACAAACACATAAATAACATACATAAATATATATACGCACATACACACACATATATACTTAATTTATATTTAACAATGTAATCTTTCTAATTGCTTAGTAATCTTACGTATTCAGAATATATCCATTTCTTTATTTCAATTTTAATTCTATTTTTTTTATTTAAATTTCTAATAGATTCTGGTAACATATTATACAATTTTGTTGCAAGGTAACTAAAATTTTTTTTTTCCGAGGCTTTTTGTAATTTTTTTAATTTTTAGATTCCCTTTTTTCTTATTTCTAGTATTATATGCATGTGAAATAACGTTATTCTCATGTCTTTTATTAAATTGATGGATTAGTATACTATAACAAAAAACCCGCCTGACATCAAATAGTTTGCTTTCATTATATAGAGCATCTGTGGGGTATAACATACTTCTATTAAAAATGATTTTGATTATCCTTTTCTGAATATTTTCTAAAGGTTTCATATATGTGATACCTACTCCACCCCAACCAATTATACCATATCTTATGATTGACTCAACCAATGCTTTATAGAGAACTATCAATTGTTCAAGTTTTGGTATGTCTTTTAAGTTGCTTAAATTTATATATTTAGTTTATTTACTACTGAGTGTATATGATGGTCCCATTTTAAATTTCCATCTATTATGATTCCTAAATATTTAATTTTTTCAGTTGGTTTAATTTCTATTACTTCTTGATCCTGTATTTGTCTTTTTTGAAATAAGGGCCTATTTCTGTTTTGAGATGATAAAGGTAAATAATGAGTTTTTTTATAATTGACAGTGAGCTTTTTGCTGTCAAATCTGTTTTTGATAGTTTTTAAGTCCATTTCCACTACTTCTTTTAGTAGTGTCCAGGATTCAGAGGTGTAAAAGATTGCTGTATCATCTGCAAAAGATATGATGGAACCCAATAAGTTTAAGGTGAGCACATCATTTAAGTAAATAGTAAATAGTATGGGTCCTAAAACAGTTCCCTGTGGCACTCCAAATTCTACAATTTTATACTGGCTAATTATATTATCGATTTTTACATACTGTTTCCTATCCTTCAAATAGCTTTTTAGCAATTCTAGCATGACACCTCTGAATCCCAATTTTTCAAGTATATTTAGTAGTTGCGGGTGCGAGACGGTATCAAACGCTTTAGCGAGATCTAGAAATACACATAAGGAGGGCTTTGACCGATGTACTGCGTTATACATAAGTGTTGTAAGTTTTTCAATAGCATCATTAGTCGATTTTTTTTCTTGGAAACCAAATTGCATATCTGATATTAAGTTATATTTTTTTAAATATGCATTCATTCTATTTTTTATTAATTTTTCTAATATTTTATTAAAGTTAGTTACAAGTGATATTGGCCTGTAATTTTCGAGTAAAGTTTTATCCCCACCCTTATGTATAGGAGTTATAACGGCTTCTTTAAATTCTGATGGATAAATGCCAGTATGAAAGATTTTATTGTATATGTAGACTAATGGTGTTAAAAGGTAGTCTTGGTTTTCTTTAATAAATTCAGACCTGATGCCGTCAATGCCTGGTGAATTATTTGATTTTAATTCACTTATGCAGGATTTTATTTCAAGTTCATTGGTATAATTAAGAAAAAATGACTGTTCAACATTTTGTGGGACATATGGTGGATAGTATTTAATTTTTTCTGTTATTTTCCTGCCAATACTAGCGTAGTACTGGTTGAATTCATTTGCCATATGTAGTTTATCTACGATTTGTGTGCCATTTTTTTGAATATATTTTATGTCCGATTTGTCCTTATCTCTAATATTTGTTAGAACCTTCACCCCATCCCATAAGTTTTTAGTCGTAACTTTATCTTTATATATTAGATTTTTCATGTAGTTGTTTTTAGCCTTTTTTACTACTGTTTATTTTATTGCGATAATTAAGATATTGTGTTTTCATATTATTATCATTCGGATTTCTTACTGTTTGTTGGTAAAGACTGTCACGCTTATTAATTTACTCTATAATGCCAGTTGTGATCCAAGGTTTTCTTTTTTTACTTGAGTTTTTAAATGTTTTTTTTTTGTGGAGCATTATTCTAGTATAGTTTGAATTTTTTGTAGAAATATTTTTACACATATATCAGGATCATTGCATTCAAATAATTCAAACCATGATTCATTTTGTAAGAGATATCTAACCCTTTCTTTATTAACTACTGTATATTGTTTTTCGACACTATTCGTCTTAACCCTTAGGTGATTCATTTTATATGTAATTACATAATGGTCACTTATCTGTGTTTTTATTATGGTAGCAATATCTGTTAATTCATTTGGAAGACGTTTTTTAATAAATATATGATCTAAGCATGATTTTGACATATTTTGTTCTCTTGTGTAATTATTTATTTGAGATACAAATCCACATTCACTTAGTAGATCCAAATATTCTTCGACATATATTTCATTCGATAGTATGTCGATATTTATATCGCCAACTAATATTGCGTAACTAGATTGTTTTAGACCGTCCAAATACATCTTTAAATTTGAGTTAAATTCATTGGGGCAAGTATTAGGGGATCTATATATGGCTATTAAAGTAATTGTATGTCCATCGATTTTAATTATTAATTCTATTGCCGAAATATAACCTAGGTGTATAATTTTATGTTGGTATTGGTATTGTTTTTTTATATATACAATGACACCATAATTTTTATTAATGTTTCCATAATTATGTCATAAATCATACCCTTCTAGCTGAAAAAAAGATAGATCTGCTATTTGGAATGTTTCACTAAATATCAGACAATCAAAATCACTTTTAAACTGAGATAGAAAAACAACAAATTGATCGAAATTTTTTGACATACTTCTGATATTATTATGTATGGCTGAAAATCCATTTTCTATTTTACATTCATTTAACCTGATGATACAGAATAGACGAAGTGAATGAGATCCGTGAAAACACTACGAAAAGAAGCCCTAAATATCATGCCACCACCAAGTCAATTACGCTTGAGAATATCTCAAACGTCATGCGGTATATATGATATCCAGAAACATTCCTGAGAAAAGAAAAACTACACATTCTAGACGCAAAAATTATCCAAAAATTTTCCTAATGGAGCTACAACTCTATAAAGATAGAACCTTGTTATTAATTCTTTTAAATATCTTTAAAACTCTTTCATCTAAACAGATACAACTTGGCAAATTTATTAACCTAAAAATTCAGGCGCGGTTAGTACTTAGGTGGGTGCCCACTCGACCGGGTCCTCGCCTCACATCTTTCAGCGGCTATGCAATCTTAGGCGAGGATTGTGTAGTAGATATACGCTCCTTCGAAGGGGATGTAAAGCCACCGGTCCTTTGTCTATTAAATGTTATAGAAGTAAAGGATCCTACTGATTAGTGGTAGGTGTTAGGCCTCAATAGTGGAAATAGGCAGATGTTAAATAAATGTTAAAAGAAACTTGAAAATGATCCGCCGCATTGTTTGCTGTAAACAAGATTTTTATGTTGCCTTAATAAGTGCTTCACTTGGGGAAGGGGCTAACAGACATTTTGAATCATATTTTTCTTATTTCTTTTTTGTATTTATGATGTCAGATTTAATAACTGAGTTTTTTTTAACAATAAAGTACTCTTGTTTGTTATCGCTATGAAGCACCATTTCGAGAAAAATGTATTTAACTTATTTTGTAGTATTGATAGTTTGTAAGGGCCATATATGTGACATAATTAAATAAAAATATTATTATGATCAAAACGACAGACATTTTTTAATAATCATTTGAGATTAAATAAATATCTAGCCTATAGTAACGGTCACTCATTTATTTTGATTTTATGTATGTTAGGGTCTATTTTAGGATATAAGTATAAAGGAACAATAAAATTTGCTAGAAAGAGCACCAAAATAAAAAACATCAACTCAGTAAAGGATAATGAATAAAGTTTGTCATTTATTTATACATTTTATTAACCATACTCTATATTCATTTCAAACTAGCAACTAATAAATCACTTCTCGGTAAATACGAAACAAAATTAAAACGTCTCTTGTATTAAGCGGAAACTCAAGGTATCTCAACAAAAGTTACGAAAACTAATCTTAACTTGAACCAAAAGGAATAAAATTTATTTCTGTGATGTTTGGCAGCGTGCTAGAATCGTAATATAGTACAAAAAGGAAACAAACGTAGAGCAATAAAATTTGTGGTTGATTTTGTTGTCATCGATTCCTGCTTACTCGAGCAATTTGATTTAGCTTCGAAAAGAAACAATCAAGACTCTTATATCTCATGAGGTATATCAGAATCGAGAGGATCTATTTATTTTAACCGGTCGTTCGGTTTTTGATAGTTTTGTTACTTTCTTAGAAATAAAATCGTGTTACATTTTGCTACATACGAAAAATGTTGAAATAAACATAGTTTCAAGTTGACGTAATAATATACTAGCTTGAGTGTAAGAATCCGCAAGTTAATTTAATTATACAGTGTGTTGCATCATAAGAAAGACTTAATAGGAGTTAGAGAAAATCATGATAATCAGAATCGCGAAAAGTGTCAGCGATAGTGGTTTGTATGGATATCATTTATCGATCTGGTGTCGTGAGAGTGAATGTTACTTTCAAATTTACTTTTGTTGTCATATACGAAAGTATCGACCTCTAGAATTAATATGGATGCTAATGTCAGGATATTATTTTCTATGAAAGTTGGCCTACATGAGTCTAGAGGGCCGATGGAGATAATTAATCGAATAATCCATTTCTGTTGGATAAAAATCCTATCTGATGTAGTAGTAGATCCCCAGAGAATCACAAGGTATTTAAGGTGACTATAGGCAAGACTGTAGTATACATTGAGCAACTGAGCTTGAGAGAGAATATTTTTTAAATGTATAATTGCAAAAAAGCTGAATTTAATTTATTACTTACTACACTGATGTGGTCCTTCCAATTTAATTTTTCATCAATCACAATATCTAGTAATTTAATATTTGAAGATTTTTGTAGCTTAAAGTCATTTATTTGAAGTTTTGACAACTTTTTACGCCTACAAATATGTAAATATGTTTTGTCTGAAATGTAACATGATGTGTAATTGAAAATATTTAGAATAGTATGTCTTGCTCTAAGTATGCAAATCAAAAATCAAGATACACATGTGATGATTGTTACACAACTATGTGCAATGAATGCTTGACGCTGACAACAACTGAAGAGCGGTGTATGAATTTATCAAAGAGGAAATTAAAATTTCTATGCCCTGACTGAGGTAAACATAGTAGGCTCCATAGAATCTAATGAAGTCAACAAAAATTTGAGAGTTGAAAATCAAGCATTGCCCAAACAGATCTTGGAAGTAACCAATATCAACATTTCGCTACAACCTTTAAATGAAAAAAGTAACTTGATGGATGAAATACAGAGAAACATTACAAGTACCATAAAAGACCAAATAAGAACGGAAGTATCTCAGATAAGACAGGAGATAATTGATCTTAAAGAAAGTAATAAAGATATGATAAGACTTATCACTGCAGCTCCCCTACATATTACCAAGGAAACAACCTCATTCTCAGACATACTTAAACGACCCAGTACAATACAAATCAACAAGTACTCAAAAAAACCCAGTCCTCTAGTTACTGAACAACATGCAGCTAATGAAATAAGACAACCAAAACACGTCGTTGTTGAAGAGCAAGTTGATGATGGATTTCAAGTAGCTAGAAGAAGACCTAGCTCTTCCGGCGTAGAGGCTAAAATTGCACAGTCATCCGCATACTGGAGATCACAAATGAATCGTGTACGTGTCTTCGTGAAAGCTCTAAAGCGCCCTATGTTAAAGAGACCGCCATCAAAACGGTATCTGAGACCTATTCCTCTGACTGTCAGTTTGTTGTTAACAATAATTGTTAGAGCAGTGGTAAACAAATTAAAGAGTAGGGGTGCCAGGACACATCCCTGCCTAACTCCAGTGAGGGTTTGGAAAGGTTCGGTTGCCTCATTATTATACATAACCTGGGCGTTGTTGTTTGTATGTAGACTGCGACATACTTCCACAAATTTTCTAGGGATACCTAAGCGGAACATAATTTTCCAGAGTACTTCCCTGTCCACCGAGTCAAACGCCTTGGTTAAATGAATGAAGGCCATGTGAATTTCTCCTTGATGTTCGAGTGCTTTTTCTTGAAGCTGTTTAAGTGTGAAGATTAAATCCGATGTGCCTCGGTTTGGTCTAAAGCCACTCTGTGTTTCAGGAAGTAACTTTTCCATAAGAGGTGTTAGCCTATTTGCCATCGCTTTAGTGAGTATCTTCCCTCCAACAGCCAGGAGAGCTACACCCCTGTAATTTCCACAGTCCGCAGCGCTCCCTTTGTTTTTGAAGAGGTTGATTAAAAGTGTATCACGAAACTACTGCGGAGCTTGACGACTTTCCCACACGACATACATAGGTAGGGTATGAGCTCTGACGACACAGCTTTAAAGATCTCAGCTGGGAGTGAGTCGGCGCCGGGAGATTTCTTATTTTTTAGCTGCCCAATGGCGGTTAAGATCTCTTCCGTTGTTAGTGGTTTATCTAAGTCTTCGAAGGTGTCATATTGGGGGATAAGATTTATAATATCGTGATCGGCTTGACTTTGCTGGTTAAGAATGTTAGAGTAGTGTTGTTTCCATCGGGCTCTTATTTCCTGGTCTTCTTTGAGGAGAATTCCATTTAAATCTTTAATAGGGCACATATTTTTCCGACTGGGGCCGTACACTTGTTTTACTCCTTGAAATAAATTCCTGTAGTCGTGTGAATCGGCGTACATTTGAATTTCTCTGGCCTTGCTTGCCCACCACTCGTTCTTTATTCTTCTGATTTCGCGTTGCGTTTCATACTTAGATTGGGTAAAAGCTTCTGCTTTTGATGAGTCATTTGGGTGGTTGATAGCGTTTTGGAAGGCAGTATGTTTGCGGTTAAGAAGTTCTTGTATAAAAGCTTCATTATCATTGAACCAGTCCTCCTGTTTTTTACTTGCTGCAGTGCCAAGAATTTCCTCACTCGCACTTTTTAAACTGTCTTTAATTTGTGTCCAGGTAGCAGCGACATCTACAGAATTGGTTTCTTCTAGTGCACTCAAATTCTCTTGAACTTTTTGCTTTAGCTGTTCGACGGTTTGTTGGTCACGCAATTTACTAATACAAAGACGGAGTCTACGTTTTACTTGAGTTCTTCGGTGTTTGGGTCTCATAACAATTTTCATTTTAGAGACAACAGGACGATGATCGGTCCAACATTCGCTATCAATGCGCGCCTTTGTAATTTGGACGTCCTTGAGATGCTTCCTACGTACGATAACATAGTCCAGTAGATGCCAGTGACCTGATCTGGGGTGACGTCAGGTGCCTTTAAATTTATTCTTTTGTCGGAAAATGGTGTTTGTTATAACTAGATCATGTTCGGCGCATTTGGTTAGGAGTAGTTGACCGTTGAGCGTTCATGTTGCCCAAACCTTTCTTGCCTATGATGCCTGGCCAGGTGTCTGCATCTCTCCCTACTCTAGCGTTAAAATCGCCAAGAATAACGAGTCGTTCCGTTTTAGGTATTCTGCAGAGGGTTTCTTCCAGCTGTTGATAGAAGCTTTCCTTGGTTTCGTGACTTGCATCCAGAGTGGGAGCGGAGCGTAGGCGCTTATTAGATTTACCGCGTTGCCATCTGATAGCTCATAGCGTAGCAGCATTAGACGCTCGGATAGGCCTTGTGGTACTTGTGTTAAGTTGGATACAAGTTGATTCCGAACGGCAAATCCTACTCCATGTTGTCTTCTTGAATTGGTGGGAAGACCTTTCCAATAGAAGGTGTAGTACTTTTCTGTAAGAGAGCCTTCCTCCAAAAATCGAGTTTCGCTGAGAGCTGCAACGTCAACATTGAGTCGGTGAAGTTCTCTATCTCTATTAGAGCAGTTCTTCTTTCAGGCCGATCGGTGCGTGTGCTGTCGTTCAAAGTACGAACATTCCAAGCGCCGTAGATGAAAGAATTAGTTTTGTTGGATTTAACTTGTCGGTGTTTTTTCGACATTCGATGAGGTGTCCCTGTGGGCACCCTCCCCCGGAGATCCGATCGGGAGGGTATTTTACCTCCGGATGATTTTGTCCCACTTGAACGCTCCATCATTTTTTAAAGCCTTAATCGACTGAAAACGAAGCTGCATTTCAAGTTTTAACTGGAGCAGGTATGCAACTGACCAGCTCGGTTGCGGAAGGCGAGTGGTGTGGTCCCATGGCACAGAAGGAGACTGCGACGATGGGGTAACCAAACGATTCCAAAAGCAACCTTTGTGTGCGGTGGGTTATTTTTACCGCACTCTTCGTGAGAAGGTGGATGTGCTCACGGCAAAAGGTAAGGGTTATTCCGCCCTTACTCGGTCGTTAGAGCCTCGTTAGTGAAAACAGGGTGCACCAAGTTCAAATTGAACTCATCGCGAAGGTGAGGTTAACAGTTGAGTAGGAGAGGCTATAACTTGCGCTTCACTACCCCATTACACTCCGATTATTCGAATTCGATTATACCACTATTGAGAACTACAAATTAGTGAATCATTATTCCCGTTCAAACTTGTAGAGAGGAGGAGTATGTATCTTTGCTAAAAAGGAAATTGACATATTTCCATGGTAATATCACCGCTGCTTAGAAAAACGTTTTGAAATCTGTATAGGTGTAGTTCAATCTGTAGAACATAAAATCTATGTAATTGTTATTTATAGGACGCCTGATAGTGACCTTATAAAACTCATCCACAGATTGGAGTTAATGCTTTATAAAATTTATAACAAAAGTTATTTATATATTATATGTGGCGATATAAACATAAATTTTTTTGAAAATAGTTTTTACAATGTCTTCTGAATTTACTCGCATCTTGTAATAATATAATATTATTACATTATCTTGAGGAGGCCACAAGAATAACTAAGTATAGTAGTACGTGCATTGATAATATTTTTTATAATTGTTCAATAATGGTTGTCAGTGTCCACGATTCATATTTATCAGACCACACAAATCAGGTTTGTACGTTTCTTTTAGCATGAATCAAAATAGACACCCTCATTACATATATAAGAGGAATTTGAATAGTAGCAATATTCAAACTTTTCAAAACATTTTGTATCAAGAAAATTGGAGGGAAATGTACATGGTTCATAGTTTTAATGATAAATTTTTTACATTTTACGAAACACTAACATATCTTTATAATTGGGCTTTTGCTATTACCAAAATAAAAATAAAAAATTCAAAAAAATAGTTCACGCCTCAAATCAAGACTCTCCATGACCAACTGTACGAGATGGAGAAGCTTAAAAAAGAATTAAATAATCCAGTTTATACTGATAGATGATACAATGAATTCAGAGTAATATATAAAAATGAAATAAAACACTTCAAAACAAAAACAAATAATGAGCGAATAGCCCAATCAGACAACATTATGCGTGAGAGTTGGGAAATAATTAATGAATATAAGCATAGTTCTAAAACAAATTCTTCTATAAATTAACAAAGAATGGTGAACGAACTACTGATTCGGTAGACGTTGCCAATGAATTTAGAACATTGTTCTGTAGCCTAACAGAATTATGCCGTAAACCTAACATCAACAATTGTACAATAATACAATGCACACAGTTTGTATCTAGCACCAACAACTCCAAACGAGATCGAAGATATAATAAGCAAAAACACATTAAAGTCTGCAGCAGGGGTTGACGATGTTCATGGCAAGGCAATAAAATCAGTAAAAACTTTATACCGGAACCCTTGTCCTATATTATAAATGAATCGAATGGGGGTGTGTAATGGGGTAGTGAAGCGCAAGTTATAGCCTCTCCTACTCAATTGTTAACCTCACCTTCGCGATGAGTTCAATTTGAACTTGGTGCACCCTGTTTTCACTAACGAGGCTCTAACGACCGAGTAAGGGCGGAATAACCCTTACCTTTTGCCGTGAGCACATCCACCTTGTCACGAAGAGTGCGGTAAAAATAACCCACCGCACACAAAGGTTGCTTTTGGAATCGTTTGGTTACCCCATCGTCGCAGTCTCCTTCTGTGCCATGGGACCACACCACTCGCCTTCCGCAACGGAGCTGGTCAGTTGCATACCTGCTCCAGCTAAAACTTCAAATGCAGCTTCGTTTTCAGTCGATTAAGGCTTTAAAAATTATGGAGCGTTCAAGTGGGACAAAATCATCCGGAGGTAAAATACCCTCCCGATCGGATCTCCGGGGGAGGGTGCCCACAGGGACACCTCATCGAATGTCGAAAAAACACCGACAAGTTAAATCCAACAAAACGAATTCTTTCATCCACGGCGCTTGGAATGTTCGTACTTTGAACGACAGCACTCGCACCGATCGACCTGAAAGAAGAACTGCTCTAATAGATAGAGAACTTCACCGACTCAATGTTGACGTTGCAGCTCTCAGCGAAACTCGATTTTTGGAGGAAGGCTCTCTCACAGAAAAGTACTACACCTTCTATTGGAAAGGTCTTCCCACCAATTCAAGAAGACAACATGGAGTAGGATTTGCCGTTCGGAATCAACTTGTATCCAACTTAACACAAGTACCACAAGGCCTATCCGAGCGTCTAATGCTGCTACGCTATGAGCTATCAGATGGCAACGCGGTAAATCTAATAAGCGCCTACGCTCCCACTCTGGATGCAAGTCACGAAATCAAGGAAAGCTTCTATCAACAGCTGGAAGAAACCCTCTGTAGAATACCTAAAACGGAACGACTCGTTATTCTTGGCGATTTTAACGCTAGAGTAGGGAGAGATGCAGACACCTGGCCAGGCATCATAGGCAAGAACGGTTTGGGCAACATGAACGCTAACGGTCAACTACTCCTAACTAAATGCGCCGAACATGATCTAGTTATAACAAACACCATTTTCCGACAAAAGGATAAATTTAAAGGCACCTGGCATCACCCCAGATCAGGTCACTGGCATCTACTGGACTATGTTATCGTACGTAGGAAGCATCTCAAGGACGCCCAAATTACAAAGGCGCGCATTGATAGCGAATGTTGGACCGATCATCGTCCTGTTGTCTCTAAAATGAAAATTGTTATGAGACACCCAAACACCGAAGAACTCAAGTAAAACGTAGACCCCGTCTCTGTATTAGTAAATTGCGTGACCAACAAACCGTCGAACAGCTAAAGCAAAAAGTTCAAGAGAATTTGGGTGCACTAGAAGAAACCAATTCTGTAGATGTCGCTGCTACCTGGACACAAATTAAAGACAGTTTAAAAAGTGCGAGTGAGGAAATTCTTGGCACTGTAGCAAGAAAAAAACAGGAGGACTGGTTCAATGATAATGAAGCTTTTATACAAGAACTTCTTGACCGCAAACATATTGCCTTCCAAAACGCTATCAACCACCCCAACGACTCATCAAAAGCAGAAGCTTTTACCCAATCTAAGTATGAAACGCAACGCGAAATCAGAAGAATAAAGAACGAGTGGTGGGCAAGCAAGGCCAGAAAAATTCAAAGGTACGTCGATTCACACGACTACAGGAATTTCTTTCAAGGAGTAAAAGCAGTGTACGGCCCCAGTCGGAAAAATATGTGCCCTATTAAAGATTTAAATGGAAATCTCCTCAAAGAAGGCCAGGAAATAAGAGCCCGATGGAAAGAACACTACTCTAACATTCTTAACCAGCAAAGTCAAGCCGATCACGATATTATAAATCTTATCCCTCAATACGACACCTTCGAAGACTTAGATAAGCCACTAACAACGGAAGAGATCTTAACCGCCATTGGGCAGCTAAAAAATAACAAATCTCCCGGCGCCGACTCACTCCCAGCTGAGATCTTTAAAGCTGTGTCGTCAGAGCTCATACCCTACCTCAAAAAACTGTTTGATGTCATGTGGGAAAGTGGTTAAGCTCCGCAGGAGTTTCGTGATACACTTTTAATCAACATCTTCAAAAACAAAGGCAGCGCTGCGGACTGTGGAAATTACAGGGGTATAGCTCTCCTGGCTGTTGGAGGGAAGATACTCACTAAAGCGATGGCAAATAGGCTAACACCTGTTATGGAAAAGTTACTTCCTGAAACACAGAGTGGCTTTAGACCAAACCGAGGCACATCGGATTTAATCTTCACACTTAAGCAGCTTCAAGAAAAAGCACTCGAACATCAAGGAGAAATTCACATGGCCTTCATTGATTTAACCAAGGCGTTTGACTCGGTGGACAGGGAAGTGCTCTGGAAAATTATGTTCCGCTTAGGTATCCCTAGAAAATTTGTGGAAGTATGTCGCAGTCTACATACAAACAACAACGCCCAGGTTATGTATAATAATGAGGCAACCGAACCTTTCCAAACCCTCACTGGAGTTAGGCAGGGATGTGTCCTGGCACCCCTACTCTTTAATTTGTTTACCACTGCTCTAACAATTATTGTTGACAACAAACTGACAGTCAGAGGAATAGGTCTCAGATACCGTTTTGATGGCGGTCCCTTTAACATAGGGTGCTTTAGAGCTTTCACGAAGACACGCACACGATTCATTTGTAATCTCCAGTATGCGGATGACTGTGCACTTTTAGCCTCTACGCCGGAAGAGCTATGATTCCTTGGGACTAAGACTAAGATTATGTCAACTCCTCATCAAGTGAACCAAATAGACATTACACTTAACGGAAATTCTCTTGAAGTGCTGGATCAGTTCAATTACTTAGGCAACGTTGTTAATGACAAAGCAAACATGGACAGCGAGATTCGCAATAGAATTAACGCTGCATCTAGAGCACTCTGGGGTCTTAGAGAGAGAGTATTTGACAACCACGACCTTGCTTTGTCAACGAAAATGGCTGTCTACAGAGCAGTTGTCATTCCAACACTGCTATATGGATGTGAAAGCTGGGTCACTTACCGTCGTCATGTGAAAGAATTAGAACGTTTTCAGCAAAGACACCTCAGAAGTATGATGAAAATCCGTTGGTTCCATCACATATCAAACGTGGAAGTACTCAGGAGAGCAAACAGCCTTCCAATTGAGGTGCTTATTTCAAGAGCACGCCTAAGATGGGCAGGTCACGTTCATCGTATGCATGATAACCGCCTTCCTAAATGTACACTTTATGGTGAATTGCTAAGCGGTAGAAGAAGGCGTGGCGGTCAACGAAAGAGGTTCAAAGACGCTCTCCATGAAAATCTAAAATCCTGCGGTATTGCAGACGAGCAATGGGAACAACTTGCAGCGGACAGAACCGAATGGCGAGGGGTTGTGGCCAGCTATCATGGAAATGTTGCTGCAAGAAGGCCGAATCCAAGACCTAACCAGGTCTATGTTTGTCCTGACTGCGGTCGACATGTGCTCTCCCGAATTGGCCTCTATAGCCATAGTCGTGTGCACCGTAGATGAATGGGAATTACAATAAACTACACTTGTTACTTGTGTTTTATTGTACACAATTTATCGCCTGTAACATGTTTATACTCGGACTCGAGTAACGGCTAATAATTATAAATGAATCGTTTAGCACAGGTATATATCCAGACTCGTTAAAAATTTCTAAGTGTATATCACTTTATAAAAATAAGGGCTCAAGAGAGAACATCACTAATTATAGATCAATACATCTTCTAAGTCAGATCGCAAAGATTATTGAGTCAGCATACGCAAATCGATTTACAAACTTTCTTGCAAAATATAATTTAATAAATCCCGCTTAACATGGTTTCAAAACTGAAAGATCTAGCAACACAGCTATATTTGATCTCTTATACACAATTTGTGAGGCTCTCAATGATAAAACACATATATATATTGCCCTATATTATGATTCCGTTGATCATCACTTACTACTGCATCAATTATATGGTGTCGGTGTACGAGGGGTTGCTCTATACTCAGTTGTTTCATATTTACAAAATAGGACTGTATTTGTAAGTGCTGGAAAGCTCAGTCAAATATAAAAAATAGTGAACTAGGTACCACAAGGATCTATTTGGATCCTTTATTTTTTATAATATTATACAATATATATACGAGCTGTTCAGGAAATTAAATTTCTTGGGATATATATCGACCAAAAACTCACATGGGAGGCACATATAAATAGTACCTGCTCAAAGCCTAGTAATATATCTTACATAATCAGAACACTTAGAGATGCAGTCTCAAATAATATTTTGAAACATTATATTATGAGCTTGTGCAATCAACTCTCCAATATGGTCTACTTTTCTGGGGCCCATGAAGCTACCAAGAACAAGTATTTATAATGCAAAAGAAGATAGTACGATGTATGGTTGGAGCTCATCTTTCTCCCAGATGTAACACGATTTTTAGAAACTTAGAAATTTTGACATTATCATGTCTAGAATTTTCTCAACTAATTATGTATATTAGATCTAAGGGACAGCGATTCTTAAGAAACACCATCCTCATCATACACGTAATAAACATTTAATATATCATCTATTCTCTAGGCTCAACATGGATAAAAAAATTTCCCACGTACATCGACATAAAATACTATAATAAAATAAACTTCTTTGTACTAACTGACAGTATCAATGTTTGTAAATATAAATTAAACCGATTTCTGACAGAAAATGCATTTTATTCTGTGTATGAATTCTTAAATTCTTAACCATTAAATATTTTAATATTTTAACTTTTTTATACTAATTGAAGTTTTTATAAAAATTCTGTATTTATTTATTTATTTATTTATTTACATACACAAACCCAACAGAATTTACATTCCATTTACAGGGACGGAAACTAACATACATATATATTATCAAAACTATAATATATAATAATGTATATAATAATAATAATATAATATATAATATAATAATATATATATAATAATAATATATAGAAATTAAAACTAGAATACACGTTAGTGTTATATATTATGGCTTACTATAACCTAAATCTTAATACTAATATAATTATCGCAAAATTCTATAAATGAATTTGGTGAACATATGACTTAATGATTATGATTTAATATATACATATTTATCTATACACGCACATATACAATTATACACAATAATAAAGGAAAAGTGATTAGGGAAAAACATTAAATAAGAAAAAAGAAACAAACAAAAACTGTTAATCTAAGAGAATCTTGACTTAATTTGACTTAATCTAGTGTTAAAAATGTCGACATCATGTGCAATAATTTCGTAGCTACGACAGATACGATATAGTGGTGAAAACATTAAAGCATTTGTGTGTGTATTAGAAAAGTAAAACAAGGATGTAGATCTGGTTGACCTGGTAGGTGCTCTAAAGTTGATTTGTTCAAGTAATTGCGGACAGTCGATCATGTTGTTTAGAAGTTTGTATAAAAGTATAACACTTTGCATCTCTCTCCGCTGCTTCATAGAATTGTATGAAAAACGATTCAGTAGTAATGAGTGATCATAACCTATAGGGGGATATTGATGATCGTTTGTAAATGCCAGGAATTTTAAGAAACGTCTTTGAATGCCTTCAATATTGTTAATATGTACGTCGTAGTGGGGGTTCCATATCACGCTCGCGTATTCTAGTCGGGGTCGCACCAAGGTATTATATAGAGTTTTTATGGTACGCGTGTTTTGAAAGTCTCGAGCATTTCGTATGAGCAACCCTAACATTTTAAAAGATGATGTCACTGTGTTGCTTATGTGTCCTCTAAAAGAAAGATGTGAGTCAAATGTTACTCCTAGATCTTTAAAGCTATCATGACGTGTCAGATTTGCCTTATTAATAGTATACTGATATTCTATTTTATTTAATTTCCTCGTACACGAGACTACATTGCATTTATTTATGTTCAGAGACAATCTGAATTTGTTACACCACTCGTGAATTGTGCTTAAGTCTGTCTGCAGCTTTTCGCAGTCTGATTCGTCGTTGATCTTATAGTATATCTTCAAGTCGTCAGCATATAAGAGAGATTTACAACTGATATCGATGACGATATCGTTAATGAAAATGATAAACAGTAAAGGGCCTAAGACCGATCCTTGTGGAACTCCTGATTGAGATATAAATTCGATAGACCTATGACCATGATATTGTACAAACTGACTTCTATTAATCAGATATGATTCAAAAAAAGTTATTAGACCAAGGTTAAAACCAAACGAGACTAATTTCGTTAGCAAAACACCATGGTCCAACCTATCAAAGGCCTTAGAGAAGTCCATATATATAACATCGACTTGTCCACCGTCATCCATAACTTCAGCTAGGTATTGTGTTATACAAAGTAGGTTTGTTGTTGTCGATCGTTGAGAGACAAAAC
Source organism: Leptura quadrifasciata (assembly GCA_963675555.1). Lineage (NCBI taxonomy): Eukaryota > Metazoa > Arthropoda > Insecta > Coleoptera > Cerambycidae > Leptura > Leptura quadrifasciata. The sequence continues at coordinate 80,489,514 of OY776674.1, read as the reverse complement.
CATATTGGTTGTTGCATATACGTTGATGAATCTGGGGATAAAGTGCAGTATGCATGACGATTTCAAATACTTTGCCAAAGTTATTTATGATTGTAATAGGGCGGTAATTTTCTATATCAGATTTGTTGCCTTTTTTGTGTATGGGACAAATTTTAGATGCTTTCCATTTATCAGGATATGCACAAGTTTGTAAGGATAGGTTAAAAATATGTGCCAGCGGTGCAGCCAATATACATGTATTGTACCTGTTTCTCCTTTTTGGTTATAACTAGTCAAATAAGTGATAATGTAATATTGCCGCTTTATGATGAATAAATTATTATTATTTATTATTGTTGTTGGCGTCTAGTCTGAAATAATATATACGGGTTTTCGGAAAATTCAGTATTAGTCTGTTTTGATTACATCATTCAGAGAATGGTGTTAAGAGTTTTGATGACATGTTTTCTAGAGTTTCGGGTGTTTCTGCTGATATTTTAATAGAAACATCATCGGCATACATAACTAATTTAAAATTAGCGTTGTTTGAAAGTTGGTGTTGTTCTAGGTCATTAACAAATAACATAAATAATAATGGTGACAAGACGGCTCCTTGAGGGACACCAATATTTACATTTTGCTCTATAGAAAAATATTATCCTAATTTTGCTATTAACTTTCTGTCACTTACAAATTAGAAAATCCACTCATTTAGATTCGCCCGAATACCAAGCGGGTCTAATTTTTCTTGTAAATATATATGGTCTATCGAATCAAATGCTCTGGATATGTCAGAATACACCCAAATAATAATGATTTTTATCTAGAGACTCGTATATAGATTGTATTAAGTCGAATGCTGCAGTACAATTTGAGTGCTGGGGTCTAAAGCCGTGTTGGTTTTTACTCAGGAGGTTGTACTTGTTCAAATAATTGCATATCCTATAGTGTATTATTTTTTCAAAAATTTTTGAGATATATGAATTTTGCATAATTGCTCTTTATTCTCCTTTTTTTAGAATTGGTGTTACGTGTGCTAGTTTTAAGGCCGATGGAAATATACTACTAGATATGATATTAAGGGTCTACAATATTATGTATACAAGAATTTAAGATTTTAAATGTGATTTCATCTGGAACTACAGAAGTTCTATTATTGATATCAGATAAAGCAGAAAAAATTTCATCTGGTTGTATGTCTTGACAGAACATCGACTGAGAGGTTGCACGTTGTACAAGCTGTGTTATGAACTTGACCAACTGTGTCTTAATGTTGTCTTCCGCTATTGATGAAAAGTATTCGCGAAAAGCGTTACTTAATGTACTTAAATCTGATATTGATATATTATTCCGCTTAATTACGAGACCGTCGGTATTTCTGTGTGTTACTCTATCTGTAATTTTATTAATAATTTGCCAAGTTGTTTTATTTGTATTTGACGATTTTATTAAAAGGTTGTCATAAAAATTTTTTTTGCTTGTCTGATTCTAGGGTTAAAATTCTTTTTTTTTGGCCTAGATAACTTTTCATTCCTCCGACCCTGTATTTTTATACATCCAAAATTGAGTTTTTAGTTCTTCACTTTCTTCAAGTATATATTTATTTAACTAATTGTTATTGTTATTTGAATTTGAGTGAACTTATTATTTCAATTTTTAGTTACACTTTGGGTTTTTTTTAAATACGGCGTTAAATGCACAAAAATATGAATTTCAGAATAAGTCACGTGTGAAATAAATAATTTTGTAATCAAAATCTGCAAAAATTCGGCATAATTAACAAACTATTTAACCAATTATAGTAGCTTTAATCAATGTGACGGATAACAAAAGGAAATCTCGCAAACAGTTAAAAATTAATTGATTGAAATTTAGCAATAATAATAATAGTTCTTTATTTAGCGCTTTGCTGTACATGTTCACAATAGTAAGAATATTACAATATGCTGCTATGATATCTCGCCTGAAGGACGATACAATAACATATAATATAATTTCTAACTTTAATTCTCTGGGTCGAAAGTTCGAAATCGATGAAGAAACACAATTTCAAATGATATTTCATTTCCACCAGGAATCGTTTTCTTGACCCTTAAAATAAATTATAATTATTCTTCTTTCCCCTACTTGTCAAAATCTTTATAAACTCGATTTTATTGTTTCTTTCTTCCAAATTCTTTAGCTACTTGTCTTCAATTAACCATCAACAGTCTATTCACTCTGTTTTATTCCAATTATCTCTCCAAAATTTTCTCCCCCTTCACTTTGTCATTTTTCTTATTATTCTTTCATATCCCCTAGAAACCTCAAATTTTTAATTTTTCCACAATCTTCTTTATATTTTCCTCAAATATAAAGAAAAGTTTGAAACTTTCGTGACATAAACTTCACAAAACGAATTAGTTACTTTTCTTCTCATCACGTGATATTAAGCCTTATTCACTTTTATTAATTTTTCGCACAAATTAATTAAAAATCTTATGTCTACTTGAACATATTAGATGCGTAAACAGTTCGAGATGTTTTAAACGTTTCAATAATAAGTGCAACAATAATTGAGTGCATTTATTTAAAACAACTGATTCTACTTGTCATTAAATTGTATTATAACTAGCTGCAAATCTATTTAAAGTCAGTCTATTATTATAAACATCTCTATCTGTCTCTAATAGCTAAAATACAAAAATTGCATATATTTATTGAAAATATCTGTCTTCTGTAGAATATCTTGGATATTTTATCAAAAAGAACAAATAAAAGAAAACAAAAAACGTGCATGCAACTAACTCTCTACTCACAATGAAACGCATCTTATTCACAATACACAACTCAAATTGACCTGAATGCGTTCTTCAGCTTAATATAAGCACAAGTGGAAATCATATCAATACACGTATTTAATATAACGTATCTTTCCACGTATCGATAATAAGCAATTCCTCTCTTAACTTTACCACTAATCATCATAACAATAACAAATCACTTAACTGCATTAATACATGAAACAGAAAATTTATATCTAACTATACTTTTCAAATAAACTATTTTTTATATATGTTACGCTCCTGCTTAGCTTCCCTACTAAGGCAAAGGCTATATATATATATATGTGTTTAGACCCCTGAAGAAAAAGGACCTCTGTGCAGCAGTTCTGTTTACTCATTGCAAGAAAACATTAACATTAACATCTGTACTGTTTTAATTGTGAAAATTTTCAAAAGTTTGTACATTTTCTTGCAAATAAGAAGATACTATGTGCACTTTAATTTTATGTACGAAAATCAGTACATTGAACTGAACATAATTAATGTATCAACAACCCGCATTTAATTTGTGAAGTACATTAAATTGTGAAAATGTGTGAAAAATATTTTAACTATGCCAAGAAAATTTGGAAAGATGGAGTACATTGACGTAATACTTATCTATGGTTTTGTAATAGATAGATAGTTTATTAGTGCTTTAAATAACAAGATTTTTGCACAAGTCAATAAACAAAAGTAAAATAGTAAAATGGTACTATACCTAGTAAAATAGAAAACTAGCTCGCAATGCTATAAAAAGAAAATATTTGTGCCTAATACACATAACTTATGTCATATAACACAAATAATGCCAGTAAGATAACTTTACATATAATCCAAGTTAAAATCAGGGATTTCAACCGGTGTATTAAAAAAATACCTCAAGCGTGTAAAATGCTTTGTTAATGAAGTAAGTTTTTATTACATGTCTAAAGTGTGTGTATTAGAGAGATCTCAAGGTAATTTATTATAAAACAATGGAGGATAACACAAAGTAGCATTCCAAATTTTTTTTAATCTTAGGTAATATATTCAGAGGTCACCTTCTCTACAAGTATCCTGCGGCTACAGCACTGGCCTAGCCAGTGGAAATGCGCCGTGGTTATTCCCATCCTGAAGCCAAACAAGAATGCGAAGTTTGCCGGCAGCTACAGGCCCATCTCGTTGCTGTCGGCGATCTCTAAGTTGGTGGAGAAGGTCGTCCTGGTCAGGCTCGATACTGTTCAGGAGAGCTTCACATCGACGATGAGTCACAATTTGGCTTCAGAAAGGGCAGGAGCACGGTGCAGCAGGTCGTTAGGATAGTTAACGATGTAAAAGTGCAATACAACCTCGGGAAGAGCACCACCATGGTGCTCCTCGATATTGAAAAGGCCTTTGACACCGTCTGGATCTCAGGTCTACTCTACAAAATGCACGACTACCACTTTCCGACTTATATCATTAAACTTATTCACTCGTTCCTGACTGGCAGATCCCTGCAAGTCCGAGTGAATAATAAACTATCAACACGGCGGGATATTCGCGCGGGAGTCCCGCAAGGATCGTGCCTATCACCAAAGTTGTACAATATTTACGTCTCCGATTTTCCGGAGTTCCCGAATATTAAGCTGGCCAAGTACGCCGATGACACAGCCATGTATGCGCATTCGCACAACGCACAAGCGGCTAATATGCTGCTGAAGGCGCACATGGCTCGTGCCACGGCTTATTACGGTCAGTGGAAGATTCGGATAAACGTCGAAAAGTCAGAGGCGATAGTTTTCACGCGCCGATTCACTGAGAACAAAATTCTGACGCCAATTTCGATCAGGGGACACCAAATTCCAACCAAAAGGTGCGTGAAGTACTTGGGGGTAAGACTGGACCAAAGACTGACGTTTAACACGCATATAAATGAGACAATACGGACGGTTTACTCCTTGTCCAGGAGTCTGTATCCGCTCATGGTCAGGGGTAGCAGACTTAACAGACAAAATAAAAAATTATTGTACACAATGGTGATCAGGCCAGCAATCACATACGCGGCGCCGGTGTGGTGCAGCACGTCGGCCACGACAATGAACAAACTGAAACTATTGGAACACAAATTTATGCGCCTCATTTCGAATTCCAACAGGTACACCTCCCTCAGAGATCTCTATGCACGCTGCCACGACATAACGCCAATAGCGGAGTACATCCAGAATATATCTCAAAAATTCTACACCTTCAAACTGGGTGATAGTCCGCTAATCCAAAATATAACACAAATTAGACAGCATAATGCCCCCTTTCGAATAAAACACACCTTACCTTACCAGACGCTGCCCATCTTCCGGCAACCTCTATAGCCAAACCTTCACCAACTATAACTTCTTCTTCCCCTACCTATCTGTACTGATATTTCATAACTGTTAAATCTTTCCTATTACTCTTGGTTTATGTTTGTACATTTTTGTTTTATTTGTTCTTGTCTGTTTTGTTTGTTATATAAATTTATCTCTAGTGCATCGTAAAATCAAAATTATATTTAGACAAGAAATTATAGAGTACAAAAGATTCAGCAGTAACTCTGCTCGCCATTGGAAATCTTGCAACGGGATCCATCATTATAGGCTTTGGTACCCGCACCAGTAGCATAAAATTAAATAAGTGATATACCATCAAATTTTATTGTTAACTGTTTTCAACTACTTAGTAGTGTACAATTATTATATTACTCATTTTAAATTTTATTTGTAAATAGGAGAATGAGTGTGTTGATTGTGTCTTGAATGCATCACTAAATGTACTCAAGATACAATCAACAAGATTATAAATTGAACCAGCGCTGCTCCGCTGGACCCTTTTACCACCAACGTGACAAACAATATGCGTTGGTTACAGGGCCAAATGCGAGGTAGATATCTGGTTAGATATTTGTTCTGTAATATAAATAAAGTTATTTTGATTGATTGATTGATTCTCTACAAGTATCGTAATTATGTACACTGTGCGTCCTGTGAAGTTATACTTGATTGTTATTTTTGGCATAAAGCAAGCATTCGAATATACAGGGTGGAGCAATAGTGTGTCGGATCTCGATATCTCGAGTTCTACGATGGGTAGAAATTTTTTAAAAAATTGCAAGTAAACTAGTTAAAAAAAGGCTATAACTGGAAATTATTTTCGAACACACAGGGCGAGCCAAGACGAAATTACAGGACCAAGCTCCTTTCTTTAAATGGAATGTTATGTATCAGTACATTTTTGAAGCATCTTCTTAGGCTCTATTCATTCCTATATTAGCATTGAATATCTCCCAACTACTTGCATATAATTAATTTTTTTGTTGAAATAATGCAATGTGCAGATGGATATTTAAAAAATCACCACAGTCACAATTATGGGTTTTAAGAAAAACTGATGTGAGTATCAGTTACGAGATATCTAGTTAATGTTTTTGAATCATTTTCATTTCCTAAAAATGCACAGGGTGGCCAAAAATTATTTTTCAATTAAGAACATTTTAAACTGAATTTTCTCATTTTTTTCATATAGAACAGCCTGTACATTTTTCGATGATGTGATGTAGAAATAAAAAAACGAACATTTTTTGTAAGTACTTTCCTAGGGCTAATTGCAACCAATTTCGCTTTATTGAGCAATAATTACAAAAATTCAAAAATAAACTAATAAACTAATAAAATAGGTTTCTTCAAATAACTCAGTAGAAAAAATTATAATAATTTTGATTGACACACATTTCTATGCGCTTTTGAAATGAGGTTCCCACTGTTCCTAAAGCTGCCGGTGTGATAGATGTAAAGGCAGTTATTATTCTTCCCTTCATATTTTGTACTGTTATTGGTATGTCTCTATAAACAATTTCCTTCACATATCCCCATAAAAATAAGTCCATTTTTGTAAGAGCTGAGGATCTAGCAGGCCATTTAGTGGGTCCATTTCTTCCTATCCATTGATTACGGTAGGTATTATTTAAGTGGCCTCTAACTGCATTTAAATAATATGGTGGAGCACTATCTTGCTGAAACCACATCCTATTTCGAATTCCTTTAGGGAGATTTACCAATAATTGAGGCAGATAGTTTTCCAAAAATGAAGATAAATAGCTCCAGTCAATGTACCATCAAAGAAATATGGCTCTATTACATGTTCTCCAATAATTCATCCCCAAACGTTTATAGGCCATCTGTGTTGATTACCAACTTGCATAAAAAAGTGAGGATTTTCCGAAGCATAATAATGGAAATTGTGCCTATTAACAAATCCATTTTTATGAAAATTGCTTCATCGTTGAATAAAACAGTATTGAAGAAGTTGACATCGTGTTGCAGTTCACATTTGGCTCAAAATCCTGCAAAATTGTAGGCGCTTTTGAAAATCGTCATCAGGTAATTCCTGGTGCGTTTGAATATAATATGCATGCAACTTATTTGTTTTTAAGATTCGACATATTCAGTTTCCAGAAATCTATGTAGAAGGTTTTGAGCTGCTAAAATCAGGAATCCTTCTTTCAGGATAACGTTGGTGATAAATTCTAGTGGCAAGTAAACAATTTCTGTCTGACTCGCCCAAAACAAAAGTCAAGTCTACAAGTTCCGCCTTATTAAAATTCAGATTCTAAAATTCCAAATATTTTAAATTCGATACAAATTGTAACGACCGATAAGTGTGATAAATGCTTCTTTGTACATGACAATTTATACCAAACTGCAGTTTTATTGCTTGTCGAATAACGAAAACGGCAAAAAATGTACAAAAAAAACTTTACAGTAAAGGACCGGTTAAATACTATTTAATCATTTCAATGGAATGGAAGAAACGGTCCCACTAAGTGGCCTCATTTCAAAATTACATAAAGAAGTGTGTCAATCAAAATGGGCGCGTCGAACACCTATTATAAGTTTTTCTAATGAATTATTTGAGGGAATCTCTTTTTTAAATATATTCTTGAATTTGACACTTTATTTATGTATTTATTTATAAAACGAAAATGATTGCAATTAGCCATAGGGAAGTACTTACAAAAAATTTTTGTTTTTCATTTCTACATCACATCACCGAAAAATATACAGGGTGTTCCATCTGAAGAAATTGAGAAAATTTAATTTAAAATGTTCTTAATTGTAAATAATTTTTGGCCACCCTGTACATTTTTAGGAAATGAAAATGATTCAATAACATTAGTTAGATGTCTCGTAACTGGTATTCACATAAGTTTTTCTCATAACCCATAATTGTGACTGGTGACTTTCTTAATATCCATCTGCAGATTGCATTATTTCAACAACAAAATTCACTACATCCAAGTGGTTGGGAGATATTCAATGCTAATATAAGAATGAAAAGAGGCTTCAAAAAATGTACTGATATACATAGCGTTTAAAAAAAAAGTAATTTCGTCTTAGAACTCGAAATATCGTGGTCCGACGTACTATTGCCCCACTCTGTATATATATATATATATATATATATATATGGAAGGGTCAGAATTTTTAATTGTCTAAATGAGTCTTTGGCATCTGCACAGTACTGCAGTCTAGCTAATACACGCATCGCCTTTATCTGTAGGGAAACTATTGGCATGTGGGGAATGTCGCCAAATAAGTATACCATAACTGCAGATGGATTGTATAAGAACGTATAATGCTAGAATGCAAACTTCTTGGGATACGGTATTAGCTAGGTATTAGCAGTGTAGTCCACATGAATATCAAATTTTAAAATGGGGTCGAGATGAATTTTTAGGAATTTAATTGAACACGAGTTTTTAACTTCTTCATTGTCTACGTAGAGAAAATATATTTTCCGTTTTACTTTGATTTAGACATAATCGCTCTGCTGCGAACTAGTCTCTAGCTCTTGAGATAGCGGCTTCCATGCAAATTTTTAGTTCTGCATAGTATGCGCTTGTGCAGGTAAAACTTGTATCATCCGCATATAAGACAGTACTTTATGGAAGTGCTTCTGTCATATCGCTCATGTCTAGTCATGTCATTATCTAGCCGATAGCTGCGTTGGTTAAGGCGCGAGGTGGTAATCGCGATTAATTGAATGGGCATTGCGCTACCGGTTTCGAGCTCCGGCACTGGCACTATCGGAGGATATGGCTGTATGTCCGCGTTTTTAAATGTGTGACCCCCTTCCGCACAAGCCTCTAGCTTCTGGAATTGAGGGTTGTCTAATTTCTGTGGTGTTGTTTATTATAATATTGTAACATGATGTATATTAGGAAGAGCAATGGACCAAGAATTGATCCTTGCGGAACACCATGCCTATTAGTCCTTTCTTCGGAGGGGCTACCATCTTAACTCGTAATTTGTATTCTGCTGTTAATCATTTTTTAAATAATATCTCGTGGGACACACAATCAAAAGCTGAAAATAGACAGAAAAATAGTAGAAAATAGAAGAAAAATAGAAATCGTAGGTCGGCCGAAAGAGAATATCGGAGCCGTTTTCCTAGTTGTCGGCACCCTAATCACAAAGCGTATAGTGCGGTATTTCAGTAGTCAAGACAATATGGAAAGTTTACTACTTCTGCAGTTGTGGAATATATTTCACGACAAGGCGTATAGGAACAAAATAATAATTTAAACATAAGCCGAAAATTAACACTAGACGAATCAGTTGGGCATACGATATTCCTAATGGACTAGTATGGAAAACCCTAAAAAGGAAATGTTATTATCCATATAATATGTAGTAGGTACAGCGTCTTAAATAGGGCGACGACATCTAACGCCTGACATTTTGTCGTTGGTTGCCTAACAATTGCCACAGTAGTCATAGGAAAATTCACATGCGACACGCTACCGCCATTTTCTGTAAAGGTTTGGATCGATAATTAAAATATAGAGATATGTCACAGGAATGGTTCTAGTGTTACAGAGAAAGTATCCAAGTTTTCCAAATTATGATGAAGTGGTTCATTTATAGCACTTTTTTTTATTGGACGATCGGAAAGATTATAGAATTCTAATCGGCAAATCTTTCAAAAATAATAAAAAAAGAAACATGCACTTACTGTACCCGCCAGACGACCGGCCAGTTACAGCATATTATTACCGTTATTTCAAGTCAGTAGCACGAGCACTAGGCTCTTAGCGTTCCGAGAGATTAAAAAAGTGAAATGACAATAATTTCTAAATAAAATTACTTAAATAAGTCCACTGTTTATTATTAACTATTCGGAACTAAAATCAACAGAGACTGTCAATAATCACGCAATGAAATCTTTAATTAACTATTTGAAGTTTTATTCATGGTATCGTGTAACTATAACTATTCATAAATTACTTGTGCATGGCTCTTCCGATTGGTCAATCATCTGAACATATCCAGGAATGTCTTATAAAAAAATAATATCTCACAAATATCACAATACTAGAAAATATGACAGGAGAGTACGAATAATTGCATGCATCAAATCTAAAGAATTTCACTAGAAGTTCTTTGTCTTGAAAAACCAACACTATCTAAGCTATAATAATAGCATTTCTTATGATTCATATTGATTGAACTGAAGACGACAAATGAATTAATATATACCTGCAAGAGTTTGTAAAATTAGATTATATGTACACATAGATATTAAATTTTTTATCTCTATCACGGTTTATTACTTTTGCCTAGCTAGATTCATAAAATGGACAACTGCGCGTTTTATTAAAATTGCCTTATGTAAACATTGACATGATAAGTTCGTATTTCATAGTGAAACGAAAATATCAAAATATCAGTTAAAGTCTAGGTAGGATGTTCATAACTGTTTAATAAATATTGACTAGAACTGCATTTACCTGATGCAAACAATGACAGGGGAAATTTTGTATTCATAATTACACGCAAATAATAAAACATCAATTAGTACAGAAAATAGCAAACTCTTCATAATTCGTTAAAAATGCTATTATAGTTCGCCAAACATTGATTAATTTTTTATCGCAAAATTAATGATTTTTTTTCACAGGCGACTGAATTTGGGAAAATGGGAAAATTAAAGAAAAAAAAATTTGTCCAAATAAATAACAATAGGCAATTCAATATAATATCTTTACAAAAGTACATTTGAACTAATTACAAACACTTCAAAATAAAAAAAGCAGCTTCCACACATCATATTTTTATTATAATTAGAATAGGCCTAAGTAGATTGATATTTCTATTTGTTGTTGTCGCAAATATTGAAATGTTTGTACTTAATAGTTAATTTATTGTGCAAACAATCTTGACTCATGCTTTACAAATGAGGAATGCCCTGATATTATTTATATTTATGGATTTTTAAAGGTAATGGTAAATAAGTAGGACCAAAATACCACATGCGATTTCCTAACAGAAGAACATAAAATCCGGTAGATTCAACTATATCTCGCTATTCAAAGGAGCACGGCACGTTTCCATCATTAAAATTGGAACGATATACTGTTCACAATGTAGAAGAACAAGAAAGTATCACTTATATTGTTCAAGAACACCCTGAAGTAAGTGCTCAATGAACAAGAAGTGCTCAATTAGAAGTTTACCATTTGCGGGTATGGAGGACCCTGAAGAATGAAAATTATTCCATATAAAATTCAGTAAGTACAACGGCTTGAACAGGGCGACAATGTAAATAAGTTACAATTTTGCCAGTGGTTATTGATCTGCAGACCGATTACATATCGAATTTTATTTACAGGCGAAGTTCGACATCTGGTATAAATGTTTAAATGTTATAAATGTTCTATGGTGGCGTATTTAATCCAAGAAATCTACACATAACTAGGCAGAAGACAATTTTCATGCCATATGGAAAGCCCATTCACAACATAAGTTTTCAGTAAATGTTTTTCCGGCAAGGTAACTGCAGAGGTCTATTTATATTTGTTACAAAATATTTTGCCTGGTTTAATGCAAGGTGCTAATATAAGAGGATATGGCTTTCAGTATTACGGAGCTTCTTCTCACTTTGTTATCGAGGTTAGGTTAGGTGCGATTTAAATAATCAATATCCAAATAGATGGATCGGGTGCGGAGTACCTCATTTTTGGCCGGCTAGATCAACAGATGTTCTGCATATTAGGGACAGTATCTATAAATCTAGCAATAATTGCTATAAAATATTGCTAATATTGAAAATGGCGATAAAATTATTAATTTAGCACAAATCGTGCTACGGTAGTTACGTTAGCAGCAAAAGGGACTGCTACGTTTAAAATCTGAAAAGGAAATACTTTAAAATCTAAAAGGAAAGGAATGTAAAAGTTGATAAAATATATGTTCGTCATAAACTTTTTCTCATGTGTTATTTACAATATTGATTTTTCATAATGACCAATGGTAGACCTTTTATCGGTATTCCAGCAAAATTACTCAAATGTCTTCTAACTGATAACTAACTGAATATCGCCACTCATTTTTAAATGTTCTGTTTGTTAACTGAAATGAAAAATAAATACGTTATTATTATCATTATTAATAGTATTATTATATTGCCTGGGAAACCCCCAAATAAAGTCTTCACAACAGTATGTTATTAATGGTCGTTTACCACTATTGACCCTAAACTGCATATTATTTGTTCTGTTATCGTTAGCTTATTTACAGATAAAAAATTATAAACTTATCATTTTACATATAATAAAAATGTTGCTTTTATATTATTTAAAATAATTTCTTGAAAATTCAGATGCACTCGTCAGATTCTAAATTTCTTCTAGTGTCTAATAAAGCAATTAAGTTGCTCACTCGCTGCGGTATTCAGGATGTTCAAGAGACGTAATAGTAAATGTCAACGTCTGCAAGATATTAACACACTAACCCTAATTTTCTTATTACTATCCTCCTCAGGGATTTACTGCGGCACTACACAGTCATCTCTCAAAGTCTTGGCGTATTGAAAATTCGTCTGGGACCATGAATATGTATGAGGACTACTTGAATATACGACACTAAAACAGCTCACAGAGACGTACGTCTCATAAGCCACAGTTAAAATTCAACATTATGCACATGGGATATTTATTGAGATGTGTAATTCTCATTACTCAATTAAATTGTCACATATGTACCTTAGGAAATGTCTGAAGTAAGAAGTATTTACAAAGGTGCTGAACATATAATTTTGTCAAATAAACGTGAAATGCTTTCAAGCAAGAACAGTTATTTTCATTTAATTAAATAATATTGTTATACGTTTGTCAGAAAGTCAAAGAAATAGCACAGAAATAAGCATTATTTGCTGGTTTTCTGATGTTCTTATATAACTACTGAACATTCTGTGGAGTACTCTTTTTCGAAGATAAATCAATTCTTTAGGTATAATTGTTATATTTGTAGTTCTAATTACCTGTCTGGTTCACAGATGGATCGAGGCCCGAGGAGGTTCAGGAGCGGACATTTACTGCAAGAAATCCAGAGTTAAAAGGCCTTGGTATCAGTTAAGATAAAATCATTGCTAGTTAAGGTCTGTAAATAGGCCCTCGATGAACTTGACTCATTCAACTGGGTCAAACTTCTCTGGGTGCCTGGGCACAGTAATATTGAAGCTAACGAGCAGGGGGATCATAGAGTTAGAATAGACATGAGCAGCAATCACGTAGTCAAATGTAGCAGCGCCCCGCCATATTGTTACCACATTTTTGTCAACTGTGACAATTTGTTATCTCCTCATTTTTATTTGTCATCGACGATTTGTGAAGATTTGTTACCAAAAGAACAATCGTCTCATGTGCCCAAAGAAGTTGCTCTTCCAGAGATAGTGTTGACAAAAAGGAAATTACCGAGTAACCTTTCATAGGTTAGTATACAGGGTTATGTCATGTCAAGGCTGTTATGTCATGTCAAGTCTGTCATGTGGGAAAGACTATATAAAATTTTAAAGCAATCCGAGGTAATTTAATATATTTTGCATCAAAACCTGCAAAGATACGCTTCTGAACGGGTGAGTTATGCTACCTCGACGCGTTCACATACATGTCGCTTGTTTGTTTAGGAGGTAATATCAGCTGTCTAGGGTCAGTACGCCACGCGTTCACTGCGTAGTTCAGTGACTCTTCGATTTCCGTTTAGGTCATTTCCCATTTTTTTAAATTTTAAACTGTATTCGCAAACATCGATTATGCCAGGGTTCACGTCGCAAGAGTACTGCGACATGATATTAACCTATGGTGCAATAAATGAAAGTCTTGCAGGGGCTGTACGAAAATACGGGAGAAAATATCCCAATAGGCGCAAACCTAATGAGAGAAAAAATTTAAGTGCAGTGCAACGAGTTCATTACATCGGGTTTTGTTTACCAGGTGACAGAGAACGTGTAGTAAATCATCCTGTTGAAGTAGACGAAGAAGTTCTATAATTACTAGAACAAGACCCTTCAGTAAGTACCCTATACGCGAGAATCGTTTTTACCCATACCACATAAGAAAGGAAGTTATTTCGTTGCACCGTATTACGTTAGATTGGTTAGTCATAGGCGGCGCACTTCTACAAAAATAATAAGGTACTTTTTTTTCCAAATTTTTTTATTTCTTAATTTTTTAAAAAATTTTTTAGTAGGGACAACCCACTGAATTCCGCATGTTTAGGCAAATCACCCTGTATAATATAAACAACTCACAGAGCCGTGATAAAAAAATTCATTTACTTAAATCCGTTTAGTGGTATGTATCATGCAACTGAAAATAATAAATATATATTTAATTAGATTATTTGTATTATTAAAATTACCATATAATATATTATATTCTTTATACTAATTCATTTTATCGAAAAATCTTCAATTATTAAAACAGTTTATTTACGTTCTTATAATTTCAAACAGTCTGGATCTGTAAAGACAATAATTTTGTTATTAAACTTAGCCACGCCTACCTGTGTCGTTTTTCCATACAAAATTTTGTATTTCATGACCTCCTCAGCCTATTCTAACTCTTTGAGGGGGGTGATCTGGTCAGATAGTCCTTCCAGCTCTTGACTGGACATGGCGCTTTCAAAAAATACCCGCACGCCATTGGGGGCAGCTTGATAATCTCGGCTGTGAGGAAGTGGAGCAAACTTCTAAACACATCCTGACCTTTCACCCTGGTCTCATGGCCTTGAGGCACAAGCATTTCGGATTTTTTTCTAGGGCCAGAGGAAATAAGGAATGCCTCCTTGGAAAGGATTTTAGTTTTTGAGGTGAAGTCTGGCCTGGAAGGGAAATTTTTATGAGTGTGTAGCAGTTGCACAATAGGCCACAGGGCTTGAGTACAGTAACCCCTCGTCGCAGCGCTAAGAAAAAGAAGGTCCTGTTTCGTAACATTGAGCTAGACAACTAAATTTGGAAGCTATTCATGTTTCAAGTTTGTTGTTTGTTGTTGTTTAAAATAGACAACATACTGTTTTAAATGGAGTAAAAGTGACATTATCTGTGTCGAGGATGTACTTGACGGACAAGCAAATTAAATCCGGCAAGAAAAACCAAGTCACAAAAAATCACTTAGTCCACGTATAACCTGCTACCTTTTCTTCCAACTTTGAATATGAATCTAGTAGATGCTGTTATTTGTTCTTCAAATACTTTTAGTGCCGCTCGTAAGTGGCAGTAAAATATTCTCTTACAGGCTCTGAGCGGCAGTAAAAGACTTATTTGTTATTCACTTGTAAAACGATATTTATCAAGACATTTTTAACACTTTTAATTGATTAACCAGTGCAAAAACACCACATTGGCAGATATCAATATTACAAGTTTGAACTGTTGATGTTAGAAAATTATGTTTTATAAACTTATAGCCACTGTAGCAGATTTCTTTAAAATAGCTTCGACCACATTTATATCAGTACAATTTAAGAACAATAACCTTTGCAAAAGTAGTAAGCACTTGCAAAAGTTATTTTATACATTTGACACTACTTGAATTATTGTAATAATGCGAAATGTCATAATAACACATCGAAAAGCGTTTGCATATTCAGAGCTACTTGTTGTCTTGTGACTCAAAAAATTCCCGTTTGTTGAAACTGTTAGGATTTGGTTATATTTTATTTAAAAATATATATACAAATGAATGACAAATAAAATATTGTACATCACTCTCAAGGTAACAATTTTTACTGGCTTAGGAGGTGACAGGCTCGTCTGATGGCTCGCCAGTCCTCTTATCCACAGTAAAAATTGTTTTACCTGG
Source organism: Leptura quadrifasciata (assembly GCA_963675555.1). Lineage (NCBI taxonomy): Eukaryota > Metazoa > Arthropoda > Insecta > Coleoptera > Cerambycidae > Leptura > Leptura quadrifasciata. The sequence goes on along the minus strand of OY776674.1, from coordinate 80,473,593 downwards.
CTTGTAATTTTTTCTGATGTGCTCAAGAATACTCTTAATGAAGATTCAACTTGGTATAACACATAGGGTTATTCATAACAGATTTTTTTAACAATATATTTTTACAAGTAATTCACTTCAAGATTTCGGAACACGCGTTGATTTTTGCAAACGTTTCGAGGGGCTATTTGCTAAAAACCCGAACTTTGTTGATTGGTTGCTAATTTCAGGTGAAGCTCATTTTCATCTTTCCGAACAAACAGAACTTTCACTACAGCTTACTGTGTGGTTTGCAGTATCCACCTTTGGAATTTTTGGGCCGTTCGTCTTTGAGGAAAGTTACTTGACTTCGTAATGTTGATGTGGATACTCGAAGAATATGGTTTCAGCAGCGCGGAGGCACTTCCCACCCTGCTAGGGATTCTATGAAAATTTTGCGAAGAATATTTCCTGGTCATGTCATTGCGATATTTGGGAGCATTAACTAGCCGGTACGGTCACCGGATCTCTCAATTTGTGATTTCTTTTTATAAGGCTACTTAAAGCCAAGTGTTTTCTAATTGACGGCAAACTTTGGGACAACTAAAATATATACAGAGATTGAAATGTTGGAGCGGGTGATGAGAAACTATCGTGCTAGGCTTCAAGAGTGTCAGCAGCGAGAAGGAGGTCATTTGACTAACGTAATATTTAATAAATAAAATTTGTGTGTTTCCTGGATAACCTTGTGTTTAATTTTTGAATAAGAATTTAGCCCTTAATAAAAACAACACAAAGGCGGTACTTCATTCTGCCGGGCCCGTTATTATGCTTTCGTTAGTGGGTTAAATAGCAGCTTAAAAGTTTTCATAAGCTTTTAAAAGTTTCTGTAATTAGTTTAATGTATTTTGCTATTAAAGTTAGTTTTCTTTTTCCTGTTTTAGTTTAAAATAGCTAAGATATTTTTAAAGTAATATTAATCAACTATAATACTTCCTTGTTTGATAAGTTATTATTTCTTCGCAAAAATAGTGTAAATTATTTCTAGTCAATTTAACGAACACAGTTTGCCAAGAAACATTCCGCCTAGTTAAGCTACAGTTTTAAAATCCCGGAAAGTATTAAAGTGCTCAAAACATAAATCATGAATGACTAAAAAATAGTTTCCTTCGGAATGTTTCAAGATTAGTTAATTATTTACTTTAATGAAAATAAGACACATTACCGGGCAGTCAGGTTGGAACCTAATTTTGAACTAGTAGTACACGGACCTATCTGAGAAACGCTTGTAAGAAGAGGCCTGTACCACTCTAGGACCTAAAATAACTAAACGGTTTCTCAAGGGGATTGCCACGTTTAAAAAAAGGTTTTGTGTAATTTATAAAACAAAAATAGAATTTCAAAAACACATACCTTAGTTTGCGATTTTATATTTATTTTGTAATTAAGGTAGTTATTAATATTTTAAAGTATCTGTGACGTCACATGCATTTTATTTCTATATAGATGGTTTTGTTTTCTTGAGCGTAAAAATCAAATTGATAGATGTCTATGTTCTTGGAATTTTGGTCACTAAACTAAAGGTTGTTATATTTTCTTACGTTTCGATTTCATTAACCATCATCAGGGAACAACAAATTAGATAAATAAACAATAAAAAAAAACCGTCTTATGCAATACTAATAATTATTTAAATGCGTACTGGTTTTTACATTGTATGCCTTTCTAGGTCTGGTGTTTAGATGCAACTAAACTGAAGTACTTAACTGCCTGTTTCCGTTTCTGTTAGATTTACAAAACAACAAGATGTTACTAGCCTTCGACAAGCTGGCTAAGTTCTGTGAGCATATAATACCGCTCTACCGTAGACAACCCACTGCACTTTATAAAGTATATAAAATCACCTAATATATAAAATCGTATATGCATCGCTCCAGCCTAGAGGGCTCTGAAAGTACTTCCGCCTCGGCCACGATTCGTTCATTATATGTCTCGTACAATACGCGGCCGCCTTATTGACGATTGTAAGTTTATCTGCAGCCATCCTCCAGGGATTTGTAAATTTATGCAATCTGTTGCAGTTTTCCCTTATTTTTATTGTTGTTTTATTTTGTGGAACTAGTTTCGAGGAAAAACTATCACTATTAAGTACGATTTTAGTCGACAAACAGTAAGCATGTTCTCCATGGTCACTCTCACCTGTTCTTATGTGATTTTATTATTTTAGGACGCTTCCGGCATGTTAAGAATACGCATTTACGGTTGCTTCCGGCAAGTTTATGGTAAGCTGCTAGCACGGGATTGGTACGTCACTGGTACCCCCTTTCTTTTTCCTGGTACGCCTTCCTGCACGCCTTTAGCCCCCACGCTTCTGGGGATTCGTAGAGCACTTTCGCCGCCAATTGGGATCCCTCTTCCGGCAGTTAAACCACGTAACCGAGGGATCTGCGAAACTTTCAGAACTCTGGGCCTATCCTGTTGGGGCTCGAAGCCACGGATTCCAGTGGGCAAATACCTAAAATTTCGATTATACCCTTTCGTTCATATTATTCACTGCATCCGTTATATTTATCAGCCTGACACACCGTCTGGGGAATTAAATGCTACTTATTTCTTACATCATATTTAAGTTGATATATATCATCATTTTGTGTACACCTGCGATAGCTACCATACGGTATTGTAAATATATATTTTAATCTGTTGTCACATAGCAATGCATAACTTATAAATTACATATCGAGTGTAATATTGTCAAATTTTAAATATATGGTCTGACCTCAGTCAGTTGTTGCGATATTAAAGTGTTGTATTTGTGAATCAGGGTATTTTATTTTATTATCACACCAGGAGAAACGAGAGCAACTGATAATCGATTCCGTAAGTATAGGGTAAGTTACGCCTTGAGATACTGAGCTAGTAATTTTTCTTTTGCCGTGAGCACTACATCACAATTCCGAGCTAAGCATGCCATGACATTATGCTACACTCTGCGCCCTTTTCGAACTTATAGCTAGCCCCTATGGTATCACTTACAAGGGGCTTCTCCCTATATAGCAAAACAAACTACAAAAATTTCTTTCATACATAATCAGTAGGTTATGAGAGAATAATATGTCTGACAAAACCCTTAAGTTTAATATACACATAAGTATAAGTAAGTAATAATTATAGTATTCATTATATTTATCGGTGATAGAGTCTGAATAGGCGCCGATGATGTAGTACAGAATATCGAGCTGCTGCAAGGAAAATCGGGGCATGGACTAATTGTACAAATCTTAACAACTAATTTTGTAACCATCTTAATTGCTATAGAAACAAATTAATTTGTAAACTTTAAGTTACGACCTCTAGATTCCTATAAAAATATAAAATAAATGTCCTTTTTAAAAACATTCTTTATCTTGTTAAGTAGCTCCCCCAAAAAGGATAAATATTACTAATTTCCTCAATTATACCATTAATATCAGTTTTTCCAAGCAATTTGTAATTTTTTGTCAATAAATATGTCATTATGACAAATGATTTTATATTTTATTTTTAGCAATAGTGTTAAAACAACATTAAATACTACATTTTTAATTCGAGTATGTTTTATTAAAAATTTAGTTTTTAATAATGTTGTAGAAAAAAAGTTAATTTTAAAAATAAATCGTAAGTATTTTCTTGTTTTAAAATTTTAAAAATTTATTCAGGTTTTTTCAATATAGACATGTTTTCTATGCGATATTTAATAACTATTAATCGAATCTGGGAATAAAATTTCTTTGTTAGCATTAAGCTTCATTATTATTTTTGTTTCAGCCATAACCAAATGGTACAAAAATAATTTTTTTTGTTTAGAAAAAGCGGATGAACATATTTTTGTAAGTTAAAATTGCCACAAAGTTGACCGCAAAAACATTGTGGCTTTTTAAACACATGAATGTAGTACAGGTGGCGCCCTCTAAAAAATGCACTAAAATTTACCCCGGATTTCAATCACCCATCCCAAAAAACCCTGACAATTAACTCTGATATTAATATTTCAAAATTGTCAAAAGTTATATTAATAAATTAAAAATGGAATATTGGCTTTGGCACCCTTTATATCTGTTAATATCAACAAGTTTAGCTAAATCGTATCATTTTGATGTCAGAAATCCACCGGTCGATTACTTATGGGTTTCCTTGAATAACATCATTCACTTTATTATAAATGTGTATTAAACTACAGCAACTTTTATTTTAAATTAGACAAACATAGTTTGTATGTATTCCTACTATGTTACTTTTACATATTATATATTTTTACTAAATCTACGGTATTATGAGAATTCATAATAGAGTAAAATGCACTAACTACCACGATTTGTATACATTTATATTAAAAAGTAGCACTTAGACGAATATTTAACTCATTTCATTAAAAGTTTTGTTAATGATTATTTCCACTAAAGTTGAGCAATCTAGCAGTCGCATATATTAAACGAGTGAAGTGGAGATCTCTGCAGTACGTTTATAAAATTTAATGTTGATGTTTTAGAAGTATATTAAGTGGTTAAGGCAAATGTTAAAACTACATAAAAGAAGATCATTAAGAGCATCTCTGAATTTGGTTACATTGTTGACATTCCCTCGAGTCTTTCACTTTATTGAAGGTAACTTAGGGAGAAGTCAACCAGGGAATACAACAGCTCCAAGGTAGTAAAGCCGAGAGATCTTTACTTTTGTTTATGTACTGTGACTATGAAAAATGACAACTTATTACAATGCACAAATTTTGATCAGTTTGTTTATTAATAGGCGACGCGTTTTTATGATAATTAGTAAATATAAATAGATTTCTTGGAAGAAATATAAATGGTTTTATAAACAGTTTCACATTTCTCTAATCGATTCATTTGAATAGATTAGAAACTGTCCTCTTCACATAATATATACAATATACAGGGGTTGTGCAAACGTGATTTCTCGTCTGATTTCTCGCTAAACTATAATTTCGAAGAAAAAATACCCTTAACAAAAATTTTTGTAGTATTTTTATTATATTCAGTGACATATTTTGATTCCCAGGTTACCCTATTTTTTGAGATATGACATTATTGGTAGTTTTTTTTTAATGGATGACCCTTTATATTTTTATATTTTCAGATAGACATTTTTTTTATCAATTATAATGATATAAGATTTGGTAGATGTGCGACTTGTGGTTTTCTAAATATTAAATAAAATAATACAATAAAGAGATGGCTGTTTACATCTTAATTATCAAGGCTATCTGATAAAAAATATTTAAAGTAGTTATCAAAATTTATAAAACAGTTATTTAGTTATTTAGTGCAGGAAATAAATGCGAAAAGGGTATAAGTTTTTTTATTGGCATTAGGACATAGTCTATACAGCCAGATACACAGTTAAATTTAGAAGCGGCTAAAGATCTAACCCTATTCTAACGTGAATCATAATTAGACGAAAATGATAAAGAATAACAGGGACACACACTTCTCAAGGTATAAGTTCTTAATCATTATTACTTCAATGTAAAGTATTAAGTACTTCAATGTAAAGTGTCAAGTTTCGGTAGCATATGACATGTATATCTTTGAAAATTAGTGCACTCACCTGAGGGGGTTGCAGCCCCCATTTTACACACCCAATAATACACGTCGGATCCTTAGAAAATTTCAGAGTATACATTGATTATGTTCAGTTAACATGTCCTATCAGTGCGTGATAATTTAAATATAAGTGATAAGGGTTAAAGAATGGAATGAGTAAAGAAGTATAATGTTATGCAAAATAGCATTGTAAATTTCAATACATGTATTTTTTTATGAAATCATTATAATAGACGCAATTCGCAATTTTCATTATAAAAATCCACCATTTTCGTCCCACCATTATTTATATTCAATTTTAAACTTTTGATTCGTAATCATCAACCATAAAACCTAACTTCATAATGAACTCTAGACATTTTTTAATCATCACATTTTTCTTAAAAAGTAATAAAAAGAGCGTAAATATCTTTTGTTCTAAAAAAACGTTTATGTGGACCATATTTAACCCTTCCACAAAATTGGCCAAAAATGAAATAAAATGTTGAAAATTTCCTGAAATTTTCAAGAATACAAAATTACATATAAACTCTTCGGACCTAAAAAATAATTTTCACCCCTTTGGTAGCAATATAATTTTTTTTTCAAAACGAAATTGTGCGCTTTTCCTCTCTTTAAACTCGATTTAAACTATTTTTTAAGGGTGCATATCCATTATTACTGACAATTTGATAAAAATAGACACTATTAGTAATATTTCTATATTTTCTCCCCATCAGTGTGTAGTAAAAATTTAAGAAAAATCGTATTTGTTGGTAGGTCACTATATGTTCGTCCCCAGTAAATGGTTGAAATGATTAGGGTTATTTTTTTTTGTTGTTATTTCAACTTTATTAGTCCAATATTATCAAACTATAATAAAAAATTTAAAAAAGTTTTATCGCAATTTTTGCAAAAGAAAAGATTAAATATGGTTACCAGAATGATGTGTTCTTATGAAAAATGGCATTCTATACACTTTTGCTCTACATATTTTTCAGTAAAATCAGTAGAAACGGAATAAATCACTAACAAATTCTTGAAGTTTGCCATTTTAGATTCACCATTTTTAATTTTCCAACTTTCACTTCGGATTCGTAATGAGCGACCCCAAAAATCGCAATGATATGAATTTTAACCGATTTCGTTGAAAACTTTGCGAGTTATTAAATTGGGGGTATAAAATGGGGGCTGCAACCCCCTGGGGTGAGTGCACTAATTTTTAAAAGTATACATTTCATATGTTTCCGAAACTTAATATAATACAAAAGGCTTCAAGTCTTCATGCCTTCATTTCCTCTATTAATTGTCTTGCCCATTTGATGGCAATGATATAGATAATCAAGTAAAGGTTCAATCTGTCAACTATTCAAAACCACAGAGTAATCAAAAATTATATACAGAACAAATCTACAAACTTAAGGTTAAAGTACTTGGCAACTGCTCACTGTAAAGAAAATAACAAGCAAACCTAAATATCTAAAAAGAAAAATATGATTGATCCAATCAGTAGTTAGGCAGATGCTGAGCGGGCTAAGAAAGGAATATGAATAGCATACGTCCTAGTCCAATCAGAAGTTAGAACTAAATTTAATAGTATTGCAACATAATTAGATAGACATGAGCGTCTGGTATGGAAACGAACCTAAAATGTAAAATATGATTAAATATGTCCAGGATTCTAGTCTGCTCAACAATTAGACAAACATTAAACAGACCGAGGTAGTAGGTTGTAGATCGTACAAGGTTGGATGGATATGTACACTTAATATGTACTACAAGTTAAAGCAATGATTTGGTTTAAACGCAATCCTTTAAATTAGTCAAGCTCCAGAAACCTATGCTTAACCTCATTTATTTCCCAAGCAGCCAAAGTGGCAGTACGCCTTTCGACGGAGTCGGTCAAAATCAGAATAATTAGTTAGTTCTTTAGATCTGTCCTAGGATCACTTGAGTATGACAGTAGAGAGGAAACAATGCCAAATGGACTAGTGTTGATGAATTAACGGACCTTTCGTGAACAGTTTATAGATGACACATCAGGCTGCTGTAGTCGCGGAAGTAGCTGCTTTTGCTTACTCAGCCGGTGAGTCTGTAGTTGAAAAGAACCACGGGTGGTGGTTTACTTTTCAATGTACTTCTAATCATGTGCCCCACACTAGGAAATATATTTAGTAATACGAAACTGACGGATTTATTATTTAAATAGAAAAAAATCCTATAAGTTATAACTACATAATACAGGGAATAATAATTATAACAATTATTAGTAGCTTAACCATATGCGTATAATAATTTTATATAAGAAATAATTACTTAACTCATATAATATAAATATGATTTTATAATTCGAAGACTTTAAAATGAATAGATATTATATATGTTGAATAATAAATTAATGCCCTGGAATAATAGAAATTAAGGATGGGTTTTCATAAAAAAAAACTTGCTTTTCTGTAAAAAGTCATACTAAAAAGTATAAAACAAAAAATGTACGAATGCATGAACAGCAAGGCGTGCGTGAAGATTTTCTGGGAGCTGACTTCCCTTTCTTACTATATATTATTAGTATACTTTGGGTTAATAACTTCAAAAAATATGTATTCCGTGGTTTCAATGTCGATATGTTTGCAATTATCGTTTTCAGCTGTCAATATTCTCGAAATACTATCTTAAGCGGCAATTTCCCGTAAAAGAGTTTTATGAACTGCAGATCGTACCTCAGATCCCTTTCACACTTTCACAATACATCCTTTGGATAAATCAGAAAATGCTTCGGGATCGAAGAAAAAGTTTGACATTTTTCAGCAATGTGATTATCAGTTTCATTAAGCTCTACTACCTCTTATTCTTCAACCAGTATCAACATAAACTTATTATTTTTTGTCAGTTGCTTCAGGGATTATCTACAACTCAATGCAATTTTATGTTCAAAGGTACAAAACTTCAGAGCATTTATTGCTCTATGGCTGTCTGAAAGCATACAAATCCTTACTCCACATATACTCTTATTTATGAAATTCCGAGTCCATAGTTATATATAATTGTTGGGAGCTGGCTAGATACGGCTATTCAGAGCCTACATTTTAGTCCACTAATATCTACCCCTTCAATTCATCTATGTACCGGATGAATGGGTCCTCCTCTGAAAGCAGTATCTCGATCTTGATCCAAAATTCTTAAATGACCAACCAGATACCTGTAGCAGCCTTGTGGCAAGAAATACTTCCTTTTTCTATAATGTAAATGCAGCAGGTCTAACATTACCTGCATGCCGTGACACAGAAACACATTGCCCCTGTAATCCTTAGATCAGACTTCTACGAATTTCCTTATGTTGCTTTTCCTCAGTATCTGGTCACTCTCCATATAGTGCATAGGTCATCATAGATTTGACAACCGAAAGATATAATTTTCGGTTTCTAACCCCATTCTTAACAATTAGCCTCAATAACTACGGATAGGTGTGGATAAAAGGTATGATTAGCTACGACAAAAGTTTCACTTATTTTATTGGAACAAAACAGACAAAATCACCAGGAAAGGAGCAAATACGAACCCTCTGCTGCTATCTAGAACACAAAATAATAACAGGAAGAAAGCGAGCAGTAAAGTTGGAAGTAGTTACGATTAATTACAACAACCGCTTCATTTTATTCTGTTGCAATAAAGCAAATACGCAATTGGCAAGATCACTATATTATAATTCCATACTAAATTAGATATAGAAATCATAGGACTGACCACGATCTCATCAGCAACTTTTTAATCAACCTCACTAAAAGGAGACCAAGAAGATTGTGGCCAAAATATCAAACCAAGTGAAACAGCTAACTACCAGTTGATGGTGCTTGATTCAAGCCAACATATTTGCTAGTTACTTTGTATTTATTTTTTAAAAGTAGATTGTAAATATGCAGTAAATAAATAGAAGAAACTTAATTTTTAAGGAAAGGCGTACTTAGCAGGATTGCCGTACAGAGACAACGGCTTGCTTGGTGTTAATCACGTCTTGACAGTCAGGCTATTGGTAACAGACTGAATTTCAACATTCATTGCAGATTAGATACGAATGTCTCTACATGAAACGGGCGATTGGTTGCAGGCCACTAAATTTTGATTTGTCTAATGTGCACCATTATTGTGCCATAGTAAGCGGTGCTGGGAAATGATTTCCAATGGACTATTTTAGACTAGATTATTAGGAAAATAAATAAATGCCTATACCTATACATTTAGCAGGAAAAATAATTTCTGAATATTAAACATAAACACACCACTATAGTAGACAAATTCAAAATTCAAAGCCAGGGGCTCTAAGGAAGAAAATTACACATTTGAAAAAATGCAGACAGCATCCGTTGTATTAATCAAATCCAATTCATTCTATATTGTAATAATAATGAAGGTACTTTAAAATCATAAAAAAAGAACATATAATAATACTATAGGAAGAATTCCCCGGAAAAGTGCTCCATTTCAGTAGCAATACATAAAGGTGATGGTTTTAAATTTTCAATTTCAACCAATTTTCTAATTTTTTCACTTTTCTATTTTCATATAGTAAAACGGAACATCAGCAAATAGTAAAATATTGTTTTATTGTCCTGCTCGGGCATTGACTCTCACCGAAATAAGCTCTACAAAAGAGTGTCCAAACTTGACGTGCGCCTCGCGCCATATTGTGATAGACTGTAATTTCATATATTTATACATACTTGCCAATTATAGGCAAATCACTGAACGATTACAGAAATCTCCAGATTCTTCAAAATATTTGAATACACTTATCTTAACAGATTTAAGTTTTATTCGAGAGAAAATAAAATCACGACTGATAATCTTCCAAAAATTTAAAAGTATTAGTTCAGTGTTTAGTACTTTTCACAATAATACTATTAATGAGATTGGTACTGACGAGTATACTGTTGGGGCATTCTATAACATCAGTAGGGCATTTGGCTGAATTGATTGCAATTTACTTCTATTCTACTACTATTAATAAATATATATGATATCGACTAGTCAGTTTTAAATTCAAAAAACTGCCACTTAAATAATCGATCTCAATGTTAATTTACCGTACACCACTGACAGCACCAAAAAGCTTTTCACTGCGTGAAGCTAACGGTGCTAAAATGGTAGTACCTCAGGGCACCGTAATGGACCCCATTGGCTTCATTCTTTACACTAATGATGTAGAAAATTCAATACCAAATTTAAACTTGACCTTCTATGTCTACCATACGTCTGCCTTGCATCTTTTAAATATTATATTAAACTGGTAATTTGGTAAATTCGCGGAATATTATTCTTTCTAGTGTAAATATATGGTTTTCTAGCAGCTCTTTATATTTTAATAAAGCAAAAACGTACTTTCTACGTTTCCGCATTTGGCAGATGATATGTAATAATTCCAATTTTATGTAAATAATATCTTTGTTTTATATTATAATATAAAAATCAATTTAATCGTTAACCTAATAACTGTCCTCAGTTGGGCCACTGATGTTACTAAAGTACTTATATATTATACTTCAAAGATAAATAAAATAAACCATCGTTGATTTTAATAGAAGACATCTTTATGAATTATCATTCTGTGAGATAGATTTTTAACTTTATTGTGTATTTTAATATTTGAATTGTGCATTTTTGTATTTAAGTACAAAGCAAAATTTCCCAGAAGACGATATTCATAACTTAAACAGTGGAGACAAACGCGTTTTTTATATTCCTTTAATTAAATATACTTATTATATAAATGTCTTTGGATCAGTCATATTTAATAAGATTTCTGCCGATATTCAATCCATTATGTTATGTGCCACCCTATAACGGAGAGAGGTTGAATCAATCCCAGACAGCAGAGTGAAAGGAAGCTTGTCTAGTTCGTTACCGATAAAACGACGCCATTCCTGGACCAACTGGCGAATTACCATTACCACAGATACGGAAACAGTGGAAGATGCTAGACGGGCTAGAAAAATTTCGAGTCTCGGACGGGAAAGATTGAGAATAAAGCACCACGAATATATAAGGAGTCGATCCCGGACAGAGGACAGTTTTATATGAGATGAACAAATGAACAGATCAAATAAGAACAGTAATAATTTGTGAATTATATAAATGCCTATAGTTATATTTAGTGTGTTATGATAACGATTAGTTACTGTAATTAAGCATTAAATAAAGTAGTGAGGTTAGTGAAAATTCTTGTTACAACGCTTGGAAGTGTTTACTGGAGATTGTAAACACGTAACAATATTTTTGGTTTCTTAGAGCGTAACTCAAAAAATTTGTAATAAAAAGGCTACTATTGCGAGGAATATTTGTAATACTATTTATTATTATGTATATATATATACATTTGCGTACTTCAAATAAAACTTATTAATTTATTTGTAAATTGTTGTGCATTTACTTTAGCTTATTCTATGAGTAATGATTCCTAACATCATCATGTTAACAGGAAAATAAAGTAAGCATTTCAAATTTTTATCGAACAAAGCAAACATTTAGGTTATACGAGAGCTGGTGATTGAAGCAACATTTCGCCTATAGAAAGCCAACCTCTAAATTTAAACTGTTAAAGAGTAATGAATAAAATTGGCATAAAGTAGAGCCACATAAATTTTTCCTGAACCGACGATGCCTTTTATAACTTTTAAGAGTGCTTATCTTTTCATTATAGTCGAATTATAAACAGAGGATACAATTTCTCTTGATTAACTAAGATAAATTCCAAATACAATGGAACGCACGCAAGACATTAAGTGAAAATAATATAAATTGGAAAGGCAGTTTCCGCTTTCTTTGAATTTTTTCGCAATTTTTGCTGTGATTCATTCTCTTCACGCAAACTTCAAATACAGATTAATGGGTTTCTACAGCCTTCTGTCGCCGTCGTGCAGCAATTTACAGTTTACCCCCAAAGAAAGATGATGATGAACGCTCGTTTTCTTTTACATTTTTTACACCCACCTCCTTTACCGTACTTATAACTACGTAATAAATTATATCAGACTAAACTTTCAGAATTTTTGATGCTCATACAATTTATTAACTTTCTACTTTAATATTTACCTGTCACTCTTACAGGATTGAGTTAATTAATTTCTACGAAACTTTCCTTCTGTGTTTTAGGTGAAAATGCTTACGTGCAAAAATTACGTCCAGATAATCCAGAGAAAATTCTACTTAATGATACTCCTTACAGACCTAATTGCCACTGATTAAATTAAGTTATTCTGAGGCATTTCTCCACAGCAAACTCTCTAGAGTAAACAGTCTAAAGTTTTAAGCGTTTATGAACGATGGTGTATATCCTTGTTATAATATTATGCCCATTTGTCATCCTGGAAAATTCGTCTAATTTTAAGTAGTTTAGTTTCCTTCACAAAGTACCCCAAAATAAAACAATTCACCATCTCTGCTTCTGAATTTTAGGGTTCCACAGTTCAATTGCAGGAAGGTAACTCCTTTCATGTATTAAGATATTTTTAAAAATACAGTGTGATATAATTTTAATTACATAACGGATATTGTTTTATGTTCAATTATAGCCTGAAAATACAAAGTAATTTTCAATTTTAATTTCTCTCGTTATTTCACAGAGTGATATGGAGAATTTTCTAAATTTTGTCAGCCTCCAGATTTTTTAACTTCCTTATCTTATAAGTTAAAATTTGGCAAACATGTCTATGGTGTTCAGGTCTACACACAATAATATTGTGTTTTTTAAGACAGAGACTCGGACTGGGAAAAATGTTTTTTGGTTGAGCCCCATATAAAATTATTGAAATGTTTCTTTATGAGTATAAGTAGTATAGAAATGAGAGTGTTGTGGCAGCTCCCCCACCCCTACTATCATCCTCCCACCACAGATTCCCCACCTTTTCCCCCACCACAGATCCACCACTCTTCCCTCCATCACCCTCATCTATTTTGGGAAGCGGGAATGTCATAGAATTCTCATAGACTGGATCATTCAAAAGAGAAAGGGACGTGCTATATGACGACTGACTTGTTATGTTATAGTAATATGTATTATACCAATGGCAACTTGCATCTTAACTATGTTTTAATTGTTTGAGAGATAGAGAAATAAAATAAAACACTCGAATTACTTTTTATATTTTTTATATTTTCAAGAAATAGACAATCTTTTCTCTACATATAGTACATTCTTCAAAAGTAACTGAGCAATCACTGCAGCAAACCAGATGTTTACAGGGCATCCACAGATTATACATTTGTGAAACAAATTTTATATAAAAGTTCATTATCACAAAATTCCGCTTGTTTATTTTCTACATCTTTTACATCAAGTGTTAATGAGGAAACATTTCTTACATTCTTAAGTTTATTAAATTCACATTTATTAGAAACGCGGGTATGCAGTTCCCATACATCATCTTTAGGAGCCCAGTCCTTTAAATCTATTCCGCAGTGAAATCATACAACTCGATCTCTGCCGGTATAGTAGAAACCTGCTTCAGCTAATTCTCTAGGTTTTGGGTGCATCTTAGATGGCCAATCCTCAAATGTTTTCATACGATTCTCAATAGTCACTTTATCTTTATAAAACGGAATTACCCCCCTTTTATATATAAAGGATTCCCATCAAAAATGGACAATTAAGACTCCATCTCAGATGATCCGCTGTGGGATCATCACCTTCCCGCCAATTACACAACACAATTTGAAATATTGGACACTTAACGATATCATTTTGACCAGTATAAACTAAACCGGCTAGAGCAATTTTAAACTTTGAACATTCTGATGACCAATTTTCAAATGCTCAGCCTCGTATAGATCACTCATGTTTGACAGCTCACAAACTATCGAAAAATGCAATACATTTACGTTTGGAAATAGATCCCCCCACCATTGATGCCCCACTTATTTTGAGAAGGGGGAATGTCACAGAATCCTCATGGGGAAATACAAAGGAATGCAGTAGATGTCTTGCACTGTTTTGAGGTGTTCAAAATTATTCCTGCCTGTGTGTGGATATGTGTTAGATGTAAAAGCGTATTAAATGAATATGGTGCATTCTTTTTTTTTTATACATTTATTTAACGTCGGCCTATTTCCGCTACTGAGGCCTAACACCGACGCCTGTAGACGAGCTACCCCCAACCAGGAATTTTGCCGAACCTCTTCCCTTAAGAAGAGTAGGGATCTTTTACTTGCCTAACATTTAATAGACAAGGGACCGACGGCTTTACATCCCCTCCGAAGGATGGTATATCTCCTATACAACCCTCGCCTAAGGTTGTATAGCTTCGGCGCATACACTGATATACAAGCCGCTGGAAGATGTGTGAGGCGAGAACGCGGTTTCCGTTGGAATGGTCACCATCCAAGTACTAACTGCGCCTGTCGTTGCTTTACATCGCATACCGAAGTATTTACATAGAAAGACGCACCTACGCTCGCCCCGCTTGTGGTGCATTCAAAGATATAAAAATAGTCACCGTTTGTGATAATTGTGATATTCAACCTATTAGAGCACCTGCTGGAAAACTTGTTTCATGTTGGTGGTGGGGGGATAATAGTAGTAGTGGGAATATTGTGACTGTAATATTGTGATGTAATATTAACTAATTATACTGATATAAACTAGCGCAACCTGCATTATAATAAAGTTTTGTATAAAACAGTTCCAGAAATTTTAAGTGTTCAATATGAGTTGTCTAATTTCTGTGGTGATGTTATAGTGACAGTATATTTAGTTTGCCAGATTTAACATTTAATGATTTATTTAATAATTTACCTCCAGCACCGGAAAAGGAAAATGAAATAGTAATACTTTGTGAACGAAGATATCAATTGAACAAATCAAGAAGTAAATTTGTGTCAACAGGATTATCAAGTGACTATTTTTATAATTCATGTGTAAAACTAAGTGGGAATAAAAATGTTGTAATAATTTTTGATGAAAAGGAGTGGATCAATTTTCTTACGTATCAAGGTGTAATGACTAATTATATATAAACCAATGTCAAAGTTGAATCAATAGATACTGGTAGTTTCTCTATTAGGTTTGAGCAAATTTCCTATTCTAGAGTTGTAAAAATTATAAAAAATAACTCATGCGTTTACCTGGGATATGAGTCAATCTGTCGTTTGCGGGAAGCATTACCACTCACTAGATATACGATTAATATTTTAAAAAGACTACAGCTCCAAGGTTATTTCAATGATGTGCTGAGTAGACTACAACAGGAAGGAAGAAATGTGTTTGAAAATGCAAGAAATCTTATTGAGCAAACTGAAAATTGCAACACAGCAAATATTTGCATGCTCATTGAATTTACGTTTATCCGAATGCATTTGACAATGAGACAATACGGACGGTCTACTCCTTGCCCAGGAGTCTGTATACGCTCATGGTCAGAGGTAGCAGACTTAACAGACAAAATAAAAAATTATTGTACACAATGGTAATCAGGCCAGCAATCACATACGCTGCGCCGGTGTGCTGCACAGCACGTCGGCCACGACAATGGACAAACTGAAAGTGTTATAACACAAAATTGTGCACCTCATTTCGAATTCCAACAGGTACACCTCCCTCAGAGATCTCTATGAACGCTGCCACGACAAAACGCCAATAGCGGATTACATTCAGAATATATCTCAAAAATTCTACACCTTCAAACTGGGTGATAGTCCGCTAACCCAAAATATAACACAAATTAGACAGCATAATGCCCCCTTTTGAATAAATCACACCTTACCTTACAGACGTTGCCCATCATCGGCAACGGCAACCTCAACAGCCAAACCTTCACCAATTATAACTTCCTCTTCCCCTACCTATCTGTACTGATATTTCATACCTGTTAAATCTTTCCTATTACTCTTGGTATATTGTTGTTATATTTGTTCTTGTTTGTTTTGTTTGTTATATAAATTTATCTCTAGTACATCGTAAAATCAAAATTATAGAGTACAAAAGATTCAGCAGTAACAATGTCTGCTCGCCATTGGAAATCTTGCAACGGCATCCATCATTATAGACTTTGATACCCGCAATAGTAGCACAAAATTAAATAAGTGATATACCATCAAATTTTATTGTTAACTGTTTTCAGCTACTTAGTAGTGTACAATTATTGTATTACTCATTTTAAATTTTTATTTGTAAATAGGAGAATGAATGTGTTGATTATGTCTTGAATGCATCACTGAATGTATTCAAGATACAATCAACAATATTACAAATTGAACCAGTACTGCTCCGCTGCTTACCACCAATGTGACAAACAATATGCGTTGGTTAAGGGTCAAACGCGAGGTAGATATCTGGTTAGATATTTGTTCTGTAATAATGTGAATAAAGTTGTTTTGATTGATTGATTGGATGCATTTGAAACTGAATTTCGTCGTGGTAGAGTGTAAAGATGAAGAAAGTGACATTCTAGATATTATGTCAATAACAAATGATATACAAGTGGGGCGAGCGTAGGTGCGTCTTTACTATTATTATTATTATTATTATTATTATTAGCCGTTACTCGAGTCCGAGTATAAAAATGTTACAGTCGATAAATTGTGTACAATAAAAAAACAAGTAAAAGGTGTAGTCTGTTGTAATTCCCATTCATCTACGGTGCACACGACTATGGCTATAGAGGCCAATTCGGGAGAGCACATGTCGACCGCAGTCAGGACAAACATAGACCTGGTTAGGTCTTGGATTCGGCCTTCTTGCAGCAACATTTCCTTGATAGCTGGCCACAACCTCCCGCCATTCGGTTCTGTCCACTGCAAGTCGTTCCCATTGCTCGTCTGCAACACCGCAGGATTTTAGATTTTCATGGAGAGCGTCTTTGAACCTCTTTCGTTGACCGCCACGCTTTCTTCTACCGCTTAGCAATTCACCATAAAGTGTACATTTAGGAAGGCGGTTATCATGCATACGATGAACGTGACCAGCCCATCTTAGGCGTGCTCTTGAAATAAGCACCTCAATTGGAAGGCTGTTTGCTCTCCTGAGTACTTCCACGTTTGATATGTGATGGAACCAACGGATTTTGATCATACTTCTGAGGTGTCTTTGCTGAAAATGTTCTAATTCTTTCACATGACGACGGTAGGTGACCCAGCTTTCACATCCATATAGCAGTGTTGGGATGACAACTGCTCTGTAGACAGCCATTTTCGTTGACAAAGCAAGGTCGTGGTTGTCAAATACTCTCTCTCTAAGTCCCCAGAGCGCTCTAGATGCAGCGTTAATTCTATTGCGAATCTCGCTGTCCATGTTTGCTTTGTCATTAACAACGTTGCCTAAGTAATTGAACTGATCCACCACTTCAAGAGAATTTCCGTTAAGTGTAATGTCTATTTGGTTCACTTGATGAGGAGTTGACATAATCTTAGTCTTTCCAATGTTGATTTTAAGTCCCAAGGAATCATAGCTCTGGGCATACACATCTAAAAGTTCTTGAAGCTCTTCCGGCGTAGAGGCTAAAAGTGCACAGTCATCCGCATACTGGAGATCACAAATGAATCGTGTGCGTGTCTTCGTGAAAGCTCTAAAGCGCCCTATGTTAAAGAGACCGCCATCAAAACGGTATCTGAGACCTATTCCTCTGACTGTCAGTTTGTTGTCAACAATAATTGTTAGAGCAGTGGTAAACAAATTAAAGAGTAGGGGTGCCAGGACACATCCCTGCCTAACTCCAGTGAGGGTTTGGAAAGGTTCGGTTGCCTCATTATTATACATAACCTGGGCGTTGTTGTTTGTATGTAGACTGCGACATACTTCCACAAATTTTCTAGGGATACCTAAGCGGAGCATAATTTTCCAGAGCACTTCCCTGTCCACCGAGTCAAACGCCTTGGTTAAATCAATGAAGGCCATGTGAATTTCTCCTTGATGTTCGAGTGCTTTTTCTTGAAGCTGTTTAAGTGTGAAGATTAGGTCCGATGTGCCTCGGTTTGGTCTAAAGCCACTCTGTGTTTCAGGAAGTAACTTTTCCATAACAGGTGTTAGCCTATTTGCCATCGCTTTAGTGAGTATCTTCCCTCCAACAGCCAGGAGAGCTATACCCCTGTAATTTCCACAGTCCGCAGCGCTCCCTTTGTTTTTGAAGAGGTTGATTAAAAGTGTATCACGAAACTCCTGCGGAGCTTGACCACTTTCCCACACGACATCAAACAGTTTTTTGAGGTAGGGTATGAGCTCTGACGACACAGCTTTAAAGATCTCAGCTGGGAGTGAGTCGGCGCCGGGAGATTTGTTATTTTTTAGCTGCCCAATGGCGGTTAAGATCTCTTCCGTTGTTAGTGGTTTGTCTAAGTCTTCGAAGGTGTCATATTGAGGGATAAGATTTATAATATCGTGATCGGCTTGACTTTGCTGGTTAAGAATGTTAGAGTAGTGTTCTTTCCATCGGGCTCTTATTTCCTGGTCTTCTTTGAGGAGATTTCCATTTAAATCTTTAATAGGGCACATATTTTTCCGACTGGGGCCGTACACTGCTTTTACTCCTTGAAAGAAATTCCTGTAGTCATGTGAATCGGCGTACCTTTGAATTTCTCTGGCCTTGCTTGCCCACCACTCGTTCTTTATTCTTCTGATTTCGCGTTGCGTTTCATACTTAGATTGGGTAAAAGCTTCTGCTTTTGATGAGTCGTTAGGGTGGTTGATAGCGTTTTGGAAGGCAATATGTTTGCGGTCAAGAAGTTCTTGTATAAAAGCTTCATTATCATTGAACCAGTCCTCCTGTTTTTTACTTGCTGCAGTGCCAAGAATTTCCTCACTCGCACTTTTTAAACTGTCTTTAATTTGTGTCCAGGTAGCAGCGACATCTACAGAATTGATTTCTTCTAGTGCACTCAAATTCTCTTGAACTTTTTGCTTTAGCTGTTCGACGGTTTGTTGGTCACGCAATTTACTAATACAGAGCCGGAGTCTACGTTTTACTTGAGTTCTTCGGTGTTTGGGTCTCATAATAATTTTCATTTTAGAGACAACAGGACGATGATCGGTCCAACATTCGCTATCAATGCGCGCCTTTGTAATTTGGACGTCCTTGAGATGCTTCCTACGTACGATAACATAGTCCAGTAGATGCCAGTGACCTGATCTGGGGTGACGCCAGGTGCCTTTAAATTTATCCTTTTGTCGGAAAATGGTGTTTGTTATAACTAAATCATGTTCGGCGCATTTAGTTAGGAGTAGTTGACCGTTAGCGTTCATGTTGCCTAAACCGTTCTTGCCTATGATGCCTGGCCAGGTGTCTGCATCTCTCCCTACTCTAGCGTTAAAATCGCCAAAAATAACGAGTCGTTCCGTTTTAGGTATTCTACAGAGGGTTTCTTCCAGCTGTTGATAAAAGCTTTCCTTGGTTTCGTGACTTGCATCCAGAGTGGGAGCGTAGGCGCTTATTAGATTTACCGCGTTGCCATCTGATAGCTGATAGCGTAGCAGCATTAGACGCTCGGATAGGCCTTGTGGTACTTGTGTTAAGTTGGATACAAGTTGATTCCGAACGGCAAATCCTACTCCATGTTGTCTTCTTGAATTGGCGGGAAGACCTTTCCAATAGAAGGTGTAGTACTTTTCTGTGAGAGAGCCTTCCTCCAAAAATCGAGTTTCGCTGAGAGCTGCAACGTCAACATTGAGTCGGTGAAGTTCTCTATCTATTAGAGCAGTTCTTCTTTCAGGCCGATCGGTGCGAGTGCTGTCGTTCAAAGTACGAACATTCCAAGCGCCGTAGATGAAAGAATTAGTTTTCTTGGATTTAACTTGTCGGTTTTTTTTCGACATTCGATGAGGTGTCCCTGTGGGCACCCTCCCCCGGAGATCCGATCGGGAGGGTATTTTACCTCCGGATGATTTTGTCCCACTTGAGCGCTCCATCATTTTTTTAAAGCCTTAATCGACTGAAAACGAAGCTGCATTTGAAGTTTTAGCTGGAGCAGGTATGCAACTGACCAGCTCGGTTGCGGAAGGCGAGTGGTGTGGTCCCATGGCACAGAAGGAGACTGCGACGATGGGGTAACCAAACGATTCCAAAAGCAACCTTTGTGTGCGGTGGGTTATTTTTACCGCACTCTTCGTGAGAAAGTGGATGTGGTCACGGCAAAAGGTAAGGGTTATTCCGCCCTTACTCGGTCGTTAGAGCCTCGTTAGTGAAAACAGGGTGCACCAAGTTCAAATTGAACTCATCGTGAAGGTGAGGTTAACAATTGAGCAGGAGAGGCTATAACTTGCGCTTCACTACCCCATTACACCCTTTACTATGTACATACTTCGGTATGCGATGTAAAGCAACGACAGGCGCAGTTAGTACTTGGATGGGTGAACATTCCAACGGAAACCGCGTCCTCGCCTCACACATCTTCCAGCGGCTTGAATATCAGTGTATGCACGGAAGCTATACAACCTTAGGCGAGGGTTGTATAGGAGATATACCATCCTTCGGAGGGGATGTAAAGCCGTCGGTCCCTTGTCTATTAAATGTTAGGCAAGTAAAAGATCCCTACTCTTCTTAAGGGAAGAGGTTCGGCAAAATTCCTGGCTGGGGGTAGCTCGTCTACAGGTGTCGGTGTTAGGCCTCAGTAGCGGAAATAGGCCGACGTTAAATAAATGAAAAAAAAAAAATGATATACAATACAATTTTTAGGCACCAGCATATTGTTCTTATAGCAATTTCAAAGAATAACAAAATATTGAGGAAAATCAAATAATAAATTTATATTTTCACTCCCTGAACCTTATTTAGGTAAATAAAACGTGAAGCTTTTAATATATAATAATTTTTAAGGTCAATTCATTTATTTAAATTTTTATGTGTAAAAAAGTTTTTTTTATATACGAGTGATATTTTAAAATATGAAATTCAATTAAACACAACAATAACAATAACAGAGCTAAGTAATTCATATCAAATATGCCCTGTTCATATCCATCTTCTGTTCGACATCGTGAACGTCAGAAAGATATAGAAAATGAAGAAACAGTAATTAACATGGTACCAGAAGAATCTTCTAAAGGCACCAGAACAGTGGCTAACCAACCTGTAGTTTCTAATACGAAAGCACGGAAAATATTTAATATAAAAATTACATTCGTATCATCTACAAACTGTTCAACAATAAAAGCCAGGAGATTAATTTTTCTCGATGGATTACAGAACAAAGATCTATTTCTAGAATTCTATTAACAGATGAGTCAATTTTTACACTAGACGGAATTTGTAATTCTAGAAACTGCCACTTGTTGTTTCATGAACATCCCAATGCGGTAATACCGACAGAAACATTTCCAGTACAAATTTTCGGTGTGTAGTATGGTTAATTTAAAAATCGCCCAATTATGTCACCTCATTTCTCTAATGAAAAACTTATTGGACCACTTTACATGGAATTCTCAGAAAAAGAGTCTTACTAATTTTATTAATTTATTTCAAAGATCAAAGAGGTATGATATTCCGACAGATTGATTAGGTCCTGATTTTGTGTAAATGTGAGATAATTTTTAAATAAACATTATCATGGGAAATGGATTGACAAATGGTGACCAAGCTAGCTGCCACAGCTACCAAATATTAATTCGATGGACTACTTTCTTTGGATATATTTATTAGAGATTACAAGAAATTTGTCAAAGGCTTCATCGTAAATTATTATTTAATGGTATATTTAGTATTCAGTTTAAAATTTAAAGGAATTTTGTAATATCGTTCGTTGTTTTCTTGATTATTATTAGATTTGTTTTGTTTGTTACTATTTAGAATTTCGTTGATTAAACTTAGTGGTTAATTATTTTTGTGTAGGAATGTTTTTATTAATTCTTTATTTTTATGATCTGATGGTTTTTCAGCTCTATATTTTAAGTTGTTTACAATGCTAATTTTGTGTTTGAGAACATGTTCAAAATTAAAATTAAGAATCCTTTCAGATAATGTAGGTTTGTGGTACCAATCCGTAATGAGAACACTATTTGACTTTGATTATTTCTGTCCAGAAATTGTATTTTATCATCGCTTTCTTTTTCAATACTGAACTGCATATTTGGGTGAAAGTCATTAAAAACACTTAATAGTTTTTCATACTTATCTTTTGGTACGGCTGTAACTATGTACTACTTTTGAAAAAGAGTACCTCGAAAGATAAATGCACTAAACAGGTATTTTGAAGTTGTGACATGACTATATCTTAACAAACTGGAGACATGCAATTTCCCATACTAAGGCCATATATCTGTATATAAACATGACCGCTGTACATAAAGTAATTGTTATCTAAACAAAAAACATATGTAATGTTTCATTTCTCATGTAGTGCTAGGTGGTTTTTATGGTCAAATCGTAATCAGCTCTAAAACCCACTTACGATTGTACTTAAGCTAATTTTGAGTGAAACAATGCATAATAAAAACAGAGATAAACAACGCACAAAGAGAGATCAAGAACACGAAACAAAACGGACTAACTGAAAGAAAGAGAGGGACAGGAAATATTTAAAGATACGAAAGGTATGTCAGTAAAGGAAGATAGGGTAAGCGGAAGTTATACCATAGTGGTTGCCGGAAGATTGGCAACGTCTGGTATGGTAAGGTGTGTTTGATCCGAAATGGTTCACTATGCTGTCTAATTTGTGTAATGTTTGCGGCAAGCGGACTATCGCCCAGTTTGAAAGAGTAGAATTTTTGGGAGATTTTCTGGACGTAATCCTCTATTGGGGATTATGTCGTTGCATAAAGATCTCTGAGGGGGGTGTACCTTCCAGAGTTCGAAATAAGGCGCATAAATTTGTATTCAAGCACTTTTAATTTTCTCACTGTCATGGCCGGTATGCTGCATCACACCGGCGCCGCGTAAGTGATGGACGGCCTGACCACCATCGTGTACAGCGGTTATTTGTTTTGTCTGTTAAGTCTACTACCGCTGACCATCAGCGGATACAGACTTCTGGACAGGGAGTAGACCGTCCGTACAGTTTGTGTGTATTGAACGTAAGTCTCTGGTCTAGTCTGACCCCAAAATACTTCACGAATCGTTTTGTTGGAATTTGGTGCCCCCTAACCGAAATAGGTGTAAAAATTCTGTTCTCAGTGAACCGGCGCATGGAGACTATCGCTTCCGACTTCTCGGCGTTTATCCGTCTCTTCCACCGGTCGTAATATGCCGCGGCACGGACCATGTGCGCCTTCAGCAGCATGTTGGCTGCTTGAGCGTTGTGAGAATGCGCAAACATGGCTGTGTCGTCGGCGTACTTGGCCAGCTTGGTATTTGTAAATTTCGGGAAATTGGAAACATACAAGTTGTACAATTTTGGTGATAGACACGATCCTTGCGGGACTCCCGCGCGAATATCCTGCTGTAATGACAGTTTATTATTCACTCGAATCTGCAGGGATCTGCCCGTCAAGAACGAGTGAATGAGTTTGATGATGTACGTCGGAAAGTTATAGTCGTGCATCTTGTATAGTAACCCCGGGGTCCAGACGGTATCAAACGCCTTTTCCTCATATCAAGAAGCACCATGGTAGTGTTCTTCCGGAGGTTGTACTGTACCTTGACGTCATTAACAATCCTGACAACCTGTTGCACCGTACTCCTGCCCTTTATGAAGCCGAACTGGCAGTCATCGTCGATGTGGAGCTCCTCCTAGGCAGCGTCTAGTCGGACCAGGAAGAGCTTTCCACCAACTTGGAGATCGCCGACAGTAGCGATATGGGGCGATAGCTACCGGCGAGCTTCGCGTTCTTATTCGACTTGAGGATGGGCACGACTACGGCGCACTTCCATTGGCTGGGCCAATACTGCAATCGCAGGATTGCATTAACGATGTACGTCAACTGCACAATACCTTTCCTCGGGAGATATTTGAGCAGTTTGTACTCGACGCCGCCTTTTCCCGGGACTTTATTGGTAGGTAGTTTTTTGACAAATCTGCAACTTCTGAGGGTTTGGTCATGATCTTGAGAAATTCTCGTCGCGTCATTTCTGCATCTGGTTAATGTCATTTTCTATGCGGTCGTGTTCCAAATTATTTGGTATGTTATTATTATGTATATTTTCGAAATGGTCGGCTAGGTCATTCGCTATTTGCGCGTCAGTCAACGCTGCCTGTCCGTTCACGCGTGTCAGCGCAGGTATGATCTCCCGCGTATTTTTCAAGGCCCTCGTCAGCTTCCACAGCGAGTTGTCCTGAGGATTTAGCGCTGCCAGTTTATCCTCCCATTTCTGGTTTCTTGCAGTGATGATGGAGGTTCTGATCAGCCCTTAGAACCTGATCATTTCTATCTTGGCGTTGACATCGCGATTTCGCTGCCAGAGCCGTCTCAGTCTGTTTTTCTATCGTATATTTTGTATGACCGCTACATCTAGTTGGTCCCTGTATGGGTTTACTGTTGTTGTAGTGGCAACAGCCTGCTTGGAATCCTGCAGTATCCTTGAGAACTCTATCACTACATTTTCCAACTCGGTGGATGTATCGATGGTGTTGTTTAGTGTTAGGTTAGTGTTCACGTGTGCTTTGTAGAAGTGCCAGTTGGCACCTCTAAAAGTAGTGATTTTTCGTATAATGTTTTCCCTTTCCTCAAGCGCCACTGGCGGCGTGGAGTTTCTCACGCCCTTGTTGACCACTATGTCAGGGGTTGTTGGTGTTGTACCATTGTCCGGAAAATGTGTGGGATCGTCCGAATACTGCACGATGACATTATGACTCTTTACATAGTCGAACAGAGTGTTGCCGTTTGTGTTATTGCAATGGCAGTTCCAGTTGCGATGTCTGGCGTTAAGATCACCTATGAGCAGACAGCGCGGACTCGCGTTCATTAAATTTTCCAGACAGCCCGCTGTGAAGCCGTTCGCTGGTCTGTTGTACGCGCTAATGATGCTCACGCCACCCTCCAGCGTCACACATATATTCTCTACAGATTACAGTATTCCGTATAGAACGGTGCGTGTGCGCGATATCGGCCTTTATGAGCATGGCCACACCTCCGCCCCTGTTATTGTCGGTCCTATCTCTTCTTAGTACAGTATACCCTCGGACTTGCAGTTTGTCACGTCTGGTAAGTTTGGTCTCATTTAGAAGCATAACGTCGATTTTGTGCCTCAGTATGTAGTTAATAAGGAAATTAATTTTGTTACCTATACCATTGGCGTTCCAAGAAGAAATCTTTATTTTAATTTAGATAGCACCCTCTGGGATGTTTTCGATTAATTTCGTCAATCGCATTTGCTGCCTCCTCAGTAGCTCAACTTTATCTGCCGTCGTCCCTCCTAGTGCTAGCGGCGGTAGGAGTGCCCTTCCCGTCTGGCTGCTACTGATGCTGGGCTGCGACTGGATAGGCTGTCTAGGTGTGGTTAGCTGCGGCTGGCTTGACTGAGACTGCTGGGGTTGCTGCTCTTCGCCTTTTCTGTCCATGTATTCGTTTTAGGCCGAGTGGCGGCGACGTACCGCAACCCGGGAGCCGCATATTATCTTCTATTTTACGTTTGTATACCGCACATACAATGCTGTTCGCAGGATGCGGGCCCCCGCAGTTTACGCACTTAGCTGGAGTAGCCATGCTTTTCGTGCATACTCTGGATGTGTTCACCGGCGCACTTGAGGCAGTTGAGGGCAGCTCTGCAGTTCGTGGTAGCGTGCCCCCATTGTGGCACCGGTGACACTGGATAATCAACTTGGAGTTTACATGCCTCTCCCACGAAATTGATGTATGGTCGAGGTACCTCACTTTATTTGGTAGATCAATTAACGTTGTAGCGTTGCTTGTTACTATCATGTAAGTGGGGTATCTCGTGCCTTTTAGGGTGAAGAGCTCCTTCACCTTGTGCACCAATTTTAGCTCTTCCTTGACGTACTCTTCATTAATTTCATAGTGTAAACCTCTTATCACGAAAGCATGGGTTTTGTCACTTTTAAGCGTGCATGTGTTGTATTCGACCTTACTCTCTGGAAGCACTTGTTTATTATGTTCTAATTTTCTTTCGTTGATACTTGTAGCGACGTGTTGTTTGCGGTGTGCTTCCAAAAGAATTTGTTCTTAAGTTTATCCTTAAGGTAATTGCAAACTACCCTATGATTTTCCAATTGCCCATGGATCACGAGCGGTTGGGGCCTTCTTTCAGTTTTTCCTTTTTCATTTGGCTCTGGTTGCTGTGGAGGAGGGGGGGGGGGGTAACGTCCATAGCCGCAAGCAATGGTAGTGGACCCTCATAGCGATTCTTTACTAGTATCACCTGCGTCTGCGGTGCGATTTTCTGTAGTTTGTTATTTCCCCTATGAATGTGGGATCGTTGGTATCTGTTAGCCTTTGCCGCTTGGTCTTTAGTTTGAAAGTGTTACCACCATCACCTTGATGGGCAGGACCGGCTTGATCTTTGCAATTAGAGGCTAGTTTTACGCTTTCACTGCTGGCGTCAGATATACTTCCATGTGACATCTTGTTCGCTTGTCTTTTCCGCTTGACTTTCCTTCGGAATATGGTGGTTCTGTCTGCACTAACAATGCTTCTGTCAGTCTCGCTTTCCTCGCTTTCAGGAGCCGGGAGCAACTCAGAGGGTACCAGCGTACCTTCTATGCATTTGCAAAATTGTTTTTTAGTTGTGGTCGCGGTGGTTCTGTTTTGTCCTTCCACTGCGTTATTTGTCTTTGGCGCAACATACTCTGTCAACAACTGCATTCCGGTTCGCACTTTTTGAAAGCGCCCGATTCAACTAGTTTTGCTCGCCAAAAATTGTCCTAATTGTCTTAGAGGTTATGTCCCCCCGACCGGTTACAACCACGGTCGACGGGGGCACTCGCGAGAAAATTTTTCCAACTTTTAGTTTATGTTTACTACTTGTGTTTAATTTCACTGTGATTTGGAGAATTTTTTAACAAATAGATGTTTCAGCCGAAATTTAGGGGTTATGTGATAGTTTCTAACTCAGAAAAAACTCTACTACTTGGTGAGCAAAATAATTCAGTAGTATTCAGCGTTGAACGCGTCGACTGTTTACACGATTGCCACCTCGCGCCTTAACCCACTCGACTATCGACCAGACCGGTACATTTTGCGATCAGAACTCTTTGTGAAAAAATATGCATTCAATGAAAATTGTTTTATTTATTTTTTCGATGAGGTATATATTTGAGACCTTATATCAAATAATGTCTTACTTTCCATTTAATCAAGGAACTATTTATATGAAAGTTGTATTTCCCTATGTATAAATAAAAAAATTCATTTGTCTACATCCACTGTGTAATAACGTTTATAAAATTAAATAACCTCCGAACGATATTCAAGTCTGTCGCTGGCGAATTAGGTTAATCGATATTTTTAATTTGTAAGACAGTGCAAAAATAGTTCTAATGATATTCATGGCACGTGTAACCTACGCAATATCAAAAAAGTCATGTATGAAAACTCGTTTTATTTTCATCGTTTTTCTTTTAACCATATTAACCGGCCTGCCCCGTAAATGCCTAATGAGTTTAGAGGAAAAGGGAACGCTGTTTGTCAGGCTGTCCGTTTCGTAAACGGGAGATGAGAGAAGCTGCAATGCGGCGAGGGTCAGACTAAAAGCGGAAACGGGAATTATTCCTGTATTTAAAATTTAAATATAAATTTATTTTATTTGTATATAATTATAGCATTTGTTTGTTATTCATTTTATTTTATTTTCAAAATTACAACCGTGGAATTTTATATTTCGCCTACCAAATTATTTAAAATTTAATTATTTCCCTTTATTGCGATATTCGGCGTTGGAAATAATAAAATGTATATTTCCGCTTGCAGAAGCTGGCTTTATAATATCAAAGCTGATTATTTTATTTTAATTGAACAAATATAGCCAATACATCAGAACAAAATAGAAATTTTCTGTCTAAATATTTCATTCAGAATACAGATTTTATTGAATTTTTTCAGTTTTGGCCTAAGCAAAATTAAATGAATATCCCACAAGACATTAGTCGGGGTGTCAATAAAAAGCTGACTTTGAGGTATGAATAACATTTTTTTACTGTTTTCTATTTATTTTGATGCCTTCTTTAAGATTGCCATTAATGCCACATTGTCACCTTTGAGCACTTTGAATAATTCAAGAAAGTTGTTAAGATAACCGACAACAAATGATTCGTTACATTTTGATCCAATGCACAGTGGGCCAGGAGAGAGACAAAATTTCCAAGATTGCATATTTTATCAGATTTTTTATAAATATTGATGTTCAGGGGTTTTCAAGGTCACTGATAATGAATCTATGTCAAAACTTCAAATTTAAAAATGGCGAATAAAATTGACAAATCAAGGCGAGTTTGCATAAAATTTGGTATTTGAGAATTGTCGATACCAGTGATAATAGTTCTGTTGTCAAAAGTTCAGATCCAATGTAGCTGGAAAAATTGATAACTAACGGAGAATTTGCATGAAATTTAGTATTAAGAGACTTTCGAGATCACTGATAACGAATCTGTTTCCAAGAACTTGAAATTAACAGTAGTGGATACAATTGGCAAGTTAAAGAGGATTTGCATGAAGTTTGATACGTTATCGTCTTTTAATTCATTCTCAACTTCAAACTCAGAAGCATGTTTACCAAAGTTCAAATTATTTTGCATAACTTCCTTAAAAGATTTTGCCGTACCAACACTGGTATTGTCATCTGTTTACATAAATACCGTACCATAGTTTATATAAAACGACAGATCATTTATGTATGAGAAGAACAACAATGGTCCTATTTTACCTCCTTGTGATGTTCCTGGTTCTCTACTATAACTAGTTGAATATTCTGAACCGATTTTAACTTTATTCGAACGATTCGTTGTGTACGATGTTATCCGTTAATTTAGAGGTCCCAGAGTGCCCTTTATTTCTACTTTTCTGTTAGAAATACCCAGTTGATGATTTAGAACGCTCTTGGAAAATCAAAAAATATTTCAATGATGTAGTTTTTCTTAACAATATTTTCATAAAAGTGTTCTACTGAATCTAAAGAAGTGGTTCCTATTGAATAATTCTGTCGGAAATCATATTGACACGGTGATAATATTTTAATTTCATTTAAATACTTAATAATACAATCATATGAAACTTTTTTAAGGAAATGCCTAGTAAGTATATTCCTCTAATATATAATATCAAAATTATTTAAATCGTACCTTGTGTTTTTGGAATGCTGAAACAATAAGTTTTTTTGAAATAATACGTTAGCCATGAAAGAAATTAAATCGGATCATATCTTCTATTCACGCATATGCTCTAAAGTTTGCCGAAATTCACATTCTTACGACAATTTTTAACATTTTTAAATTAGCCTGTTCCCGAATGTAATAGCTCAAATTCTTATGTATTATAACCACAGAAAATATTGTTTAAGTATTATTTAAATCCATCAACATCTTCCGGTCGCGCATTTCCTTCAAAGTTAATGGAATTTTGAAAAAAATTTACAAATAAAGGCAAATAACAAGGAACAACTAACATATTTCCTTTTTATTTGGTTTTCTTTATTGAATATAAGGTTAAATGTTTAAAAACAAATTATTTTAGACCATTAGTAATATTTATAAACAGACTTTTTTTATTGAAAAACTAATTTTTGTGTGAAGAGTCGTAAGTCCAAGAAATTCATGTTGAATTGTTAAACAATTGAACATCTCCGTTTTCACTAATTCTTAGCTGAAGGTATTGAAGTCCCATTTATGGGCGAAGTTGAGCACTGTTGATCTTGACAGCAGAGCCGCTCTGATAAAATCATCCCTAGACTCAGCTCTGCAAACTTTTCATGAGGCTTCTGTCACGAGTTTCACAAATCGTTCAACTGCCTGGGAGAAGGTAAATCACGGTCCATCCAGTTAATTATTTCCGAGTAGTAGTAATAGTTCTCGGAAGTTGCGGAGCTGAATCCAGGGATGGTTTTATTAGAACGACTCTGCTGCCACGGTCAACCATGCCTGACTTCGCTCATAAATCAGATTTCAAGGTACCTTCCTTCAGCTAAGAATGAGTGAACGCGGAGATGTTCAATGGGTCAACATGAATTTCTTGGACTTATGACTCTTCAAAATAATTTGTTTTTAAACATTTAACCTTATATTCAATAAAGAAAACCAAAAAAATAGAAAATATGCCAGTTGTTCCTTGAACTGTGATCTACCTTTATTTGTAATATTTTTCAAAATTCTATTAACTTTGAAGGCAATGCATTACAGAAAGATGTTGATGGATTTAATTTAATACTTAAACAATATTTTCTGTGGTTATAATACATAAGAATATGAGTTATTATATTCGGGAAGAGGCTAATTTAAAAATGATAAAAATTATCGTAAGAATGTGAATTTTTCCGAATTTCGGCAAACTTTAGAGCACATGCACGAACGGAACATATGAACCGATTTTATTTCTGTTCTTACTCCTTTTTAGTCTCCCCAATTAGCAACTTTTCCTCGGTATTACGACTTGAAAAAAAAAATGAGTATTTTCGGCCCATCCTACTGGAGATACTCGGTATTAGCATTGGTCTGATCCAGAAGACTACAATACTCAGCACTTGCAATACAATCCGAAAATATTGAATCCACCAACTGGATAAATACCAAATAGAAACTTATTATCTTGCTCTAAGGGCTGATAATAAGCGAACCCCACCTTCTCTGCGTGAGAACAGTGAGGATAATAATAATAGTAACGATAACGATAACAATAACAATTAGTAATAATAATTTTATTTATTTGAAAGTAATTGTCATAATAGTATATATTGTTAGTTCAAATATTGTGCCAATTTTTATAATTGTGTTTGTTAATTTATTCACAATAAACATATAAATCTTGTTTTTTATTAAGTATCAGATACTTATATACTAAGTAATAAAAGATTCAAATATGACATCTGAGCTCACAGGGCACAGTCATGGTGAGGTGATATTTTAGTGTTGTAATAGGGGCTGTATTTTGGCGGCGGCGGCGGCGGCAGCGTTGACGTCAGGTTGATACCAGGTTGACGTTAATAAAAGCACACTTTAAATTGTATAAATTTTAGTGCCTCATATTCACTGGCCACAACCGTACTTGCCTGTCAGAGTCACTTAAAAAATAATTATGCTACGGCTGTCAATTGTACTCTCACTGGCCTCAACCAAAACTACAACTTTGAAAAATTAATATACATCTGGTCACATTCATTCATTTTTTTTCCTCCCTCATATATACCTAAAATTCTATTCATATAAATAATTTGTATAGTTGACCACATTTATTAGTTCCTACTATTCCATGTTATTTTTTACTGCTGCAGAAAATAAAGACATAATTATTATTACTATTTGGTTATTTTTTTTTATCTAACTTTTTTCTTTAATTGCGACCATAACACCTCTTTTTGTAACCAAATGGTGGCTAACGCAGCTTCCCTTGTCGATTTTATTTTTTAATGAGAACCCCCGCAGTAATAAAAAGAAAATATTCACCACTATATTTCATGTTTTTTGCAATGTATATGTTGACTGAACTAGTACTATTTCTTGTTCAACGTCATTAAATAAACGAGAAAATATCGAATGTGCTAAGAGAAAATAAAATAAACAAATATATGCAGCTTTACAAATTTGTATATACAGATAAGGAAATATCGGAGTAACCGTCGGGGTCACTTATTCGATAGAAATAAAGACGAAAATAACATGGTGAATAATTCATCACCTACCATTACAATAACAGAAATATGAACACAGTGACACGTAATCCTATCATATATCATCACGGGAATTGTATACTTCACTGCAGCATAGGGCCCGGGGGTGTAATTTTCTATGCGTGCGTTTTCAAATCGAGCTAGTACTTAAAATGCCAATATATTTGTAATTCTAAGAATTGCTCGAAAATTGGTAAAGGATAAAATGAAATTTCATGTAAAAATAATAGTTGCGTTTCAGTGGCGTGGCTATCTATAGTCTATGTAGGCAACAAAAGGAAAATAGTTCTTGATATCCAAAGACAATATCATTGATAAATATCATCCATCTTGTTGTGGAATCGATTACAGCTGTATTTGAAATGCAGAAACAATTAATTGTATCTAGCATGTTTTCTTGATTTTTAGTTATACGCAGTCCAAAAAAAAACAGAATTCTACATGATGTTCCATTTTTGTAGTGTACTAGTATGAGATCTGCATGTAGTGTTCAATTTAGTTGTATAAAATACTAGTTTTTTGAAAAAAGTTTTTTCCTTATTTTGCAACTAAACACCATATTTAAGCTTTTCTTCATAATTGAAAAAATTTTGTTGTCAAGTTTGCATTAAAAATGTAAAAGAAGTAGTTTGATTAAAGTCGATTTAACCACCATTGTGTATAACAATGTTTTATTTTGTCTCTTTAATCTGCTACCCCTGACCATGAGCTGATACAGACTCCTGGACAGGCAGAAGACCATTCGTACTGTCTCATTTATGTGGATGTTAAACGTCAGTCGTTGGTCTAGTCTAACCCCCAAGTACTTTACGCATCTCTTAGTTGAAATTTTGTTTCCACTGATCGAAATGGGTTATGATTTTATTATCTGTGAAACAACGCGTGAAGACTATCACCTCAGACTTTTCAACGTTCACCCGAATCTTCCACTGGTCGTAAGAGGCCGTGGCATGAGCCATGTGCGCCTTTAGCAGCATATTCGCTGCTTGAGCGTTGTGTGAATGCGCGTACATGGCTGTGTTATTGGCGTACTTGGTCAGATTCGTATTCGGGAACTTTAGAAAGTCGGGGACGTACAGGTTGCACCACTTGACGGACAGGATCCTTGCGGGACTCCCGCGCGAATGTCCCACCGTGTTGATAGTTTGTTATTCAGTCTAACCTGCAGGGATTTGCCCGTCAAGAATGAGTGAATGGGCTTAATGAAGTAGGTCGGAAAGTTGTAGTGGTGTAGTTTGTAGAGTAACCCCGAGTTCCAGACGGCGTGGAAAGTCTTCTCAATATCGAGGAGCACCATGGTAGTGCTCTTCCCGAGGTTGTATTGTACTTGACGTCGTTAACTATCCTAACGGCCTGTTGCACCATGCTCCTGTCCCTCCTGAAGCCAAACTGAGACACATCGTCGATGTGGAACTTCTCCTGAACAGCATCTAGTCTGGTCAGGACGAGCTTTTGCATTAACTTGGAGATCTCCGACAGCAACGAGATGGACGTGTAGCTGCCGCGAACTTCGCGTTCTTATTTGGCTTGAGGATGGGAACGACCACGGTGAATTTCTACTGGCTAGGCCAGTGCTATAGCCGCAGGATCGCGTTAACGATGTACGTCAACTGCACAATAACTTTCCTGGGGAGAAATTTGAGCAGCTGCCCTTTTCAGGGACTTTATTGTTATATCCTTGACAATTTGTGCTATTTCCGAAGGCTTGATCATGACCTTCGGAAGTTCTCGCCTTGTCAATTGTACGTCATGACTAATGATTTCGTTAATGTCATTTTCGATGCTGTTATGCTCTAAATTGTTTGGTATATCGTTACTGTGGATGCTTTCGAAATGTGTAGCGTCCGTCATCGACTTCTGTCCGTTCGCATTTTTGCAGCCTGATCATCTTGGTAGTGGCGTTGGCATCGCGATTTCGCTGCCAAATCCGTCTCAGTCTATTTTTCTCTCTAATATTTCGTATGAGCGCTTCGTCGAGTCGGTCTTTGTTCTCATTCACAGTGATGGTAGTGGTAACAGTCTGCTTGGCATCCTGCAGCACCCTCGTGAGTTCAACCGCATTTTCCAGATCGGCGGACGTGTTGACCGTGTTATTTAGTATTATGTTTATGTTAATATGTGGTTTTTAGAGACGCCAGTTGGCGCATCTCTCAAGCTTATCATTCAAATTGCCATACAGCGCCAAAAGCTTTCGAGATCAGCTAAGGCTTCTTTGTTGCTGCTGACGAAGCATCCGTTTCTTCTCCGCCGTTATTGCCTTGGATCCGCTTCTCGAAGGACTTGGGGTGGGAATTCTGACCTTTTAGGCTGTCTCGATGTCACCTGCTGGATTTGTCTCTGCTTGGCCCGCTCAAACGTTTTGGGTTGACTGCGGGCCCATCACGTACCTCATCGCTGGGGCCGGCTGGGTCCTCATACTGCGTGTTTCTAAGTCCTTTATTTTTCTCGTATATACGATGATTATTACATTATTCGCGGGATGTGGCCCACTGCAGTTCGCACATTTGGTGGGGGTGTCCCTCGTTTTGGTGCATTGTTTCGTGAGATGGCCGGCTGCGTATTAACGGTGGCGTACCCCCACTGTTGACACCTGTGACACCAGATAATTTGTTTGTTATTTATGTGGCGCTCCCACGTAACGGCCGTCGAATCCAGGTACCACGCATTGCTCTGGATATCCTTCAGGACTACTTTGTTGCTTGTTGTGAGCAAATATAGTATTTGGCGCCCTTCATTATATACATATCTTCAGAGTCAATTTGATGCGTGGTTCCCACTTCTCCCTTTAATTCATCTATTTCAACTTCGTGGTGTATTCTCCTCAGCACAAAGGCATGAATCTCATCTTCTCGTGGAGTATAAGTATAGTACTCCACGTTACCTTATTAAAAACATTAGTTTATTGTTTCCCAATCTTGCCTAGTGGTCAGCTGGAGAGACGTGTTATTTGTTGAATGTTTCCAAGGGTATTTGCTCTTAAAATTCCTCCTTAGATAATTATCTACTCACCAATGGTTTTCAAGCTGACCATGGATGACTAAGGGGGTCTCCGCTCTTTCTTGTTCTCCTCCTTTTTGTCACTCGGCTGAGAAGGAACTATGTTCTTATCTGCCGGTATGGGAAGTGGTCCTTCATATCTATCTGCAATCCTCGTTTCTTGCGACTTCACCACTTCTTTTGCTTTACCCCCCAAATGGGTGAAGCTTCTGTCTCTTGGGCTTCAGTTTAAAAATCTCGTTGCTCTTGTTCGGGGCCATCATTACGCTATTTTGATTTGCGTCAGAGGCGCTGCCTTGTGACATTCTGGTTGTATTGGTGTTAGGCTGCTGCTGCGCCTTACTTTTGATCTTTTTTCTTACTATTTGCCTATCTAGACTTATGCTGTTTCTATCTGTCCCATTTCCGGACTCTAACGATGTGGCAGGCATTACGACACCCGCCACGTAAGCGTAAGTGCAAAGCTGACCTTTTGGGCCAGTTACCGCGTTTGTGTTCTTGACGTGGTTATCCACTTTATTTTATTATGGCCTGGACAATAAAGTACAAAGTTTATTTTGGCGCGATACTCGCTTTCTATAATTTCAGTCGGTAAATAGTTTGTGTGAAAGAGCTCGGCACTATCGGAAAATGTCTTTAAAACTCGTACAATTGTGCTTTTAGGTTAAGTTCCCCCGACCGGTTTTAACCAAAGTTAAAAGATCCTAATTTTGCTCTAATTTATTAATTTTGAGCCAATGTCAGTGTCAAAAGAAAGGTACAAATTTGGGGAAATTTACACTGTAACATGCACTCACAGCTAACTATAACAATTATGTGCCTTTTGTCACTGTTCTTGGAATTTTTGCGACCGGAACTGCGCCTGCGGTACCTCATCCTGAAACCATTGTATATATATGAAAGCTGCCTACTGGTGCTCCTCGAACTGAATGAGTTCAGTTCGAGCAAGCTTTCAGTGAGAACCTGAAGATGGCAAATGAGATTCTGCCGAAACGTCGTTTAGACAACTGTGACTCATGGCGGCGTCGACCATCGACGCGGGAGAGCACCCGGAAGTACAACAACACTTCATATATAAACAACTTTTGTCCGCGTCTATTTTATAATACACGAATTACGTATGTTTCTTCAATTATAATAATATATATTATCCACTACTAACAGTGACTAACCATTAATCACTACTATCAGTTTTTACTAGAATATATGACCAGTCTTTGAAACGTTGAATGGAGTTATTCGTAACTGTCATAGTTGCAATTGTGGAAACAATTTTTCTGATGAGCACTATTTTGTGAATATGAAACTGAACTACCTTCAACAATACGTAGAATGTAAATAACATTGACGTTCCTCAAACGTTGTATAAAGTTATCTATTCATAAGTTCTATAGTAATAATAAAAATATCTAATAGTCGTGGACAAAGTATTGCATTTAACTCGCAAAGCAACTCGTTCACTCAGATGTTTACGACACGAGCCACAGGCTCGTGAATAATTGCCATCATTATATGCTTGTTGAATAATATACTATTGTTCACGACTACTATATAGTGTACCCATTATGTATGTGTTTTCTCGAGCATAATGCTATTCATTATTCACTGCATTGAATAATGGACAAAGTATGGCATTCTACTCCCATATGATGGCTACTATTCACTCAGATAACTTGATCTTCGTGAATAATTGCCATCATTATATGCTCTTTAAATGATATACTATTTAAACCATTAAACTTATACACTTCATCCTGTAATTGGGGTTATCCTGTAGGGCAAATAAAAGTTATTATTATTATATTGTCGAGGCATTCGTAAATTAGATACTATTATCAATATTAACCATCTTATTCATTTAATGTATTTATATAACTGCATATATAATAAAATATGTAATATAAAAATAATATAATAATATAAAAATCAAATTTCATATATCTACACATTTAGTATGATTAAACACTGTTCTTTCCCTTATTCTGTGTACATTATAGTGCTTCGTTTTCAGTATTTATCAAAGGAACGGCTGCACATGTTTGCCTCAGAATTCCATCACCATTCCCATATAGGCTATAAATTATCATCATTTTTTATCCTGTATTCCAGTTTCACGTCATGCCATAATTTTCAGTTATTTACAGGGATAATATTTTATAATTTTTTGATATCATACCTCGAGCAAGGGTTATTAAATAACATGCTCTTAAAATATTGCTCGGTCTAATGTAATTTATCTTTTTTAAATTTGAGCAGAAACTTTTCATATTAAATTAATATTTCTTCATCAGCAAACATATTTTTTGTAATTAATTGGACTTTTGAGCTTATTATCAATATCACCTGATTTTGTACAGTAAATAGAGCCCGGATGCCAGCGGTAAATGGTGTAAAAACTAGCCGACTACACAGAGAACATTTAGTTAAGTCAATTGGTTAATTGTTTTATGAATGTTGTTAAGAGATATATATCTGTCGTATTTCTTAACCCATTTAAACTTGCTTAGCGGGACGTACGTATTACTATAGTTCTCTTAAACGAGATTTACCACTACTTAGTTATCCATACTATGTACTGTTAAAGTATTCGATACAATTTTGATGTTGCAAGAGCAATATTTTTGGCGGTTTGAAAAAAAAATGAATAGCATACTGTTTTATTACGAGTAAAAGTAATGCTTTTGTGACGAATTGATTCCGACAATAACAGACGAGTCACAAAAGTGTCTTTTACTCCGATAAGACATATTATTTTTTCTTCAAACGTCAATTAGCTATAAAAAAAATTAGCTATGCGTTGCCATTAGCAACTGAAGTAAAAGTCTACTCGAGCGGCAGAAAAAGTACTTTTACTTCCGTTGCTAATTGCTGTGCATCCGTCTGAAATGTCAAACTTTAATGTCATAAAATGAGTAAGAAATGTCATGATTTTCTGACGTTTTAAGAAAAAATATAGGCATAATCTTTTGGTCTTTTTGATTTAAATAAAGATATTGAAGCCAATTTTAAGCAGTTCTCAGACATATTTTTTGCACTGGCTCTTCATTCCACTCTTCCTTTCAGATTTTCCTTCAAATAATTAACTGTAACACTCCTTTGGCTGACCAACAATTCTTTACATATTTTAAGTGATTCTCAAACACCAAAACATTTTCATTGCGTAAAATGGGTTTCATAAAAAATCGCCAGGACAGATAATTCCGTAGCTCTTGGTCTATAAGATAAGCTTTACTTTTATTACAGAAAACATCAACTGACAACAGATTTTTATAGATGAGTGCAATAGTTGTGTAGGACCAGGGATGTGTCAGAAAAGATACGTTGGAATACGACAATGATATTGTAGCATTGTTAGAACGTAAAGATATCATTACATTATCTACTGCGTATCTCAAAACTAATTTACATATATAGTCGAGGCAAGAATTCAAGCGATGTACGTCATAGATCGATTCTATAAATAAGACAATACTGCTAAGAATCATGAAGCCCCATTAAACTATACCTATTTCCCAAAAAAACTTAATAACTGGGTGTCCAGAATTACTCGTTTTAATGTAATTAATGATTAAAAATTAAAATTTCTTTAATGAGATCACTCATGACGTGCATCGCTTGAATTCTTGCCTCGACTTTATTACACTTCATTGCTTGATACATGAGTACTAGAGAAATATATTATTTAGGAATTAATCAAGCAAAACTTGATATACTCTGCAATAATTTGTTTATTAAAGTGTTTAATAATTTTTGCCTAGTGCTTTGATATGTTGATACATTCGGAATTAAGAATGTTCATATAAATGTAGGAAAGTTGTGTTACTCTTCAGTTTTTGACCACGTAAGAGTTTAAATATGATGAGATGCATCGCGCTATTAGGAGCTCACTGGGTATATATTAATATAAAATTAATGTCCTATAATTCTGTTATTTTACAATAACTACTTTTGAGATATATTAAAAGAAAATAACGCCCTAGGGCGTTATGAATATTTATAACGCCTTAGGGCATTATAAAGAACTTTTTCTCAGCCATTTCTTAAAGCGGCAGTATTCGTTCTCATATACCTTTTTGGTTTTATGAGGCACAAGTGCCTCGGCTACTTTTACACCCTTTAACAACACTTCTTCGGGTAGATTATCTTCTTCAAACATTTTCGCTACAAAATAACACAAATCAAAACAAGTTAATGATGAGAACGTTATTGAGAAATAATTGACAAAATGCGGCGTTTACAATCAATTTTGATTTTTACTCTCTTTTAAATCGAATCGTTCTGAACATAATAGATGTCAAATTAATAAATCGTAAATATCAAAAAATAAAAAAATCAAATTAAATAACAGACTTGTAGGATATTAAACATTGAAGGGACCACGGGTGTTATAGGATAATGACGCCCTACGGTTGGAATGTGAAAGAAAAGGTTTTTTGACTAGGCCTACAAAAAAAGAGGAAAAAAGGAAACTGAGGAACGAGAATTGGTAGTACGAGAAGAGAGGAGTTAGGTGTTACGTCTTTTTGGATTATATATATTGTGACCCAATTTTGGGGATTTCTGACGTAACACTCCATATCAGGAGCAGTATTATTTAGTGTTTTCTGTGTTTTGTTCTGAAAACAGGTAGTTGGATTCGAAGATCTCGTTTCGTACATAAAAATTATTTTGGCAGAGTGCGAAAACATTTTTCTCTGTTCCGAGAGACCACTATCAAACCGTTCAACAACTTCAAGTAAGTTCAGTTATGCTGTTATACTTTCTCAATCATATTCCTTGTAGTAATCCGGTAACTTTCCTTAGTGTAATGCGATAATTTTCCTTATTTTAATTTGATAATCTTCTTCGTTTTCTTATATGAGACATACCTGTAGGGTTTTTTCCATCCCCCAGAAAGCTACCCCCTTCGAACGATCTTCTATAGGAGGGGCAGCGGCAAGGTTCTCGCCTAGGTATCTCTAGAATATTGGTGGATGGTGCTGCCGCGATGCCCGTGTATGAAGTTAGAAGCAGGCAGCAAACAGGCGAGCTTCTGTACATCTTATATTTCATCTATTTTAGGTATCTTTTGAAAATCGATGACGTTACATAATATATTATATTTTCTTTAAACTAATTCGGTACGTTTTAAATTGTGCAACGTGCCCAGCAATTTTAGACCTTCTACTAGGTCTTGGGGGTCTTCTATATTTTGGGAAATAATTTATACACTAAAGTAATTTTATGATGTTTGTCTGTTAAATATCATATACTTACCTGTATGCTCAGCAAGACACACAAAAGGCAATTATTTGTATGTTCGTCATTTTTTAGTCGTATAGTGTACGTAATTTTCTGTGTACTGTTTATGTTTATATGTATATACTCTTTGTCACATTAACATTGTAAATAATTATTATCGCACATATTATACAATTATTATAGATTTCACATAGAAGTGGAACGACTCTAGTGAACGAGAATAAGAACTGCAAACACGCATAACAATTAACATCACGTCTCACTATAAAATTGTGTATAACGCTAACACTCGCTGGACGGTACGAGAACTATGAAATATTCTAGTAATTGTGATAAAAAATAATACTAGGTTAGAAAAGGTACATTGTGGAAAAAATAGTTTTTAACTTCATATGTGGGGCGAGCGTAGGTGCGTCTTTACTATGTACATACTTCGGTATGCGATGTAAAGCAACGACAGGCGCAGTTAGTACTTGGATTGGTGACCATTCCAACGGAAACCGCGTTCTCGCCTCACACATCTTCCAGCGGCTTGTATATCAGTGTATGCGCGGAAGCTATACAACCTTAGGCGAGAGTTGTATAGGAGATATACCATCCTTCGGAGGGGATGTAAAGCCGTCGGTCCCTTGTCTACTAAATGTTAGGCAAGTAAAAGATCCCTACTCTTCTTAAGGGAAGAGGTTGGGCAAAATTCCTGGTTGGGGGTAGCTCGTCTACAGGCGGTCGGTGTTAGGCCTCAGTAGCGGAAATAGGCCGACGTTAAATGAATGTATAAAAAAAAAACTTCATATGTCTTACTTAATAATTTAAATGATTCTCACAATGCTTCTTCTTGTGCGCTAACTACAATGGCTTGCACCTTCGAGGAAAAGACATGAAAATACCGAATAAAGACGAAGCACGTATATGAAAATTTTAAAGTCAATTTTAATAGATAACGAGTGAAGTATGCAGTTTTATTGAAAAACAAAAAATCATGCGAGATTTACTATGGCGACTGTTACAACTCCATCTTTAATAAGATGCGATTATATTACGCAACCCAAATAGTAATTGAATTAACGTTAGGGCAGTCTTAATTAAAACCATGTCTCTTTCAGGTCTGAGGTCTCTAGTGTAGACTGAGTAAATATTCATGACGTTATCCCAAAAATATCTGCGCATACATTGTATTAGCTGCCGTCGGCACTTGGTTTGTTAATATTGACCTAATTATTGACTGTGAGTTTGAAATTTGCATAGACTTGAAACATCTATGAAATACCGCAAGACTCTTTGACCCATGATGATAAGAGAGGCCTCCAGAAATCTCAATATGCCATGAGAAATTCTTATACTAGAAAGATAGCCAACATTAGAACAATCAACCGTATGCTTACATAATTGCATGAATGAGTATTAGTTTCGCTGTTCCTTTGACAATTTATGATTGCATATTTGATTATACAGGTGACTCCAAATTGATATTTTTTTGACTCTTTATAGAACGTATTAAAGTAAACACAATTTTCAAATAATTTTATATAAGTCAAAAATAAGAAAGATATAGCCTTCTAAAGTTTATTAATTTTTTCTTAATACGGTCCTCTTTTCATTATTATTAGTTATTAAAACTTGTGTCATATCATCTGCACGTCAACTTACTGTTAATAAGTTGCACTGGTTTCTTCCGTAATAATTTTATTAATTTTCAATTATATCAAAAGGTAAAATGGCTCACGTTTATGAAAATATTGAACTCGTTATGTTGGTAATTTACTGCAAGTGTAGTTAAAGTGCGGCTGCTGCATCGCTTTTATACCCCACACCGAAGGTATTTTTGAATGTTTTTCGAACGGCCAGAGATACAGGTAATTTACTGGAACATCTTGGAGGGCTTGCTGGAAGACCTACGTGAGCTCCCAATGCGCGAATTGAAGAAGATATTTTAAATCCTATCCTTGAAGATCCAACAAGTACTCGGGTATTTGCACGTCAGTTTCAAGTAAGTCAGAGGAAAGTTTGGAAAACATTGCGAGAAAATCAATTGCACACCCCTATCATGTACAAGTATTACAGTCTCAAGACCACCCCCGTAGAGTTCAATTCTATGAATGGCTGTTACAACAGCTTAAAGTTGATCAAAATTTTAGTAATAGACGAGTCATCATTCACCAGAAATAGAATTAACAGTTTCTGCAATGCTCATGTTTGGTCTGTTGAAAATCCACATGCGGTAAATGTGTGGGTGGCAATAGTTAATGGAATACTTGTTGGATCATACACCTTACCAGATCGTTTATCTGGCGAAAACTACCTAAACTTTTTGAGAAATCATTTACCCGGACCATTAGAAGATGCGTCGTTATATACCAGGCACATTAGGAGGCTTCTTTAGAACGGGGCACCTCCTCATTTTAGATCGTTTATAAATAACATTTTTCCGAATAGGTGAATGGGTCGGATTGCATTAATTGTGTGGCCATCGAGGTCAGCAGACCTAACTCTGTGCGACTTTTTCATTTGGGATTATATGAGAAGTTTAGTGTACATCAGAATTATGACAACTTTGAGCAATGTCTTTAATTGTATAAAAAAAACATAAACTTTAATAGGCCGTATCTTTCTTATTTTCGAGTTATTTAAGTAAAGTTATTTGAAGAATGTGTTTACATTAATGAGTTGTATATACAGTCAAAAAAAAGTATCAACTTAGGAATCAGCCTTCTACAACGACTGGAGTATTTGGAAGTTGTCGTATTTCATAGCAGTCGATACTTTCCAAATTGAATTGAATTCCCATTTGCCTCGTGATGATGGGCAACATATCTTAATGTCATTTTGCAACAGCGTTGCAACATTTAACAAGACATTAAACCAAAATATTAGCAAATTTTACATTTCCAAATGTTTCATCTCACCTGTAGAATTTTTCGCATAAATACAGGGCCAATAATTCAGGGCAGGATAGATGGAGTTAAAATTATGCCAGCCATTACTTCATATAATTATTTTTTCTAAAGGTTTTCGTTACTGAGTTATGGGCCCCTAAAGTAGAAGGATGAAAATATTTTTTTATCTATAACTCTAAAACTGTCGTGTCAAAATTATTAAGAATTGGTGGTTTAAAAAACAGATAAGTGCTTTAGTAGTCAGTCTACGTAACTTCTAGGAAGTCAAAAATAATCCCCAAGGGTTGACAACCCAGAATTTTTACAGGAATCATATTTTCGAACTATAAATATCATAAGTAGGTTCCTTAAAGATTTGTCTGAGGACAATATACTCTTGTTTCTATCCGATAAAACCAACGGTTCTAGAAAAATATGAGATTGCCCAGAGCGCCTCCACTTTTATTTAAAAGAAATTCTTAATTTACAATAATATCGACAATTGCTACTGAATAAAACTGTATTTAGTTTAGAAAGAACAATTTTAATCTCAAGCTCTAAAAACTATATTTCCTAAACCAGAAAAAGAAATAAAACGGCAACTTTATGAAATTTTTATCCAAAGCTTTGTGACTGATTTAAAAAATGGTAATGAATTAAAAAACAAAACGGAAAGTGGATGTCAGATACAACTAGAAGTATATTTTATCGAATATGTTGCTGTCAGATAAATTGTCAGCTTGCAATAAAAGTTTTTTTTACATTTTCTCATTGTATTGAATTTTGGAAGTTACGGCCCAGTATACTTTTAATGCATGTGCTGATGTGCATTCAATATATCAGAGAGCAAGTGGCAATGCTGCAAAAGCTAAAATGCTTTTGAAAAATTTCCTAATCTATTGTTACCAGACATAAAAACATTTGATTGTATTGACCAAAGACTACGAGAGACAGATATGTGTAGGAAAATTTATAATCATCTAAGTGCAATTTTATCAAATTATTTTAAATATGGAAATACATACTTTTTTTAGGAACATTTTTACCAAAACGTGGTGACCAGCGACGAATAACAATGGCATGTACTGTTGAACTAGAGGAAAGTATTTGAATGCAGTTGTTGATAAGTCTACAGCTAGTATTAGAAAATGTTTATGGATAAAGCTACATATGGTAAAAAAAGAGATGTGTCTTTGAATTTCCCTCAGAACCAATTTGAGATATTTTTAGATAGTGTTGCTCTGCAAACCCGGCTAAATATGTGGATCGTGTATGATGGAGTTCTTCCTCACTTCCATATTATTGCACCCGATCATTTGAAAATAACACTTTTTCAAATAGTTGGATTGTAAGAGGAGGCATATTTCCATGGCCAGCGCGTTTATCGTATTTAAATCATTGGATATTTTTCTCTGGGGACATTTGAA
This sequence comes from Leptura quadrifasciata, assembly GCA_963675555.1. Taxonomy (NCBI): domain Eukaryota; kingdom Metazoa; phylum Arthropoda; class Insecta; order Coleoptera; family Cerambycidae; genus Leptura; species Leptura quadrifasciata. The sequence continues at coordinate 80,428,840 of OY776674.1, read as the reverse complement.
AAGGTTGGTAAACTTGACACCTATTCAAGCATGAAGAATTATTAAAGGGACTATTTTTCTATTGCGAAGACATCAGAAATAATCCAGATATTCTATTTCAGATACAAAGATTTTTCCTTCGTAGGTTTTGTAAGCACTTAGAAAGAGCTCACATTCCACATTTATTGTAATTAATCTCTAGCTTCAGTTTTACGTATATTTTAGTTTTCAAATAAAAACAGCATTTCTGTGAAACTCTTAATTCAATCTAATAGTAACCGATTTATGATAATCACAGCTCGACAATATAAACCCTGTAAAAGTTTTGGGGTGACAATCTTTGAGTATAGTCCATTACTAACTTCTTAAATGGTACGTAGATTTAGTTCTAGAGTCAAATGAAATGCATTCATCTGTTCTATAAATCATCCATTAAATTTTAGATGATAGTTTAAAAGTTATAAATAAAACATTGTGTTCATCTTCATACTTTAACGTCTCGTAATTAATTAACGAAATTACATGAAGTATTGGCACTATATTTGGATTCTGTAAAGAGTACTTCACTGAATTCTTACCCCGAAGTTCTGCGACACCATATTTAGTCACAACATATGCAAAGCTTTTTAAAAGTTTGACATTTCTATGAGAAAATAAAAATAGTTGCAAGTATCCGGAGATACTCTGTATATGGAATATTTTAACTGATCTATTATGTTTGTCATGTTAGAGTTTATTTCCATAATTCAATTTAAAAGCGTTAAATTTGACTATTATAAATTACTGAGACAAAGACAATCTAATCTCACGCGTTCCCTTCAGGGTACAATAAATGTCGTATTTCCCTTTTTTATTGAAGGAAAGGCTCTTGCTTCCTTCAATCTCTCCATATTATAGCGTCACCTGATTCGCTCGATACTGCCTTTCCACGATAGACGTAAATCCGCCATAACTCATTGCATAGTTTACGACGTACATTCTCAAATAAATAGATATTCGCTCTACTTGAAACGTACATATATTGTGATTTTCAATAGACATGTTTCTAAAATATTGGGTAGTTCATAGTACAATATATCACGTTATTGTGAATGAGAAAATCGCTCTTTATTTTTGTCGCCCCAGATGTGAGTTATGTAGGGAGGAAATAGAAATTTTAGCCAAATGTCAAAGACTCGCCGAGCTAAGGATTGAGTTAAATTGTTTTCGGATGTTTTGTGGTGGGTCCGGAGAAATATGTTTAATACTGGACGAAAATTTATGGAGTAGAATATAAGGGTCAAGATCATAAAAACCATCGCGAAGGAATCCGCCAGTTGGCCTACTAAGAAGATTTTTTATATTTAAGAACGTTCTTTTATATTTACATACATTGTTGACATTGGGTGATTAGTATTTACCCAATAAAAATAAACGCTTACAAATTTTGTTGAAATTATGAAAACAAATTTATTGTATTGTGATTTTTTATTCTTTTTGTAACTTCCGTTTGCTTCATTTGTTAAAAATGTAGAAATTATGGTACAAAAGAACAGAACAAATTATGATGGATTTTAAAAAGACTCGATTTCTTAATGGATAAAATTCGACAGAAAGACCATTATTACAAAGAATGAAGCGCGCGGTGATTTAAGCATAAATGTTAATAATACTGATTCACACTTGCCAAGATTAAACCAATAATTATGTCCTAAATGACCACAGTTAAATTTTCGTTAATGTAGAAATACCTTTGTTGTCTACTTTATTTTGTTCACTACAAACACATCATTCCAAGGGGACGGTAGCTCAGTGGATCTCCAATATTCTATCAAAAAACCTTCCCCTTAAAGCCCTCACCCAACCCACATACATAATTAACTCCACAATTAAATTGTAGTACTTTCCTGCAGCATGAAAGCTGGCGATTGTTGTGCCCCTTCTAAAACCGAACAAACTTCTCCACGACCCCGCTAGTTACCGACCAATTTCGCTATTAAATTCACTTTCCAAAGTTACCGAAAAAAATGTTTTATATATAATAAACAAATTCATCAATAAAGAAGGCCTAATACCTACTTTTCAGTTCGGTTTTAAAGAGGGGCATAGTACATTGCTTGCTTTGTGTAAAGTGGTGCAAGTAATGCTGTTACTGGATATCAAGAAAACTTACGATACCGTGTGGCAGAATGGCCTAATTTATAAATTAAAACTCTCTGATTACTGAACATCTTTAATTAAGAGCTTTATAAGTGCCCGCTACATTACAGTTAGGATAGGCAATGTCTATTCTTCACATAAAAGATTATCGGCTGGCGTGCCCCAAAGGGCAATCCTCTCTACCATCACATCATGAAGACACTTAACAGGACGTACACTGCGCTTAGTTGCCTTTACCTATTGGTAAATAGGCGAAGCGGACTGACTACCGACAATAAGATGGCGCTTTTTAAAGTAATACTTCGACCTACTCTGACATATGCCTGCGTATCCTGAATTTTTATTTCAGACACGCGGTGCAAAAGACTACAGATGACTCAGAATAAACTTACTCCGACTATTGCCTAACTCTAATAGATATATTTCGATCGCTGAATTGCATCGGAAGACCGGGGTCCCCATGATAAAAGATTTCATCGTGGAGGCCTACAAAAAATTCTTCCGGGCCAAAATTCAGCGATCGGAATTGACCAGACATATAACCGACGTACGGATACATGGCAACCCGACGCGACGCACGTACACCGACTAATACTTCAGAAACTTCCAATCTTCATGGAAAGGAGATAACGACTGCAGTACGATTCATAACATTCTTTCTCGCTAAGTCCCTCTTCTTCTACTTCCTTGCCCCCTTTTCAACCCCCATTATTTTTAAAACTAGAGAAAAAGAATTAATTTCCAAATATTTTTTATACAAGAAAAACATTTTGTTTTTATTTAATATGACAGTTCTAAAGCAGGTTTTGGTAGTTTTTCCTGCGATTGAACTCCAGTAAAACAAACTGCACATATAAAATAGCTGCTTTGAAGAGTATAAAATTGTAAAAAATTAACAAGATTATGAAGTGAACGTTTTATGTAATTCTAAATAAATATCAACTACTATAAAATTTTGCCTATATTATAAGGCTTCCATCTGCCGCACGTCTCGTTTCTATGCAATTTGTATAATGTAATGCGCCGGGTATTTACAATTGCAAAATGAGATTAATAAACTAATCATGAGGCAAACAATTAAAAATTCATCATTTATTAAATAAATCATTTTAATGGCTTAATTTCGTCTAGTTTTCTCTCTGAGTATACCTAGCGAAATGGGTTCGAGCCTCACCTACTGCGAAGTAACTTTAAAATATACAATATCCTCAAGAAGTGGTTCAGATCCCACCATACCTCTTTACTGAAACAAATTAATATCTCTTAGAATTAACAATGTCATTTAGGTGACTTGGAAGATGATTAAAACACATTTAACAGCCTGATTCACTCTCATTGCGTATCTTTTTTGATAACCTGAACCTGGCAGTTAACTATCAGTAAATAAATATATGTTTCGCATTTATTTTATGCCTAATAATGTAGCCAACAGTTAAGTTTAAATTTTGAATCCTGGCTTTGAATTTTTGTTCCAGGATCTGTTTAGCAGATTTATTTTAGAGAAGAATGAGGATTTAGCCTATATATATCTATAATTCATAATATGCTTCATGTGCATTATGCTATTTTGCTGTTCAATTTACACCATCTGGAATTCATGAAAAGTATAGAAAAACGTACATTCAGAAAAATATTATTGTTTTTTTTGCATTCAGTAACTCTTTTGTTTGCTTTAATAATGTTACTTATTATTAATCCATTATTATTATAATTTGTTAATTGTTTTGTAAAAAGTGTTATATATTTAATATCAGAATTATTGTCAATACAATATATTGTACAATATATCATTGCTTTATCTACAATAGTTATTTTCTATATTTATCATTTTAATAACTTTGTTTCCATTATTCTAAATATAGAACAAAAATCTTGACCGACTTTTCCAGCCAAAACTCTTAAACCTAGAAACATGGAATTCGAAGAGTATATCCCCTTTGTGGGGAAAACACCCACTAATAAGGGATATTTAGAAATTCAACTCCGTAAGAGAAATGAAATTCACGCAAATAATGCTGAGTGCAAAAGCTAGTTTATTTATAAATAACATATATATTAGATATTTTAGATCTCATAACCTCTTCATCACTACTGCAAATAACCCAAGCATTCACATCTCAATCTACGGATCTATCGTTAGAAATATATTAAATCACTAACTACGGCGTAATTGGCTTGCAGTGTCACTTTTGGTTATCCAGTCTCTCATCTACTGGTTTACTTAACAATAAGATAACCAAGACCTTGAAATTAACCAGACTTTGTGAAACATATTTTTTATAATAAACCATTACTTAACTCCTAACTGTTAGTTAACCAACGAGTGTGAAACTTGTTGTTAATGATGATTTCGAACGCCAATTATTACGACTTAAAGTGAGGTCAGCAAACGTTGTCCCAGATCTTACGAATCCTTATAGTGAGACCGAACAATAAAAAGGAAAAAATAAAACATTCAATTTATTATAACAATAAGTATGCAATGTACAATAGAAAGAAAATTTAAAGATAGAAATCTTACAATAAAATAAATATCAAGAATATAGCAAAGTCTAGGGATTTTAGGCTAACGCTGTGAAAAAGGATTATTTAATTTACGTAATTTTTACAAGAAAAATGATATACTTACAGTAGTTACTTAACTTTTACAAAATTGGGAGATTTTCCAGACGCTCAAGAGTTGAAGGTTGTTGAGCGAGGTCCTTGCTGGTTGTAGAAATCCTCGCAATGATTAGATAGGGATTTTTCTCAATCGTAAAGAGTAAATCAGGGCAAATTCGTCTACCAAAATTCGTATACCAAAGAATAGCAAATGATTCAAAAATCCCAAATCCAATAATCAAGAACAGAATAGTTAGCAAGTTCTGTACCCAGAATCTAGCTGTGCCAAATCTAAAATCAAGCCATACCAAAATCCAAATCTGGCCTTACCAAAATCGTCTAAAATTGAATTTACAAAATTAGTCTCAAAATTATCTTTTAATGTGAGCACGTGGCTATAATAGTCTAAGAAATCTAAACTTACCCAGAATAATACTTCTGAACATTAATTGAAAATATGTGTGAAACCTAATTTTTGATCCGGTACCAAACCGAGCAGCAACCACGTGCCTTTTGAACTATATTAATCACTTAGCAAAGTTTTCAGTTCAATTTCTTGATCCAAATAGTAAGTTTGACGATACTTGGGTAATGGTTATAACTATTTTAACTCACAAAAACAAGAGAAAATGGCATAAACTGACAGTTCGACAATTTGGCTGCCAGAGTACCAACCTGAGAAATGTTATAACTAAATCGACTGTTATGCACTTTTTTCGATCATCTTTACACTATAATTTTGTAGACAACTTTTTTACGCTAATTATGATAATAGTTTTTATTGTAGATTTCCTACCATATACACAATTATTTTATAACTTGGTAAAACTTTACCTAGTGAGCTATCTGTAGGCGCAAAGCTTAAAGGTGGTAATTTGGATAGAAAATTAGAGCGTGGTGATATCTATCGCCAAAAGGTTAATTTATTACTATAGATTGGTGAATCGATCTGCTATTATTAACTTGTAGAAACCAGCGAAAGATGGCATGTCACACAATTCACCGAGGAGAATTTATTTCATTTAGATTGGAATTTGCCTTGGGGAATACAAATGGTGCTGATGTAAATCTTAGTAAGGAGGTAATTTTTTAGGTATAAAAACTTGGGAGCCACATGTAAATTATATTTGTATGAAAGCCTCCAAAACTATATATTATCTTACTTACAATGTATCACGAAAAACAACAAATTCCTGCCATAGCTTAATTCACACAGTCATCTCTTATACAATTTTAATCTAGAAGCATTCATCTGCTAGTGGTACAATTTTTGCTACCCAAAGAAAAGCAATCAGAATAATCGCCAGCCTTAATTTTTGAGATGACCTTAGAGCAGAATTTATTAGGTTAAATATTCTCACATTACCATGTGTTTATATCTTACAATGTATATTGTACATAAAAGAAAATGAGGTGAACTTCACAAGGCATAGTCAAATACACAGATATTTCACACAAAATCCAGTGGAAGTATAGTGACGCATTTTTTTTTTATTGAAATAGGTTTAAAATATCATGAAACGTCGAGATTTAAATTTGAGCGAAGAAAAATTCTGTCTGTCGGTCTGTCTCTCGGTCTGTAACTTTTTGTGCTCACGTTTACTCTGGAACCGTTTATAATATTGACTTGAAATTTAGTACACTTATGTATTATAACGAGATCTGGAACTAGATTATATTTTGATTTAATTCCGTTGAAGGGTTCAGGGGTAAATGTAAATAAGGGTAAATAGGCAAAGCAAGCAGGTCAGAGTACATAAAATTGCAGTTTAGGGCATGTACGAAAAGTAAAGGTCTCAAAAATTTTTTCAGCCACCTCCTACTATCACCCCCAATACCACCCCCACACTATTATGAAAGGGAGTAAAAAAAATTAAATGTGATTTAGTGTGTATACAAGAACGAAACGCCTGAAATATTTTTTTTGGCGTTAGCTACTCTCTACCACTCCCATTGCCGCCCGCACCTTATTATTAAAAGGAGTAAATAATTAAATCAGGATTTAATGTGTATATGAGAATGTGAATGTGAATCCTTTGCATATTTTCTCCTTCCCTATCAATGGTTTTGCTATTTTCAGTTTTTATGCTATTTTTACATCGTCTGGAAATAGAGGTATATTTTACCAAGGTTCGTTTTCGCTCTCAGCTGCTTGACGTGCAGCTGAGTCCGCAAGTCCATTCCTTGATATTCCTAAATGTCTTGGAATCCAGGCAAAGTATACAAACTTTTTTCGGTCTTTAAGCCATTGAATTGGAGACAGTATGAGTTGTACTAACTATTTGACATGGACTGTAATACTCTGAGGGAATCATAACATATGAGAAATGTATTATTTTTTTCGTACTCTATATATCGCAATACCTGTCAGATTGCATAGAGCTCAGCAGTATGGATGCTTGTTTTAGGGTTTAATCTCCAGGAGTGTGTTTTATCTCGAACTGCGCACTTCTGACTCCTTGATCTGTCCTTTATCCGCCTGTATATATGATATGACAGTTGTTACCTCCTTTCTCGTATTATTTATTTTTGAGAAAGAATTGAGGCAACATGTGCGGACGACTAGTTGGTTTAAGCCGGAGCAGAGAGCCGTGGGTCCAGAGCATTCGTAAGAGTGGAGAAACTTACCCTTTCTGACATGTACAGCATAAGCGACAGATTTCTGTTTATTTCGAGAAAAGGAGACAAAGAAAAATTGATGTTAAATTGGGCACCATCTATAGTAAAATAAGCAAAATTGTCTCTTTTTCTCGAATAACCAGTCTGCTATAGATCAGGCTGAAATTGTTGGTAAGAGAAATAAAAAGATAGTTTAAAATGAATGACAAAATATATTACATGAAAAAATTAGACAAATCGGTTCGAGACAAATTGAAATGTAAAAATATATATATATATATATATAAAAGACAAATTGATACCAGTATCCTAGGTGGTTTATGGTTCAGGTGGCTGGTTCTGGGACAGCAACCCAGGCCCACAATTGTCTCTTATTGCGAGAATTTTCCTTGGCAATTTACGTCTCTCAATGAATGGGGTGAAAATTGTAGGAAATTTAACCAAATATAAGCACATACAAAATTTATGCAAGTTATTTATGCAAAATTTAAGCAATGTTATCTATGCTAGTTAGCTGTACAAAATATATTTAAATTAGCTGCACGAAATATTAAGCTAGCTATACAAAAGCTGCAGGAAATTAATTTAAGCTATACAAAAGTAAGCTGATTAGCAGTACAAAAGTAATTATTATCTATGCACGAGTTTTTTTTTTTAACTATGCAATAGTAATTATTAGCTATGCACGAGTAGCTGATTTCATAGACTATAAATTGCCAAAAAAATTAAAAGAAAAGAGAAAAATATTTTTAAAACCATGTGGTACATATAGTATTTTAACTACTTATTAAATTAAAAAGAATTGACTTTGAATTCAAAATTTATTTTAAAAATAATTGAAATTATATCAAAGGCAAAATTTGAAGATTAATTAAAATATTTTAATGAGTATAATGAAATGAAATTACCTGTATGTTCAACACTTTGTAACTGGGATATAAAAATTGTAATATCAATTACTGAAGTCCACAGTTAAAAATTATAATGTTTGAATCAGTACAAAGGCTGCAAGCAAATGACTTCCTGGTGAGTTTTACTGATAAGGTAAACTTTTTGCCCTGTTTACTGGAAAACAACACCACCAAAATAATGTGAGAAATCTAATTCCCTATTTAAATTGAAAGCTATCAAAATATAGAAATCGTACAAGTATGGCCATCTGTCAGTGGTTAAGTTAAGCGCACCAACTTGCCTCGTAGATTCCCATACTCAACTAAAGTAGTGGCATATAATCGATAAAAGGAATCTGTAATAATACTTTAATTTCCATGCCAGCTGATTTGCTTTTGCAATTTCTATTTTATATATAACCACAAATATTAACAGATGTAAATAAGTAGTAAAATGTATTGATAAATCAGTAAATATATTACATCTTATATATAGAATGAGAGAAGGTAAGGAAAATAACCATATGTACTCCATAGTAAACAAAAATATAAAAATTGAAAAATAGATATCTGATGTAACTAAATTTTGTAGACAAATTGTTTCCTGGGATAATAATGCTGTATTACAACGGATATGAGATACATAATAGTGTTAATAGAAAAACAGGACTAAGTTCCTAAGATATAAAACTAAGTACATAAACAGTGTGAAATGGTTTAGCAGTTATACATGTAAAATTCTGTTAGTTGAAACAGTTTCACCTGCAAAAACTGAATCCAAAAAATATACAGGTCGTGCTAACTATCCACAAAACACTAGTTTTTAAATAAAACTGTTAAATGGACATAGGCCATGTAACACAGTCTGGGTAATTACTTCTTGTTTTGTGAAATGTCGATGGGTACATATTATTACAGGTTTCCCCCATTTAAATGCAGCACATTCAAAGTGTATAGTTGGACGTGTTATTTTCCAAAGAGTGATTTCGCAGTATGTTAGTTCATACGTTGTTAGGAATTCTTCATCCAAGGTATTTAACAGTTTCTGAATGCATATGCCCACCGGTCTTGTTATTGTGGGTCGCAACCGAAACAAGTCAAAATGTGCATTAAATAGAATATGATAATTGGGATGATTTGGTTGCGCCCTTATTGCTATTCCATGGTTTAGTAGAAATCGCTGTCTTCTGTATTTTAATGAGGTATTCCTGACTCGCAACATAAAGATGCTGCCGAACTTGTACGGGAAGCACCTGTAGCTAACCTTAGCGCTGTGTTTTGAATACGATCTGGCACTGCAAATTAGATTTACGTGCAGCAGAGTAAATCGTACACCTATCGTTGATTTTTGATAGGACCAGGAATTCACACAGTTTAAGACAAAATTTCTCTGCTCCCCCCCCAATAAACATTTAATTAAATTTAAATATTTTCTACATTTTAGTGCCAAGTTCAAGTCAATATGTGGTTTACAAGAAAGTTTTCTATCAAAAGCCACTCTTAAAAATATTGTAGTTTCTTTGAATTCTAACGGTCGACCTTTCATTGTCAAGTATGTGTAATGACCCATACATGATGAACATATACATACATGTTCGGTCAATAGTGCGTCGGACCTCGATATCTCGAGTTCTACGATAGCTAGAAATTTTTTTAACAAATTGCATGTAAACTAGTTAAAAAAGTCTATAACTGGAAATTATTTTCGAACAGACAGGGCAAGCTAAGATGAAATCACAGGACCAAGTGCCTTTTTTGAAATGGAATGCTATGTATATCAGTACATTTTTTGAAGCCTCTTTCTAGGCTCTATTCATTTCTATACTGGCATTGAATATCTCCCAATCACTTGGATGTAATGAATTTTTTTGTTGAAATAATGCAATCTGCAGATGGATATTAAAAAAATCACCACAGTCACAATTATGGGTTTTAAGAAAAACTTATATGCATACCAGTTACAAGACATCTAATTAATGTTTTTGAATCATTTTCATTTCCTAAAAATGTACAGGTGGCCTAAAATTATTTTTCAATTAAGAACATTTTAAATTGAATTTTCTGAATTTTCTTCAAAGGAACACCCTGTATATTTTGCGACGATGTGACGTAGAAACGAAAAACGAAAATTTTTTGTAAGTAGGTACTTCAAATAACTCAGTGGAAAAAATTATAATAAATGTTCCACATGTTGCCCATTTTGATTGACACACATCTCTATGCGCTTTTGAAATGAGGTTCCCACTGTTCCTAAAATTGCCGGTGTGATAGATGTAAAGGCAGTTATTATTCTTTCCTTCATATTTTGTACTGTTGTTGGTGCGCTCCTATAAACAATTTCCTTCACATATCCCCATAAAAAGAAATCCATTTTTGTAAGATCTAGGGATCTAGCAGGCCGTTTAGTGGGCCCGTTTCTTCCAATCCATTGATTAGGGTAGGTACTATTTAAATGGTTTCTAACTGCATTTAAATAATGATTTACCAATAAGTGTGGCAGATAGTTTTCCAAATAATGAAGATAAATACCTCTAGTCAATGTACCATCAAAGAAATGTGGCCTTATTACATGTTCGTCAATAATTCCTCTCCAAAGTTTATAGACCATCTGTGTTGGTTGTCAACTGGCATAAAAAAGTGGGGATTTTCCGAAGCATAATAATGGAAATTGTGCCTATTAACAAGTCACTGAATAAAATAATATTTAAGAAGTTGTCATCATATTGCATGACATTGCTGGCCCAATTACAAAATTGTAGACGCTTTTGAAAATCGTCATTAGATAATTCCTGGTACATTTGAATATGATATGCATGCAACTTATTTGTTTTTAAGATTCGACCCACAGACCGTCTACTTATTCCTAAGAATGATCTCACTTCTCTTTGGCTAACATGGGGATTCTCAACCGTTGCCAACACCACAGTAAACTCATTTTCTTCATTCATAACACGCTTTATTCTTTCACTTTTTTTATATTCGACATTTCCAGTTTCCAGAAAGCTGGTAACATCAGGAATCCTTCGTTCAGGATAATGTTGGTGATAAATTCTATTGGCAAGTAAACAATTTCTGTCTGACTCGTCCAAAACAAAAGTCATATCTATAAGTTCCGTTTTATTAAAATTCATATTATAAAATTCCAAATATTTTAAATTGAATACAAATTGTAACGACCGATAAGTGTGATAAATGCTCCTTTGTGCACGACAATTTATACCAAACTTAGGTTTTATTGCTTGTCGAATAACGAAAACAGCAAATAAGTTTCAAAAAAAATATTACAGTATAGGACCGACTAAGTACTATTTACTCATTTCAATGGATTGGAAGAAATTGTCCCACTAAATGGCCTCATTTCAAAATTGTATAAAGACGTGAGTAAATCAAAATGGGCAACACGTCGATCACCTATTATAAATTTTTCTACTGAATTATTTGAGGGAACCTCTTAAATTTATTCTTGAATTTAACACTTATTTATTTATAAAACGAAAATGGTTGCAATTAGCCACAGGGAAGTACTTACAAAAATGTTCGTTTTTCATTTCTACATCACATCGTCGAAAAACATACAAGGTATTCCATTTGAAAAATTGAAAAAATTCAATTTAAAATGTTCTTAATTGAAATTGTTGATTACTCTGTACATTTTTAGGAAATGAAAATGATTCAAAAACATTAATTAGTTGTCTCGTAATTGGTATTCACATAAGTTTTTCTTAAAACCCATAATTGTGACTGTGGTGATTTTTTTAATATCCATCTGCAGATTGCATTATTTCAACAAAAGAATTAATTACATCCAAGAAGTTGGGAGATATTCAATGCTAATATATGAACAAGTAGAGCCTAGAAAGAGGCTTCAAAAAATGTACAGATATACATAGCATTTCATTTAAAAAAAAGTACTTGGTCCTGTAATTTCGTCTTAGCTCGCCCTGTATGTTCGAAAATAATTTCCAATTATAGACTTTTTTCTCTAATTTACTTGCAATTTTTTAAAAAATTTCTAGCTATCGTAGAACTCGAGATATCGAAGTCCGACGCGTTATTGCCCCACCCTATACATATATTTTTTTCTTGTAATACATTTACACTTTGTATATATGTAATGGGTCCGGTAGAATGAAGTATCCATTTCCAAAATTAATTCATGTTATAATATAATTTGATTTAAATTCAAATCAAGTTGCCATGCTTCCGCAATAAATGAAAATTTAAGACGCTGTCAAAGACAAGAAAAATTTTGAGACTTTGACTTTTCGTACATGCCCTAAATTGCAATTTTATTTACTCTTGCCTGCTTACTTTGCCTATTTACCCTTATTTACCCCATTTACCCTCGAACCCTTCAACGGAATTAGATCATAATATAGATCTCGTTACAACACATAAGTGTATCAAATTTCAAGTCAATATCATAAACGGTTCCAGAGTAAACGTGCGCACAAAAAGTTATAGACAGACAGACAGAACGACAGGCCGACAGACATGAAATTTTTTTGTTCAAATTTAAAATCTTTATGTTTCATGATATTTTAAGCCTATTTCAAAAAAAATATATATATATTTTTTTTGCGTTACTATCCTTCCACTTCCACCCAGCGTTTATTTCCTCGTTATTTTCATTTACGTCCACAATATTCAGTTTCCAGTCGAATAACAATTAATAAGTGGGTACACAAGTTTCGCAGTATGTGCCAGAGAAAAACCAAAAGGAAGAGCTTGTTCTGTACGCATGCTTGAAAATGCTGAAAGGGTAAGAGCAGCAGCTGTGCTACGAAGACCTAAACGATCTGCAAAACGACAAGCATTAGCACTCAATATTTTGAACCGTAGTTATCGCCGCATTCTGAAAGATTTACAATTCCATCTCTACAAAATTGAAGTTGTACAACCAGAACATCGTTGATGGCTTGATGATGTCAGATGAAGCTCATTTTCATCTTTCGCGATATGTCAACAAAAAGAACTTTTGCTACTAGGCAACGTTAAATCTTCTGCAAATGCATAAAGTCCGCTTCATAGCGGAAAGTTTAGTTTGTGGTGTACAGTAACCGCCTTTGAAATGTTTGGACCTTTCTTCTTTGAGGAAAACAACTTGACGATTACTGTTACATCACAACATTATCAACAGGCATTGCGTAACTTAACAACAGCTTTCTAATGCTGGTGTGGAATACGAAGAATATAGTTTCAGCAAGACGGAGCCTCTTCCCACACTGCCAGGGATTCTATGACAATTTTGCGAAGAATGTTTGTATTATATTATATAATAGAGATTAACGCAATACCAATTGAAATTTTAGAGCGGGTGATGAAAAACTTTTGTTCGACTTATCACGGACCGATTTTCATTATCCATTGGTTCAATTTTTGTTTTCTTGTATACAGAGAATAGGCATTAAAACATATTATGGGAGTTATTTCAGAGCACTTTAATATATTTCTCATGAAACAGCAAAGTTATCATTAGATTTTTTATTTACGATCGTAGTTACGATTTAATCGCTGTCATAAAGAAAAAATATAATTTCGCACACATAAACAAATTAAAATAACTACAGGGAGGTTTTATTATTTTTCAAAGGGTTCTCCAACATACTAAAATCTCGGTATGGCATATGTTTTAAAGTGATAACGGATGATTACTAAGACCAAATATCATGATTGTGTTTGGCCAATTTAGGATTAAATCGGCTCCATGAAAAATACTCCAAAACTCTAAATTTTTCTGCTAATACATGAACCAGTTCTAAAATATTCTTTAAGTATCATTCTTTAACATAAAGCCTTTTAAGAAAAAAAAATATTGTTTTGTTTTATATTTTAATTAATTACTTCAAAAATAATATAAACTAAAGGTTGATATTTGGGGAAGTTCTTGGTTTAGACAGCTATTTGTAAATAAAATCAGCTAGCTCAGTTGGGGCGTGGATACATTTGCCTCCACATATCCTACTACGGTATTAATTTTGATTCGTGTATGCTTACGTATATTGATAAAATAATACTATATGTTCCCAGCGCAGTAAGATTACTTTTCATGAATATGCCTTAGAAAGAGAAAAAATTTAAGGTGCCCAAGATTTACGAAATGTTCTGTAATATTCAGTGTTATTGCATGTTTTATTATTACGGTTTCGCAGTGTGGCGAATTTTTGTTACTTCTTGGTCCCTTTTGGGGTATTAAGGCCAACATAAGGGGAAAAGATAAATGGAGTTTATCTCTTAAATGCAGAAACTCGTATATATCTTGTCATCTTAAGTAAAGTAAATTATAGTGGAGATTAAATATTATTTAATGTTTGGGAGATGGTTCTCACACTTAGGATTATCTTATGTGTCAATTAGCGCTCTAGGTTACTTAGGTATTACGTGTAATTAGGAAATATAAACATGACAATTATACAGAACAAGAAAATTATGCGGAGCATAACATTTATTCCAGTCTTTTTGTGTAGTTTGTAATATAAGACTTGATTATGCATGATCTAAAATAATATCAAAATATTGTTTTGCAGCATCAGGAGATGACTATATATAGTTTTTATTGATTGTGTTGTCCTTGAATTTTATTCAGAATATAAAATTTATATATGTAACTCGTTCTGTTTTACCCTGAGGATATGCATGTTGCAGTAATAATAATAATAGTAAAATTTATTGGACCAAGTGTTAAAAAATAGTCAAAAATAAAATAAAATACGAATACTATCACCAACTTATTTATTGAAAATGGTTCGCACATATATCTCAAATAAAGAATTAGGAGAATTGTTATTAGAAAATGATAATGAGTTAGTAGACAAGTAGACAAACAAATTGATTGGAGCAAATGCAGTACAGAATTAATAGATAATTATTTCTAAAATATTTCCAATTCCTAAAACATATTTTTCTTTAAACGTCAAAAAAATTTCACTTTTATGAAAAGTTTTGTGAACTTAAACAGTAATATTTCTGACACTTCATCCGAGCGGACTTAGTCTCTCATTGCCGCTCACAAGTTCTGAGTGGCAGTAAGAGTCTTTTTGTGCCGCTCACGAGAGGCATTAAAAGTATTTGAAGAAAATATAAGAGTATATATTTAATTCACATTCGATGTTTGAAGAAAGACTAACATGACGTATGTGAAGTAATGTGATTAATTGCGTCTCGGTTCTCTATAATATATTTTTCTTTAAACGCCAAAAGTATATGATTTTTTAACAAGCTTTGTCGACTTAAACTGTCATTTCTCTAACACTTATTCTAAGCAGCTTACTTAGTCGTTTACTGCCGTTCACAAGCTCTGGCCGGTAAAAAAGGTCTTTAACTATCACTCACGAGCGACAATAATAGTATTTGAAGAAAAAATACCATGTTATATGTGGAGTAAAATCTGTAATTTATCTGACACTATCTAAGCGGAATTAGAAGTCTCTTACTTCAGCTCACATACTTCTGAGCGGCAGTAAAAGTCTTTTACTGCTGCTTACATAAAGGCAGTAAAAATCGTAAAAACATATCTCGAAGATATTTTCAAGTGCAAGGAAAAATGAATTTTATTTTGCGTAACTGCACCGAAAACACCATATCTTGCAAATTACCATTCCGGGAGAGAAATTATAATAACTGCAATAAACGACATTCCGTGGATAAAAGTTTTTTCAATTTCTACAAAATTGAAAAAAGTCGATCCGCGAACTTAGTTATTGTAAGTGCAATTAATGCAGTCCCGAGGAAATACTATGTTTTCGAATTTATAATAAAATTTCAATTTCTAGCAGCCTCAACAAAAATTTCACTTTTGAGAACTATCATAAAAGTCGTTCCACGGAGCGTTATTTACGTAACTGCAATGAATGTCACTGCACGGAGCGTAATTTGCGTAATTATAATGAATGCCGCTCCGACCACTAAAATTTAGCAACTACCATAAAAACCATCGTTTAATTCCGAATAATAATCTTTATTACGAACCGGCGCGCATTGTGTAGCACTGCATCTTAGGCATAATGTTGAATATGAGGACTAGTCAAAAGTTACGTATTAAAGTTTCTGAAGGACAATTTGGCACGAGCGACAAAACATTTCTCTTTTTGCAGTGGATTTTGGCGGTAAATTTATACGTTTTTCGTCGTGCTTGCCCTAAGGCGGTTCCTCAGTGATTCGGTGTTATAAAAGTATCCTTACCATGTACATAGTGCATGGACGGCCTTGCCTAAACGTATGAATATAAAATAATATTATTATTCTAAATTGTTGCGATTTAAGCATTATCAACCTCTAATGTGAGCGCGTGAAATTATTTCTGATATTTATAAATACGTATAAAGATATGCAAGCTAAAAGCCTACATAGTCGTAAATATTGAACATTTAATTGAATCTTTTTGTGTCAACCGTTTGCTAAAAACTTAAATATTGGATGGTAGTTGGAGACTGCATTGTCCGAGTCATTCTAATACTTCCCCGTGTGTGGTATGCACCGACACTCTTGTTGAACTTATACACTTGTTAACCTTATACATAGGTATAAGGTTATAAGTATAGATCGGGTGTAACAGGATCATGGTACACCCCCTTAACTCCTTTATTTTTGAAGATAATTGATTGAAATTTAGGATATACTACTACTACATAATAAGCAACACTTTTTGACATACAATTCATTTTTTTTCACTTTCAGTTTTGTCGAAAGTGACACTAACTTTCGATTTTTGAATGGAACACCCTGCATATTATTACATTCTTGAATTTTGCATAATTTTCTAAATCCAACGATGCGAAGTATTATTATTAGCCGTTACTCGAGTCCGAGTATAAAAATGTAACAGTCGATAAATTGTGTACAATAAAAAACAAGTAAAAGGTGTAGTCTATTGTAATTCCCATTCATCTACGGTGCACACGACTATGGCTATAGAGGCCAATTCGGGAGAGCACATGTCGACCGCAGTCAGGACAAACATAGACCTGGTTAGGTCTTGGAGTCGGCCTTCTTGCAGCAACATTTCCTTGATAGCTGGCCACAACCCCTCGCCATTCGGTTCTGTCCGCTGCAAGTTGTTCCCATTGCTCGTCTGCAATACCGCAGGATTTTAGATTTTCATGGAGAGCGTCCTTGAATCTCTTTCGTTGACCGCCACGCCTTCTTCTACCGCTTAGCAATTCACCATAAAGTGTACATTTAGGAAGGCGGTTATCATGCATACGATGAACGTGACCTGCCCATCTTAGGCGTGCTCTTGAAATAAGCACCTCAATTGGAAGGCTGTTTGCTCTCCTGAGTACTTCCACGTTTGATATGTGATGGAACCAACGGATTTTCATCATACTTCTGAGGTGTCTTTGCTGAAAACGTTCTAATTCCTTCACATGACGACGGTAAGTGACCCAGCTTTCACATCCATATAGCAGTGTTGGAATGACAACTGCTCTGTAGACAGCCATTTTCGTTGATAAAGCAAGGTCGTGGTTGTCAAATACTCTCTCTCTAAGTCCCCAGAGTGCTCTAGATGCAGCGTTAATTCTATTGCGAATCTCGCTGTCCATGTTTGCTTTGTCATTAACAACGTTGCCTAAGTAATTGAACTGATCCACCACTTCAAGAGAATTTCCGTTAAGTGTAATGTCTATTTGGTTCACTTGATGAGGAGTTGACATAATCTTAGTCTTTCCAATGTTGATTTCAAGTCCCAAGGAATCATAGCTCTGGGCATACACATCTAAAAGTTCTTGAAGCTCTTCCGGCGTAGAGGCTAAAAGTGCACAGTCATCCGCATACTGGAGATCACAAATGAATCGTGTGCGTGTCTTCGTGAAAGCTCTAAAGCGCCCTATGTTAAAGAGACCGCCATCAAAACGGTATCTGAGACCTATTCCTCTGACTGTCAGTTTGTTGTCAACAATAATTGTTAGAGCAGTGGTAAACAAATTAAAGAGTAAGGGTGCCAGGACACATCCCTGCCTAACTCCAGTGAGGGTTTGGAAAGGTTCGGTTGCCTCATTATTATACATAACCTGGGCGTTGTTGTTTGTATGTAGACTGCGACATACTTCCACAAATTTTCTAGGGATACCTAAGCGGAACATAATTTTCCAGAGCACTTCCCTGTCCACCGAGTCAAACGCCTTGGTTAAATCAATGAAGGCCATGTGAATTTCTCCTTGATGTTCGAGTGCTTTTTCTTGAAGCTGTTTAAGTGTGAAGATTAAATCCGATGTGCCTCGGTTTGGTCTAAAGCCACTCTGTGTTTCAGGAAGTAACTTTTCCATAACAGGTGTTAGCCTATTTGCCATCGCTTTAGTGAGTATCTTCCCTCCAACAGCCAGGAGAGCTATACCCCTGTAATTTCCACAGTCCGCAGCGCTCCCTTTGTTTTTGAAGAGGTTGATTAAAAGTGTATCACGAAACTCCTGCGGAGCTTGACCACTTTCCCACACGATATCAAACAGTTTTTTGAGGTAAGGTATGAGCTCTGACGACACAGCTTTAAAGATCTCAGCTGGGAGTGAGTCGGCGCCGGGAGATTTGTTATTTTTTAGCTGCCCAATGGCGGTTAAGATCTCTTCCGTTGTTAGTGGTTTATCTAAGTCTTCGAAGGTGTCATATTGAGGGATAAGATTTATAATATCGTGATCGGCTTGACTTTGCTGGTTAAGAATGTTAGAGTAATGTTCTTTCCATCGGGCTCTTATTTCCTGGTCTTCTTTGAGGAGATTTCCATTTAAATCTTTAATAGGGCACATATTTTTCCGACTGGGGCCGTACACTGCTTTTACTCCTTGAAAGAAATTCCTGTAGTCGTGTGAATCGGCGTACCTTTGAATTTCTCTGGCCTTGCTTGCCCACCACTCGTTCTTTATTCTTCTGATTTCGCGTTGCGTTTCATTCTTAGATTGGGTAAAAGCTTCTGCTTTTGATGAGTCGTTGGGGTGGTTGATAGCGTTTTGGAAGGCAATATGTTTGCGGTCAAGAAGTTCTTGTATAAAAGCTTCATTATCATTGAACCAGTCCTCCTGTTTTTTACTTGCTGCAGTGCCAAGAATTTCCTCACTCGCACTTTTTAAACTGTCTTTAATTTGTGACCAGGTATTAGCGACATCTACAGAATTGGTTTCTTCTAGTGCACTCAAATTCTCTTGAACTTTTTGCTTTAGCTGTTCGACGGTTTGTTGGTCACGCAATTTACTAATACAGAGACGGGGTCTACGTTTTACTTGAGTTCTTCGGTGTTTGGGTCTCATAACAATTTTCATTTTAGAGACAACAGGACGATGATCGGTCCAACATTCGCTATCAATGCGCGCCTTTGTAATTTGGACGTCCTTGAGATGCTTCCTACGTACGATAACATAGTCCAGTAGATGCCAGTGACCTGATCTGGGGTGACGCCAGGTGCCTTTAAATTTATCCTTTTGTCGGAAAATGGTGTTTGTTATAACTAGATCATGTTCGGCGCATTTAGTTAGGAGTAGTTGACCGTTAGCGTTCATGTTGCCCAAACCGTTCTTGCCTATGATACCTGGCCAGGTGTCTGCATCTCTCCCTACTCTAGCGTTAAAATCGCCAAGAATAATGAGTCGTTCCGTTTTAGGTATTCTACAGAGGGTTTCTTCCAGCTGTTGATAGAAGCTTTCCTTGGTTTCGTGACTTGCATCCAGAGTGGGAGCGTAGGCGCTTATTAGATTTACCGCGTTGCCATCTGATAGCTCATAGCGTAGCAGCATTAGACGCTCGGATAGGCCTTGTGGTACTTGTGTTAAGTTGGATACAAGTTGATTCCGAACGGCAAATCCTACTCCATGTTGTCTTCTTGAATTGGCGGGAAGACCTTTCCAATAGAAGGTGTAGTACTTTTCTGTGAGAGAGCCTTCCTCCAAAAATCGAGTTTCGCTGAGAGCTGCAACGTCAACATTGAGTCGGTGAAGTTCTCTATCTATTAGAGCAGTTCTTCTTTCAGGCCGATCGGTGCGAGTGCTGTCGTTCAAAGTACGAACATTCCAAGCGCCGTAGATGAAAGAATTAGTTTTGTTGGATTTAACTTGTCGGTGTTTTTTCGACATTCGATGAGGTGTCCCTGTGGGCACCCTCCCCCGGAGATCCGATCGGGAGGGTATTTTACCTCCGGATGATTTTGTCCCACTTGAACGCTCCATCATTTTTTTAAAGCCTTAATCGACTGAAAACGAAGCTGCATTTGAAGTTTTAGCTGGAGCAGGTATGCAACTGACCAGCTCGGTTGCGGAAGGCGAGTGGTGTGGTCCCATGGCACAGAAGGAGACTGCGACGATGGGGTAACCAAACGATTCCAAAAGCAACCTTTGTGCGCGGTGGGTTATTTTTACCGCACTCTTCGTGAGAAGGTGGATGTGCTCACGGCAAAACGTAAGGGTTATTCCGCCCTTACTCGGTCGTTAGAGCCTCGTTAGTGAAAACAGGGTGCACCAAGTTCAAATTGAACTCATCGCGAAGGTGAGGTTAACAATTGAGTAGGAGAGGCTATAACTTGCGCTTCACTACCCCATTACACCCGCATCCAACGATGCGAAGTAAGTGACATTTCAAACATCAATTTTTTTGTAATATAGTTTTTAGTTTTCCATTCAAGTGTGCCATGACGAAAAATCGAAATTCCGTTAAAAACACTAAATTACGTGATTTATGAGCAAATCAAATTCACCAAAATTGTTTTTGGGGCAAAACTCAATTTTTTTCAAATGGAACTATATCATTACCGTGGTACTGTGCGATAAATACAAACAAAATTGCAGCTAAAAGAAAATACAATTTTGTTCTAATTAAATGTTAAGAAGTAACTAAGATGGCTTTAAAAACAATGAAATATTTAGCTTGTCAAACATTAATTTGTTGGTTTAACGGTATTTTTATTGTGTCTTTAAAATTTTTTTAAAATTCTTGTTAATTGTGTTCAAAATGCGGCAAATTTATACAAAAGATGAAAAAACGGAAAGAAATGCATTTGCGGCTACCGACCTTATGCCCAACGATATCCCGATAGACAATGTCCAGCGAAAAATTATTTTAAACGTGTTGAAAACCAATTCCGAAGAGAGCCCAACAGTGATCCCGAAGTAAACTTCATTATTGACGAAGGAACGGAAATTAATGTTTTGGCTCGAATAGAAGTTGATAAGACTGTTTCTTTAAGGCAAATTGGGTTTGAATTGGATATCAGTCATCAAACAGTAAGCCGAATTTTGCACAAATACCACAATAAATCTTTTAAATACCAATTGCACCAGAATTTGTATGAAAGTGATTACGAACGTAGGATGGAATATTGAAATTGCGTTTTGTATAATAACGTGCAGCCAAACAATGATTTTTTGGGACTGATTTTATTTTTGGACGAGTCTAGGTTTACAAATTTGGGATTATTTAACCGACAAAATACAAAATATTGGTCACAATAAAATCAAAATTTATTACGGGAGGGTAACTTTCAAGTGCGGTTCGGTTTCAATGTTTGGCTTGGAATAATCGGTAGTAGAATCATTGGTCCAATAATATTTGAAGGACCTCTCACTGGTGCCAGATACTTGAGATTCCTGAAAAATGAGATTGAGGATATTTTAGATGACTTACCTTTAGGTTTAGGACAGGGAAATTATTTCCAACAACATGGCGCTACCCCCCCCCCATAATCCAAGGATAGGAATTGATTACCTTCAACGGAGATTCGGAGAAAACGTAATTTCAACGAATGGTCCTGTGAGGTGGCCTCCAAGGTCACTAGATTTATTAACGCCCCTTGATTTATTTGGGATCATTTAAAAAAATGCCCGTGAAGACCTGGAGCTACAAGTAAGACGAGCAATTAATAACATAACGGCCCAGAAATTGGCGAACGTTCTTCGAGAAACAGCTATGCGAGTTCAGAAATGCATTGACGTTAATGGACAGCATTTTGAACAGCTGTTGTAATGTTTTGTGTTAATTTTTTGTATTCCAAAACCATCTTGTGTGTAGCAAGGTAATTAGAATAAAATTGTATTTTTTTTTTTTTGTTAGCTGTAATTTTATTTGTATTTATCGTACATTTTAATACGACATACGAATAAATTCTTTATTAATACTACTAATAAATGGTACCACGGTACCGATATGGTTCCATTTGAAAAAATTTAAACTATTTTGGTGAATTTTATTTCCTCATAAATCACGTGATTTAGTGTTTTTAAGAGGATTTCGATTTTTGTAGCATTACACGGGTCATTTAGAATAAATCGGAACCGGAACTTAAATGGAAAACTAAAAATTATATTATAAAAAATATTGATGATTGAAATGTCACTTATTTGGCATGGATTTGGATTCAGAAAATTATGCAGAATTCAAAAATGCAATAATATAAAAATTCCATTTAAAAATCGAAAGTTAGTGTCACTTCCGGCGAAACAGGAAGTGAAAAAAAATCAATTGTACGTCAAAAAGTGCCGCTTATTATGTATGTATATATCCTAAATTTCAATCAACTATCTTCAAACTAAAGGAGAAAGGGTGGGTACACCATGATCCTGTTACACCCGGTATATATGGAATTTGTATCTGTACAAATATATCAGAAAAGACCCAATATATATCTTTAATTAATTAATTAAATTAATTTCCCTTCCAGGATTAAGAAAGTGTTATTTATAAGGAATTTTAGTTTTAAGGCAGTGTAACGACATCCAATCAATACCATTTAACACCAGCAGTTATGCAACACTAAAGAGTAAGTATTTACGTCGTAATCAGTCGCATCGAACCCTTTAGGTGAACATCTTAGTATCCATTTCAGCAACAGTAACAAAACGTCCCTCAGGTGCATATAGCATGGATCGTTCACATTATCATGTACTCCTTGGACACAAAAAATATCACTTTTATTACATATAATACAATATATTATTTTTTAAATTAAAGTTCATATTATATTGGTTTAATCTTTAATTTATTTACAAATATGGGGGGAAAATACACGCTAAATATAACCATCTCGAACATAGTAACCCACCCGTCGAATTTTTCGAATTACATCAATCACAGGGGCACTTTGTCCCACAATGATGTGGATGAGGTCCCGAAGTCAGCACTAGAGGACAGTCATCTCAAAGCTAACTTGGCAGTTAAAGAGATAAACAATATAATATTTACATAATACAACAATACACTTAACACTTACTTTTAGAGGGTGTTTACTATAGCACAAATGATTTCTAATAATTATCGATTTTTATGTAGTCATTACCGGGAGATTTCTTACTCTTCGATTATTTTCCAAGGTATTTTCTTTAAAAAAATGTCACTTTTAAAATTTCATTCGCTATAAGCTACATTGGAATAGTGGTAAGCATTTGATTTTATTTATTGCTGCTTGCATTTTATATTATTATATGTAATGTACCATCTTTCAAATAATTTTTGATTTATTAGTTAACTGGAATTTGTCCCTGAAAGCACTACTTCCAAAAATTTTTAAGTAAATTGTTTAATTTATTTTTGAATACGTTATCGCTTTTAGTGCATTGACGCCCAAGTTCTTAAACTTGTTGATAAAGTTTATTCCTAGTTGCGTTGACGTTACTAACTCCGTCGTAATGAATTCTTTCCACTTAATTTGTTTTTGTTTTGCTTTTACCATTGGAACTGTTATAGATTTTTTTAAATGAAATTTATAACAGATAACAGGCATTTTCTATTATCACTACATTGATGAGAGAATCGTCAATCTTATAATCCTGAAATATTTATCTATAATTTGTTACATTAGCATATTTTTTCTAAATTATTATGTTATAATTTCATTACTTAGTTTAGACTTATATGCACGAATGTGCTTCAACAGTATACATTATGATTAAACATATTCTTGTTACCTTCTTTTCAAAACAATAAAATGCGATGCTATAAAATAAATACGATACGATACGATGTGATGTGATGTAATGAGATGCGATGCAATGCAAAGCAATGCAACCCCACGCAACGCAACACAATACAATGCATACAATACCATTCGAGTCCAGTTCAGTCCAATTCAATCCAATGCAATGCAATACAATACATTTATTGAAAAATTAAACAGTACAACTACAAACTTTTTCAAAACTAATACTGGAGTCAAATTAGGATTTTAATGTAAATTATCTGGTTAGGGAGATTTTTTAACTTCAAGATATATAGGGGGTCAAGTTGAGCTTACAGTTCAGTTTTGCAGTTTCAGCTAGGTCGGCGTATTGTTTATTTAAACAATTGAATTTTTTAGAACGTATTTTTCTCGGGTCTTCCGTAAATATTTCAAGATCAATAAGTTCTATGTGACAAATGGGAAGATAATTAAAATATAAAATATTCTTATACGCTTTAAAAGGATATCAAAAGAAAAAATTTGAGAAAATAACCATCGTCTTTTATAACAACTGTTGTGAAACAGTTATTGCGGAGTCATTTTGTGGTCCTGCAACAACTATTTTAAATCAATTTTTATAAAGAACAATTGGTCCTACACTGTTTAATAAAGATGCCTTTTTTGTGCAACTTTCATCAGAGAATCAGAAAAACAATTTTTTTTAGTTACCTTAAAGCACACTGAAAATATTACAGTTTGAGCTTTGGAATTTGCCCATTTTCTTCAAAGAAATAATAATTTTAATACATAATATATTTAGTCGCAAACTCCTCTATAAAATCCTTATTTTACTATAAGGAATGTAACCAGACTGCAACCAACAGCTACTCTCCAGGCTATGTGCCCCGCCGAGCGCTGAATTACAAGTTACAAGCCTGGCGCGTTAAGTGTAATATGCAATTATTGCATATTTACACTTAATAATAAGTAATATGCAATTATTGCATATTTACACTTAACGCTTGTAACTTGTAATTCAGCGCTCGGCGGGGCACATAGACCGGGGAGTAGCTGTTGGTTGCAGTCTGGTTACGTTCCTTGTAGTAAAATAAGGATTTTATAAAGGAGTTTGTGACTACAAATATTATGTTTTAATATTCCGCTCTCTAAAAGCACATTTGAACTAAATAATAATTTGTTTAAAAAGACCTAATTTTGCGATATTTCAGTATTTATAAATAATACCGGCAAAGAATTCTAGTTTATATATATTTGTTGTACAACTCATAATGAACATTTTCATTCATTTCGTTTATCTGGTAGAACTTATATATCCCGAGATATTTTTAAAAAACTCATGGAAAACGCGCTCTAAAACTAGAAAACTAACTCAACATGGCCCCCTGACAAATTAAAATAAAAATAAAAAAACAACCCTAATCAGACAATTCATATTTCGTATTTTTCATGTCCTAATTTGACTTCATTATAACTACATCAGCAATGTTGCTTTTCGACATTCCGAATACAACAATATAAAACATGTAAGTAATATGTTGAACGTATACAAAACCATTTATACAATTCGGTATATATGTAAAATACCAGTAGTTTGGTATTCGCACACAATAATCTGAAACAAACCATATATATTTGTAAATCGCTTGTCAAGCTCTATTAATTGATGTCCTTGAATCGTTTCTGTGATCATGTTAACCAACACGCCAAAACCCTCGAGGAACTTTTCGAAACTGTAACAAAATACGAATTGGGGAACATTTCGCATGAAAAGCGTGCTTCACGTAAATATGCCGTTGGAAGACGTTTTTATACATTCAATCACATTTTCGCTCTACGGAACCTTTTTTATGCAAAAATATCAGAAACTTATCAAGGAGTGTAATTTTAGAAAGTATACTAAATGTCGCGGCACGGGGACGTAATGTCGCCCCGACCACAAAATTTCGAAAGTATAACGAAACCTACTTTAACTTCGGAAATTTTGAAAATAAAAACCTTTTTACGAATCCACGTTGTAAGCACTGTAACTCATGCGTTGTGTTAAATATGAGGACAAGTTAATCCAGTCTCTAGTCAAAGTATTTCGAGAGTTTTAGCGAAAATAGCCCTTAGCGTCGGGGGTGCCCTATCATTTTCTAGCAGTCGATTTTGACGGGAAAATGATGGATTTTAACGGTATTTGCCCTAAGCCGGTTCCTCCGTGATTCGGTGTCAGAAAAGCATAGCTACCATGTGCTCAGAACGTGCATGGGACCGCCTTGCCTGAACGTATGAATCTATAATTGCAGGATATAATTAAAAGTCGTTGTGATTCAAGCATTTTTAAGGTTCGAGGAGCCACCAAAATTGATATTGAACTGAAAATACGTCAATAGACAGGCAAGCAAAAGCCCACCAAAAAATTATAAACATTGAACTTTTTACTGAATCTTTTTGTGTAATCGTTAGCTAGAAACTAAACATTGGATGGTAGTTGGTACATTATGAGTCGTTCCGTTCTTCATTATGTGTTGTACACGAGCCAGGCTATAGTTTGTCAATACATTTGTCTTGAACGGTTTGTAAAAACATTATTTTTGAAAAAGATTTAATATATATTTTTGAACTTTATATTGTCTTTTTCTTGTGTTTCAAAATTCCTTTTCAGGTTTAAATTTAAGAAACTGTTAGTATTTACTGTGTTAGATATATAGTATTTACGACGTCCAATTGGTACCAGCAGTGAAGCAGTGAAGAAAAAACGAACAGTCAATGTAGATTCTATATTATTCTCCGTCTGAAACAGTCGATTTGAACCCTTCTTTGTGAACGTTTAATATTTACTTTGGAAAATATAATAATAGTCCTCAGACGTGTAAAGATGGATCGTTCACAATCACATATGCAAAGTAGCGACAGTTAACTTTTTTTTTTCAAGTGGTATGCTATGCTTTTTTGCCGATTATTGTAGTGATTATATTTCTGCATGCAACTGTGTAAAAAAGTATATACTTCCATAAGAAAAATTTCTAGAAAATTAATAAAATATTATAAAATCACATTCAAAGGTTTTGTTTCTGAATCAGCATAGTTGGACATGGAAACAATTGAATTTTGACATTATAAGTAATGTAACTAGTACCACCTAGGCGAATCCGACTCGAAAGTGGAATTTCATCGAGGATAGTATGCGACACTGATGAGAAGCCAAATTTCCAAACAGTCTGATGTTTTAACTAAAGAAAGCTTTGTTTTTACATAACTATGTAATTCATTTTTATAAAAACAAATAATTAAATCCTATATTTAATTAATTAATGATAATAATACTCAATAATAATATTTAATTAAAAGTAAATAACAAACACCAATAAAAAAACTACTAATACTTAAGAAAACAACTAACAATTAAAAAATTAAAATTATTATTTATTACTTCACATGTTCGGTATGACCTCCTTTAGCTTCTAAACACAGTTGTCCTCTTTATCGCGCCTTTTATACATACATGTTGAAAAACTTCAACATTCAGTCTGCGACATTCAACTCTTATTCTATTTTTAAGATCTTCTTCGACGTCATTTAGAGGTGCAAAGTAAACTTTCTTAACTCTCTACCTGGATAAGCTGTATTTAAATAATTTGTTACAACTATAGCATTATGGCGGTGCCCCATTTTGCTATAATATCATGTTATGCTTAATATGTAATGGAACGTATTTTATGGCATTTAACAATTCTTCTCTTAAAAATTGTAGACATCTTTCTCCAGTAAGTGCGCCTTTGTAAAACTTGGGTCTTATAATTTGTCTGTTAAGAATTCCTCACCACACTTTAATTCTCCAGATATATTGGAAATTAGTTTCTCTAAACCAGTGAGGATTATCCTGAGACAAATAATGGCGGTTATGTCGATTGACTTTCAGAATTATTTGAATCGAAGAATATGAAATAGCAGTTTCTGTCGCTAATTGACGAATAGAAATATGCAGGTGTACAAAAATACTGGCTAAAATTGCAACTGTTTGTTCTTTATCTCGTGTGGTTCTGGGTTTAAAAACGTTTGTTTTTTTTCTCAAAATTTCCACTTTTGCCCATATTTTTTGCAATTTTGCAAACATTTTGTCCGATGGCGTTGGCCTATTTCGAAAGCTTTCATGATATAAACGTTTGGCTGCTTTACCATTCTTTCCACATTCTCCATAAATTAATATCATGTCCAATTTTTCTTCATTAATATGAGATAAATTTATTTAGAAATATAAGATAAAACAAAAACGGATAACACAATTACTAATGAATAGCGCAAATAACTGTATTTTCAATTCGACGTTACTGACAATGTCAAAATTCAATTATTTCCATGGCCAACTATGTTGTTTCAGGAATAAAACCTTTGAATGTAGTTTCATTATATTTATTAATTTTCTACAAATTTTTCTTATGGAAATGTATACTTTTTTACACAGTTGCATGCAGAAATAAAATCGGCAAAAAAAGCATAGCATACCATTTGAAAAAGAAAAGTTGACTATCGCTACCTTGGCATATGTGATCACAGAATGATTCAAAAACATCATTTCATAGACCTTGACAAGCGATTTACAAATATGTATGGTTTGTTGTAATTTATTGTTGAAATAAAAAAGATACTGGGGCGGTGCCAATACCAAACCGAATCACCCGGTGTACAAACGGCTCAGTGACTCGATTTTACGGTTTACCGTTGCCACTGACACATTGTGGTATTTTTAAATTGGCAGATTATTAATAATATATGCTACTACAAACAAGAAGGACGATCGGAAATATGAATTTTTGTGGTAGGGCAAACTTTATCTTTAACATGACGAAAAAACCTTTCGGACAGCTACCCCGGGGCGGTGGTAGAGAAAATTCAGAAGAAATTACGAAAAATAATTAACAACAAAAATTAACAAACGGAACCAAAAAGAAGGAAGGAAAAAAGTTAAAGTTATTTAGTTTATAGTGAAAGAGGTGTCGAGTTTTGAAGCCGGTGGTGGTAGTCATCTCATTATTACTTGGATTATTTTAATGTATTTTACCTAAAGCCTGTGGACTATAAAATCAAGTAAATTTTCATAATTATTTAAGGAGTTGACTCAGTTGCTCGATTAAATTTTTGTTTTGTTTATTATTTATTCTATCAAGATATTTTATTTTTATAAAGTTTGGGAATTCGTCAACATATACAGTGTAACACCATTTGAATTGGAATCGCGCTGTAAAATCTTTATTTATTATGGCTTGTTGAACTGTATTTTTGTAGGAAGAAGCGCCTGGTTCCTACAAAATCTAAGGCTTACTACGTTTAGTTTTAGAAGCAAAATTTTAATAATTCATATTAGCGACTTTTTAGAAAAATCTATGGATGCCACTGGATTCACCACCACTTAAAAATTTTATTTAGCGATGAAGCCTTATTTATTACAAATGGGGCGGTTTCAAGTCAAAATTGCCGTCACTGGTCACATGAGAATACGAAACTCGTTATGACAAAATGACAAAATAATTGATTCTTTCTTCGTTGAGGGTATTGTGAATGTGAATGTGTTTTTAAATTTTATTGGGATATTTTGGAAAACATTAGATAATTTGTCACTATAGAATCTCGTTAATTTAAAGTTTCAGTTAGATGAAAGTTCTGTTCATAACGCTGCTTTGGTAAGAAGAGGGCTAAATGAACATTGTAAAAATCGTTAGATATGGCGAAATACTCCTCTGATTGAGTGGGCGCCGAGATCCCCAGACTTGACCCCACTCGAATTTTTCCTTTGGGGTTTAATGAACTGTACAAGAACTACGCGCCGGTTTACTGAGAACAAAATTCTGACATCAAATTCCAACCAAACGGTGTGTAAAGTATTTGGGGGTGAGCCTGGACCAAAGACTGACATTTAACACGCATATAAATGAGACAATACGAACGGCCTACTCCTCGTACAGGAGTCTGTATCAGCTCATAGTCAGGGGTAGCAGACTTAGCAGACAAAATAAAAAATTATTGTACACAATGGTGATCAGGCCGGCAATTACATACGCCGAGCCGGCGTGGTGCAGCACGTCGGCCATGACAATGAACAAACTGAAAGTGTTAGAACACAAATTTAAGCGCCTAGTTTCGAATTCTAATAGGTACACCTCCCTCAGAGATCTCTACGTACGCTGCCATGACATAGCGCCAATAGCGGACTACATCCAAAATATATCTCAAAAATGGGGTATAATGGGGTAGTGAAGCGCAAGTTATAGCCTCTCCTACTCAATTGTTAACCTCACCTTCGCGATGAGTTCAATTTGAACTTGGTGCACCCTGTTTTCACTAACGAGGCTCTAACGACCGAGTAAGGGCGGAATAACCCTTACGTTTTGCCGTGAGCACATCCACCTTCTCACGAAGAGTGCGGTAAAAATAACCCACCGCGCACAAAGGTTGCTTTTGGAATCGTTTGGTTACCCCATCGTCGCAGTCTCCTTCTGTGCCATGGGACCACACCACTCGCCTTCCGCAACCGAGCTGGTCAGTTGCATACCTGCTCCAGCTAAAACTTCAAATGCAGCTTCGTTTTCAGTCGATTAAGGCTTTAAAAAAAATGATGGAGCGTTCAAG
Source organism: Leptura quadrifasciata (assembly GCA_963675555.1). Taxonomy (NCBI): domain Eukaryota; kingdom Metazoa; phylum Arthropoda; class Insecta; order Coleoptera; family Cerambycidae; genus Leptura; species Leptura quadrifasciata. The sequence goes on along the minus strand of OY776674.1, from coordinate 80,398,135 downwards.
TGGGACAAAATCATCCGGAGGTAAAATACCCTCCCGATCGAATCTCCGGGGGAGGGTGCCCACAGGGACACCTCATCGAATGTCGAAAAAACACCGACAAGTTAAATCCAAGAAAACTAACTCTTTCATCTACGGCGCTTGGAATGTTCGTACTTTGAACGACAGCACTCGCACCGATCGGCCTGAAAGAAGAACTGCTCTAATAGATAGAGAACTTCACCGACTCAATGTTGACGTTGCAGCTCTCAGCGAAACTCGATTTTTGGAGGAAGGCTCTCTCACAGAAAAGTACTACACCTTCTATTGGAAAGGTCTTCCCACCAATTCAAGAAGACAACATGGAGTAGGATTTGCCGTTCGGAATCAACTTGTATCCAACTTAACACAAGTACCACAAGGCCTATCCGAGCGTCTAATGCTGCTACGCTATGAGCTTTCAGATGGCAACGCGGTAAATCTAATAAGCGCCTACGCTCCCACTCTGGATGCAAGTCACGAAACCAAGGAAAGCTTCTATCAACAGCTGGAAGAAACCCTCTGTAGAATACCTAAAACGGAACGACTCGTTATTCTTGGCGATTTTAACGCTAGAGTAGGGAGAGATGCAGACATCTGGCCAGGCATCATAGGCAAGAACGGTTTGGGCAACATGAACGCTAACGGTCAACTACTCCTAACTAAATGCGCTGAACATGATCTAGTTATAACAAACACCATTTTCCGACAAAAGGATAAATTTAAAGGCACCTGGCGTCACCCCAGATCAGGTCACTGGCATCTACTGGACTATGTTATCGTACGTAGGAAGCATCTCAAGGACGTCCAAATTACAAAGGCGCGCATTGATAGCGAATGTTGGACCGATCATCGTCCTGTTGTCTCTAAAATGAAAATTGTTATGAGACCCAAACACCGAAGAACTCAAGTAAAACGTAGACTCCGTCTCTGTATTAGTAAATTGCGTGACCAACAAACCGTCGAACAGCTAAAGCAAAAAGTTCAAGAGAATTTGAGTGCACTAGAAGAAACCAATTCTGTAGATGTCGCTGCTACCTGGACACAAATTAAAGACAGTTTAAAAAGTGCGAGTGAGGAAATTCTTGGCACTGCAGCAAGTAAAAAACAGGAGGACTGGTTCAATGATAATGAAGCTCTTATACAAGAACTTCTTAACCGCAAACATACTGCCTTCCAAAACGCTATCAACCACCCCAATGACCCATCAAAAGCAGAAGCTTTTACCCAATCTAAGTATGAAACGCAACGCGAAATCAGAAGAATAAAGAACGAGTGGTGGGCAAGCAAGGCCAGAGAAATTCAAGGGTACGCCGATTCACACGACTACAGGAATTTCTTTCAAGGAGTAAAAGCAGTGTACGGCCCCAGTCGGAAAAATATGTGCCCTATTAAAGATTTAAATGGAAATCTCCTGAAAGAAGACCAGGAAATAAGAGCCCGATGGAAAGAACACTACTCTAACATTCTTAACCAGCAAAGTCAAGCCGATCACGATATTATAAATCTTATCCCTCAATATGACACCTTCGAAGACTTAGATAAACCACTAACAACGGAAGAGATCTTAACCGCCATTGGGCAGCTAAAAAATAACAAATCTCCCGGCGCCGACTCCCTCCCAGCTGAGATCTTTAAAGCTGTGTCGTCAGAGCTCATACCCTACCTCAAAAAACTGTTTGATGTCGTGTGGGAAAGTGGTCAAGCTCCGCAGGAGTTTCGTGATACACTTTTAATCAACCTCTTCAAAAACAAAGGGAGCGCTGCGGACTGTGGAAATTACAGGGGTATAGCTCTCCTGGCTGTTGGAGGGAAGATACTCACTAAAGCGATGGCAAATAGGCTAACACCTGTTATGGAAAAGTTACTTCCTGAAACACAGAGTGGCTTTAGACCAAACCGAGGCACATCGGATTTAATCTTCACACTTAAACAGCTTCAAGAAAAAGCACTCGAACATCAAGGAGAAATTCACATGGCCTTCATTGATTTAACCAAGGCGTTTGACTCGGTGGACAGGGAAGTGCTCTGGAAAATTATGTTCCGCTTAGGTATCCCTAGAAAATTTGTGGAAGTATGTCGCAGTCTACATACAAACAACAACGCCCAGGTTATGTATAATAATGAGGCAACCGAACCTTTCCAAACCCTCACTGGAGTTAGGCAGGGATGTGTCCTGGCACCCCTACTCTTTAATTTGTTTACCACTGCTCTAACAATTATTGTTGACAACAAACTGACAGTCAGAGGAATAGGTCTCAGATACCGTTTTGATGGCGGCCTCTTTAACATAGGGCGCTTTAGAGCTTTCACGAAGACACGCACACGATTCATTTGAGATCTCCAGTATGCGGATGACTGTGCACTTTTAGCCTCTACGCCGGAAGAGCTTCAAGAACTTTTAGATGTGTATGCCCAGAGCTATGATTCCTTGGGACTTAAAATCAACATTGGAAAGACTAAGATTATGTCAACTCCTCATCAAGTGAACCAAATAGACATTACACTTAACGGAAATTCTCTTGAAGTGGTGGATCAGTTCAATTACTTAGGCAACGTTGTTAATGACAAAGCAAACATGGACAGCGAGATTCGCAATAGAATTAACGCTGCATCTAGAGCACTCTGGGGACTTAGAGAGAGAGTATTTGACAACCACGACCTTGCTTTGTCAACGAAAATGGCTGTCTACAGAGCAGTTGTCATTCCAACACTGCTATATGGATGTGAAAGCTGGGTCACTTACCGTCGTCATGTGAAAGAATTAGAACGTTTTCAGCAAAGACACCTCAGAAGTATGATGAAAATCCGTTGGTTCCATCACATATCAAACGTGGAAGTACTCAGGAGAGCAAACAGCCTTCCAATTGAGGTGCTTATTTCAAGAGCACGCCTAAGATGGGCAGGTCACGTTCATCGTATGCATGATAGCCGCCTTCCTAAATGCACACTCTATGGTGAATTGCTAAGCGGTAGAAGAAGGCGTGGCGGTCAACGAAAGAGGTTCAAAGACGGTCTCCATGAAAATCTAAAGTCCTGCGGTATTGCAGACGAGCAATGGGAACAACTTGCAGCGGACAGAACCGAATGGCGAGGGGTTGTGGCCAGCTATCAAGGAAATGTTGCTGCAAGAAGGCCGAATCCAAGACCTAACCAGGTCTATGTTTGTCCTGACTGCGGTCGACATGTGCTCTCCCGAATTGGCCTCTATAGCCATAGTCGTGTGCACCGTAGATGAATGGGAATTACAATAGACTACACCTTTTACTTGTTTTTATTGTACACAATTTATCGACTGTAACATTTTTTATACTCGGACTCGAGTAACGGCTAATAATAATAATAATCTCAAAAATTCTACACCTTCAAACTCGGTGATAGTCACCTAACCCAAAATATATCATAAATTAGACAGCATAATGCCCCCTTCGAATAAAACGTACCTTACCTTACCAGACGCTGCCCATCTTTCAGCAACCTCTATAGACAAACCTTCATCAACTATAACTTCCTGTTCCCCTACCTACCTGTACTGACATTTTATAACTGTTAAATCTTTAAGATTATAAATTGAACCAGCACTGATCCAATGGGCCCTGTTACCACCAACTATATACGTTGGTTACAGGGTTAAATGCGAGGTAGATATCTGGTTAGATATGTGTTATGTATTGATATGAATAAAGTTGTTTTGATCGATTGATTATAGTTTCTGTAACGGAATTCTCTATTTTTTCGTATTCAGTTTTGTCATAAGTTGATATTTCCTTTTTCATTCATTAAAGCTAGGCATAATAATAATAATACCAATAACTTAACTTTTAGAACAAATTTTTGAAAATTATGTATTGTGCAATTTTGGTAATGTCTACAAAAACTTTATTACTTAAAAATTTTCGACAAAAATTAGTACAGGTTCGTTTCGAGGGGTGTTAAATCCAGTGGCAAGCATACATTTTTCTAAAAAAAATGCTAATATGAATTATTAAAATTTTACTCCTAAAACTGATGTAGTAGGCATTGAATTTTGCAGGAATCTGGCGTTTATTGCTACAAAAATGCAATTCAACAAGCTGTCCAATTAAAAAAAAAAGGTGAAAACCGCACACTAAACAAATATTTTGCAGGGTGGCTCCAAAACAAATGCGTTATACCGTATGTAACTTATTATGTCAATCTACTTTTCAGTATGAGAATATTTAGCAAACTATTTCAATTTGAAATTATTCACTACAAAGAAATAAACAATATTTCTATATGTTATTGGTAGGATTGGGATTGTATCGATTGATTTCCCAAATCACCGTACATCTCTATTAATACAAGAGGGACTGAAATTTTGAAGAGTTGTCTGGAGAACCTACTTCAATTTATACAGTTCGTAGTTCTGTTTAAGAAACAATCCTACTTAGAGTGATAGTCCAAAACGTGGAGGTGCTTTTGTATGAGGACTATTTCATAGAAATCAATATCTTTGGAAGTTGTGAACTACTTTCTCAAAACACTAAAGCATTTAAGCACTACACTCGAAAATTGATGTTCCATCATCGTGAGATGATTAAAACTGAAAATCAATTTGACTCATCTCACAATGATGCTAACATGGTTAACGAAACATGCAAATAGTAGTAAACAGAATTACGAACCATACAATTTGAAGCAGGTCATCAGACAACTCTTCTAAAATTCTCTTTATTAGTTTGTACAAAACCACAGTTTTTTGCCTATAATTATTGTCAATAGATATAGATAGAATAATATTGTAGTCTGACAGGGCAGGTATAATTCGCTACTCTAGTAAACATTTGCTTTACGTAAATTACCAATTCTTAGAGAAACACATCTGACGTGAACTTATTATGATAATTTTCATATTAAGGGCTAGATAATTCAATACAACATACAGACACTTGTGAGACGCATTTATTTCATTTACTAAATAATCTGTTCCTAACTGGATTGTGATTCTGTATCAGAACCAATATTAAGTATGTTTTTTTAATGAGAGTTTAATAAGTCATTTTACTTCAACTGAAACTTAGAGAAGTGGCATAGTTTGCAATCCTTTTATCTTGATCTAACTGAAATTATTTTACCTATATTTTAACTGATTTATTAGTTAAATAGCTGAAATTTTTAGGCATAGCATATAATAAATCATTTTAGCGCATTGAATAGTTTAACTCTTTAAACGCTTTAACAAGCAACCCTTAATTGAAAAGATAATCGCTTATTAAAACAAAGTTTTAATTAATCGTACAAGCAAAATTCTTAGAAGTATAGCACCGCATAATTTAACTATTAGTTAGTTTCTTAGTTAATTTGAATGCAAATTCGCATGTAGACTGCAAATTGCTTCGAGAAATTAATGCAAATATTTGAAAACCGCCCATTAATTAATCATAGAAAGCTGGTAAATATATCACATTCTAATTACTTAAAATCAATACGAATATTACACTGAAATTACATTTATATTAACAATGTAATATATGTATTTCTTCCAGGAATTATAAAAATCGGCTTCTGGTAGATACACCTCGATAGTACTTTCTGATCATCCATATCCTGAATACATTTTTAAATGGCAAAATTTTTTGGTTGAATGTAAAATCAGCCTGAATACAATTTTCTTGGCAATATTTAACCTAGAATCGTGTTTGCAAGAGGACCTCCTTGATTCAACTCCCAGTACGAAAGACTTTTTATTTGAAAAATGTTTTAGATATACAAGCAACATATTTATTGTGATCTCACTGGAGCAGTCCCTGATGCTTTAACGAAAAATTTGCAGAAAACCTATTCGATATAATTCTTTTCAATGGTTGTTTCTTCTCGGCACAGCTGTCCTAATATTGATAACATTAACCTTGGGGATTATTTGTTTCCTGTCTAATCTTATGTCAAATGTTTAGGAGTCATACTCGACAAAAATCTTAAATGGAACAATTATATTGAAAACATAATTAATTGCTGCAATAAAAGTATAAACTTCTTAAAAATGTTTACTAAAATCGGGTGGGGCACGGATGTTCCAACCCATCGCATAAAATAAATTTTGGACTATGCGTGTACTCTTTATGGTTCTGTATGTAACAATCTTTTGAAACGTTTAGATCTTATTTAAAACTCAGCACTGCGTATATGCTTGGGAGCTATAAGATCAACTCCTGTCGATGCTTTATACGCCGAAGCTTTGATACCCTCCGTTTCGCTGAGACGTCAGTACATTATTGAATAGTCTATTCGCAAAATTTATATCATTAATCAATCGGTTTTACATAATATATCGATCCTTAATAAATAAATTTTGGAGTAACAAATTCTCTGTCTCTATGTATAACTTTTCGAAATTCCAGTAACATCTTGCCACTATTGGACAACCCTTTCAGTTATGTCTCGAATTTGGAATATTTAGATCTTTATTCTAATAGGTCAATAACAGCACTCCAATACAGCGATCACCCCAGTTTTAATACGAACATCCCAAATTCAATTCTCAAAAAGTGGGATAATCCTTTGTTGGTATTCTCAGATGCTTCCAAACCCCCCCGGCCGTGCATGCTACATTCTTAATGTAATAAAAGTAAAAATGACACCGCACATTTCTATTTTTACAGCAGAAGCAATAGCTAAATATAGATCGCTTGAATTTATTTACTTTTGTTATGCAGATATCTCCACAGTATTAACCGACTCATTATCTGTTCTAACCTCATTAGGAAATAGCATCTCGTTTAATATCAAAACCATTCCGTATATATCGAAAATAAAGAAGTTCATTTCATATGGGTGAAATCACATATTGGCATAAAAAACAACGAGGTTCTTGACTTTTAGCCAAGGAAATTATCAACTCAGGTATTCCCTCAGAAACAAATGAAATATGTCTGTTATGCGCTGCCATCTGACGGTGAGAGGTGTAATTAATCCCTGGAACGGAGTGAAGGAGGACCTGCAGTTGACGACCGGTAGGGTGGCGCCATCTGTGGGCCAACTAGCGAACCGCCATTTAGCACCTAGAGAACTACAGGAAATTTCAGCATGTTCGACTAGGTTCTCTAAGGAGATTCGAGTACATTCGAAGTGTGTATATAAAGAGATGAATCCGGCGCACGTGGACAGTTCAGTTCAGTATACAGTACAGTTCTAATATACAGAGTTTTATATTAGACAAACAAGTGATCAGATGACAAAGAACAGTTGAAAGTAGTAAATTCAGGTTAAAGTTATTATTGGTTGTAGTATTTTTTAGGATTAATTATTGTAATTTAAGTAATAAATAAAGTAGTGGCTTGTGAAGATTCTTTGCTGCGATTTATTGAACCTACGTACAGAGTGTTTACTGGAGTGTGTAATCTGACTCTTTTAATATTTCAAAATCCAAATTGAGAAATAGGAGGTTGAGGGTATGGCGAGAGTACTGCAAATCCAACCCTACTAGATATACGCTTATTCATTCTAATCTCCCATCTAAGTTTCTTCATGAAAATTATATCTCCTCTAGGAAATACCTAACAACCATAATACGTCTCAAATTTGGGCACGGTTGTTTTCCAGCACATCTGTTTAAAATAAATATTCTACCTTTCGATGTGGGTGCCAGGGCATGCGGGGTTACAAGGAACAGAGCTTGCTGGCAGCCTTGCAAAAAAGGAGCTGAAGCACCATTCATTGAACCCGAACCGTTTTGAGGCCTTGCCAAGGGACACTTAGTGGAAGAGATCCATGAATGGGAAAAGGACCAGAAAAAATTCTAGTGGAGGAATACTCCAGGCCAAAGACAAGCGAAGAAGTTTATAACTTATTCGGTAAAGAATGCTACAAAGCTTCTCAAACTTGAAAATTTCTAATTACAGGCCTCCTAACTGGCCACTGCCCCTTGAGATATCATCTCAAGAACATGGACAAGGCGGTAGACAACAAATGCGGATATCATGATACTGCAACTGAAACTGCGGAACACATACTTTGTGAATGCAAGGTGTTAGTCCGCACTAGGCTAAAGTTCCTAGAACAGGCGGAATTAACGCTTGAAAACATAAGGAAATCAGCCCCCAGGAAAATCACAAGCTTTGTAAAGAGTCTTGGAATTCTGTGCAACCACTAGGTGTAGGGTAAATCACAAAAAATCTTATAGGTCGAAGTGAAGTAAGGCTGCCAAACGACTCCGTAAAACAATTTACAATCACTTCAACACTTCCGAAAATTTTATTTCATGAAGCATTACTACTTAGTTTTCCAAAAGCTTTCAAACGCAATATACAATCCACAACTAGCAATAAATTATACGGATGCGATCAACCAACCGATGGCTGTAGATGGGTCCCATATACACGCGCCAAGAAGTATTTTCAATACTAAAAGGAAACTTTATACATAAATTTCTTGTTTCATACAATACTTTCTCTAAGGCAATCTACAATTAGAAACAAAAATTGAGAATTAACTTAGACAAGCGTTAAAACACAAATTATCTTAAAGTTGACATCTCCAGCACAAAAATCACGAAACAGTACTACAGTTAGTTTCAATGCAATTTTATGATTGCGATGTAGTAAAATCAGAGTGAATATCCGTCTGTTTTTCTTAATATCATAAATGTTTTAGTCAGCAAAAATAGGTAATAAAGCAAAAAAGCACAGTTTCTTTAAAGGGTGATAGATAGAAATTTCAGGAACTTACCCATCAACTTAATTTATTCAAATATTAGAAATCAGAAAGCTTAATGTTGCAGTTTAGCAAAGGTAATAAACTGTCGTTCTATTCCCGAGCCAAAGTATATTAAAGCAGTATTCACAATTTCCCAATTATTTTTCGTTCAAGCTTGAAACTAAGGTCTCACGGTAAAAAGTAAGATCCTGCCGTCCTGATAACAATTTTCGCTGCCTTTAAATTTTCCACACACTGTTTCTCTACAAGTAACTCAAGCGAATAAGACAGCTCTTATACGTGACGTATACAAAGTATGGAGTTCATGAGAATAAACTTTTTTCGACGTAATTGTATTATAAAGTAACCGAACAAATTCGATTGCTTCTAGTTCGCTTGAAGTCTTTATTCGAACCCAGAGTCTTCTGTTTCAATGTAAATTACCTTTGTACGGGAAAGCAAATTAAAGGATTTTCCGTTATATTCTTTATCCTTAGTTTCATTTGTTTATACGTCTGTGGGCATATCTAAAATAATTTCCTTGATTCCACTATAGAGTAACGGATTAGTTAGTAATTCAAATTTTGCAATAAAAGAATTATTAAATTTAAATCATTAAATATATACAGATTGTATCTTTAGTAGACGAATCCTGAAATATTTCAAAAAATAAATAATTGAGTAGGTCTCAGCTCAGTGTTACATCCGATAATTATTAGGATTGAGATCAGGGAGCCGTGGGTTCAAATCGTGGCTGTAGTAAGGATATTTAGTGACATTTTACATGTGTTGCTGAGACGGTAGCAGTATATTAGATCGTGATTGTGTGAGAAACAATACGGCTAGTTACTGTTATTTTTCCTGAGTTCAAGTCTCACTTACGGCATACAGTAATGTCGTAGGGAATGGTTAATGTATAGTCTCTCCATGTTTGTCTTTGTTGAGTGATTGAACAGCTAACAGTAAACTCTGCTAGGGCGTTGGTCTAAAAAATGACCTTAACAAAATTGTATAAACATTGTTAGACCCTAAAACTGTATGATAAAAGCTACGTGGGAAGTTCTTCAAATCTTCCAAAATCTTGGAAGAAATATTATTTATACCCATCTGGCTCGAAAGTTTTGTATATACGTGCGTGTTGTCATTTTCCGTGATTCTCCATGCAACAGCTTTTGAGATTTTGAAGAACTGTCTGAGAATCTCCTGCAACATATATGGATCTGTATTCTTATATAATAAATAAGGGAACAGTATAAGGAATTAAAAGCTAAACACAAAAATAATAAACAATACCACTAATATAATTAAAATAATATGGAATCTAGTGAAGTATCAAATAGGCCAAAATAATAAAAAATAAATAGTTTTTTCAACTAGAAAGCAGTATAGACATTAAATAAGACCTGTTTGTGACTTTTTGAGGAAACTATTCAAACATTCTATTCGGAAATATACATAAAATGGTCAAGCAAGTACTGGCCAAATTAAATTCGTAACCGGAGCCGAAACAGGAACCCAAACCATAACCGATGCAGCAACAAAGCAGTGAAAATATGACCGAAGGTATCCGCTGTTGTAATGGATCAGATTGGTATGACGTTAAACCCTGAAAGTAGGCAACCTTATAGATTAATAAAAAAGTGTTCCGAATGCGATTTTGCATAAGAAAAAACATGTTCCCTCCATCAGTTTCTAGTAAAAATTTTGGAAAAATAGTATTTTTTGGGAGGTCACTATATGTTCAACCCCAGTAATGGTTTAAAACGATTAAGGTTAATTTGTTTTGGTTATTTCAACTTTACTAGTCCAATATTATCAAACTATAATAAAAAAAAATTAAGAAAAGTTTTTATCGCAATTTTTGCAAAAGAAAGGTTCAGATGTAGGCGTTTCACGGGGGAGAAGCGAATGGGTTAAATAATGTGGTTACCGAAATAGTATATTCTTATGCAAAATGACATTTTACTTTCTTACTCTCAGATTTTTCAGTAAAATCAACAGAAACGGCGTAAATCAGGAATTAATTCTAATAATCCGCCATTTTTAATTTTCCAATTTTCACTTCGGATTCGTAATCAACGACCCCAGAATCTCCCATGATGTGATTTTGAGCCGATTTCGTTGAAAACTTAACGAGTTATTGAATTGGGGGTCTGAAATGGAGGCTGCAACTCCCCGGGGTGAGTGCACTAATTTTCAAAGTTATACATTTAATATGTTGCCGAAACTTAACACAATGCAATAGAACTTTCAAGTCGTTACCTTGAAGTAGTAACGATTAAGAACTTACACCTTTTTTTCATTAATTTCATACTTCATTTCCTCTGCTAGATTATGTCGACCTAAACTACATGCGTCATTAGGTTCAATTTGTTTATACTTTCCACCACAGTTTATATTCACGACTCGCTGTAGTGTGTGATTGCGTGCATTCGGCCGCCTTTAACTAGTCTTGACGTTACCCCTAAACATGTCCATTGAAGCAAATTGGATCATGTTGGGAGGCACTGTCATATTTGCCTCCTTAAGGCTCTACGCCTTATGGAGGTAAATTTTGAGGATATAATGAAACAACAGGATGTGGTAACAGTGAAAACGCTCGAGGTAGAGGTTCCCAAGAACTGGACGAAAGAAATTCTAAAGGAAGAACAACTGAATGACAGTGAAATTGGACCTAAATTGAGGGCGAAAGAAAAAGGAACCCAACCAAAATGGAAGGATGTTCCAGGCAAAAGCGTTACACTGCAAGCTATATGGGCGCCGTAGGACTCATTCAAGATTATAGATGGGCTGGTAAAGAGGGCCTGGAAAATCCCGGATGGAAAGGAAGCTATTATACCTCTGATACCTAGGGAAAAGGTACCAAGAGCACTACAGAATACGCCCGATGGAATGTTTGAGGAACATTTTCGTATAAATAAGAGCTTGGCTAGACTACGGGAACTATTTTACTGGATAAACAGCCGTCATGATGTAGAGGCTTGGTGTCGCAAATTCAAGATTTGTGTTGGTGCGGTCACCAAGGAGTAGTGAACGGCTTGTTGTGACGTAATATCAGTTCAGCAGAATTCAAGGGGGGAGACTTGGTTTGGTCCGTTGAACCTCAGCGGAAGAGATGAGAATTTCGAAGCTTCACTCACTTTGCGAACGATTCTATTCGTCCTATGTCGTCACCTGCATCAACGTACGTTGTTTATCGCATCCAATGAAGTAAGAGGTCAAAGATGAAAAATCAAGCATCTATATACACTAGCGCAGTATGTTGGAAATGCTGAATTGTGTAGCTAAGACGATCAGGCTTAAAGGAGGGGCAGTGTTATGTGCACGCTCTTTTACAGACAGAGGTTTAGTCTCTCTTAGTAGAAAGAAGAAAGTAGCCTGCTTGTAATCTAAAATGCTATTATATTACAAGGAAGGTGAAATAGTTAATACTGGCGATAGGAGAAAATAACTGACAAGCCATTAGGCGAGTCTGTCACCTCCTAGAGACAGTAATAAGCTATTTACGTATCAAGTCCATAATACAGCCTTATTATGGACGAGTAGCATAGAAAGCTTTATGTGCGACTGCTAAATTTGGTTTATTAACGAAAAAAATTAATTCAATAACATTCTTGACATTTTGGGACTGTTGCACATATTTATTTGAAAACATCAAAATTTGACATCGGCTCATTATTGGAAATGTCTAAACCCGACATAATAGTAAAATTTATTTTACTATTATTACTTTAGTAACTTTATTTTACTAGTACAATAAAGAGTTACTTTATAGCTGCAAAACTATATCATAAACAGTCCTTTATAACGTGGTCGGACATAAAAATTGTTATCTAGCATGTAGCGTATTTTATTTATTACTCATTTGTACATATTTTTTTAAAATAGAAATTGTAACCAAGCCCTGACAGTTTCAATAAGCGTGATCTTTCAGTAACAGAAACTTCAAAGACCGAAAGTTGACATTTAGTAGCTTTGAATATGCAAACGTACAGACTTTTCGATGTCTTGTGAAGTTCCGTACTGTTACAACAGTTCGACTAGTGCCAAAATTTTTATATAAAAAGAACTTTTGCATAGCTTATCGTTATTAAATCATATAGATATGAATGTGACAGATTGTATTTTTAATTTAAATAAAATTATTTTGTATTGAAACTTTAAATTACCCCTACATTAAAATAAAGAAATTGCCCTGACCAGACAATTCATATTTCATATTTCTCAAGTTCTAATTTGACTCCACTATATAGGTAATGATTAGTTTTCTTTCCACTGATATAAAGTATAATGTATATAATACTTACTTCAAATCGGTTGTTCCTGAATTTGAAATGGGAGCACCCAAGATTGATTTTTAGGTCTATAGCGGATATTTGGAAGAGAGAGAAACCAAAATAGGATTTACTGGGGATACAAAGTGATTATTATAAAAATATCTGATAGCGGCGGTTTTAAATCGATTTCTATATCGTTTAATAACGTCGTCATTTTAAAATGGAATTTTATTTAGGGAATTTATAAATTAAATGCCAATTAGAGATAAATGAAAATATGTCTATATAAATTTTAAATATACTTCACTCTGTATAGATTTTTCTTATGAAAGTGGAATAATTCTGATAATAATGGAGGACGGTAGCACAGTAGTTATACGTCGAGCTAATAAAAGCGTATTAAAAGTCTAACGTAATGAAACATATTTTTAACCATTAGATAATGTGTTCTAATTAATTTACATCTTATAAATTTTGGTTCATAATTTTAGCGAACTATTATTTTGGAAGATAGTTAATTTGTTTGAGAACCATGCCCTTGGTATTTATAAAACGGGAAAAAACTGGTGTTGACTCGTTGTATTTTCACTATTGACACACTGTACGAAATTACGATATATAAAAATGTTGCATATTGAAAAATATAAATTTGCATTCTATTAAATATAGCCGAATTCAGTGTCCAAATTCATTTCCAATGAACCTAAAAGTGAAAGAAACATGTAAAAAATACCCTGCAACATATGACGCGCCTACTACTGTTGTTTTTATCTGCTATAATTCCAGAGACGGTTGTATTTTGTATTCTTACTAAACACCTCTCAATATTAATTAAACACTTGTGTTGGTAAGTAATCATCTTTTACATATATTAATTCAGAGCATTTAGACAGTATCAAAGGGCACAGCAGCAAAAATAAATGGATTATAATGAAATAAGTATATACAAAAAACTGCGTGTTAATGGTGGTCTTAAAATGTTTAATGTTAACAGGAACACACTATTATGATATATGGTATGATTTTATAACTGAATATTATACTTATATTACACTATACTTATATTTTACTAAACAGAACTATTTACATAACAAAATGATCTAATTTCTAAATTCATTAATGAACTGAGTTCTGAGCTTTATGACTAGAAAAGAATAAAATGAAAGTGAAATTAGCTGCTTGGACTTTGAGTTCATCCATTATGTACACACTAAAATTGCTTATATCGAAGGCTGCAAAACTGCCATTACTTCCATTAGATGCATTAGCATTTTTGTTTCCTTGACACTAGAGATTTATTTGGAAATTATTGCACAACATGTTTTATACAGTGCGTGCCAATAATATGCATTGCTCGAGCATTATTAATAGAAAATACAAATATGAAACATTGATTAGTCAGTAGTGATTAAAATTGTGCTTTAGATCACTACTAACTAGTGACTTATATATAGGCTACGTTATACCTCTCAAAATCTTATTAACAATGACTACGTTATATGAAAAGGATGGGTAAAATTTAAACATAAATGAGATTATGTTCATTAAATATTATTTGTTATAATTATAAACTTTTCTAGATTCAATATTAAACTTCCAGCTTTTTTTAAATTTATCCTGCAACTAATAATAATAATAATACCTTTATTGCCCAACAGGTAACACCCAATAATAGGACAATTTTTTAACAATGTTACACAAAAGAAATTCCTAATACAATAACATTACAATAAATTACAAGAAAAACTACAAAAAAAACTTATCTAGACAAGTACAATTGAATAATAACAGTAATAAACCAGAGAAGAATGTATTAAAGAAATAAAAATATAGGAAATTAATAAATATTTGAAAAAGAAACAGAATACAGTACATACTAATTACAATGCATAATTTAATGTTTGGTTGAGGTTGAGGTTAAGGTTAAAGATTATTTACAGCCGTATGTAAGATTTCTTTTTTGAACAATTATGAATGTAACATAAATGAACGATTTGGTTCAAATTACTATACATCGTATATATGGGGGATTTCAAAAGGAGATTACTCCTGGCATGAGGGTAAAATATGTAATTCTGCCTAGCGGGATAATTTGGTACATTAAAGCGTAACTGTGCCAACAAATCGGGACAGTCAATATGGTTATTTACTAAATAAAAAAGAAATAGGACTACACTTTCTTCTTACTTCCAAGCTGTTCATTTTGAACCTAGATAAAAGTATACCTTGTTCAATAACTGTTTCAGGGTAAATTGGATCAATTTTAAATGATAAACATCTAAGAAACTTTCTCTGCATATTTTGTAAAGACAATTTATGATTTATGTAATAGGGGTACCAGATAAGTGAACCGTACTCAAGTTTAGACCTCACATAGAAAAAGTAAAGGATTTTTGGAAATTTAATGTTGGTAAACATTTTGCAGTTCCCGATTATGAAGCCAATCATTTTAGTGGATTCTTTCGCCTTTAAATGAATGTGATGAATGATAATCTACACTCAAATATGACTCCAAGATCTTTCGTAGAATTGGATCTAGATCATGACATTCCCTCGACGTAGTAAAGATTTTCAATACTGGAGAGCTTTTTAATACACTTTATATTTAGAGGCATTAAGATGTAATCTATTACTCATACACCAGTTCTGAACCTGGTTAATATCATTTTGTAGCAGAACACAATCTTTCTGAAAGGTTATTTTCTTATATATCTTAAGACCATTAGCAAATAATAGCCTACCACTATTGTCAATAGATTAGGTAATATCATCAATAAAAAGTAGAAGAGGTCCCAAGTTAGAGTTCTGGGGAACCCCTGATGTAGCTATAAACGGAGTTATAACCATTATAAGAAACAAATTGTACACGATTGGTAAGGTATGATTGCATAAATGATAGTAATGAAGAACTTAAGCCTCGATTGCCTAATTTAGAAAATAAGATACTGTGATCAATCTGATAAAAGGCCTTAGGGACGCCCGCATAGATCACATCAACCTGTTCAGACTCATCAATAGCATGAGATACAAACTGAGTAAAGATAGCCAAATTGATAACTGTTGAATGGTGGGACACAAAACCATGTTGATGTAGCGATATTCTCTTATTGACCTTTGCAAAGTCAGATAGAATTGCAATCCCTCTATAATTAATAATAATAGACGAGTCACCTGTTTTAAAGACTGGACAAATTTTAGCTCTTTTCCACGTTTAGGAAACGTTAAAGTTTTCAAAGATAAATTAAATGTAATTAATAAAGATTTGATTGGCATATTGCTACAGTCCTTAACAAGAAAAAAGGGTATTAAGTCAAGGCCTGAAGTCATCTTATTTTTTAGTTTAGTAATTGCATTTTGGATTTCTATCTCAGTTATGTAATCGATAGTAATAGAACAGTTATTTACCATGTTTACGATGGAATCAGCAATATTGGGATTATCATTTTTAGGTAAATAATCACTTTGAAAGAAAAGGCCAAAAGCATTTACAATATTCTGAGGACAATCATAGGGGTTTCCTTCCTTTATACTCCATTTTTCCTGCTATTCTAGAAGAGGTTCTCTTTGTATGAATGTATGACCAGAAATTACGAGAGTCAGAATTAATTTAGGATTGAACATTATCCAGATAAGTTTTGTAAGCCAATTCAGTCTGCACTTTTATAAGTGCCCTTAGGCATTTAAACTCCTGCAAATGATAGTTCATACAGTTTTGAATAGAACAGATCAGTATCAATGTTTACATCATGTCTTACACTCAAGAAGGACCAGTTGATACCTAGCATGGCATTATATAATGCAGGAAAATTGGCTCTTTAAAAATGATATGACTTTTGTTCTATATTTGGAGTAAAGTTCGCATAGCTGGGAACAAGGAAGTTTGGCTTAATAAAAAGTGCAGGGTGGTGAACATCTTCAGGTACATGGGGAGTATTGTCATGTAGTATTTCACACTTTGTTTGAAAGAACAAGATCTAATATGCTGCCAGATGAATTAAGAATATTATTAAATTGTAGCAAATCAAAAAATAAAAAAAATTTAACAATAGACTTTTGCTATTATTTATATCATCTTCAAGATTACTATTGTGTAAATAATTCAACTCTTCAAAGGCATCGAAGAAGCTTTTAAAACTGAAAACATTAGTAGTTGGAGGTATATAAACAGCAAAAACATAAACAATCGTTAAACTAATACGGCACTTACATCTATACTACAAACAATAGAGGGAACACTAATATCCAAAAGCGTTAGATTGAGTTTTTCGGCTTGCATTTTACTCTTTACAGCAAGTAGGACTCCACCTCCAGTCGACAAAATAATATCATTAAATTTTCTGTCGCTTCGGTAGACTTCATAAGTAGGTGGGAGTAACTAACTTATTTAAGACATCACTATGAAGATAAGTTTCACTAACTGCAATTAAATCAAAGTCCCTTGACTGGCAAAATTGTAGAATGTATCAATCTTTGTATTAAGTCCACGTACGTTTTGGTAACTACATGAAATATCGTAGCGGGTGTCGTTGGGCACATTTAGTTTAACTTATTAAAATTAAATTATTTTAGGGATGCCGTTGATATATTTTATGATCTTGTCATTTTCTCCCGCCTTCACACGATCTTCCAGCTCCTTTTTCACTTTTTTGAAGTATTCAAATAACAACTCCAGCAACTTTGACCACCTAGATGTGTCACAACTCTCAAATGCTCTGTTTATTCAAATTAGCTAGCTATTTAATGTAGTCGATAATATCCTTGTGTACAACTATAACAAACTTTAACAGCAGTGTGGCCTTGGAAAGTCGATTTGGTATAACCTATTTCGCTAAACGCTAAACGTGTGATCCTTTTATTATTTATATCCATATCCATGTATTTTGATATTGATGTTATAATACTGTACTAATATTAGAGTTTATTATTTCACTCCCAAATATTCTATCCAATCGATACTAAATTCTAAAGACACTTTATTTTCATTCAATAAAATAATCGAGGATTTTCTTTCGTTAAAATTTTCGCGAAGACCCATTGTATTGTATTATTATTTTCCCACGCGTATTCACCATGAAACTCGTTGAAAATTTTATTGAAATGGAATTGCAATGCTGAAAGGGAACTCAGGAAAACCTCGATTGCTTTATTGAATAGAAATAAGTGCGTATAAAATTATTCTCCCAAGATTAATACAACTCTGCTACCATCTTTTGATGAAGTAAGTAAACATACTTGTACTGTTAGTATGAGGAAAATTGTGAAATTGAACCAGTTTGAAGAAGATTACTTTTTTTGAAATTCTTGAAGGAATAATAAAGGAACAATATCACCTACAAGATACGCAGATAGAGATTGAGCAAAGAAAAATTTTATTCTTATTCAGAAAAAAATTTTCGAATACCGGTCGGCGACACAACTAGTTTACGTAGGCTCATAAAATCTGCGATATAAATAAATTCCTATTTTTGGACTTCTAAACTCCACTGTTATAGTTCAGGAAAACTAGTCATTAAGCTAGAAGGAATTTCATACAAGATGATTTGTTTTGTAATCAATAAATACGGTCCTTCTAAAAAACATATTAAAATTTCCAGAAAATCTCATTAACAGAAAGCAGACAAAATGTTCGCTATTTTGAAAAATTGTTTATATTTGATTAACTCGGCTAGGAGTAATCTTATCCAGAAATACTAAAAATAATATTTTTTTGTAGTAAAAAATTCACATTTTTGTTGATTTTACTTTACGTGCTTTCAAGAATAACGATGTTATAACTATTCAATTCATAAAAATCAAGCGCATTCAAATAAAAGGAACGAATTATGTTATAATTACTTACGTATGTTTTCAGAACAACGAATTTTACTGAATATATTTGCTTAATGAATTTCTTCTTCCTCATACCTGTTTCTTCATTACAACCATTACTGCATCTGAAATTGCAACATAACCACATTTTCATGAATACTTATGGAAGTAAAATATTTAAATCAAATTCATCAGAGCATCTGTTTTCGTCAGAATTTAATTTCGTACCTTACGTCTATATATCTGCTGAAAATACAAGAAAACATAAAAAGCCATTCGCAAAAATTTTGAGCTTATGTTAACGGTAAAAGAGGTAGCAGTTCCATTTCCAATAATATTACATATAATGATACTCAATGTACGAATCCTCAGGATATTGTTAATGCCTTCGTTACCATTTTTCAAAATGCATATTTAAAATCTAACAATAACGAAGATAAATATCATTCTTACGAAAATGCTAGTAGTAATAGCGCCAATTTGTCTCTAACGTCATTCTCTGAAATAGAAGTATTCAAGTAATTAAAGAAGCCTAAGCTTACTAAAGGACCTGATAACATTCCCGCATTTATCGTCAAAGACTGTACAGCCATCTTCGCCGAACCTCGCACAACAATATTTAATTTATCACTCAAAACGCGTACATTTCCCGATGTGTGGAAATATTCACGATTATGTCCCGTTTTTAAACAAGACAACAAGTGCGTGGTCGAAAATTATAGACCCATTCATTACCTGCAATTTCGCTAAATTCTTTGAGATCACTTTGCATATTTCATTATCGAGTCACGTACATGGCCAAATTATTTATAACTAAAATGAATTTGTTTCCGGTAGATCTATTGAAACTAATCTTGCATGTATCATTCGATTCATATATATATATATATTTATTAAAAAAACAAAATACTTACCTTTTACTAGTTACATTAACAACCTCCCTCATTATAATAAAATTATTCTCAATTATAATGACGTCGTCATAGAACTAGAATCTGCAAAAACAATTAAATACTTAGGGATTGTTATTGATAGCCACCTGAAATGGGATACCCATGTAAGTAATATAGTACGAAAGTTACGTGGTCTAATTCCAAAATTTAAATACCTTAGAAATATATTTGATATCAATCACCTTAAAACAATGTACTGTGCCTTGGTTCAAACTCACTTACAGTACGGTATCCTCATTTGGGGAGGTGTATTGAGCCGCCACTTAAAACAGCTAGAGATAATGCAAAGATGGATTTTGACTTATATTCAGTAAACCTTACCTATTTCCCAGTAGTGACTTGTATCTAGGAACAGGAATTTTGGACATAAGACAGTTGTTTTGCCAAACTCTGATATTATATCAAAAGAATCATATTTGCAAAAACCAAATAGTTGATCACTCTCATAACACTAGATTCAAATCAAATTCTATCGCAATACCGAAAATGGAAAAAACAATAGGCCAAAAAAGCTTCACTTTTCTATGTCCCCAGGTTTATAATGCTATACCGAATTATTTAAAAGTTCTGAACGGTATTAAATTATTTAAGAAAAAACTGAGCGATTGAATCATAGCAACGCCTAGAACCGTAATTCAGAGACTAATCCAATTACCATATTCCTTGACCGATCAATAAAGTGTGGCATGTAAACTAACGTCCATAATTAATATAATAATTAATAAAATGAAATAACTCAGTTCTTTAATACAAATGCAACGGTACCAAAATATATATATATATATATATATATATATATATATATATATGAAGTGTTGTTGTACTTCCGGGTGCTTTCCCGCGTCGATGATCGACTCCTCCAGGAGTCACGGTTGTCTAAACGACGTTTCGGCAGAATCTCATCTGCCATCTTCAGGTTCTCACTGAAAGATGAGATTCTGCCGAAACGTCGTTTAGACAACCGTGACTCCTGGAGGAGTCGATCATCGACGCGGGAAAGCACCCGGAAGTACAACATACAACAACACTTCATTTAACACCCGCGAAAACCTAAAAAACAACATATATATATATATATATATATATATATAAATATATTCTTTTATTTTCTCTTTTTTAAATGATTTAAATGATATGAAGTACTTTGTCAATGTTATACTATCTAGTTAGTCCTATTCCTATTTTTACTTACCTTTATTATATCAATTTTTTTAAATTACTGTATATTTATTCGTATATGTTATTGTATTATCATTGTTTTAATTCCCCTAAACTGTATAGTCCACGCACAGATTTATCTCAGTGGACGTCTCTATGTTTATTTATGCTTACATACTAGTAATTATAATTCTTTAAATCCTTGTAAGTCTCCTTTAGTAAATAAACATTATTATTATTATTATTTATTTCTAAGGAATTGGATGCAAATAGGCAAGTCGATATTATCTACACTGATTTTTCCAAGGCCCTTGATCGCCTGGATCACTGTACTTTATTAGGTTCGGATTGTCAGGAATGCAGTTAGAATTATTCTCTTCATATTTATAGAATAGGCGTCAGTATGTTGAATACTGTGGTTACAAGTCGTTTGACATCCTAGTCACCTCCAGTGTGTACCCCATGGCACTGTACTAGGCCCGCTTATGTTTCTTGTTATAAATGATATTTCAGATAATCTTAATGTAGAGAGTCACTTATATGCCGATGATTTGAAAATATGTTGTGTAGTAGAAAACGAACAAGATTTTGAAAATCCATATGATCCCCAGGACATGCAATTTACATAAATAGTGTTGAGAATATTCAGCACAGTTTTGTTAAATATTTGTGATTTATTGAAGATAATATTTATCCAATACTTGGATATCCGCAAAATGTTGTACTGGAAAGACTTCACACGTTTAATTTGGCAAATAGAAGAATAGTACATTCAATAATTTTTCTTTACAAAATTATGCATAACATGTGTGATTTCTCCCTCATTTTGAAGCAACTGAATTTTCATATACTTCGTATAACAAGTCGGAATTGTGAAACATTTTATCTTCCTACACCTCAAACTAATTTATTAAAATTTTCCCCTCTATATTTTGTGTAAAAATTATAATCTATAAGTCAGTTTGGTTTATTCAACTCTAGAATTCTTCAATTAAATAGCTTCATTTATAATTTAGAAATTTCGTTTACTATACTAGTCTACCGTAATTTTGTTTAATGTGTTTTAATTTAATTTTTTTATTATTGCAATGTATGTTGTTATCTTGTAATACCTGTTTATTTTAATGTTTACATATTTTTCATTGTAATGTTCCCACCCTGTAAATGGTTACCTGTTGGGTGGTAGTATCCAAATAAATAAATAAATAAATAAAAAATTAAAATATTAAGACGACTTAAATAATTATTACCTTTACATTTCTTTACTTTTATGTATTATAAAGATTCTTGTTAATTAATAATATATTATGACATTTTAATGGAACTTTTTTATAACATTCTTATTATAGGTATTTGTTTCATTTTTACCAACGTACGTAGTGCTGGCCACCGTATTCAAATGTCATTATAATACATATAAAAGTAATAAAGATATGTTTAATAGTAATAAAATGGCAGAGTTGGTTTCTATGAGTGTTTCGCTTCCACGTCCTATAGATTTAATTTTATCTTACAAATCGAGGTGTGAAAAGGAAGGTAAAGTGCGGTACAGTGAGGGGGTCGCATAATTCTCAAGATCATTAAGCTGCCAAAAATCATAAGACAATCGACCTGACGCACCTTTTACTATTTAATTATTTCACCCGTCCGGGGTTCTCTTTGATGTATGTCGACAACAGGGAAGGGGAATAGGTGACTTTGGAAATTCTCATGGTCCTCATAATTTTCCCACGCTCATGTGACCCATTACCAGGAGACTCAAACTCTTTCAATTTTTCAACGCAACGTATTTTTCCTCGCATTTATCAGTGTCGAAATACCATTCCTTCACATAGAGACTACTTCCTAAGATTTACTGTCTCTCTCGTATATCATACATTTAACCTTCATGTTTTACAGTTTTATTTTTTCTAAAATGAAACTTGATTTTGATTTACCACCGTATGGTAGGCAAAATACATATCTAAAAATTTACAGTGTAATCCATAAGAGGAATTGAATATAACGAAAAACAAATTAATCCACTCTGATTAGATTTTATATTTTGTAAACGTAAGTAAGAGTATTATGCCAACTTTGATTGCAATAAGTCGCCAGCAGATGTAGGTGTTCGACAAGATGCGGACTTCTCTCGTCTGTAATTTGATAACTAGAGGAACAGTGCAGAGTTGCTGTGCATTAGCCTATGCTAGCAAGCTCGAAACTAATCTGCGGCTAGCGATACACAACAGCTCTGCACTGTAGTCCTCTCCATAGGATTAATCTACCTGCTGGGTTAGGGTGGACAACAATAAGTATTTTTATTGTCTCTCCAAGCAACACATTAAAATTGCACACATACCTCGCTTTTTTAAAACGTTATTATCAGGGGGTAAATTGCAATTTGGTATTCGTTTTTCTTCTAACTAAAGGAAAATATATCTCTTGAGGCTAAACATGACATCAAAGGAAGTGAGGTGTAATAGTTACCAAAATATGCCACGATTCAGATTATTTGGAACAGACCTCCATGAACGCACAACTGTACTCGAACTTGCTCGTAAATCGATTTCATACGATAATCAGAATTAAGGTAGATTATAGAAATTATAGAAATATCATCCACTAGCTCAATATGGAACAAATAATTTATATCCCCACTTATGGAGTATTTAGGCATATATCGATTCAAATGATGGCTCTTCACGTGTCTTTGGGAATTTCCTTTTTTTTTTTTCCTTGTTAGTAACTGCTTAAATATTATTATTATCAATTTTTTCATTTTCAATTCCTTGGCATTAGGTTTATTTCTTTCACTAGTATCACGGTCTCCACTGTATATTAAAAATTCATCACCAAATTCAATAGGAAGACTTAGTATATCAAATTTCCCTATAGGTGTTTCAGTTTTACTCTCTTCTGAACAAAAAAAATCAAAATCGTCCTTACTTTCAGACACATTGGCAATACATACCTCTAACTGAGCCTGTGTAAGTTTGTTTAACGAAGCCCTAACTAATGAAAAGTCGGTATATCCAAGTTTATGATCGATTCTACAAGAAAATGTAGGTAAATAAATGAATATAATGTAATTATTATATTCTTACCATTGAAACAATTTAGAACTACCTATTTAATATTTTTAAGCAATAAAAACATAAATACTGGTATAAGCCGAAACTTGTGCGCATAGGATTCTATTGTAAATCAAATTAACACATGTTTAGTTCGTGTAATAGGCTGTGTAATATATGTATTCAATATTTACCCATAACTAACGTATTCATAAAGATGTCTTAAAATTGAAACGAAGAGTGTCACATACTTTGCTTAAATTTCTTAACGATTAAATAGGAAAAATAATGTGATGTCTATAATTTGATACATTATGCGCAGTAGGACTAAATCAACCACAAAAGTATCGCATGTCTTGTTTTATAAATTTTGGACAGTCTAAAAATAAATAACTTTTTGTGAGCATTTTTTGTTCTGTGCTACTATAGAGTAAAAGTTTCATAAAATTTCCATTTTTTTTATGTTGCTTTTTCGTTTGCAAAATCTTTAGGTTTTCATAACTTGAGTTTAAAATTTTTCTTTCTAAACTAAACACACTTTTATTTAGTAGCAAATATTGTCAACATTACTGTTAACTACGACTTTTAAATAATGATGGAGGTGTTTGCGGTCTGCTTCACCTTATAAAAGCAGATATTTCTCTGAAACGATTCATTTTATCGAATAGACTAGAGTGCCTTTTTTAAGACAATCGTTTGAGGAATTTACTTATAATATTAGCTCAGTGTGTTAAAGCGTCTGGCATTTGGCTTCCGAGAGGGGCACAGTACGACGTTAGCTATTGCCAGGGTGGTCCAAGACTCGATAGCAGCTTTTAACAAGAAGAACTGTAACATTATGCTATTAATTGACATACAAAAAGCCTACGACTCAGTTTGGTTGAACGGTTTATTGTTCAAGATTAAAAATGTTTGCAATTTCCCGGATTATTTTGTAGCATTGATTAAAAGCTATCTGTTTGGTAGATATATAACGGTCAACATTAATAACACATTTTCTTCTCAAAAGAGGATGTCGGCGGGCGTCCCGCAGGGGGCGTTATTGTCTTCGACGTTGTACAATTTCTATTTAGTAGACACGCCGTTGCATTGCTCAACGAGCATATTGTTGTACCCGGCCGATACTACTATCTATGCACGTTCGTTTTACGCACAGACAGCTATCAAAAAGATAAGATACCATCTGGATGTATTAATGGAGTACTATACTAAATGGAAAATCCAAATTAATTTAGAGAAAGCAGAATTGATAAATTTCAACAGAAAATTCACCAATAATATAATCTTTGATAAACTTAAAATTAAAAATAAAGTTATAGGGGAAAAGAGTGCGGTCAAATATCTGGGGGTAACCCTAGATAAGAGACTGCGCTTTGGACCCCACATAACGAAAATAATAAATAGTACATATGCTTCCTTAAGTCGGCTGTACCCCTTAGCCAACAAAAGGAGCAAATTAACAAGTTAACAAGTTACCATTATATAAAGTAATACTTAAATCTATCCTCACATATGCATGCGCGTCTTGGAATACCATTTCAGACGCGCAATGTAATAGACTATAGAGGACACAAAATAAGATCCTTAGGTTACTGGCAGAAACTAATAGATATACACCTATCATTGATTTCCATCGAGAATATAATATACCATTGATGAGGGACTTCATTACGGAGACGGCAAATAAATTTTCTAAACTTAAAATACAAAGTTCTCCGTTGACAGAGAACATGACAACGATGAGAAGACATAATGAAGTCCCTCATACGCATAAATACTTATATTAAAAACTCCCAATTTACGACGAGAGGTAACCATAATTTAAAAACGTAAAATTTGTCAAGCTTGAGGGACGGCGATGATCTGCATTTAATCCTAGGATTATGAATAAATAAAAATTGTAAATAGTAGTTTAGAAGCTGAATTTAATTTAGAAATTTTTAATACACAAAAAATGTTTATTTTTAATTTAGAAATTTTAATACAGAAAAAATGTTTATTTTAATTTGTACATATGTAAATACTAAAACAGGTTTTCATTTGTTTCCTATATATCAAAAGAAAATAAACAAACAGGCAAAATATATTATAATTTCATTCTTTTAAACCGACAGGTATAAAACGTAAAAATTGCCTAATCAATTTGGAGGGCAAGAACAGTATATTAACTAAGAAAACTTAATCTACTCATCATAAGGCATAACATCAGCCGCCCTGGCTCGTTTCGTTTAACACTTTAAATATGTAACGCGTCGGGGACTTGAATACTTTAATGTAAACAATGAAGTAAATGAAGTAAATGAGTTATATAGATTTAAGTTGAAATGAATTGTAAATAGATAATTTGAATAAAAATATTTTAATGGTTAATGGTTAATGGCTAGCAAACTGAGTTGCCTAGCGACGTGAGTTCGATTCCCGCAAGGCAAAACAATTTTTCATTAAAAAAATTGCCCCAAGATTGGTTCGGAGTCCACATCAAACTGTAGGGCCTCGTCATTCTTTACCTAGCACAAGATCCTTGAGATCTTCCAGGGGGTTACTTCGGTAACTTGAGTAGCGGTTAAGAAAACATTTTAAGAAAACATTCACAGTTTGAAGATATCATCCTTGTAAATGTTTTATGGTGTCAACACTTGGACATAGCCCGTTCCTGACTTCCTAGAAGGCACGTAAACATACTTCTAGAGTCAAATTAAATACTTTTATCTGTTTTGTAAACCACCAAAATTTTTAGATTATAGTTTAAGAGTTACAAATAAAAAAATAAAATACAGATATTAGCTGACCCAATTTACCCTCAACTGAATACTTACTCCGAAGTTCTGGGACACCCTGTAGAATAATTATTCTTGACATGAATTTTGTTTCATCCTGGAAACAAATAGATTTTTAAAAAATTCTATTATCTAAAGTGAAAATGTTTTATTTACAGATTTTTGATAGCTAATCGCTCATTTAAAATATATTACATAAAACTAACTCGAAACACTTTTCTGTGCTTAAATAATTCTTTGGCACATTCTGGAAGTGGTTATATAACATAATTTATCCAAAGAGGAAATTTTCTACAAATCTAACAAATGCGCTGAATAACTTGTGTACGTCTGATTTCAACAGAGGGAATTCTGGTTTTGCGGTATTCTTTATTTACTTATCTTCCCAAATTTTAAGTTAAATAATAGGACTCGCTGCATTTACAGCTAACAGTCTACATACAGATTCTTTCGGTGCCTATTGAGTTTGTTATAAAACAAATACCAACATGATTTTAACAAAGGAGGAACAGAATTCTAAATGAATTGAAATATTGAAAAAAATATCACGAAAATTATATATTCTGTTCAATAATTTGACAGAAGAATAACAGAGTTTCAGTATACATTTGTCTATTTTTTATGTAAAAATATACCTTTTGTGATCGACGCCGACGGCTAGTTTAATTTTAAGTTTATTAATTCCTTCAAATTATATGTACAGAATGTTTGAATAGAATATATTTTAAATTCTGTTGTAGGTTGGAGTGTTTAAGAGATGTCGATTTCATTAGTAATGTTCTTTTTTAAGAAGGCCTCTAACCTAGCTGTAATTTTTTAAAGTGGGTGTTAGGCAATTAGTTTTGTCCTAATAATCATATTTATGGCTTGACGGTTTGTTGTGGAATAATGATGAATTTTGTATCTGATCCTATATTTCTATAACCTACATGTTCATTAAAGCAAACCCATACGCAGAAATATTCTATATAGAAGTGCCAACTGCCCTAAAGTTCAAGGTCGAATTTTTTTATTTATTGTCATATGAAAAACAATTTTGTAACTTACTTGTGTCTTCCAGTTTGCTCATAATATGATGTCTTTATGGAACGCCGTTCTAATATTTATTCACTATTTATCGATGTGTATCATGAATCAGAGATATCTGAAATTCATTTAAAAATATCTACTGCATATTTTTATACCATCTTTTCCGCGGTTTCAAAAATATCTATTATCTATTATAATTTTAATTAATTTCAGATATCCGAATGATACATTACATCTTGATCCCTCTGTTGCCAAATTGCTTATGTTTCATTTAGAATCGGGAAATTTATACTTTTGTAATACGTTGAGGAAATGATTGTATGTCCGCGTTTTTCCCATGTGTAATTCACCATGGAGGTAGAAACAGAAGGCAAGCGTCCATTTTTAGGCGTACTAGTGAAGAGAAACGAGACAGGACACTAGGTCACACAGTATACAGAAAACCCACTCACACGGATAGATATCTAAATGCGGCATCACATCACCATCCAGCACAACTCAATTCAGTAGTAAAGACTCTACTGACACGTTCTCAGAGGCTGGCAGGCATCGACCATATCAACGAAGAGATGACATCATTTCAGAAAGCACTAATGAAAAATGGATTTTCGAGGTACACAATACAGAAGTCGCAGGAGCCATACAGACAAAAAACCCAAGAGGAATCCGAGAAACCAGTGGCAAAAGCATATCTACCTTACGTGAAAGGGACGGCAGATAAAATTTGCAAACTTCTACGTAAACATAACATAGAAACAATATTTAAAACAGATCGAAAAATCAGTGCAGTCCTCCGTAATCCAAAATCAAAAACTACCCTAGAAAACCAAGGAGTATACGAAATTCCGTGCCAAAATTGCAACAAATCATACATAGGACAGACTAATAGACGTATTAGTATAAGAAAGGAAGAATATATGAATGCAGTACGAAAAGAGGAGAAAACATCGTCCCTAGCACAGCATGTAAAATCCACAAGACACAATAGACTTCGACAACACCAGAACAGTACATGCTAATATCAGGATTATCAGAGAGGCCATAGAGATCGAAAAAAGACCACAAAATCTTAATAAACGAGATGACACGCAGAGATTTCCCAGTTCTTGGAAGCCCGTTCTTGTGGGAAGATACGTAACCGAAAACACACGACGATCCACCGTGGACGAACCAATCACGAGGAGGCATGTTCAAATATTGACAAATAGTGAAGAAACACAGTAACCTACCCGAGGTGGACCTATCACGAGGAGTTAGAGCCGAGCGCTGACCGATTGGACGCGAGGATGCCCGACCATCAGCGAGAAGTCACGTGGAGCATGACGTTTCAGCGAGGCCAGTTGTCGGGTTAGCTCAGGCGTCTACTACGCCAACCACAGGTGGTGGGGGACCGGTAACACGTAGCCAAATGCGTAGGCGTGCCCTAGACGGCAGCATATATAAGGAGCCGCACAACGCGGGGAACGTCAGTTCAGTTCGAGCAACGAGGAGCAGCAATAGGCAGCTTTCAGTGAGAACCTGAAGATGGCAGATGAGATTCTGCCGAAACGTCGTTTAGACAACCGTGACTCCTGGAGGAGTCGACCATCGACGCGGGAGAGCACCCGGAAGTACAACAACACTTCATTTAACACTACATGTCATAGTTTTAATTAATAATACAGATAAGTTGAATATTACATACTCATATCTATCCTAAATCTAGTATTA
The DNA here is from genome assembly GCA_963675555.1 of Leptura quadrifasciata. Taxonomy (NCBI): domain Eukaryota; kingdom Metazoa; phylum Arthropoda; class Insecta; order Coleoptera; family Cerambycidae; genus Leptura; species Leptura quadrifasciata. Next base: position 80,368,703 of record OY776674.1, on the reverse strand, counting down.
CATACCTTTGTGTACAGTACAGTCTACATTAGCAAAAAGAACCTGATTTAAAGATTTAAGGTGGTTTTGAAGATTTGTTTTGACTACTTTTAAGTACTTTTACTTTCTTATGTCATTATTTAAAATATTATATTGAATGAGACCAGAATGGAATAAACTGTTAATAGAATTGGTTTTAGAAGTTGTATTAATATAAATGTTATGTTCTTGCCTAGTATTATATTGATGGACATCACGTATAAATTTTATTTGGTTGTTTAAGTAATTTGGTAGTAAGTTATTAACAATTTTACAAAAAAAAAAAATCATTGTATGTATGTAAGTAATGATAAGTTTTAATCTCAAACCAGTTTAAGACATTTAGCATCAAATTAATGTTTGCATACATGTTACAGTTTAAAATAATTCGCATTGCTTTATTTTGAAGTTTTTGTAGACTTAGTATTAGTGCTTGAGGTATATATTAATAAACAGCAGTATGTGAAATGTGGTAGGAGTAAAGAGTTACATACGGTCATTTTACTTCAAACAAATAAACTTGTAAATGTTCAAAATTCGGCACCTACAATTAGAATTCTTAATTACATGGTAAAATATCACCGTGCACTTTTGGGCAGTCACATTTGTTCGTGTGTGATGGATACACATATAGAATCTACTTCTAAATATTTACAATCTGTTTTGCTCAGAGATATAGAGGTATGAGAGTATGGAGAAGGACGAAAACTATGTACTAACAATTCTCACTATATTCTGAAAACGAAGATTATTTAAGCGAAGCGTATTAAGAATCGAGACAGACCTACTAAAAAAGTGGAATACTTTAGATAAAACACTAAATTTCTCTAAATGTTAATAAGCAATTTAGGGCACACAGAAAATCCCACTGTGTCGAATTAATTGTAATTGCCGTGGGTCAACTGTGTTTTGTTATGGTCCTCTATTTTATTTTAGTAACATAAAATTCAATGAGCATTAAATTATTTGGAATTCACTGTAATTCAATTATCATTGAGATGACTAATTTTTTTAACAAATATATTTATTTTATAATTGTAAATTAAATTAAACAACACCTAGCAGCTCTCGCTAACCTTTTCAAACTCCATTTAAGTGTAATATTTTTAATTTTCTTCTAGGCACTGTCAAGTAGGGAATAATATAATATTTCTAACACTTGCTTCTTGTTTTCCATTCTGTAATACCTCTCTGTAAGCATTTACTCACTAGAGAATTATATTTGAATATGAATTACTTTTTCTCCAGGTCCTCAAGATTGACCCACATCAGTGCTTTCTCACCATTTCCATGTAATCAAATCAAATGTGTGCAGATCGAGCTTCTACAAAAAAAGAAAAGGAAAGCATTTGAGTGTTTGGAGCAATCCTATTTCATCTGTCACTTCCCGTTCTAGTCTATGCGTGAATCTTTCCTTTTTAAATTTCTCCCTTGCTATATTCACTTCAGCAAAAGCTAGATGTAGGCGATAAAATTCTCGGTCACATACCACTTTAATAATGATTTGTGTACATAGCTTAGGTGAACATATATTTAAGGGAAATACAAACCTAATCAATCCAACACAATATTAAATAATACGTACACATCTATATTGTTTAAAATAAATTAAAGTCTAACATATTTTAAAGCTTTACTTAATGAGATAAATTTTGATATCCGATTTATTCAACTCTAATGGAGTGATGCTAATGATATTATTTGGAAAGTTGTATTTTAATGAAATGTGAAGTTTGCGTAGGTAAAAGCTTGATTTGATTTATTAACACTATGGTAGGAACTCCCAGAAAATATACCTCTTAATCGGCTACAAGTATGCTGGATTGAACTGTTCACAACCATCAACAAGAACTACATGATGGATATGGAGTGTAGGTATTTGAGACGTGGAAAGTATATTTTATCATGCCTCTGTTATGGAAGTTTTTTTATTGAATTTATTTTGTTGGACACTTTCCCTCCTCTCATAAAATATTGTCATTTATTTATGTTAAAATAGTTGATTTTTCTAATTTTCCGTGCATTATGTAGTGTGGAGCAGCCAAATGGAATAAATTCAGTATCTCAATTATTATGGATATTTATAAAAAATCCCGAGACATGTCGATTTTCGATTCTGATATGACATTCTGCAACGCACAAATAAATAGTTGTCCGTAAATAGTTGTCAGTGTTATGCGTATTGTTTGAGGTTTGCTAACTGCAATTTCTAAACATGGTTTATTTAAATGACATGCATAAAATAATAATTTTACAGATGGTTGGTTACGGAGATAGAATGCTTTCACAGGAGAAAGTTGCTCGCCTATTTCAAGAAAAATTTCCTGAACTGTCGCCTATATCCCAAGGTACAATTAGCAAAATTGAACAGCAGTTTCGCAAAAATGGACATGTAGGGCAGATAAAAAAAGCTTACAATGCGATAAGTAACTATGCCAAATTATATATACTGTTTGTTTGAAGAAAACCCACATAATTCAAGTCGACCATGTTTTCCATTCCTCAATTATTCGCGATTTAAAATAAAATAAAATGCATCGCTATAAACTGACCTTATCTCAGGAGTTTAATGAAGGCGATTTTTATAGAAGAACGTATTTTTGTGAGCAAATGATACAAAGATTAGATAACAATGTTATCCAACTGGAATATATATATTTTTTTCGGATGAGTCCACTTTTACTCTTCATGACCATGTTAATCGTCAAAACTATCGCTACTGGGATAATAAAAATCCTCACTGCATGAAAGAATTATATATGCAAAATTCTAAAAAGGTTGATATTTACGCGGGCTCACCCGGTGGGGATAATTGAACACTATGTTATTGGTCCCTTTTCCGTTGATGGTAATTTTGAATGGAGATAATTATTTAGCTCTCCTCCAAAATAATATCGTGCCAACTTTGGCAAACTTATATCCTGCTCAAGCAAACCCACAAGTTCTAGCGGATGTAATATGATTCCAGCAGGATGGAGCACCACCACATTACCGAATCGATGTCCGGCAATACATTTCCAAATCGGTGGACAGGGAGGTGAGGATCGCTAGAATGGCCAGTACGTTCTCCTGATCTTACACCCTTTCTATGGGGATATGTGAAAAGTATGGTATACGAAGAACCAAAGGCACGCAATATAGCTGACTTAAGAAAAATAATAACGGAAGTGGTTACGTCGGTCGCGTCAGATGTTGGAAAACGTTAAAACACATTTTTATTTACTATTAGGTTGCTGCCAAGACGTTCAAGGAACTAATTTTGAACATCTACTACATTGAATTTCAGTTTTTTTTTAGTTTGCTGTTGTGAATTACGTCAAGCACATGTATTAAATAATTTTACCATTAATTTTGGCAATAAATATTAAAACTATGGTTTTCCCAATAGAGAATGAAAATATCTTTCAAATGAGGTATCACAAGCCCCTACTTCCCATTTCAAAATTTAGGGGTCGCAACTGCCACTCGAAGGTTGTTGAATTTAGGGATGAAAATTGTAGTATGTCATTCCAGAATCCAAAATCGACGTGTCTCGGGAATTTTTATAAATATGCACAATAATTGAAAAACAGAATTTATTTTATTTGGCTGTTCCACGTTGTATTATTTTCACAGCCGTATAGTCGAGTTCATCTGTTCTCGGCACTAGAAGAACGCAACAAAAACTTTACGACATAATTATTATCACCGTTGGGCCAAGCGGCATGCTTATCAAAGAAGCCGACGCACATTAAAAATCTATAAAGGTAAGCGAGTCAACTTGCGAAAGAGACAGAGAGTACCGGTATTTTAATGAGGTCGTAAAGTTTTGTTGCATTTTTTGAGTGCCGAAAACAGATGAACTCGACTATACCACAATTATCTAAAAGCCTCGAAGTTCAAGCGCCTGGAAATTTACGAAATCCGCAGGGGGATGCGAATACTTTCAATATAATGGTAATCATACCAAATAGAACTGCGCCAATTTTCAAGTTAAAACTTAAAATTTCCCGAGTAAATGAGATTTTTTCTTAAAACAGTACGCAACATCTGTACATCATATTTTAGTTTAGGTGATAACATTGTTTTGAGAATGTTTTAGTTTGTTAGCGGCGTACCAAAGTAAAATCTCTTGTTTCTGAAATATGTAGGGCTTCCTTTGTGGATTGATCTTTCACCTGAAGTAGCAGTTGTTTTAGTTCTTCTGCTGCTTTATTGAATTCCTTTTTATTTGCTTCTCTTTAATGAGCTGCCATCCCACACCTTAAGTTTCCTGTTTTATTTTTCATGACTACTCCTGTACCTAGTTAGTGTATCTAGTCTGTCTCTAAACAGTTCCAGGTATGTTCCCTGTTATAAACTGTTAGCTAATGTTTGAGAGTACATACATGTTGTGGATGACGAATGAACTGATGAAGGTTAGAAGCACGATCCCGTCTTAAATTTGTGCCAACCCCCTTTATGACATAAAATTTTATCGTTTCTAGTGCTTGTTCGTCGGCCAGTTAGTAAAGAGATAGCCAAGGTTGCTTGCTTTGATCGTGGCTATTAATTATCCTTCTTTGGTTATTGTTACTCTATATATTAATTTGTATATTTAGCACTAAATAAATTTATTGCAGGGCATGCAAGAATATTTACTGTTATATGGGGTACTTATATATTTGGATTGATATATTAAGTAATTAGTCTTGGTGAAGTGTATCTAATCCTAAAATTTCACCCAATTAATTAAACATACAAGTAAATAGATTACGTTCATTTATATTAGTTACATAATTGAACTGTAAAATGATATTAGAAAAATCAATCAGAGTTCTCATTTTGATATAACGTATATTGTCTGAAAGTTATTTGTGGCATTCTACGAATATTCTTTCCTATTATTTGGGTTTTCTACCACATATATTATTATCCTCTTAAAAACAAATCACCGAATCTACAAAATAATAGAATTATTGGAAAAAACCTCCGCGCCCGTGACGTTTACGCCAAAGGAAAAGTCAGAGGTTATGTTTTGCAAATAATATAAATCGGAATAAACACAGAAATAATGTATTTTGCTGACGTTTCGGAAAGTAATCTCTTTCCGTTTTTAAAGCTATTTTTTGGAAGAACTCTTATTTTGCTGTGTATGTCAAATACACAGCTTTAAGATTCTGTTTATGTTATTTCCATAGATACTTAGTACTTACACAGAACATAGAACTGATGATATTTACTTTTAGATAATGTTGAGTTTGTTAAGTTCTTCTTTTAACATTGGTAGACAGGTTGTACAAATATCTACAGAACAATTCGATACGCACTTATCTTCATTTAATAAGTTTATTGCTGATTCTTTAATTTTTCTTTTTTGGTATCTGTTTCTTTTGTTAAAATTTTTGCCGAGTCCCAGTTTATTCTATGTCCGTTTTCACAAGCATGTTCACAAATCTTTGATTTTTCTTAATTTCATTCTTTCTAATGTAATTCTTGTGCTCATCCAACATCACACTAAAAGGTCTGGATGACTCACCCACATAACATTTATCACATTCGCACGGGATATTGTAAATACAGTTTTTTGAATTATGCTCCCTGTTTATCGGTTTTGTTTTTGTTAAAATAGATCTTAAAGTGTTCCCCGTTTGAAATATCGTCCTAACATCAAATTTGTCACCTATACGGCCTAGCTTTTCCGATAGTCCGTATACATAAGGAATTATTGCTGTATAATGACGTTCAGGTTTTTGTCGTACCTGATTGTCCCTATTTTCAACATTTATGAAAACTCTATCAACAAAGGCTTCAGGATATTGATTTTGTACTAGAATAGATAAATTTTTTCTCGTTATTTAATATTTTATTATTAGATGAAATTATTTTGGCCCTATCGTATAAACATTTTACAACACCTCTTTTAACATTTATTGACTGATTGGAGTTAAAATTTAGATATCTATTAGTATGTGTTGGTTTTACCCTTCTAACGGGCGCAGAGTTTTTTTCCAATAATTCTATTATTTTGTAGATTCGGTGATTTGTTTTGAAGAGGATAATAATATATGTGGTAGAAAACCCAAATAATAGGAAAGAATGTTGATATTACGTAATTTCATACCATGATTTTTAAGTAATTTTCTTTGTGAAATATAAGGATTCTTTATGTATCTTACATATTATTTCATTCCGTCAATTTCGAACATAATTAAAAAATTTCAAAGGAGATCGGTGTACGCCCAGGGTTAACTAATCTGAATATCATTATGAATCTCAAATAAGTTTACATCAAGTTTCCTACTGAGTTCCCCAATTTAATGATTGTGCGAAGGAAGATCTTTGATGCAGAATATTTAATACGAGATGAGTATTAAAGATTATACTGTAAAGCATAATAGGGAAATAATGTTTTCATTATATCTAGTCAATGTACAGTAGACCGAAAAGATTTAACAGATATAAAACATTTAAGAAAAAAAAGAGTATTGTCTTTATAGCTTACCGACAACACGCGCCGCGTAGTAAACAAATATACTTTGAGGGTAAGTGATAGAAATAAAGAAGAAGAACATAGCAAATGTAACATAGCTTAGAATAGAATATCAAGAGTCAATATCTATGGATGTAAAATGAACACAATCTTAAGGGTGTGTATTTAACATACACAGCGAACAAGAACTCTTTTGATAACTTTTGGGAACGGAAACAGATTTCTTTTCTGGAACGTTGACCAAATACTTTTTTTTGCCTTTACTATAACCTAATCTATATAGTTAATCTCTAACTAAGTTTATTTGTTCCAGGTATGTTCCACAGTTCCATTGCTTATGTGGGTAAGTTAAAATAAATGAAAGGGGGAAAAGTTGTGAGAGATTAAGTTCAATGAAGAGTTAAGTTGGGTTAAACCTGTTTCTCTGTTGACGATAACAGGTGACGACTTACCATACTGATATGGTGCTAAATAACTATATGACAGTCTTAAATACTCATTCAACGAGTGTAAATGTACCGTGCCATTCCACGGCTGACATTTGTTGATAATCTCAATGCGTGCGTAAAGCACTACTTACCGCATTAAAAAATCATGTGGTAAACCCCAGATTATCGCATGGTTGTAACAGGAAAAGCATTTTGCCAATCATTATTATGGTAAACAACTTATTAAAGAAACCGAAGAGATATGAGCATTTGTTTGTAACTTTAAAATAGAAAATTTTAAACAAAAATGTGAAGTTTTAAACTAAAAAAAAAAAATGAATGAAATCGTAAAGTACATATGGAACCTATATTTTTAGCCTTGTTGGCCCTCCTCATCTCCAAAATTGAATTATTTCTTAACGTTCGTTTAGTGCCGTTTGATGAACTGTTTTATTTCTTATTTTTGTCTAATTATGATATTTCCATAATATTGTTGTATAACGGTTATTATAAAGTCATAGAACACAATCTTATCGCAAAGTCATACATTTTATAAAGTTTTTTAGGATTATATATAAAAATAAGTTAATAGAATTGTATAAAAATAAATCACATTTGTATACATTTTCAGCAAAAAATTTTAAGCAAATCTTTTTTCTAATTCACCTGAAATTCTCTATTTTTCTCAAAACACGTTAACTTCTATGAAAATTGTCAAGTGCAACAATTTTTATTAATTTTTATACCGAACATTTTGAGCCCTTCCTTGCCAAATTTGGCTAGGAAATAAGAGACTTTTGAAAATTCGAAAGCGCTATTTTCAAATGCCTAACTTTAAAGAAAAGGCTTTTATAAAAAAATATTTGCGATTGAGTAAATTCAATTTGGCTTTTTACTTTTGGCTACACTACAAATTGGTCAAGTTATGATAAAAAAAAAATTCACCAAGATATTGCTAAGATGACGCGGCATATTTATAAACAATTTGAGTTAAATAGATTCTGTAGCTATAAAAAATGATAATAGAAATGAAATAAAACAAAATAAAAAAATAAAACAAAATAAAAAAATTAAACAATAAAGGAAACTATTGGCATATTTGAACTTAAATCGTTTCTTTTTGGTACAAATAAATTTCTGAGCTTTTGTTCTCATTGTCTGTCACAGGCTGAACATTGTTCAAACAGGACACTCCTTAATCGAAACCCCCGAGTTGTAATTTTCATAGAGCCTCTACTGGGTGTCCACTTTTTCAACGTGATTTACTTCTTTACTTCTAAAGCGTAAGAGATAGAAAGTCGGTTAAATTAGAGAAAAATTAAGCTCGTTGGGATGTAGTTTTCACATTTGAAAAATGTTCGGTAGTTTTAGCGATATCCTGAAAATAGTGAAATTTACCATATTTTTTGCTAATAAATCGCGAATGATAGGATTTAGAAGAAACAATTTTTAATAAAAGTTGAATGGTGTTCGGTTTCCTATTTAAAATTATCAAAATTGTATTTTTCTCAGATCGACGCTAAACGTCACGACGCCCAATTTTTATTTTTCTTATGGACGCCTGCAATTTTTTTAAGGAAATTGAATTGGCATCATAATATTAGTTATAACTAAACCGTGACAATTTATTTTATAATATGGACTTGTAACGGTGTTATTATCACCCTTAGTCATTTGATTCGGTAGTTGCTTCAAGGGTTGCGTTGATAAACAATGAACTGTTCTACAACTGCCATTGTTCGTAGTATTGTCAATTTTCGTTGTTTAGAATTTAACTTGTCCTAGTTTTGGTTTAAATTATAGAGAAAATTGTTAATTAAACTATTGTTAAAAGTAAACTTTTTCAAATTAATTATGGTGAGGTATACACTGGACGAAAGAAAAGACGTGTTCGCTCTATGTTAAATGCTACAGAAATTCTGTACGAGCAAAACAACGAATGTAGAATTAAATCCTGAGAGATATCATTCGGATATTAAATTATTTCGTCATTTATCCCAAACTTTGGCCGAATGCGGTTCTTTCAATATACGTAGAATAACTAGGTAACAAGAAGAGAACCCTTCAAATGTGCTTTTAGAGGGCGGAATATTAAACATAATATTTTTAGTTGCAAACTCCTCTATAAAATCCTTATTTTACTATAAGGAACGAACTAGACTGCAACCAACAGCTGCTCTCCGGGATATGTGCCCCGCCGAGCGCTGAATTACAAGTTATAAGTCTGGCGCGTTAAGTGTAATAATTGCATATTACCATCAAAACGCTAATGCTTCGATTGTAACAAACACCAGCCGAAAGACTAATCCTACTTAAAGGAGCTCTCTTTCCAGTCGTCACACACCACTTGCAGACTGCAAACTACAGTTTTGAGCTGTTGGCTCTCGTCAGTACAAGGTAGGCATGTGACGACCGGCACGAGGGGCGGGGCACATAGCCCGGAGAGTAGCTGTTGGTTGCAGTCTGGTTACGTTCCTCGTCAGATTAATGTTTTACTCAAATTCACGTAAATTATTGTAGAAAAATAGCAGCTGAATGTAATTTATCTAAAAGTCGTGTTCGGCAAATTATCAAAAAACATTTGACATGACATGGCTTCAAATATCAACCGGTTCAAGATCTAAAGCCTAATGATCCACAAAGAAGGCTGGACTTTTGTAATTGGTTTAAGCGCAAATTAAGGACCAAGAATAATTTTCCCTTTAAAGTTATATGGGGAGATGAAACTTTGTTTACAAGTAAAGGGATGTTTAATAGGAAACATAAGTATTTTTATGCAATAAACAATTCTTAACTTGTACAATAGCTACAACCCCAGGTTCGGTTTTCGATAAATTTATCGTGTGACCTGATAGATATTAAACTATTAGGTCCTTATTTCATTGAAAACAACCTCAATGTACAAGAATATGGTGAAGTTTTTGAAGAAATGATGAAAATGAAATGAAAATTTACCATTAAAACTTCGACAACATCTTCAACAAAACAGGGTCTGGTTTCAACAGGATGGAAGTGGTCCTCACAATGCGGCATACATTAGAAATTATTTAAATGAAACATTTTCCTTGGATGGGAACAAAAGGAACAGTGGCTTGGCCTGCTAGGTCGCTAGATCTTAACTCCCTGGATTACCAACTATGGGGACATCTTAAAAATAAAGTGAATGATAGGTCTGGTAGGACAATAGAAGAACTACAACAAAAAATCGGCAGCTACTGGAAGCGGCTGGAACCTCCCCACTCGGTGGATCTTTGAAGCCGAAAAGAGCATTAAATTGTGTGACAAAACGGTACTAAACGTAATTCGATCTCATCCAAAAACTTTTCAGATCTTCTGGGGCACTAAAAAAATCCTTAACTTAATGAATTTACAATCATCTATGCGAGTTATTACCTACATTATCGCTCGTTGAATAATATACTATTAGGATATTAACAACTTTAACATCACTTGAACGACTAAGAAAGTCTAGTTATCCTAAATACTACAGATTTGTAAAGCAACAAACTGAAAATTGGTAAAGTGATAAATCTATAATAAATTCACCAAAGTAGGTACAGAAAGCATGTGATATTAATATTGTTACATCTACCTTTAAAGTTTGTGATAATCCACTAAAAGTTACAAATATGCCGAAATTTTATTAACATGACATGGCACAAACGTTATCGGATGACAAATGATGACAATGACAATCGTCAAAATTTGCTCATTGCAATCCGATCGCTCGCGGCTGTCTTTGTTAAATGAAACATTAGCTTTTCAGTAATTTTACTAGATTTTAGAGGAATATTTGTAGTTTAATTCTTCGATTTGTCTGTATATACATATTTAAAAACGGCACTAAACGTAATCCACTCTACTTCTAGAGCAGTGAAGAAACACACGTGAATTGACACGTGATGTGACGAGTTTCACGACGTAATGGCAACGCGCATCGATCATGTCATGCGAAATGCGATCTATGCTTCATATTTGCTTTGTTTTTGATTTTTTCACGGACACCAAATCGAAAGGGTGGAAGTGTGATATATCGTTGAAATCAGAATTTTAACTGCTTTTTAATGGTTCCATTGCAAATTGAAAGTAATTATAAGCGTCAAAATGGCACTAAACGTAATCCGATCTCAACCAAAACCTTTTCATTTCTCCTGGGGCACTAAAGAAACGCACATGCAAAGTTTCATTCAAATCCGTTCAGTAGTTTCGGCGCTATCGTGCTAACACACATACACACACACAGACATTTTTCAAAAACCACTTTTTTGGGCACCTAGGGCCTCAAAACGTAAAGATTTTGTGTTATCTCAATTTTCGTTTTTGAACCAATTTTAGTAACCTCTCACAATTTTATTGTGGAGAGGTTAAAATAGTGGATGCACTTGAAACGATTGAAGCAATTCGAGCAGCAATTCAACAAATGGACCTACGAACATTAACATGTCTTGAACAAAGTAGATCACATTTTGAACAATTAATGTAATGATTTATTTCTTGGTTTGTTACCTATTTAGTTATTGTTTTGTCATTCAATAAAAATTATAATTTGAAAATTAAAGCTATGTTTTATATGAGTTTTTAAATCTTTCAAATAAAATTGCAAAATAGTTATTTAGCATTTTTGGTTAGAAATAGACACCGATATGAATGAACAGAAATGGTGTGTTGTCAAATTACAAAGTATTAGCTACGCCACGCTCACCACCAATGTCTTATAAAATAATTTTTTCCGGTTTGGTATAACTAAGATGATACCAATTTAATTTCCTCAAAAAGTTACAGGAGTCCATAAGAAAAATAAAAGTTAGCTGTTGTGTCGCTTAGCATCGATCTGATAAAAATACAATTTGATAATTTTAAATAGGAAACCGTGCACCATTCAAGTTTTATTAAAAGTTTTTTCTTACAAATCCTATCATTCGCGATTTACTAGCAAAATTAAAACATGGTGAATTTCACTATTTTCAGGATATCGCTGAAACTACTGAAAATTTTTCAAATGTGAAAACTACATGTGAACGAGCTTTAAAATGCTCAACTTTTCTCTAATTTAACTGACCTTATGTCTTATGGTTTAGAAGTTACCAATACAATCCCATTGAAAAAGTGGACACCCTGTATACATTATAGGATAGATTGTATAAAGTTCCATATAAATCAGAAGCATTGTAAAACGTTTGGAATCGAATAAAGTTACTGTACTATATTGCACCACTTTTATTTAAAGATTTAGCTGTTCATCAATTGCCGTCTTTTTGCAAAATTCATGGAGATGTAAAAATGCCAATAAAAATCAATTTTATAGAAAGGCGGAGGTAATTCTCTTGTTACTTAAATGAATAAAATGCTAAATATTTTTTGTAAATTGAGGATTAAGATTTTTAAAATTATTAAACATCCATTAAATATTTTATTTTTAATAAATGAAGTATATGCTAAACTAGGGAAATTCATTTTATTTTAATATGAACATATTTGGTCCGAAAACTTCACCCCGTGAAAAAATTTTCTCACTGCTAACGTAATTTTTCGGTTATATAATATATTCTTTAATAATAAACTTTACCATCTATAATTGATCTTCTTAATTTTTTTCAAATTGTATCACTAGAAAACAAAACGATGACGCTCTTAAAAGCGTACCTTATAATTGTTTTATAACAGTTAAATAATTTCCTAACTTCGGTAATACTGAAATGCATAAAGTGGACATTATTTATTGTACCGATATTATATAGCGGTGTTTTACAATCTTTCAATGTCTACATAGGCCAGCCAATATCGACCCAAAAAAGCACAATCACAATCGCGCATATATCTGCGAGTTTTTTATATGTTGTTAGTATCCCTGAGAGTAGTTTATACCCAAGTTTGCAACCCTGAAAACCCTGTACTACTCCCGTGGTGCTCAAAAAACTGTGAAATTCTGGCACTTGTTGCAGTTTCTCCGTATTTAACGTTTTAGATTTTATATTTTAATAAGGCTTCAAATAAACATACATACATGATCATATATTAAAATATACACAATAAGTGAATACATACATAATATAAACATATAAACTATAAAATACCATTTACGCAGTTGTGGTGGACCTGCAAAAGAAAAACTTAAATATTAGTAGAAAGTAACAAGTGAAATACATTTAAATAAATAAACAAAATACTTACCTGTGCTGTACCTCAATAGTATTTAATTGTGGCATTGTGGCGGGATACGTCAGTTACGTTCTCAACCACTGTAGTAAAAACGTAGCGGTGTTTTTTGATGGATACCCAAAAGATGCAGCTATGAGGAGCACTAAATCAGCCGAACGCCCCGGCGCTCTGCTCCTCTATCCTGCAGTGATATTTTGTTTGTTGAATCAACATCCATCAAAGTGCGCCAAGCAAAACTGCTCTCAAATGAATCTAACAAACGCCGACTGATCACCATGATGCGTATTGAATTTGAGAGGCAGGGTATCGAGGTACATCAATCTAAAGAAGACGCCGATGCTGATACTGTGAGGACTGCTTTCATCATTGGGGAGGACGTCGGCCTACTGGTCAGAGTGTGCCCAATATTCAGCAAATTCCTTCACATTTAGAGAAATGCAAGTACCACAAGGCATGGTTTTGTTCCTGCATGCCATCAGTGAGTGTGACACCAATTCTGCCCTTTTCTGGCAAGGCAAGATGAAGTGGTGCAACGTCTTAAAAAAAACCCACTGGATAGACCTCGCCAGCATTTTCTTTGATGCAAACTCCAACCAGGAAAAAGCAGGAAATACTGGCGAGAAGATCTTGATGAACTTCTACGGAAGAGATGAAGGAACGCTAAACATCCCGCGATACTCAGCATTTGTAAAATCAGCAGCAACGTCCAAAGTCAACTTTGCCCGCTTCCTTCCACCACAGGGGCTGCAAAATGCCATTCTTGGAGGATCTACCACCAGATACAGAAATGGTTGTGGGTCGACAAAAACCCATGTGACTGGGGATGGGCCACCAGGGAACAAGTTCTCATGCCCGTAACAATGTACACAAAGCCTGCTCCTCAGACCCTGCTTAGAATGGTGGCTTGCAAGTGCAAGAAAAGGTGCTTAGGGTCGTGCATTTGCAGAAAGGCGGAGCTCAAATGCCCTATCCTATGCTCCTTTGCCAAAGGCGAAGTTCCAACAATATCACCCCTATCGATGAGGAGGACGATTATGTGGACGACCCAACACCATATGTCGACCCGCCTCAACCTCCAGAAAACGACGTCCCTCCTCCCCCTCCCTTCGCCTCTGATCTAGACTGGATAAGCCCCGGCCCTTCCGAAAGGTCAAAGTTCTAAATTACTGCGGTGTTTGTGCTTGACTGTGTAAATAGTATTTTATAGCTTACATTTATGTTTACGTTGTTTATTTTATGTTTACGTTTATTTGTTTAGTGTATGTATATTTGAAAATATGTTACATCTAAAATGTTAAATTCGCATTCTTTTATGTTTTTTTAAATAACTACATACCATCATTATTCAGTACAATGTTTTCATCATTTTCCCAAAATCAGATGTTTTCTTTTTGGGGGAAACTATGAGGTCTAGCGGCACCATTTTGGAATCAAATTGAAGCTAATTCAATTCTCTACAAATTTCTTTATGACTTTTCTCTAGGACCATCAGTTTGGCCGGTACGTATCTAGAAAATGACCTTACCGATAAATTTTCACTTTTCGGAAAAATTGCCCCTGTTTTACTGGCTGTATTTCCGCTACCAATGGACCTAGAAAGCTCGGATTGGGCTAAAATTTAGTTTTCTTTACAAAAGTAAGATTAGTAGTTTGCTTTACAAAAGTAGGATACCCGAAAAAGGTTTCCTTAAGGTAGTTTTTTTCGAAAAAACTGAAACAGGTGCCAGAATTTCGCAGTTTTTCGAGCATCACGGGAATAGCACAGAGTTTTCAGGGTTACAAACTTGGGTATGAACTATCCTCAGGGGTCCTAACAACATATAAAAAAATCGTAGATACTTGCAGGTTTAAGATGTTTTATACCGGTTCAAGATAATATTTTAAATTGAAATTTGGCAGGATTTTTTAGTTTGATAAGAGGTAACTTTGTAGTCCCGATAGATATCTTAAATTATCAAAAAACATATTTGTTGCAAGTTAAAAAATTTACCGATATTATTTATAAAGGTCCATTCAGAATTTAAGAATAGCAGTTTTATTATGCAGGTATTGTTAATTTTTATCCAAAAATTATCATAGTATTTTTTGCTATGCTCAGAGAAAATTAAAGCAGTAAACTCGTTGTAAATATAAAAAAATATATTTTCCGGGATTTTTGTTATAAAATAACTCCACTAACAGTAAATACCTCAGTCCATTCAAATAAGAGAGATGTGTTTACTTGTCAGTTATATAATAATATGGTCATCTCTTCCATTTTGTAAGTTAAAAATGTCCTGAAATTATAGTGGCTTATGGCAGAAATGTAAATTTTGTGTGCTCTGCTTTAATGCTTGGAAAATAAATATTTTTGTTTTATTTTCACCTTTCCTTCTTCCGTAAATTGGATGTGGTAACATAAAAATACACTAAATAAGCACAGTACTTTTTCTCTCTCGATTCATTAGTATTTTAAACCATCACCAAACGAGTTTCTGTCCTAGTTCCAACCGTAATAAATTAGAGGAAGCATGAGAATTCCCACAACGATTATAACCGTAACGTTTTAAAATGTAATTCAAAGTAAACAGTTTAGAAATGCAAAATCGAGATCATTCGAAGAAACTTAAACCTAACAATAAGGCGTTGATTCAACTTGTGTTGAAACAATTCGTAATCCTAAAAGTAGGGGGTAACCTTTCACAAATAACTTTCATTAAAAAGTTGTTTCCCTGTTCCATTCGAAGGCTTTTATTTCGGTAATGCGACACTGGCGCAACTTCGGAATATTTTGGTTCCATATATTTCGTACATAGAATTTAACAGAATGGAAGTATTTTGAAATGTACTTCGATAACTTGCTTAACGTTCCAAACTCTTAATTAACCAACTAAATTTTGTTGAACTTAAAATTTTATACAAAAGTTCTTTAAACCGCTGATTTTGAAAAGAAATGATCCGGTCATTAACATAATAATAATAATAGTAATAATAATGACATATTTTAGGAAATAAGCGTATATACAGGGAGTGTTGTGACAATCAGCAATTTTGTTATTAGAGCTGGCCTTACCATTAATATCAAAATAAATATAAAATCAAAGTTTAAGTAAATAATTTTGCTGCATTTTTTTTTTGTAAATCCCCCACGTTTATTTACTTTTATATGATGTTATTTTATTTATAACGTAAAAATTTTTTTTATACAATTAATCGCAATTAAACGATTTTATTATATTGTGTAAAACAAAGCATCGTAATTTATTATATTTTATTGCATTATTGAAATTATTGTAATACTTATGTGTTGTTCATTATTATTATTGTTTTATACCATTTATTGAATATTCTTTATCTAAATAAATGTATTTTTATTATTGTTAATTAGTTTTACGCCATTAGAAACATTTCACAGGCCTTACATCATTTGCAGTTGTCGTGTGCGTATTGAAACTACCTCATACAGTAGTTAGTTTTCTAATTTGAAACTTAAGAAAAAATTTAGAAACGTTAAGTTCTTTTTAAAAGTCACCAAGTAAGTATAATGTGAGAAATATGGAAATAGTACAATATACATAAAGGTAGATTCGTTGGGTCAAAATATGAGGATATAACCAAATATGTTTTAGTAAATTGTTGCTGTTGAAAAAGGTACAGGGTTAAAGTTCAAATTATTTTTTCGTTTTTTTTTTGCAATAACTCAACAGCCTCTTGACTGATCTTCGCCAAATTTGCTAAAGGAACTTTTTTACTCTAAGAAACAATAATCTACATAAATATAATACATATTATATCACGTTAGATCATAGAGTGCGCCACAGGACCTGTATCTGATGATGATTTTTTTCATATTTTTTTTAACGAAACGTTGTGGTACTTCTGACCAGAAAATCTGATGATGGCGTCATTTCCACGTATAAAAGATACGCAAGGTAGAACTTGATAACTCCAACCATTTTTGAGGAGGAAAATGCCATTAAACACTTCAATAATTTTATTAAAGTCAAATTCAAATTAAATGTTACAAAGTATATTTATTGAAAAGTGTTCTTTGGTTACGTTTTATTTCTGTCATTTACGTCATTTAATCATTTTATTTTATTCTTGTGTTCCACGATCTAATTTCAATAACTTCTTTATTTACAATGCCTAGACATAATAATTTTCCAAATAGGGATATGATATGTGTTTACACACAAAATAATTGCAGCAAGGAGATACTCATTACAATATCCAAATAGAAGACAGCCAGACCATAAGATTTTCAAAGATCTGTTTCGTCGTTTGGGAGAAACTTGTTCATTTCGCCATAAAAACGATGTAGAACGACCGAAACGAATTACTCCTGATCAAGAACTAAAAATTTTAGTTCGTATGGATGAAGATCCTCAAGTCAGCTCAAGTCGTTTAGCAGCGGCAACAAGGGTGAGTAAACAATCTGTCCTAAGAGTCTTACGTAAAGAAAGCATCTTCATCTCACTCCTGTACAAAACTTACGTTGAAGGGATCTTCCATAAGGGCTAAAATTTTGTTCTAAATAAACACAACAGGGATCGAAATTTTGTTACGAACACTTTATTTACCGACGAAACAACTTTTACTCACCGAGGCGTTTTTAACTGGAGAAATACTCATCACTGGGAAGTGGAAAACCCTCATGCCGTTACGGAAAGGTATTTTTAGCAAGTATTTAAGATTAACGTTTGGTGTGGTGTTATAGGTGATCAATTATTGGGACCATTTATGCTTCCTCCAAATTTAAATGGACAGTTATCTGTTTTTTCTTTAAAATACTTTTGCTAATATATTACATGCTTTCATGCTAGACATACGGAACAGAATATGGTTCATGCAAGATGGAGCTACCTCTAATTTCTCCATTGAAGTCAGGAATTATTTTGATGAGACTTTTCCACGCAGATGGATCGGTCGAGGAAGTGAGTTTGCTTGGCCACCAAGCAGTCCTGATTATAATCCTTTGGATTATTATGTGTGGGGACATATGAAGTCCTTAGTCTATGCAAATACTGTCAACTCAAGAGAAGAACTGTGGGACAAAAGCCAAAGGCAGTGAATTTTATTAGAGGACAGGAAAATGAATCTTCTATGTATAGAATTAGAAAAGGCATAGAAGTAGGTGGAGACCATATCGAACATTTACTCTAAGTTGCAGCAATGGAGTTTTTGCATGGGGGGAAAGTTTATAATGTCATTAAGTCAACTTCTACGTTATTTTCTGGTCTTCTAATAAGATTAGATAGTTATTTTAGAAAATCTTTTGATTTATGTATTTATCTCAATACCATGAAACTAATCCATTAGTTCCTAAGAAAGTGAGAAAGAGTTTACGCTGTTATAATGATTTTGTTTTCTCTTACGTTTTGTACTTTTTTCAATAAATACACTTTGTTTCATTAAGTTTCAATTTGTCTTTCAAAAAGTTATTGAAATATTTAACGGCACTTTCCTCGAAAACTGTTGGCGTTATCGAGTCCTAACAAGTGTACCTTTAATCCGTGGAAATGACACCCTCATTCGATTTTCTGGTCAGAAGCATCACAACGTTTCGACAAAAAAAATGAAAAAATGAACCATCAGATACAGGTCCTGCAGCGCCCTCAATAATCTAACATGATGTAATATTGTCAAGCAGTACCTAGACAATCATTTGGACCACCCGGTATATGATTTTATTCAGGAAACGATTTAGTTACAAAATTAGTTTAATCCGATATCTTAAAGTAAACCAAGTTGTTGGTTACAATGTACCGTGGAAATCCAGCAAACTCAGCAACGGTGCACACGGCCCGCTAGTTGCAGAAATGCTGAGAGTGCAAGTACCGGGAAAGGAAATGGAAAAAAGTAAATGAGTTAGTTAGTTGTCGTCTGGGTTTTTAGAGAAGCAGGCCTAGGTGGTGCGTTTGGCAACTCCCTCCCAGAGGCCATGCCTCAGGGTGGCTAAATCCTCTAGAATGTAAGTAGTAAATTTTATTATGTTTATTTCATTGTTTGGTTTTGTTCTGTTTTAATAAATGTTCAATCTGTTATGTTACCACTATGTTTTATTTGTGTGTTCACTTAGTAACGTAATTTACGCTCTCGACATGCCAAGCGAGTAAAGTGACTTTAGCCATGGCTATCGTCGGCACTTACCCTCTACAGGGTGATGCTGGCGATATCCGTGGATGTCATGCTAACTCCCGTCGCGCAGCTCGTGACACACACACATGGTGGAACCGCCGTATGTCAGTCGTGACACATGGTGGAGGCGCCATATTTCAGTACGTGACAACATATAAATTATTGTTTCTTAGAATAAAAAAATTTCCTCTAGCAAATTTGGCGAAGATCAGTCAAGGGGCTGTTGAGTTATTGCAAAAAAACGAAAAAATATTTTGAACTTTGACAACCTGTATCTAACCGTGTATATAATTTTCAAATATATCTCGAAATGGATATTTTTTTATATATTTCATACCGAAATTTATTAGGCGGTTGTAATAATTTAAAAACCTAATATATCAAATGAGATTTGAGATCTTCTCAAGGATAATTGACTCAATGACATGGCATCATCAGGTGACCAAATGTTATTATTTATTGACTTATATATCAAAAATATTTTCTCTTATGATTTTGTTGGGTTAATTTTTAGTGAATTTTAATCTTGCTCTGTTGAATTGGGTCAAAATTAAAGAAGACCCTTTCGGCATTTTTATGGAACTGATTCATTTCGCCCATTCGGTAGGCATCGTCAGGTTCATAACCATTAACAGAACCTCGAAGGACGTAAAATTTTATATGTATGTGAGTATTAGGCATCATTCTGTCTATATCATTAAAATTCCACATAATCGGGCAAAGCCCTGTTTTAAGGTTGTGCTATCTTTCTAGACGTCGGAGACGATTCATTTGATAACTCATATTGTAGCGGAGCCCTAAATGATGGGCTCCCATTTTGGGCGGGTGGAATCCGGTCTCAAAGTATCATTATACCTGCTGCCATTATATCTAAATCTCTTAATTTTATTTCCACGTCCAGTGGAAGTATAGTAACGCAAAAAAATATTTTTTGTTGAAATAGGCTTAAAATGTCATGAAACGTCGAGAATTCAATATTGTTTGAAAGTTATTTGTGGCATTCTACGAATATTCTTTCCTATTATTTGGGTCTTCTGCCACATGTATTATTATCCTCTTCAAAAACAAATCACCGAATCTACAAAATAATTGAATTATTGGAAAAAAGCCTCTGCGCCCGTGACGTTTACGTCAAAGGATCAGTCAGAGGTTAAAAAAATACAAAATACATTATTTCTGTGTTTATTCCCATTTATATTATTTGTAAAACATAACTGGTCTGGTCGATAGCCGAGTGGGTTAAGGCGCGAGGTGGCAATCGCGATTAATCACACGGACATCTCACCACCAGGTTCGAATCCTGGCTCCGGTACTGGCACTGCCGGAGGAAATGGTTGTATGTCCGCGTTTTTTTCAATGTGTAACCCCCTTCCGCACAAGCCCTGGCTTCTGGAATTGGGGGTTGTCTAATTTCTGTGGTGTTTATTTATTTAATAGTCGAATTTTAAATTTGAGCGAAAAAAATTCCAGTCTGTCGGTCTGTCTGTCTGTAACTTTTTTTTGTAAGCACGTTTACTCTGGAGCCGTCTGTGATATGACTTACGTATTGCAACGAGATCTGGAACTAGATTATATTTTGATCTAATTTCATTGAAGGGTTCGGAGGTAAATGGGGTAAATAAGGGTAAATTGGCAAAACAAGCAAGTAAGAGTCTATAAAATTGCAATTTAGGGCATGTACGAAAAGGTACGGTAAATTGTTTTGGCATCAGCCATCTCCCCCCCCCCCCCACCATCATTCCCAATACAATACCACCCCAACACTATTTTGAAAGGGAGTAAAAAAAATAAAATGTGATTTAGTGTATATACAAAAACGAAACGTCTAAAAAAAGTTTTTTAGCGTTATCTACCCTCTCTACCAACCCCATTGCCACCCCCATCCTATTATTAAAGGGCGTAAAAAATTAAATTGGGATTTAGTGTGTATACGAGAACCAAGGGCCTCTAAATTTTTTTTACATTAGCCGCCCCCATTCTATTATTAAAGGGAATAAAATATTAAATTGGGATTTAGTGTGCATAATAAGTCTTGGATACAAAATCTGGATGTGGAAGTAGTGATTCCTTGGGCAGCGGTTTTTATTTTCTATTTTGTTTACTCCATTTATTCTACCATCGCCATTTTTATTTCTGTTTGCAGTAAATTTGGTAGCAAAATTATTTCTACATCAGTATCCCCAGTCTTCATAGGCTTTTACTAAATCATGCGCTTTCAGATGCATTTAAGTCTAGCACTTCTTCGGAATAGGATAGGTTCGATTTTTTTTCCCGCATAATCTACAGTACTAGTTGTAAAAATGTAGCCAACTCCTGACTTGTATCAGAATGAGCTAGTGGTTGTTCCATTGATGTTATTGTTACGTCGCGTCGGTTCATATTATAGTGCATAATAGATTGCCATTAAATAACCTTGCTTTCCAAAGCGAGTCCATGTTTTTAAATAAGTATTAAATATCAAATGCACCTTATTCCTGCTTAATAGAACACGCCACTTTTTTGCAAAAGTTTATCGAATAACTACACAACAGTTTAAAATATCTTAATAGGTAACGGTTCAGCTTTGATTGATCTCTAGTTTTGGACACCTGAAAACAAATATAAATAGATAGTCTGTTAAAAAAATATTCATTTACATCTTTTAATAAAATAAGCAGTCTATGATACGATTATTTGGCTATCTCTTGTAATATGTGCCTAAGATTCTTGGTTTTTAATGAAGAGTAAGTGTATCGGTATATCTTTGCTCCATGCTCATTCTAAAATAAAATTATGCAGGTGTACTAGTAATTTGTGAATGTGTAATACTGACCTTATATAGGACTTCGAGTAATTCATTTGAGTTATTTTAATTTTCTTATTCTTCTTCTTTCACTTCTTCTTCAGTTTAGTATCCTACTGATATATTCTTATTTTAATACATAATCAGTGTGTTGTGTTAACTGATCTATGGAAATGCTTACAGACATGAATATTAATCTATTATGGTAGCTAGCCGATAGCCGCGTTGGTTAAGGCACGAGGTGACAGTCGCTATTAATCGAACTTGCATTTGATTTGATGACACCTGCATATCATCAGAAATAATTTTATCATTTAGATCTAGAACTTTTACCATACCACGTTTAGATTGCACAGAGATATTATTGTTGTAAAACGCGAGAGGCACTAGCTCTTCAGACAAATACCACAGATGCTGCCAAAATTTTGTAATTGCTGCATTGACAATTTTTGTATCTGATTCCTTGTAAGTCTCAAGCTGTCGTATTAGTCGATTCTCGGTGCATAAACTACCAAAGTAGCTCTGTTCCATACTTTAATATGAATAGTTGATACAAGTATACAAACCCTACTTAGGGCGTTCTCTCTCGGCTTAAGTTTGAACTGATCGCGAAACATCCATATTTCCAATGTATATATGGCCCTTGTCATCCATTTGGCTCGATGCATTACATCTGAATCGTATGCCTCGATGTGGTGTGCATAGAGGAAAGATTTTCATCGATTCCAATAATTCAATGTAGTCATCTCTCGGTTGTTTCTTCATTTAAAGCATGTCCGCTGCAAATTTGAGTATTTTCTCGCACACTTCGGGGTAAATATTTGAAGTTTCTTCATTTACGATGTTCAGGTATTGCTGTTGATCAATTGTTCCCCACACTTGGAACATTAGACATTTGTATATCTGGTCCAGATAAAAAATCTAAATTCCTGAAACTGACTGAGAAATCTACTTCCAGTGGCAACTCAAGAACATGGTACCTACCTCCACAAAAGATACAGTAAATTTTTATTCATTTTTGTCACCAGAAGAACACTGGCTCATTAATGTATTCTACGTGGTATTGTAAAAGCACGTTGCACAGACTTTATTTTCAAGATTTGATTGAATTATCCACAGCACTAGCCATAACTTCACTAGTATCATTAATTAGGACGGGAACTTCTAACAGTTGCTCATTCAGTCTCTTTCCCAGTTAAATCTGGAAGGAGTTTCCCATCCCAACTCACAGTTAGACAACATCCGGGATTTTAACGATTTTTTAATTATTTTTGCACGCCCTTTCTAGAACTTTGCTCTTTGTCTTTAAATTGATAAACGGTTTAAATTCAAATCCGACATATTATGACCTTGAGTGGCTGCTGTTGAACTCAAGAAGAGCTGCATTTCCGCCACTAATTATGTTACGGTCTAATGTGGTCGCTGACGACGGATGTTCAACCACGCTTCTTCACTTTAGATTTGAATGGTCCAGGAGTAAAAATATTATTATCAATGAATGTGTAAGGGTGACTCTACTCCATCACTGTCATCTGAAATCTTATCAACGGGAGTTGATTTTGCCAGTGGTTTCTTTTGTTTAAATGCTGCGTTTTTCAAGTTATTTATCTCTTTACGTCTTTCGGCTCTCTGTTTTGGCAGAAGTTGTATCGACACTATTTTACCTGGTCGTCTTTATTGCCTTTGTGCCAGTAAAAATGCTTTACCTTCTTCGATTTTTATCATTTCCAACGCATTTGCATGTGCAACATTAAATAAATTGTCTGGAATTTGTGAAAGTCATTCTTCCTTGGCCTTCAAAGTATCAGACTTTGTTACTTATCTTTGTTTTTCCCAAGCTTTTTCATTGAAAAGCTGTTCTACTTTGGGAGTAGCGTGTTTCATTATCTCACACACCCATTACTGCAGTTGCTACGGAATTTGCAGTTTCACGCACTTGTGTATTTTCAGTGTAATGGTGATGAAAAAGTAAATCAATCACTTGTCTCTTCGAAGGGAGTTTTCTTCCACTGAAGTGATCGTCCCTCGGACCTACCAGCCAGATTTCTGTACTTTTCGGGTCTCCTTAGATGTACGGGACATTATTAATACTTCGTCATCTACAACACGTCGGCATTAACAAGACGCGCGTGCGTGTGTATAATAATGCACCAATAGCTACCTACTATACTGTTTATAACCTATAAATTCGTCACATCTCAATAAAATGCAGCGATAGACTAGACTCTTATGTAAAGATATGCCTTCTAAATATTGCTGCGCAAGCGGTGATATGGACGAGTCGTCACATACGCGTAATGAAGAGGCAGAAATCACTTCTGAGAACTATTTTCCAATAAATCATATACATCTGCTACTAGCTGATAAAGGAAAATTATATCAAATTGTGGTGGTGGTATCGACCTCTCAATATTGAATTATATTGCTAAGATTTTGCACGGTTTCATATTTTGTCATTTCTAACGCTTATACACGATGGCCCATTTAAAATTTGGAAGTTAATAAACATGATGGTCGTTTATCTTTAAAATTTTATATAAAAGAATCTACGTCTATCATATGTATTAATCCGTCAAATTTTAGTTTGTTTATTTGTATCAATTATATATATATATATATATATATATATATATATATATATATATATATATATATATATATATATATATATATATATATATATATATATATATATATATATATATTATATAGAAAATAAGTCACAAACAGAAATGTTGCACCTTTTGTAATATTATCAATATGGATCCCACAATCCCACTACCACAATAGTTAAATTATGGTACTATCAGAGGGTGGAATTTTTTTTTAAATCATACGTTGAATAGAATCTATGAGAATAAATTGCTTTCAGAGATTTATCACATTTCTTTAGTATTTGTATTATATATTATTTGAATCATAATTCATAATCTAAATGAATAATCAGAGTGCGATAAAATGTTTGAACTTATTTCAAGTGTACACTGCATTAGGAAAGTATATTTCATTAGAGAAAGAAAACAAAATTGGTAAGCGCAGAGCTCAATTTATAGCATACACCCTATTCTACAATCACTGTATATCCTTGAATTAATAAGTAATAAATACCATTCCTCTTTTCTCTTCGTCCTCCTAAAACGAGCCAACTCTGAATATTGTTAAATCTCAAATACCAGGCGAATGTTTCCCTGGTCATATTTTAAATCTTTTTATTGCTAAGTTGCTATTCCGCAAGCGGTTCGTTAGAGAAAACTAGAAACTCAAATGCCACTCGGTTCGATTTTGCTTTGTGATTCAATCCGATTGATGTTGTCGGACGTTTATTTTCCTTCTGTGTCGAAAGTTCTACTTACCTCGTTAGTTAGCTTCTATTTTATCTGAAAAGTTTTGTAGAATGGATTTATTTCAATATTTTTTTATGTTTCTTCAAGAAAATATCAGTGGCTCTTTTTCTGCAATGCTTCGCTTTGCCATAATATATTATTTATATTTTGGTTACTATTTATTACATAGTTTGCTAGTTCAAATTTGTGTATTTACTTTTATACTAAAATGTCATATTATTATTATATACGCATAATATTATATTGAATTTGTGTAAACAATGATTTTATTACTATTTGTTTTAAAAATAAACATAAACAATTATAGTAAATAGCATATTTCTTTGCAAGAGTGGCTTTAATCAAAATGACTAAAATTTTAATAAAACCATGTCTATGATCTCCTAGGCACAAGAATCAAGAGCTATTGATTTACTGTGATTCAAATACCTAGATCGTATATGATGATATTCCGTGATGAAAATGTCAATATTATGTGAATCCTTAACCAATTTTGAAAATCTCTTCCGACCATCGGTTATTATACAACGCATTTCGGAATTGCATGCTAATACTTAAGAGACTTTGTAACAATACCATAGTGCGTCCTTTTTTTCCTTTAGTTTTACTAATGAACGATTGAAACATCCTATATACTTCCTAAATGTCACTTTTGTCATACAAATGAATTTTTTAACACTTCGGTCACTAACGGTCTTTTTATGTGTTTTTAAACATTGTTTAAAATTCTTGTTAATTTTGTTCAAAATGCCGCAAAATTGAAAATCAATTTCTAAGAGGAGAGCCCAACAATAACCCTGAATAAAATGTTAAGATTTGACTAACCTAGATTTTTTATTTGAGGTAATTTAAAGTATATTGTCTATGCAACCGCCATTAGAACCCGTGAAACCATGAAGCTACGAGTAAGATGCGTGATTAATAGCATAACAACTCTGCAATTGGCCAATGTTTTTCGAAATACAGTTATGTGAATTCAGAAGTGCATTGACGTTAATGGACAACATTTTGAGCAGCTTCAGGAATGTTTTGTGTTGGCTTTTTGAATTCCAAAGCCAACTTTCGTACGGTAAATAAATTGTAGTTTCTTACTTTCGTAGCTGTAATTTTGATTGTATTTGTTGCACATTTTGATGAGGCATATGAATAAATTTCTTAACAATAGTAATAGATGGTGCCACGGTACCAATATGGTTCCATTTGAGAAAATTGTGTTTTATCCTTCGTCAAAATTTTCAACATTTTCTATCATTTGAAAATCTGAGTCAGCAATACTGCCATCGTCATCTTCATAGAAGCTGTTTTTATTGGATGTGCCACTGTTATTGTGGTGCATCGCTGAAGAACTGAAATCGTAGAAAATATTTTAAATTAGCTAATTGATACTTTAACACTTTATTATCAAGTCATAAAAATGTACATTTCCTATGTTATGAACAGAAATTTTGCAGTAAAAATCGGGGGAGACTGGTCGAAATCTGTCGATGTGGAGCTTGGCACCCCCCAAGGGAGTGTTCTAGGCCCTTTACTGTTCTTGTTGTATATTAACGACCTGCCACAGTATATAAATTGTGGCAGGTTGTTTATGTACGCAGACGATACCACAATCATGGTTTCTGGGAGAGACCAGGCGAAGATTAAGGTTCAAGTGAACCAAATATTGTACCAATTCAATGACTGGTGCCAAAGAAATCACTTAATTATCAATGTTGATAAAACTGTCCTTATCGAATTTTCGAGTAGATACAAAACAAATCTAATAAATTTCAACTTTAATATAAACAATAAAAAATTAAAATTTTCAGATGACACAAAATTCTTGGGTACCTATCTCGACAAATTTATTACATGGAACGATCACATTGAACACGTATGTGCTAGGCTAAATAAGGCGTATTTTGTTATTCACTAAATGAACACTCACTTTTAAATATATATTATGCAATGGTATACTTTTGTTTATCTTATAACATCATATCATGGGGCCAGGCAGCCGACATCCAACGTGTATTTATTCAACAAAAGCGAATTTTAAGATTATTATTCGGTCTGGCACCACTTGAGTCATGCAGACCAACTTTTAAGAAATACACTATATTAACTTTGGTTTCTATATATCTCTTGAACCTTCTGATTTTTATTCATACCAATATATCAAACTTCAAAAAAAGTAATGATGTACATATGTATCCCACTCGTCATAATAATGACATATATATCGATAAATTTTTCCGCAGCTTCTATAAAAAATCTCCTCACCTTGCAGGATCAACCTATTATAATATGCTTCCGACTGATATGAAAGATATGCCTGTATCCAAATTTAAATCTAGCCTAAAGCAATTGCTAGTACAAAATGCTTTCTATAGCCTAAATGAATTTACCGAGTATGCTCATTTATACTCTAAACAATAAGATTGATTTTAATTTTTTTTTCCCTCTTTTTACATGGATTATTTATTTATTTTTTAATTATATAACTATTTTTTAGTGTGTAGTGCATTTATTATGTACGTGGATTCATAATACACAACATATATCTTTTAATGTATTATACATTTTTTACTATATATGTTCATTGCATTTATTCTAATGTATTATTTGCTGCTTTTATTGATATGTACGTCGTGTTACGTTTCTATTTTTTGTGACTTACCTTATCCATGTTTTTGTAAATGGCAACGAAGGTGAATAAAGTATTCTATTCTATTCTATTCTATTCTACATTAGCATAATAAAAGCATTTTAATACTGATAACTATATACAGGGTGTCCCAGAATTAATGGAACACACAGCAATAGTTAGTAGAGTCCTGATATGAAAACATTGACTTACCTTGCTTCAGGGCACATTGCAATCATTCGATTTGCTCGGGATATAAATATAACAACTGCCCCAAACTTATCTTTCGACATAATATTGTATTTTACAACACACGCGATATACACAATATTACATTACAAGCAGAGCTACAACTAGCTTAAGCTACACTATTAGTTGTCATCTAGTAAATAATTTTTAACCAACAACAAAATACGCAATAATCAGGGAAAAGCGGTAAATCTACCAGATGCTGTGTTTTAATTCGGTTTATTTTTGATTTAACATTTTAACTTTCCATTAAACGACACAGTATCTGAGATACTCTGTTCTTGTGTAGAAATAAATAAATAAACACCACAGAAATTAGACAACCCCCAATTTCAGAAGCCACAGGCTTGTGCTGAAGGAGGTTATACATTGAAAAAACGCGGACACACAACCATTTCCTCCGATAGTGCCGGAGCAGGAATTCGAACTCGGTGGCGCGATACCCGTGTGATTAATCGTGATTGTCACCTCGCGCCTTAACCAACGAGGCTATCGGCCAGATATGTCGATACTGTGTTTTACCTTGGAATAGAAGAAAAAATAATGTAGATACTATGTTGGGGCATACCGCTAGAGGCGCTTGTAAATGGGATAGTGTCACCGCTGTTAGCTAAAAAAACGCGCAAAAACACTGTACATATATATACATTCATAAAGCTCATTTTTCAAGAAAATGTTGGTTACTTTGGAGCAATCGATTAGACACGTTGGGATTCTGTAGTAGTTTGCTATAATATTACACCAAATGGCGAGTGTAGTAATATTACTCTAAAAGTTTCTTACAGTTATGCACGGAAGACATTCTACAATATAATTGAAGTACATCGGCGAATAGAATGTAGTAACCATAAAATGTTTGAGGCAAAATTTTAAATTAGAGCTACAATATACAACGTTTATAAGAAAAAAAATTAGCATGTGATTTACCCGGCGAGTTACTCTGAGTAATAAGCATACACATTTTTTAAATATCCAAATATTAAATCTTGCTCAAGAGTTAAATATTTGCTTTTCTCTTGGCAACGTCTCTCATCATTGTTGATCTATTAAATTAGGAACGAAGGTAAGCAAGGGGAGAATTGATAATTCAGTTTGAATTTTTTCTTTGTGCTATAAAGAAATATCAAGTATTATAATAATCTCTTATATAGAGAAAAAAACAATAAATCATAAATTTCATGATTTAAATTATAATCGAATAAATTCCTGTTTTATGTGATATTATAAATTGAATATAAAATAGACAAGTTACTATTTTCGTTATTCAGGATAAGAACAACATTGATACAACAACATTAATATTTACAGGAGTACGATTTATCAAAACTACCAAAACGCAATGTGTTCGATTAGTATGGTGTAAAAGTCCCTTAAAGTAGACAATTAAGTAGTAGTAAAGTAATATATGGTCAAAGAGTATACAATTTGTCATTTGTTATATTAAATGTATGTACATTATAAGTAATTTGATCCAACGCTATCACCGTTTCGGTTAAAAAATTAATACTTTTAAAAAATAAAACTATTCCGAAAATAATACACAGCTACATTTCGGGGAATTTTTAATAGAAAGGGAAATGCGCGAAAAGGAAATAAGGCTCTCGCAGATATTATTATTATTATCATCAATATATAACACCTCAATGAAACTTAATAGAAGCTAATGCAAATATTCAACCTGCAAGCAGTTATCATTATTTTCACTAGCAGAGATCCTCTGGATAGTCAATCAAACAAGTTCACATAGAGTACTTGAATGTTTATGACTTAATAGTGGGAGAACTACTGAAGTACTACTTACTATTCACAATCATATATAATAGTATGTTAAGATGCTACTACCCTATACAGTGGAAATATCCTGAAGTTATTATGATTGCTAGCCTGAAACACTGCCTAATAAATCTGCGTTTTCCGGATCGATTAGTATTCTGATATATTGTCTAAGATATTTAAAAGACTTTTCCCTAGCCGAAGAGAAAAAGCAGTATTTTTAAACATCGAGTCTGATTTAGGTAAAACCGTTTCACCACCCACTAGTGCTATTGGAAAATAGTCATTTAAATCATGGAAAGTCTGAAATAAAAACAAAAATGTATACCTCCCTTTTATTGCGGTTTAAAAAGCCGCTTAATCACAATGTGATGTAGGCTACGTTGGAAACGCGAATGTGTATAACGGGTTGCGCTCTAGAAGGCACGGATTCTGCAATTTATAGCAAAGCAATTGTAAACACCTGAATGAAATATACACAAGTTTTCAAAGTTATATACATTTATTTACACAGTATAATATATATCAATACTATATAATATAGCTATAATGTGCCCTCTGATATGTGATTCTCCTCTATGTATGATTTTCTTTGAGCTTCTTCTGGGACTAGTGGTGTTACGTGTATTTTGGGGATATGTGTATATGTGTACGTCTCATTAACTTCTTCGTTTTGTGTTGTGTTGCGTGTGTTGTTTGTTTTTGCCAGGACCTGAAACAGAAGTAAATAAATTAGGTCAGGTTATAATGATAATACACTATTTGGGAGAAAGAATAGTTAGAATAATTAAGTGCCCTTGATTTGCTTAACAAGGCTGGGATCACATAATTAAAGGTTAAGCTGTCTATGTTTTGATCGTGTTTGACAGTTGACAAGGATTTTAAAATCAATGAATGAGCAGGTCACAGTTTTTATTAACAAAGTTAGGAGAGAAATAAAAAGTGGGTAGCCATATTAGCTCCCAGATTTCTTCTGGCACTTTCTCTCCTGGTTTTGTTAGCAAAATACCTCAGAACACCTAGGGTAAATGACCATGCTTTTTGCCAATTTTCAACCTAGGCATTGATTGCCAAAATATCATTTTAGCTCTTTTCTTTTTTTTGGGTCTCCGTATTTTCATCGGTAATTGCAAAGAAGGAAATTTATTATATCACCTACCTTCAAGGAAAATTTTAGAAAATCATTGTCAACGCCGTTAGACACCTTCAGCACAAGGGGCAATGTATACTTATCTTTGCCACCTAGAATGTTTCTCTTCATCCCAGCCTGAAATACCAGCTCAAAAGTGTACAAGGGGCACCTCGTGGGAGACTGCCGAGGCACCTGCAACCAGAAGATTTTGCTTGTTGTTTTTGGGTCCGTGTCTAAGTTGCCATTCCCGCAAGATTTCTTCGGCTACACGACGACGTGACTGCGCTGAGTAAAAAGTAAGTTATATCATTCCTTTCTCTATACGTCCGAACTGAGAGAAACCTGCATTCTGCTACTTTGTAATCACAGCGCAGACTAGATCATCGCATTCTTATCAGTGTGATAAATGTATACCATTCATTTGTAAAATACACCTCTTAGCAAATCTTGTAAGCTCATAAAACAGCTGTGCATGAGTAAAATCAATGTGGTTCTATTAAATCTGAAATAAACTTACTACTTTAATTTGAGTTACGAAGAGACGTTGGCGATTAATTAATTTGTATCACAGTGCTTAGCAGAATTTAACCACTACTGTCCATTTCGCTGCACATTAGCAATTATATTGCACATGGGCGTTTTTGTTAATTACTGTACAGCAATTATTGTCACCAAGCACAAGCAGGCATACGTCAGCTGACAGTTTAAGGGTGCGTTCCTCAGACACGCAACGCAGGTTCAGCTCAGGGCCACGTTCGCCTTTTTAACTTTGTATTCCATCAGTAAATATCAGCCTCCGTGTCATTAGTGTTATATTTACCCATTTAAGTATTTATTTATATTTGTTTCTCCTTTTATTATATTTTCATACTTAAGAAAGTCATTAAAGTAATTGTAAAAAAAACATCTTTTCCACATGAAAGTTATTTCTTGAACTCCTCATCACCCCCTTCCTCGTTTTTTTTTCTACTGGCGCCCTTAAGGTAATAGCCGTAACTAGACCACCTAACATCAGATAAGTACACTATGATAAAATATTTGAACCCGAACCCGCGACCCAGCCACGTCTAAAAGAGCTACCGCGCGTGACAGTCGATGTTTGACAATATCACGTTCCTAGATGTACAGCAGGCATTCAAGTATGATATCAGAAATATTTATACAAAATCCATTTGTCAAATGAAGTATACCTTCTGCTGAAATCATATCTAAATGATCGCCATTTTCAAGTTTATATTGACAATACTTTATCGGAAGTACACCACATAAAAGTAGGGGTACCACAGGACAGTTTTTTAGTTCACTAATATACTGTTTACTTTAGATTTTTCACTGACAAGTACCACTACTATGGCTACTATTGCGGATAATATGACAATCATATCATCAGATTTAAATCCAAATGGAGCATCCAAAAATTTACAAAATCACATTAAATCACAGCAAGACTGGATGAAACAAACAGTGAAAAATTCACTTAAGTAACCTCCGCGATTAAATGAAGCACACATATTCAAATCACCATAAATAATGTACCGGGACCTGTAAGATCTGAACCCAAATATTTTCGACTTCACTTTGACTAATAATCTACATAGAGAGGTCTTATTAGAGCTAAAAGACAAATCTAAACTTATGTTATTATGTACTGGTTATTAGGTAAAAAGCCGAAATTATTTACAGGAAAAAATTTGTCGTATGTAAAATCATATCGACGCCCATTTGAACCTATGGCAAAGAAGTGTGGCATTATCCAATAATATAATATTTCAAATCTTCCAGCAGAAATGGCTCTATAAGATAACCAACTTTCTATGGTATACTTATTTATGTCTATTCAAACTCCTCGCCGAGACCCTTTCGTAAACGATGTGATTGGCTGATATGCTATCAAATATAGAAAACGTACTGCTGACTATAACAGCCAACTATCAGTGAATTAACCAATGACTCTAATTAGATTATTGATAAGACAAGGGCCTCAGAATCTAGTTAAGTGAGGTTTGGTGAAGTATCATTAGACGTTGTGGAAACTGAGTTTGTGGCTCCATCCAGTGCAGATTTTCATGTGATCAATACCGACAATTTTTCCTATTTACAGCGCCATTTAAACATAATATGGCATCATCAGAGAAAAGTACTTGATTTTAGAAATGTGGATTGATATTATGTCGTTCCATCATGGTATCTCAAAATTCTACCCTGCGGTCTAAATCATCTTCTTTAAGCTCTTGAACCAAATTTAATTTATATGGATGCCATTTATTCTTTTTCAAACATTTGAAAACAGCCGACTGACTAACTTACTGTACTGCTGCGACTTGGTGATTTGGTTTGTGAGGATTGTCCCCCATTGTCAGCAAAATATCTGTTTGTTTATTAAAATTGCAGGACGACCTCTCGTGAAATTGTCTCTTACATGTCCACAATCTCGGAAGCTTTTCTATTTTGCTAACAGTTGATTGTGTAACAAGCCAGAGTTTGTGTTTGGGGCCTATTTCATTCGTTGTGTCTCAATTAAACGTTCCATTATCAGAACTTTAAATACTATGTGGCAAGACTATCATGTTACAACCCGGTCCGCGTTGCTATGTTAATGAAAAAAAAAAAAAGAGTAATCAAGAAGAAACTGTAGGTCATAAAAGTGCCTCTACGAGGACAAAGTGATTTCTCGCAGTTTCTCTGGCTGTAACTCTACAGAAATAGCAATATTTTTCGTTTCTCGTTAAAAATTTAAAATGTTACATAAAAAAGTTTGAAAAGTTGCATCCTCCTTTAAATTCGAGCGGTTGTTGCATTGAAATTTCTATTTTAAAGTTTAGATACACTACTTTCCTTATAAGCGTTATTTATTTATTTACTTATTTATTTATTTATTTAATAATACACTGCCCAACGGAAGATTCCAATTACCGGGTAGGAAATTACAAGTAAATAATTACAAATATTTACAAATTACAAGTAAATGTTTACAAAATATAAGAAAAAGAAATGTAGGAATATCAGACAATTAGAAATAGAAATAAAAATAAAGCTAAGTTTAAATTTATACAATTGATCTTTTTATCGCAGCTATATTGTAGTGGGAACCGGTCTTATTATAATTTTCACACATTTTATATAGTGGCGAGAATTTCAGAACGTTAGTTCTGGAATTGGGCAGATAGAATAGTGAGTTTTGCCTAGAACCGGGTCTAGGTATTCGAAAATTTAATGAGTTCAATATAGCGCCGCAATCTCTTATATTATATAATACTTTAAAAGAAATATTTGCTGTGCTAGAGTTCTGCGTTTCGCTAGGCTTAAAAATGAAAATCTATTTAAAAGTGTAGTATGAGGAAAACCAATAGCAGGGTAAACACCATCTTCCTTATAGCATAATGTTTTTAAGAAGCGCCTCTGAATGCTCTCTATGTTTTGTATATGTATGTTATAGTGAGGAGACCAAATAATTGACGAATATTCCAATTTGGATCGAACAAAAGATTGATATTGTAGTATCAGCGTGTTAGTATCATTAAACTCGTGGGAACACCTTATTATAAATCCGAGTGTCCTAAAGCGTTCATTTGTGATAGTATTTATATGACAATTATGATACAGGTATAGACAGCTACAACGAAGAGATGGCCAATTTCAGAGGCTGAAATGTTGGCTGTCTTTCTCTCAGGATGAACAACTACTAACCCTATTACATTTCTGCATAACCGGCCAAATTTAACTGTGAATATTACAATATGTACAAGTAAAATAAGTATCCTTCTAATATTTCGTTCAATATCTACAGTGCAATGGATGAAATTTTAAAGCAAATTAATTATCCAAGCTTAGACTTTGCAGCAAAAACTAATTAACCAACCTAAGTATGATCCCTACTAGAGCGGCCCTAAGCAGGCATTTTTTCTTGTGGAGAGAAGATACGGTTTTATAAATAATACGAAATTATGACACTAGAAGTTGATACAAAGTTATTGAAAGCTGAATTAAAATGAATAAAATGAAACAAACAATATCTATTAATTTATAAATGCGGATTGCACTTGATTACTTTAAGTATGAGTTAAAAATCTAAGTTTCAATTAATATATCAAAACTCCGATAGGTCCAAGTAAATGAATAAATAAATCAAAAGTAAGGTATAACACTAACATTAATATAGTATTTCAGGGTTTATATCTTGCGATATTTCGAAACAATGAGCTGCTAAACGAATTTTCTTTTTTTTTATAAGTTGTTAATAAATAGGTTTTAGAAGCTGTACTATGCTCTGCAATGGTTTGCTTCTTCTTGAAGTGAGTCACACCCCGGAAAGAAGCACACTTCCGTATAGGATATTATAGTTTCTACTTTTTAGAAAAAACGGAATTCGATCAGAAGCTGTTTCCGAAGTTGAACTCCCGATTTGCTGCATAATATCAATATTTCCATACACCCTCAAAGTAAAATGTGAGGAAACACCATTTCTGATACGTACTCATAAATAACTAGAAATTGGACCACTTCTGGGACCTGGAAGGGCCGCCAATCGGATTGTCTTATTAAAACAAGTAAAAACGAACACCATTTTTAATAATTTCTTGAAACCAGGCCTCTTTAGTATCTGGGATCCACGCCAATGGATTCTACAGAAAAAGTTACAAAATCTTTCAGACCTCTTAATTCCAACCAATTCCTCCCTTAGCATCTAGACTAAATGCTAAAAGTCAAGCTAAATAACTCTTTTAATTATATGCAAACTGCCAATGGTAATATCAAATTCGTATTATTTATTTATCCTTTTCTTAAGAAAAAACAGTCATGTATACCTATGTTTCCTTAAAATTTGATCTTATATTTACACAAAATATAAAAGAACTTTTATTTGCGAACGGAAAGGACACTCAAAGAAACTTTGCTCAAATAAATATGCCTTGTTGGATAATATGGTAGTTTCGACGAAAACCAAAAAGATACATCTCATGTTTATATTGTATTTTTATGAAGATCAGTGTTTTATTATATTATGTACATATACTTAAATGTGCGACAAGGGATATTTTTACATTATGAATACACGTACACCTTTTGTAAAAGAGCTTGCAAAGCCACTTTGAAGCTTTATTATCCTGACAGCGTAGAATCTCGGTTGTCGTGGTTTATAGTTTTTTACAATGTCAGCAATGAAGTTACTTGCTGGAATAATGCAAATGTTATACAAGCCAGAGATATGTCTTTGTTGCATACAAATGTCTGAAAAAGATTAGACATTTAAAGTCTGGGTTGTAGTGAAGCTAGAATTATAATTCGGATAATAATGGTTGAAAAGGCAAGGCAATTTTTACAATTAGACAAATTAATCATATGATGATTTGAAGTTTTTGACAGCGTCACATCTTTTTCTCACTATCAGCTCTCAAAAAAGTTATTCGCATGTTTTTTAGGAAAACAACATACAATTTGTTATCTCAGGGTCTCCGTGATTTCCATCCCACCGTTCTCTACCTGCATCAAATATAAAGTTTATAGTCTTTGTTATCAAATTATAGTATTAATTTGCTAGGGCGAGTTCATCACCTTAATTCTAATTACGGCCTGTATGTGGGAATCAGTTGTGTAAAGGAACGGATCATGTTGAAAACGACGAAGAGCAAGTATTCTTGTATGACTACTAATATTAGTCATCATACTGTTACGTATTTCATTCCAATAAATATTTAGAATAAAAAGGGACGAAATCCGAATGATTTTGCTAATGGAATACAGACGTAAGCACAAATGATGTGACAAACACGAAAAAATCCTTATAACTCGCGAACGGGTAGACACATCGATTTCATGTTTGACACGTAGATGACATTGAATACGCGGGAAATTTGACTAATTCCGCTGAAGGAAAAACAGACGTAGTCCAGATGGTGTCACATCCAAGAAACATTCTAATAACTTTGCAACAGACAAATATACAGAACCAATAATTCTTGAACTGTGGAAGCACCTTTAGCGATGGAAAAATGTTCCAAGTTCGTATGTTGAATGTGGGTCAATGGAAATCAAACGATTGGGGTCATATCGGGTGAGTTTGTGTTTCAGTACTTCTTACGATGTTTCTTTATAATTATGGTGATTTCGAATGTCATTTTTAATAAAAAAAGTTTCCACATGGCCTATCACAACTTTCTCTCAAAAATTTTAAAATTTTCAAAAATCTTGGAATTTAAAAAATTTTTAGGTTGTCAAATATCTCGAAATTTACAAACATTTTTGTACATACGCATTTTCATATTAAAATTTATATTCACTACTATAACTTTTTGCTGTATTTGTTTAAAGGTCAGTGTAATAATTTTGCACTAATTGAGTGATTTTAATATTTCTTGAATATTTTTGGCACCCTTAACTAATTTCGCGTCATAACAAAATAAACAATAACTTCCAAACTGAATAACCTCAACTCCACTGAATTTAATTTAATCGGAGCACACCTTTATCTATTAACAGCGCACAATATTACGTAGCAATGCCTAACAGTTATATTTTCCGGGAGTGCAATAAGGCAATATTTTGAATCACAGGATTTTCATTCTTTTTTCTTTGTGACCAAAGGACGAGAAGCGCTCCGACAATTTTCAGCGATTTCAACCACTTTGAAGCATTGACCGTAAACTTTTCGACACAAAGTGTACATATATATGAATGAATACAGGAGTTTTTTAGGAAATATTGGTGGTTTAATTAAGTATATAAATAAAAAACTCTCCACATTGTAACGCAATCAACAATTGTGTAATGAGATTACCTAGGACACGTTTTTAAATTTTTATTAAAAAGAAAATCTTCTTCTCTGGCATTACAGCCCGTTGTGAGCCTTAGCCTCCTCTAGGACTTCCTTCCAGCTGTCCCTCTTCAACGCACGCCTTCTCCATGCTCTCATTTCTACATTTTTCATGTCAGTATCAACATTATCCATATACCTGATTCGGGATTTTCCTCTTTTGCGTTGGCCTACTGATTTGCCGAGCAGTATTTTTCTGGCCGGTTCACTCTCTTCCATCGTCATGACATGGTCCACCTATCTCAACCGCCCCAGTTTTACTGTTTTTACTATGTCGGGGTCCTTATACAGTCTATACAGCTTCTTATATCTTCTTCTCGACCCCCCGTTTTCATTTACAGCTCCATAGATTCTTCTCAATATTTTCCTTTCAAAACAACCCAAGATTTCCTCATCTCTCTTAGTAAGGGCCCATGTTTCAGAGCCGTATGTTAACACTGGTCTTATGAGTGTCTTATAAAATTTAACCTTCGTGCTTCGAGATATGTTCTGTCAGCTGAGCTGCGAGGCTAGCCCGAAATAACATCGGGTGGCCATAAGGGACCTGCGCTTTACTTCTGATGTATCATTTTGGCTATTGACTAGCGATCCGAGATATACGAACTCCCTCACAAACTCTATCTCCTCGTTTTCGATGTTTAGAGGCCGCTGTCTCTCCCTTGCTGGTTGTGCTGCAGCTAGCATGTATTTTGTTTTGTTTATATTAATTACCAGCCCCATTTCTTTTGCTGTATATTTCAGTGCTATGTATGTTTATGTCACCGCTGCTTCGGTGATACTTATGATATCTATATCATTCGCGTAGGCCAGTATTTGGATAGACTTATTTTATATTGTCGTGACATCATGGTAACACCCGCTGAACGTACAACTTTCTCGAGTGCGCTGTTGAATAATATGCAGGAGAGTGCGTCCCCTTGTCGCAACCCATTGGTGGTTTCGAAGGGTTCCGATATGTCGCCGCCCACTCGCACCCTGCATTCCATCTTTTCCAGTGTTAATTATGTTAGGTTTATCCAGTGATTTGGTATATTTAATTGTCTCATTGCTGCATATAGCTCCTTTATCTTAATCGTGTCATAGGCGGCTCTGAAGTCAACAAATATGTGATGGGTGCTTATTCCATACTCCTGTGTTTTTTCCAGGAGTTGCCTTAGGGTAGATATTTGATGTATAGTTGACTTCCCTCCTCTAAAACCAGCTTGGTATTTTCCCACTTCTTTCTTCGCATCAGGTCGTATGCGTTTGCCCAGTATTATTGAGAATACCTTATATGCAGTATTTAATAGGGCAATGCCTGTATAGTTTGAGCATTCGAGGACGTCTCCTTTTTTATGTATAGTGCAGATTATGCCTATCTTCCACTCCTCTGGGAGTATCCTTTGTGTCCAGATTTCTAACAGTAGCTTATGGATGGCCACAATTAGCTCCTCAATATCACCTTTAAGGAGCTCTGGCGGGAGACTGTCACTTCCCGAAGACTTGCGGTTTGCTAGCTTCTTAATGGCGTCTTTAACACCCTCTATGGTTGGTGGTAGTTGCTGGTCCTCATTATTTCCTGGGTCTTAGGTTTACTAAGGTTTTTAATTATTATAAACTTAAATATTTTCTTCATACTGAAAATCAACTTTTTCTAAAATGTTGGAGAATAGAGTAACAAATCAATTTTCCGGGGATATATTTCTTTTAAAATGTATATAATATTAGTACTAATCTCAAGTATTAAAATGATTAGGCATTATTTATTCTGTTAAATATTATATAAGTATTCTTATATTTTAAATAGTAATAGTTGAGTAGACAGGCAGGAATTATTTTCTAGCTTTGTGTATTCACGCATTCATTAGATTATCCCGTGTATGTCAATACATAATCATATTAAGTTTTACTTTAATTTCGCTGCAGTGTATGTACCGTTGACATATGATAATACCACTAGGCGTGCGAATTATTCCATAATTTGATTCACTACTTGACATTAGTGAACACTTTCATTCAGTCCATTGCCAACATTCACACCCACAAGACGTGCCTGCAATTTTTTCCCACCGAGCTAACCAATACCTATGTAAGTTAAGTTGGCTGCTAGCGCGATATCAGAGTCCAGCACAGGGCAGCCTGTGTTAGCTCGGCGTGCCTTTCACAAGGTACTGTCATAGAAACTAATATATTATAGAAACTTTACATTTTAACTATTGCAAAATGTAAATAAATTATTACTTATCAACAGGATAAATCCGAACTGCAATAAAAAGAATGGTTACTGTCAAGACATTAATCCAACAACTTTTCTTTTTACGTAATAAAGGAAGGCTTGAAGAAATACTACGTGTAAAATATAAACGGCATCATTTTCGGGTAAAAATTAAAAACATTGCGTAGTTCTGTAACTTGTTATGAAAATTATAATAATAACTTACTGGTTTACTTTCTGCCATCATTTGTGTATCAAATGAGGGTAATGTGAATTTTAGTTTTTTAGTTTATACATTCGAAATATAACTGCCTTTTATTTTAATTCGAAATACATAATATTTATGTAAAACAAAGAATCGATAACCTAACATCATGACCATCTATCAACACGTTCAGGTATCTAGCATCATCTGCCAGCACGAGGACTTGCCTAAATCTAAACATAAAGAAGAATAAACGGTCACACTGTCAAAATTGACAAAAGTAGTAAGTGATAAACTTATATACGTTCTACAAAAGTAAGTTTTTTTGAGTAGTTATATGTCTCTTTGATTACTGGGTCACTGTAACTAAGTAAACCGATCATATAGGCATATAAGAATCAGTCGTGCCTAAAAAGTTTTCAATGTCTGTCCATGATCTCCGAGTAAATTTTAGAAATGAAATATATTACTAATAAAGGTTTTTAATAATTTCTCACTTTGAAATAGCTTAACAGTTCCAAATATATATATCAGATTCACCTTACATAAAATGCCTTTCTAATAATATAAAAAATAAGGAATGCCCATTCGAGAATATATTATTTGCTTCTCATACATATACAACAAGACGTAAAGAAAATGAAACCAATTTTGTTATGCTGAAATGGTCGCATACTTTTACGAATACGCTTTTTCTGTGCAGTATTTTATTATAAAGCATAAAATATCTTTAAGAGGATATAACATTCCATGTGAAATATCTGATCTAACGCAGTATATTCACTGAACCAGGAAATAACATTTTAATATTAGCTTTTATGAAATGTTTTATTTGTTAATAATGAAGAGGAATAATTGAATAAGAAATTAACTCTGCAATAAAACAATTTCAATAAACCTCACTTATATTACAATTCATTAAAACGTTGAAGTTTCTATACACAAAGTCGTCAACTTTAAACATAAACTCATTGATTAGACGATTATACAAGAGACTATTAAATTCAGAGAGGATTTGGATTATCTAAAGTGCTACAGAAAATTAAATTGCGTATTTAGCCCGCTCATGATCTCAATGCTTACGCATTAAGGTAAGCGTCCACTGATTGGCATCGCACGGACGATACGCATCGCACGAATCGGATTTATTTTGTGCACTGCTCCGGATCATCGGTATCGTGGGCATTGGCATTCAAGATGATATTAAGTTATTTCAATATTTTCGAATGTCACATGATAGATTTGAAGTACTATTAGATATTTTAAGATATTTTCACTCCCATTAATAATGAGGTAGTAGGTGAGGTAGAGGGGGCAGCTAATGCCAAAAAAAATGTTAAAAGCCCTTGGTTCTATTATACGCACTAAATCCCAATTTAATTTTTACTCCCTTTAATAATAGGGGGGTGGTAGAGGGGTGTTGATAATGGAGGTCGTGATAGGCCTTACTACATACAGGTTTTCATTTATGCTGCCCAGACGAATGCCAAAACCAACAGAAATGATAATATTACACTCTAATAAAATGCCGATACATAAATACCGATGACCTGCGTGTACTTGTCGATATTGGTATTATCAGCATCGGCAGTGTCGGTATGCAACGGATTTTGATATCGTCTTCGGAATCTCGATCGGAAATACGGAAGTGCAATCCGTGCGATGCCGATAGATGAACGCAGTCCTATTTAAAATTATGTAGTTAATTAATTAAAAACTCCTATCCGTGACGGTACGATGCCGATCAGTGGACGCTTACCTTCATTATTGTGACAAAGGAGTCCCGGATTCGAATCTTGGCTAGGGTGTGAATGCTTAGGCATTTGTAATGTTTTACTGAGGTGGTAGCAGTATAATGAACGAGGTGGTGTGAGCGGCAACACGGCTAATCACTGTATCACTCCAGTGTTCCAGTCTCAGCTGCAACAGATGGCAATGCCATAGGGAATGGTCGTTGTGTAATTGTATATGTGTAATGTATATGTGTCCTGATTGAGTGGCGGAATAGCTAATGCTGAACTCCGCCAGGGCGGTAAACTAAATAAGATGATTAATGTAATAATATAATATATATGAAGCACCAGATAAAAACAAGACTGTGCTTTGAATTTTTGTAGCCCTGGCCAAGGCCTGCCACATTGTCAATCATGAAAAATATCGCGTTAGAGCGTTACATTAGAAATGTAGCCCCTAACATAATGAAGTCCTACATAAGCAATAATGTAAGAAAATTAATATGGGAGATGATGCAATGTTTAAAAATTATATTTTGTTATATTGTCAAGAAACATGAGACTCTCGAGAAAGTTTTCAGAACTACAACGAAATCCGAAATATATGAATGATGAATGAATGAAATGAAATATTTTGCATGAAACACCCACTTCGCGTAAAAACCCGGTCGGACGATGATTTTTGGATGTATTAGGAAGATTCGCTCCTCGGAGCGTTTTTTATGCAAAAATAAAAATGTCTCTCCGTGGAGTGTAATTTAGAAATTAACATGAATGTCGCTGCCAGGGGCGTAATGTCGCGCCGGCCTTCAAATTTTAGCAACTATTATGAAATCCAACTTCCGTCTTTCTATAAACCGAAGTTGTGATGCACTGCAACTCATGTGTTGTATCAAATATGAAAATAGGTTAAAAAATTCCTATTCAAAATTTTAAGAGGGATTTGGCGTGAAAGACAACATTTTTTGAGGGTACATTTCTATTTTTTGCAATCAATTTTGGCGGAAAAACGATGTGTTTTCAGCGTATTTTCCTTAAACCGGTTCCTTAGTGATTTGGTGGCAAAAAAGTTTTATTACCATGTACTCACATATACATGGGACCGCCTTGCCTGAACGTATGATTATATAAGTAATATTAGAGATATAGATAAACAGAGGAGCTGGTTATTTAGCCATTACCACCGCGACCTTTTCAAATCTATTGTGGTGCTCCTAGGATATATTCCTTATAGTACCTCATCCAGCTTTGTCCTTTGTACTAGACTCCACAGCTTTGATTAAGGCCCTCTGGTATAGCTGTCCGCCTTTGGTTTTCTTCTCCGAGTACTTGGAATATCAGTCTCGCTAGGCCTTCAAGTTTCCTCTTCCTCTTGACAGAACCTGCATGTTGTATCCTCTGCGAGCCCAGTAATATCCATCCAATTCTGAATTGTTGCAAGCATTTCTAAGCTCCAGAACGAGCGCCCGAAATTATTACTGTGCAGTTTAAAATACGTAAAATATACGGGCAAGCAAAAGCCCACATATTCGTAAATATCAAATGTTTGCATTGAGTCTTTTTCTGTCAACCGTTTGCTAAAAACTAAACATTGGATGTAAATTGGAGATATTGTCTTTGTCGTTCCGATCCTCACCATGTGGTATACGGACCAAACTTTGTTAATCTTATACACATTTTTCTTGTGTTTCAAAATGCCCTTTCTGGTTAATTAGTATTGATATGATATCTACCTTCAATGTTTCATAATAATGTTTATTTGTTTCAAAATATTGTTATCAGAAGTATTAAAGTTGTAAAATCGTTAATATTTTGTAAATTCTGACAATCATGTCATTTTGATAGTTTGATGTTTATGATCAGTTATGTCACAATTTTAAGTAAAGTCATTTTGACGGCCTAGTAGATATGTCATGCTGGCAATTTGAGGTTATGTTCAGTGTCAATTGACGGGGTAATGTAAATTTGTGTTGGCACTATTGTTTTAAAATGATTGAAAATGACAAAATTTTAAAGATAGTGTTTTATTAAAAAAAAATATTGTTATGAAAAAAAATCGGAACTAAGAATAATACATTATTAATTTGAAGGAGAGGGGATTTTAATTTTTGAGAAACATAAAAAGTACTAATTGGAAGAACAAGAATTTTAATGTAGGAAGGAGATTTTTAAATAATTGGATTTGGAAATAAGAAGGTTTGGATAGTAAGGAGATTTGGAAGTTGAATTGGAAGCAAGTGGAAGAAAAATAGCAGTTTGAGAAAAAAGAAAATATATTAGATATTTAGGAATAGCAGACGAGAAAGAAGGAAACATAATACGAATTTTAGACCCAATTTATAGAAAGCTGAGTACACTTAATTTTAAATTTGGTGTTTTTGTTGTAATTTTGGATTTTTATACCAATACAAATTTGAATTATATCGTCTTTTATTTGGAGCATATCCTTTGATTGCCAAGTTTGTATGTAGCTGGAACCGACTCCTGTTTTATTATTTGAAATAAATTTATGTGCTATTTAATTTCTTATCA
This sequence comes from Leptura quadrifasciata, assembly GCA_963675555.1. NCBI lineage: Eukaryota > Metazoa > Arthropoda > Insecta > Coleoptera > Cerambycidae > Leptura > Leptura quadrifasciata. Next base: position 80,324,149 of record OY776674.1, on the reverse strand, counting down.
TATAATATATTCAAGGTAAGGAATATTATAGCATTTTGGCGACCAACGTGGGGCTATAAAAGCTCTTTTAATAACAGTACAAACATATAAACCATCAATTTGAGAGATTTGTTACAAGTCTAAAAAAAATATATTGAAATCAATTTTTGCTAATTACACATTCTCAGTATATGAAATAAAGGTGATGAGCAGTTGTCATTCCAACACTGCTATATGGATGTGAAAGCTGGGTCACTTACCGTCGTCATGTGAAAGAATTAGAACATTTTCAGCAAAGACACCTCAGAAGTATGATGAAAATCCGTTGGTTCCATCACATATCAAACGTGGAAGTACTCAGGAGAGCAAACAGCCTTCCAATTGAGGTGCTTATTTCATGAGCACGCCTAAGATGGGCAGGTCACGTTTATCGTATGCATGATAACCGCCTTCCTAAATGTACACTTTATGGTGAATTGCTAAGCGGTAGAAGAAGGCGTGGCGGTCAACGAAAGAGGTTCAAAGACGCTCTCCATGAAAATCTAAAATCCTGCGGTATTGCAGACGAGCAATGGGAACAGCTTGCAGCGGACAGAACCGAATGGCGAGGGGTTGTGGCCAGCTATCAAGGAAATGTTGCTGCAAGAAGGCCGAATCCAAAACCTAACCAGGTCTATGTTTGTCCTGACTGCGGTCGACATGTGCTCTCCCGAATTGGCCTCTATAGCCATAGTCGTGTGCACCGTAGATGAATGGGAATTACAATAAACTACACCTGTTACTTGTTTTTTATTGTACACAATTTATCGACTGTAACATTTTTATACTCGGACTCGAGTAACGGCTAATAATAATAATAATATGAAATAAATTTAGAACAGGTAAAAAATCATTTCTATGATGTCTGACACTGAGCAAGCCGATAGTCTGGTAAATACGGCCAGTGTTGGAGATTCAACTCCAAATACAAGTACTACATCTGATAGTCAAAATATGATTCAAATGCTTACTGCAATGAATGAAAAACAAGATTTGGAATTTAATGAAATGAATGGATAATTTAATGAAATGAATAAAAAATTTAAAGAAATGACTGAAAAACAAGACCAGACTTCTAATCAAATAAATAGGTTAGAAATTAAACTAAATGAACGAATTGAAGAGTTGAATAAAACTCAAAATATTATGTCAAATAGATTAGATGAGAGAATGAATAAGACAGAAGAAAAATTTATAGAATTAGAAATGAAAATCAAAAAGGATTGGGGTGAACAAGTTTCCAATTTAAAATTGGGTATTTCGATAGAAACAGGAAATAATAGATAGAATAAAAGAAAATGTTGACATAATAACAGATGGTGTAAATTGTCGTGATAGTAGCTGCTTTCGTTCGACGCTGTGATTCGTAATCACAATGAACATGATTCATGTGTAAACGTTCGTTCGCTTCCGATTATTTTATCCCCACCACGAAATTCGAATCATGATCGGTAATCACCTTGCCTCTCAGAAACAGAATTTTCCTGATTAAACATTTGAATCCTGTTTAGTTATATTACCCTAACCTTGCAAATCGTAAATTCTCATAAGTGACGCGCACGATTTAACAGCTGGCCTACCCTAGAGGTAAAATAACCTATTGCTGACATAGTGTTTAACGGTGTTTAAGGTTTATTATTAACATTCAAGTTATTTATAACGTTTATTTTTTAGAAGGAGGTTTGTATTATTGGTGAAATATAATTTGTAAGTATTAATATGGCTTCTTTTTGTGCTGTTTCTAACTGTAATACCATTGCAGCACGATATGTAGGAGTCAAATTTTTTCGATAATAAACGAATTTTTTAAGTGTTTATATGTTAAATTACTCCTAAATAAATAATATGATATTTCTGAATGTGAATACGATCCTTCCCCAGATTATAGCACAAGCAGGAGCATGAGAAGTTCCAATGATTTCAATCATCGTAAATATATGATAGATATGTTATAGAATTTCTAAATATATCTTTCCTAATATGTCATCTTTCTTTAATAAACCGAACTTTCACCTTATTGTGTTACTTTGACTCTATTTTGGTGAGAAAAGCAATACGCTTAAATAGTGCTTTATTGATCAATTATATAATTTTGGTTCTGTAAAATTTGAATCTAGGCGTTGAGAAAGAAAATATAATGAATGCCTTATTCAACCAATTATTACTCAATCAAAAACGTTGTTACTAATAGCTTATGAATATTTACAAAAATATGATCTTAATTAAATTATTAATGTTTTCTCCACATTCGGATTTAACTTATGATGATAAGATAGGAGTCGATAAATGTTTAAATGAAACAAAATTATATAAAAAATATTTTATTAAATAAACAGGATAATTGTTAAATGCATTATAAATAAAAAGTTAGGTACAATCTTAGATCATTCAATATGCCGCTTACGCCTAGCGGCACAGTGAATAATCTAAGGGTACAATCTTACTATTCCTAAAACTAAAACGTTTAAATCGAACAGCTTTACGCTTTTTTTTTCACTCCACCACATACTGTTTGATTATATGCCTCAAGACTTTTGTACGCTTTTATTTCGTTCATCGTAAAAACACTTTTAGAATATACAAGACACATTACTATATCAGGATGTAATATTTTGAGAAAGTCTTCTATATCCGCAAAACAATCTTCTAGATAGATCTATACCTAACAGAGATATTTTTTAAATAAATATTTGCAAAATACCAGAGTGCCATTAAAACTGTTTTTTTGTTGGTTATTTCGGGCCAACCTCCGATATTCCTTTTACTTTCTGTTAGAAGACCGTATTGAACTCAAATGTGGAAAAAAATATCACTCAATTATAACAGCTACATAAGTATATGTAATTCATTTATACAAGTAAACATTTAGATTAGAAATCATACCAATTAGTTTTTCAACACTACTCCGATGCATTCGGAAGTGTTGTTTGATTTGCAATAAACTATAATTTGGAATTATGTCTTCCACGTACTTGTACTTGTTAACTTTAGTTTTTCTTAATCGATTTAAATTTATTGCTTTTACATCAATATTTTCGTCAGAATCACTCGATGATGACGAAGTTATAGGATGAAGGCTGTCCACGCACGTATTCTGAAGTAATAATTCAAATTAGTCAATAAAAAAAAGATAATTATCCGATAATACTCACTAAAATTACCTTGCGTATGCTCATCGTTAAACTTTTTGAGGTTATGTTTACGTTCGCTGACACAGACCAAGGATTGTCGACAGCCCTCCGGCACAGATTGCCCGCTGATAGCATTCGTTCGTACCAAACCGGATTAGATAATCATATGATTATGTTCATTATAATCATATTTTTCCACGACCGGGAGTAGAAGTCGATTTCTATTGCATCAAAATTGTAACAGAAGTAAAGCATTTACTCTCTAGGGACGAAATAAGACAATAATTTCCCTAGGGGAGTTTTTATTTCATGCCCAATAGTTAAACAAAATGTAATTCTTATTTATTGTGTGTACGTTTGTACCTTCTTTTTCTTACACCATTCTCTGAACTGATTGTACACTTTACCATACAAATTTCTTTATTTTGTGGGTAATAAGTTTAAAACTTCCGCACCGGCAGCTTCAACGATATCTTACGGTTCTTCTTGGTTTTCCATACCAAAAATGCAAAAACTCAACTTTTGCACTTGACAAATGTATTTATAAACAAATATCTGTTGCCATGATACGTTAAATGGAAATATCCCAAAGGCTTCCAAATATTGTAATTTCGCTCCAATTTATTATAATTCTTTATTTATGAAATACATATTTCTACTCCCGATCGTGGTATATACACCTCAGGAGAGACCGCCATTTTTCCCTCGATGTATTTGTTGCCCTCAGGCTTCACCCTCGGGCCTCAAATTACACCTCAGGAAAAATAAGACGTTTCTCTCCCTTAGTGTATAATGTACTATTTTATGTTCAGTACCGAACGAAAGCAGCTAGTGAGACTTAGAAAAATTTGGTAAAATTGACGTTGACATTAGCGAAATTAAAAAGAGTATTATGGAATCACAGAATTTAATGTATGCAAATAAAGTACCTTATGTAATACGTTCAAACTTAACATATGAAACTAAATAATTTGGAGATAATAAGACCCATCCATATCAGAACTTAAACAATATTTGAATACTTTAAATCCTTTAGACAGCATTAAAGTAATTATAATGCCAGCATGAAAGGAGAAGCAGAGGTGTGGTACAGCATAATCGAAGAAGAATATGAAACATTTGATATATTTGAAAAATTATTTTTAAGTAAATATTGGCGAAAGTACCACCAACAAAAGGTTAGATTCAATTTATTTATTGGGATATTTTGAAAGAAACAGTCTTACTCGGGAAAGGTATGTTAAGGGAAAATATTATGCTGTGCGACATTTTGAACCAAAATTTTCGAAAGTGTTAAATTTGTTTTTATTAGTATATGACACTCTAATGCAAATTCTGCAGAACGTTATGTACAAGAAATGATACGTTCTTTTAGATTAACAACTTACAGAAATCATAACAATAGCCATTGACAATGGTTTCTCTCGTTATACCCAAAATAGTATCAATATTGGAGCAAAGTTTATATTTTTCAACTGTTAAAACGAATTGCCTCTTGATTGCCTTGATATACCAATGTCTCTCTGAAATATTTCCCTTGAAAGCATTTGGTCCTTTACTCTTATCAGAAAACTGCTTCACTGAAGCCTGAATATCTGACCTCCTGCGTGGGAAGCTTTCGACTTTCTGTTAATCATTTTTCATGCAAAACTTCTTCCTCTTTAGTTTAATGTTTCTCTAGCCCGTGGTGTAATTTTATAAATTAATTTTATAACTGGATCTGGGTATTCCAATTTTTTTTGCTACAGACTTTCTTTTGATTTTTAATTTTTAATATCACCCAAGGATGTATAAATAGCTGAGCAAATCGCGAATCACCAACACTATTACTGTTTATTTGCTAGTTAAGGATCACTAGGAAAGAACGATGTTTCCGCATTTATGAAGTTTCAGTATTTACTCGGAAATTTTACCTAAATAGGATAAAACTAATAAAAAATGTCACTGTGCCAATAACCAGTACAGTGCCAACTTTCGGGTCATTTACCCTATAACAAAATTCATTACTCGGTTATGTTGTAAGGAATTTAAAGTAAAAATTCAGTACGAATTGCCCATACAGGATATACTAAAGCATATTTTTATATTTGTATTGATTCAACATTAGCGGATTAAATAAATATATATATTTTTAAAGATTTATATTTGATAGTGACCTAAGCATAAATAGATAAATCTCTCTTTCCTCAAAATGAACTTACTATTACCAGAAAATTGTCACCAACTATAAATTTATTACGTTTCATAGTAAAAACACTTTGTGCTTGAGAAATATTTCCATTATGATGAATGTAGACGGTGACCCAAACTACCTTAACTGTTCCTGGAAACTGTTTCCCGAGAGAGAGGGAGTTTACGTTGGGTTGTATTAAAAAAGCGGTTGATAGATTGACATGGGAAATGTTAAGGTCCAATCCAAATAAATCAATGTAGGGTGACTAAGTATTTATGTGCTTAGAGTTGGCCTGTGGCAAAAAATATTTCTTCTCGATAGAAAATTTGTAGCCTGAGAAAACGTTTTCATTTTATTCGATGAGAATCATATATTTTACTTCAAAATAGACCAACGTGGATATTCTGTTGGGGTTCATTAATTTAGAAAAAGGTCCATATATTTGATAAACATTAAACAAAAATTAAACAAACATTAAATTATAACACACAGGATAGGTACGTAAAAAAATCTGCACTAATTCCGGAACTCTGTTGGCATTGATTTTTGAAAAAAAGTTTAGTTTTAATAAAAATTAATGTGTCCAAACCAAAAAGTGACTGCACAAATTTATGTCAATTTGCCCTATCCTTGGTATGTATATTAAAATTTCTATAGCCTGTAATGTAGAAAAATATATTTGCTTCTTTTTGACATTGTCGGACTGAAACTCTTTTTAAACGATTTGGATTAATCTTTTTCGAGAAAGTTAACAGTGAATAAAATCAAAACAATTTTGCATGAAGAATTATAGCATTTTTTCACAAAATATTTATTTGGTCGAAAAAGTACTGAAAAGTCAAAATAAATTTTAATCCAATAGTTCAGGAATAATGCCTGCATAAGTGAAAAACTTGTATTTTTAGAATAGATCAACCAGTAGATTTGGATATAATCTCGCATTATAAGTAACATCTTAAAATTAGATTTTTCGACATTTTCAAAAACAAAACTATCGAGGCTCTGATGTCACTGGTTAAATGCGTGAATTGCGGGGGGCCACACCCCGCAAACGCAGTCGTGTGCCTGGTGTATAAGAGGAAAATAGGGCAGTTGGAGCGGAACAACGTCAGAGTGGCACCTCGCCCGGAAACGAGGTACATGCCCCCACCCACCGTGGAGAATGTGTGTGTGACGCTGGAGGGCGGCACCAGTATCGTGGCCGCGTACAATCGAACCTTGAACGGCTTCACGGCGGGTTGCCTCGAGAATCTGATGAACGCGGGCCCACGCTGCCTGCTCATCGGCGACCTTAACGCTAGACATCGCAACTGGAAGTGCCACCGCAACAACGCGAGCGGCAACACTCTGTTCGACTATGTGAATAGTCGAAATGTCATCGTGCAGTATCCGGACGATCCCACACATTTTCCGGATAATGGTACAACGCCCACTACCCTCGACATAGTGGTCAATAAAGGCGTGAGGAACTGCACGGCCCCCGTGGCCCTGCAGGAATTCACGTCCGACTACAATCCCATCGTGATCGAACTTGACGGTGTGTCGAGGGAAGACATTACACGAAGAGTCACGTCTTATAGGAGCGCCGACTGGCGTCTCTATAAGGCACACATAAACACGCACATTACACTAACTAACACGATCAACACACCCGCCGAACTGGAAAATGCTGTGGAGGAGTTCACAAGGGTGCTGCAGGATGCCAAGCAGAGTGTTGCCACCACTGTGACCATCAATCACAACAGAGACCGACTCGACGAGGCGGTCATACGAGACATAAGCGCAAAGAACCGACTGAGACGGCTTTGGCAGCGAAATTGCGATGCCGACGCTAGGGCCGAGATGATCAGGCTGCAGAGGCAGATCCGGATCTCCATCAACACTGCAAACACCAGAAATAGGGGGACAAACTGGCGGCGCTCAATCCTCAAGACAACTCGCTGTGGAAGCTGACGAGAACCTTGAAAAGTACGCGGGAGGCCATACCAGTCTTGACGGGTACGAACGGACAGACATCGCTAACGGACGCACGAAAGGCGAACGACTTAGCCGACCATTTTCAGACGATACATAACAACACCATGCCAAACAATCAGGAACACGACCGCATCGAACGAGACGTACGAGAACTGCTGGGTCATGACATCCAACTGACGACACAGCAATTTCTTAAAGTCATGACCAAGCCCTCGGAGGTGGCTACAGGCCCATCTCGTTGCTGTCGGCGATCTCCAAGTTGGTGGAGAAGATCATCCTGATCAGATTCGATGCTGTTCAGGATGAGCTTCACATCGACGACGAGTCCCAATTCGGCTTCAGGAGGGGCAGGGGCACGGTGCAGCAGGTCGTTAGGATAGTTAACGATGTGAAGGTACAATACAACCTCGGGAAGAGTACCGCCATGGTGCTCCTCGATATTGAGAAGGCCTTCGATACCGTTTGGATCCCGGGCCTACTCTACAAGCTACATCACTACAACTTCCCGACCCACATCACCAAACTCATTCACTCGTTCCTGACGGGCAGAACCCTACAGGTTCGGGTGAATAACAAGCTATCAACTCAGCGGGACATTCGTGCGGGCGTCCCGCAAGGATCTTGCCTGTCACCAAAGTTGTACAACCTGTACGTCTCCGACTTCCCAGAGTTCCCGAATACCAAGCTGGCCAAGTACGCCGACGACACGGCCATGTACGCGCATTCGCACAACGTACAGGCGGCAAACATGCTGCTGAAGGCGCACATGGCTCGTGCCACAGCTTATTACGACCAGTGGAAGATTCGGGTCAACGCTGAGAAGTCTGAGGCGATATGCTTCACGCGTCGCTTCACGGAGAACCGCATTATCACTCCAATTTCGATCAGGGGTAACCAAATTCCCACTAAAAGATGCGTGAAGTATTTGGGGGTGAGACTCGACCAAAGACTGGCGTTTAATACGCACATTAATGAAACCATACGGACGGTCTACTCCCTGTCCAGGAGTCTGTATCAGCTCATGGTCAGGGGTAGGAGACTTAACAGACAAAATAAAAAGTTTAGACCTGCCTTGCGCAACCCGTAGTTGGAGCAATTCGCGGATGGCACCCCGTGCAAGTTACGGAGTCAGCGTCAGTGCCCAAATTAAATTCATTGAAGTGCACGAACGGCGAAAGCCAAGTGATCGTTTTAACCAGTTTTAAATGAAGCTTTCCTTTTTAAGCATTTTTTGTCATAGCACTTAATTTTATTTACTTTTGTAAAAGGAGCTTGAGTTTTATTGTTTTCAATTTTTATCTAGCCAAACCAGTCCCGCCTCGGCCCGACTTTGCGTTAAAAGCCTGTACTCTTGCATCGGGATAAGTTTAAGGCTAATCTTATCGCTGAAATCTGACCAGACCATAAAATATGGTTAGCATTGGTGAGTGTAGCTAATTAAGTCTAAGGTCCCTATTTTTCCTCTCGACTGGATTACTGGCAGGATGGTAAGCAGGTGTCAACGATTGTGTAAAGCCTAACGGGCCGTTATCGCTTATAACTTTTCTTGGGACATCATATCTAAGGACTATTTTGCACATTCTTCCGCATTAGCGGTTTTTAATGAAAACAGTTTAATTCATCGACTTGCGGTATTTTCGGCAATTTGAAGTCTCTGGTTAAGAACCAAACAAGTCTATAGAAAGCGTTTCAAAGCTTGACAGAAGTCTGTAATGATCTAGATGATTTAAAATTAGAAACTTTGAATCTCTGACAATCAATGAATTTTGACAAGTAGGCTAGTATAATATCACGTCGCATCTGAAGCCAGTAAAGCATGGCAGCATTACGGTATTACGACAATATTCTGGGAACAGCGGAACGAGGTACGAATATCTGAGGTTCGTCTACATCTTCTTTAATACATAATGATAGAAGATTCCATTTGACATTAGGTAACCTCTTTCAGACCAACATTTGGCATCGTTGGTGACTGATGAATTGGGGTCTTCCAGGGCATTGACAATTTTTCTAATATTTGCGTCAGCAAGTTGCTCTTCTTTTAGCTCGGAAGCAGAACGAATGGGTAGCTCAATAGCAATAGCAAAATTCACCTAGCTTTCGGGAACTGGAAGTCTGAAGAGTGTATCGACGACCACATTTAGCTTTCCTGGAGTATATTCTATTTTTTAGTTTAATTCTTGAATGACAGTGCCCTCCCAGCTAATCTGCCATTGGGCGATTTTAACGAAAGTAACCACTTGAGCAGTATGTGGGGCAGTAATTTCTCTCAGAGTCCGTCAGTATGTCAGTAATCGACTAGCAAATTCCACAGACTTTTCATCGGGGCCCTCTCCCTGGAACAGACATGCTCCAAGCGCATATGCACTAGCATCTGTACGAAGAATGAATGGAAGGTTAGGAAATATAAATAGCATTTATATATTGTATTATTATTTGCTAAAACGTATCGTATTATTGTACATTTTTATATTTTTTGTTTCTGTTAAAGTCTATAGTTTAGAATAATATTCTGGAAATAATAATAATGTTTAATAAAAATAATTCAAACTAAAATTTTGGATAGATAATACTTTTCTTATAACATTTAATTACTTTATTTATTACAAACATTCATTATGCGTTTTTACAAAAAACAATTGGTGTCTAGAGCAAAGTGATATTATTTATTTGCCAATAAATTTACCGTGTGTAACCAAGCTCAATGATTGAACCAAAAAAAAATTTGCTTGTGAGAGACGTCGAATTTTTCGCACATTCGCGTCGTCTTCCTTCTGTCATGCAGCAATAAAAATGCCTGCCAATAATTTTACCGTATTCTTGACTTCACAGATTAACGACTGAGCCACCGTAAAAATACTTGCCTCGATGACGTGAGCGAGGTCGAATTTTTCACATATAATAATAATAATCTTTATTTACAACTAGTGGTATACAGAATTCATTACAGATGAGCAATGCACCTAAGCTCTTGAAGAACTTATTTTGTGCAAATTAATATAAGTTACATAATGTGTGCTCATACAGCTGAACAGAGGCATTAAGGTAATTAGTCGTAAATACAAGATAAAATAAATAAGAGAAGAAAAAAGACGAAAGAAAAAACGAAAAGTTTTAGAACTTACATTTTGAATACGGAGACAGACACGAAAGCAACTTATTATTCAACATGAATATTTATTTGTGTTCTATTAATAATACTTTTGAATTTCATGATATTTTCAGAAACATATACACACATTTCTTTTTTAAATAAATTATTACTATTTAGCTCTTTTATGCACCCCGGTAACATATTAAATAATTTTATTTCAGTGTAGTCTATGAACTGAACAAATGCTGTTTTAGTAGATTTCGGGACTAGAAATGCTTTATTTGTCTGAGATCGTGTTTTATATAAATGTGGATGGACATTTCGCAAATTTTTATATTTTTTATGTAACTTAAAGACTAGATTGTATATATGGTGTCAATATCTAATAATTCTGACTATTCAAATAATAGTTGCTTCTGTTTGTTGAGAATAATTTTAATAAACTGCTTTTGAATTATTTTTAATTTGTCTAAAACTGTATCATATGCCGATCCCCAAACGACTATTCCATATTTTATTATTGATTCAGTCAATGCCTTGTAAACATTAATTGTAGTTTTTGTATTAAATATGTTTCGGAGCTGATAAAATTTGTATAATAATTTGCGTAATTTGCTGTTCAGAATTGATTCCATTTTAAAAACTGATCAAGGTAAATACCTAAGCACTTGATATGGTACGTTTTCTAAAAGAATTTGCTACAATTATAATTTAAGATGTTTTTGCAGTCATGACATGTAATATTTGTATTGGTGTGACCCATTGTATTCAGCGAGAAAGTGATAAATTTTGTTTTTCTTTTATTTAAGGTCAATAAGTTCGAGTTTAGCCATTGCGTAATATCAAAAAGACCACGTTCTGCTTTAATTTTAACACTTTCCCAGTTTGTATCTGAAACGATTAGAACTGTATCATCAGCATATGAAACGATTTTTCTAGAGATATCTAAGTTTAGCATATCATTTATATACAACTGAAACATAATGGGCCCTAGTATTGTTCCTTGAGAAATTCCATATTCTACTGGTCTTTCTTCACTATGAACTGAATCAATACGTACAACTTGTTTTCTGTTTGTCAAGTTATCAAATCGTTGCATATACCACGAAATCCGTTTATTTATTATTTAGTTAATCAATCAACTTAGTATGCGAGACCGTATCAAAAGCATTTGCGAAATCTAAAAAGATCACGAAAGGCTTCTGATTAGGATTTAGCGATTGATGTATTTCATGGGTCAGGTTATATAAAGCGTCAACTGTGGACATATTTTCTCTAAATCCGAATTGAAGAGGAGACATTAATTTGTACTTTAATGTCTCCTCCTCCTTAAGATGTTCTAGCAGCATAATCTTTATACATTTTTCAATAATCTTGGCAATATTACTTATGAGAGAAATTGGGTGGTAATTTTCAATTTCCAGCTGATCTCCTGACTTTAAAATAGGATTTATTACTGCTCTTTTGAGAACTTCTGGAAATTTTCCACTCTGATACATTAGATTATAATATGTTTTAAAGGTTTTAGGGTATATTGGCCTGATTTTTTGATGATACTTACTTTAATATTGTCTAGCCCTGGGGATGCATTATTTTTCAAACTGTTTATAGAAATAAATATTTCACTTTCTAAGACTGGATTCAGGAATAGGGAGTTTAGGGAAGTATTTATATTTTTGTCAAAGTTAATGTTATATGGATTATTTATTACGATTTCTTGTGCCATATTACGTCCAATCTCTGAAAAGTATTTATAACATGCATTACTTATTTCCATTTTCTTTTCTCTTACTGTTCCATTTTCAAGTATTATCTTATCAATTTTATTATGTATTTTGTTTTCATTTCTAGATTCCTTAATTATTGTCCACATTTTTCTTTACATCTTTTACCGCTTCTTGTATTTTTGTTTTATAATAATTATTTTTTGTTTTCTCTATTAATTTGGTTGTTAAATTTCTATACTTTTAATACTTTTGAATTAAAATTAATTATATAATTTGGTCTTTTTAACAGCATTTGTTTCAGTTTGTCTCTTTCTTGAATCGAATTTATTAATCCTTGAATGATCCAAGGCTTCAACTTTTGTACATTCTTAGCATTATTATAAAACGTTTTTGAATAAGATCTTAATATATGTTTGAATTTAGCAATAAAATTGGTAGCTATATCTACATCCATTTTATTACATATATATTCCCATATTTCGTTTTCTGACAGTCTTATAAGTTTAACCTGATCTACTTTTTGATATTTATAAGACTGAGTTTTAAAACGTTCGTTAGATTTTATCTTATTTTGAGTTAAAGTTAAAATAGTTGCATAATGATCTGTTATGCTGCACTGTAATACTGGGCAAATTCGCAAAATTAAATTTTCTTTTATCTTTTAAAAAAATGTGGTCTAAGCAAGAAGATGATATTTCTGTTACTCGAGTCGGTTTATTTATTTGGGGACCAAGTGCACAGAGTGTGTTAAGATATTCTTGAACTACATTTTATTTTTATCATTTATGTCTAAATTAATATCTCCTATAAAAAATTCTAAATCAAATTGTCCCTTTACTGATATCACTCTGTTCAGATCTTCAATAAAGCTAAGCGAATCTATCGAAGGGGCCAATATGTTGCTGTAATTTTTAATTTTATGTTAGATTATCACCCACCCCCCCCCTCCCAAATTATTGTAAAAGTAATGTCATTATATTTAGTGTTTGATAGGTTAATTGTTCGAATAGACTTATGAACATTGAGCGCGTCTGCTTTGTGTAACGGACCAAAACCATGTCTGCAATAATGTTTCCATATTCTTGACTGCAAGGACTTGAGCCAGAAAAAACCTTACCCTGATGATATGAGAGAGGCCGAACTTTTTACGTGTTCGGTGCGTCTACCTTCTGAAATGCAGAAAGAAATAACCATGTTTGCCAATAAGATTCTCATTATTCACACCACAATATCTGCGAAATATCAAAAATTTTGCTTTGTTCTAATGACGTAGATTCACTCATACTTTTCGCATCTTTGCTCTCATGTTGCTTCCGAACGCAGTAGCCACAAATATGATGATTGTGGTATCTGCCACCTGACAATGAATAAAATAAACCACTTTACAGCTTTGCCCCGGTGACGTGAGTAAAAAGCCAGCCGGCTGTAAGACTATAAGACTAACTAACTTCTAAGACTAACTAACTTAACGTGGCCTCACAGATAAAGGGTTTAATAATTCTGACGTTTATTCGGTCATCTGTCTCAATAATATTAAATGTGTTTATTTTACGTCCACACTATAATAACAGCAGTTAGCTGGTCATTTGAGCAGAGAATTTCATCCAGTTGCCTCATTTATCATAGATTAGTGCTGACATTGTCTTAATAAATCGTGAGACTGTGGTGAATGTTCGTATCATCCGTAATTTCTTGCTGATATCTTGGATTGTTTGTGAATTCAAATAACAGTAATACTATAATGTAAGGGCAGTAAACTTTATAGATAGCATTTGTTTGCTGAACCCCATCAGACAGTCGACATAACTTTGATAAAAAAAATAGCGTCGTCTATTTTGGTGGCTTAATATAGTCTTAAATTCAGTTGTGTCAAGTGCAAGAAAATTGTAAACATGAACGGCATATATTTATAACACAGTAACTGAAAATGTAATAATTTAGTTTTATAGAATAAAACTATATCAAATCTCGTTTCAACAAAATAAATCTAAGGAATACGTAAAAACACCATTTATTTGCAAACTTACTTTATTTTTTTGAGAAATGAAATAAACGTGTAATACGGTGATGTAGCGGAGAACTTGGAAGGATATTAACTGGCAGAAAACAAGGCAGGCGATTTGAGTGAAATGAGAGAGCAAACAAGAGAAAAAATAAAATAGTAGGTGATGAATTCTCTGGCAGGCGAAAGTAAAGTCGTCATGAATATTTGATTCAACGTTTTTTGTGGCGTGTGTGTGTGTGTGTATCTATGAGTAAATAAGTTATTAATTATCTTTATAAAATTAGTAGGGTTAATAATATTCGATAATAAAATCCACATTTAATTGAATTTCCACAGTATTTCTAATTTTACAAGAGAAAGAAAAGACTTATTTAAATCTAATATAATGAAGTTCACACTTTGAAATTGCCACACTACGTGCTCTATGGTAATAAGTGTCAATTCAATCGCACACAGGATCTTCTCATTTCCGTGTATACCGGTGAAATTAGGAAACAATTCACGGAGATAATCTCTTTTCGAAATAAATTGTAGGTTTTCTAAAAAACGACTTTAACAGAAACAATCTTATTTTTTAAAAAAACATCAGGGTGTGATTAAGCAACAAAATGACTCAATAAAGAAGAAGTAAATGAATGAATAAATAACGATATGAGTGAATAAAAAACGTACATTTCATTTCTTCTGCTGCAGTATCTGCTGTAGTTGTAGACCATTGAGGCAAATCGTCGCGCGTCCTAGAAAGATCGATAATTCACAGGAACGTATTGGTAAAGTTTATTGACATCTTCAATTTTTTATATTAATAGGTACCTTATTGGCGTATGCAGATACAGTTATAGAATCCTGGTTGATAATTTATTGGCATTATCGTTTTTTCTTCGATGTAGTTACCAACGAACATGAACCGCCGTCCTACTACCGCTCCTGGTATGGTTCTATCAAAAATAAACTCATATGAGTTATTTACTGAAAATTATAATTTTAGTTCTTTTGGTACTATTGAACCTATAGTACCTACAGACAATACCTTCTTTTGAAAAAGTTTGGTCACCATTTTTAAAAATTGATATTGAATTTTCTGGGGAAAATTATTGATACATGGTCCTATGTAAAAGAACCGTGTACATGACTATTTTCAAATGAAATCGATGTCTCAAAAAAAATTTTTTAATTGATCCCCACAAACAATCGTTGAAATCGTATTTTTGATGTTTTGCTTTACTCGAATAGGTATGTATTTACGGGGCAAATGTACTACTCAATTTACCTTTTCTCGTTTTGATAGAACGTCGGAAATTAATAAATACCAGGCAGTAGACAAGCATAGTACATACCACAATAATTATTGCATTTGCATCTTGCGAAGTAGATAGATAAAAATAGACTAAACTAAAGTAGGAGCAGTTGCGCCGCTGACGTACTTACTTATATACATTTAAATATAATGCCAATACTGTTCATCGTTGACTGTACATCAGTCAACGATAATACATTATTTTCAAAAAGCTGTTTTACAATATTGGTTATATTCATTTTATTGCCGAGACGCTTTCTATAGTGTAATAGTGTTGTAAATAGCTATTTTAATATCGGTCAGTGCTAAGATTTTCTGGCCAGATGTTAGGGTTTCTTAATGTCTCGATATGGTTTGCAGATAACAATACTTTAAAGGTCCTTTAATACAGAATGTATATAGCTCGGCATTTCTAGATTTAATGGTCTCACTTTTTTCAATTTGTCATCTGGTATCTTTTTCGATTTTAAGATAACATATAATATAGTTATAATATCACTACTGGTAGCCCAGGTAGCCTCGAACAAATCGTGTGGGGTAAAATTGTGTTTTACACAAGATATATTATTTAATTTTTTAGACGAGTATAAGGAAAGTGGAAAGTTCGGGGGAGGGGGGGTAATTACCATTTTACTTTCCCCTCTTGAATCCGCGCCTGTTGTTTTATTCATTTTTATAACCAGTGTAGTATTGCTAAGCATATATGCCTTAGATACAGAAAATAATGTCTTGTAAATGAATTTAAAGCCCAAGTAAGTGTATTAACTCTGTAGTATATTAAGCTAGTAATAAGGACTTCAATTTAGGCACAAATACTGCATGTGATAACAGAGATATTCGATACATTTTCAGTAAGTAAGACCTTAGTATTTATTATCAGAATGTGTGTGGTCTTAACACAAAAACCGATGATATATTAATGGCTTCTTATATTTGTCAGTGTTAAATTTTTGCTTGTACGGAAACTTCTGCAATAGTTATTAAACTTTTAGTACACCGCAAAGCTTCAGAGTCTACTACTAAGGCAGAATTATAATTTTTCATCATTAGAGACTGCGCTTATATTTTTACAGAAGTTCTAACCAAAATATTTAATTTATCATTAAGCTCAGCAAATTCCCAGAAACATGGACAAATTCTCTCATTACTCCTATTAATGAAAAACGTTAAAAAGTGTAATATTGAAAACCATGAGATTATTACAATAATTTGCAACTTCGCTAAAGTTTTTGAATTCGCATTACATGAGACATACATTCATGTTGAGGAGCAGATTGTGATATGTCAGCATGATTTTCTACAAGGTAAGTCTACATTAATCAACCTATTCTACATAACACAATTTATTTCGACGATTTTTCCAAAGCCTTCGGCAGATTGACCACGGCATCTACTACTCTACTAAGTATAGTAAACTTCGTATGGAAGGTTTCCTTCGCTTGCGTTAAAATGTTTCCGAAGCTGCTTAAGTGGTAGAACACAACACTGTTAGATATTCAATAACAATATCTAAAATATAGTGATTTCAAAGCTGTCAAAGTTCAGGTTACTTCTGGGGTATCTCACAGTGCCATTTTGGTACCACTATTTTAATTTTTTTTGTTTTATTCATTGGTAACATAGTAGATGATTTTACTTTATGCTCATGATGCATTTTTTTTTTTTTCAATAAAATCAGGTACTGACTGCGAAAATTTACAAAATAATCTACTGACAATAGAAAAATGGTGCGCTGAAAATAGCATTTCCCTCAACGTAGACAACTGTGTAGTATAATGTCATATAGCTGAAAAAGATCCAATCCTCTGTGAATATAATTTAAACAATATCACACTAGCCCGTTTCGAAACCTATTTTTATTGCCTTTTAACTCTTTCATACTAAGACTTTCTGTATTCTTGAATATTTATTTTAGTGCATGATTGTTCAGATTTTATTTGTACTGCATTTTACTCATTATTCTTGTAAGTATTTGATTTTTTACTTGTTCTTTTATTTGTTCATTCTCACTACAAGGATTTGTAAGATCTGGGACCCGATTCTCAAATGACGGTCAAAATTGTCACTTGGGACAAATTGTCGGTCACTGATGTCGAGTAATTTGTGAGGAACGTATTCTTGACAGCTCTGCGACAACAAATTTTAGTAGACAATTGTTTCTCGATGATTAGCACGTGACAACATCGCATTCGGATAATTTTATTACATTCTTGTGTCAATTTTGTGTGCCCGATTTCCGACGATTACATAAATCTGCGGGGAATATATTTAGTTTTTTCCTTGAGGTTAGGCCTTTCCATTGTTTCAAATATAGATAATAAAAAATTGTCCTACTGCTCACAACAGCAAAAGAACATGGCAGATTTATTGAAAAGTCGACAATATGAGATTCTAATTTCGGGGAAATTCTCCACAAATTTTTCATTTAAAGACGTTAAAAAAATGGGAAGAAATAGCAGTGATCCTGAATTCAATACCATGATCGAAGAAAGATTGGAAACAATGGAGAAAACTAAGAAGCCAAATCTTGAAATGTAATTAATTTCACAGAAAATTGTTTTGTTAGAATTGGCAACATAGCAGTTCTCATATACACATGGGTTTTCTCTAATTTTCTAGTGCAGCTTCATTATTTTCCAAAATTTCGTCTACATTTAAAATTTCCTCATTCATCATATTTTTAGAAAATAATAAATACGAAAACCAAAAAAATTTCTGCGCTGAGTTAAACATAACCACACAAACACAGATGTAGAAACGTTTTTGACCCCTGTCCCTAGCGCAGTAGAGAGAGCACGTCAATTATTATCCTTTCTTATCTATGGTGTCGATTACGACATTTGATTGCCGACGGGTTATACCCACTCTCCTTTATGTTTATTAAAAATTGTCTACTACGACATCGGTGTGCTGACATTTGAGAATCGAGTCTCAGGGACCTCGTTTGCTTATCCCGACTATAGGTCGTAATAATTCATTAAGCCGCAACGAAATTTTCAGAAGTAACTTTTGTGTTACCTAGACAGGAGTGCCTATTCATAAGATAATAAATTCAAAATTGGAAAAGAAACTTTAATAGGATAAATGTAAAGTTAATTACTTCAAATTAAAATAATTTAAATGTGTTTAACCTAAACTCTTGACGTTGCACCGAAAGTAACCAAACCGTTAGCCATGTCTATATATTTGTATGTATATTCAATTTATCTGCCTTATATTGCGTTTTAGTAACTAGACTATTATTCAATTAGCAAAAATTTTATGTAACAAAGCACCTGCCCATCAGCCTTTATGTCGGTGTTTCAGTTAATCCATATAGTACTTTGTTTACGAAAAATCGAACACTCATTCACAAATCTGCTTACGGTAGATTATCTGATGGAGTTTTCATTAATCCTTCATCCCTCATTGTTATTAAAGCACATTCACTTTTAACGCAGTTCAGTCGAACAATCCATGATAGGAAGGATATAAGAAAAGCACAAGAAGTATAATTTTTAATTCAAAACAACTTTATTTAACATTGATATAATACAAGTCCCCTAAACACACTTTAGGGGCAGTCACGCAACCAACCACCACGGGAAGCGTGGCTAAGTAAGTCTGGTTTAGCGAAAGAGAAAAGTAAATAATAAAACACTTAAGCTAAACTCCTTTATTAGTCGAACAGAAGCAAATTAAAATATCTAAGTAATGAAATTTTATGATAAAAGGACTAAAGCTGCTTAACACTGAAACTAAAATATGAGATTTTTTTAAACACACCAGATATAGTTGACAACCCCAAATTCAAATCGAATGGCTGTCCGAAAAGGGCAACACATTTTAAAATACCCTGACAATATGCATTACGCAGCAACATTGCCAGTGTCGGTGCCTGAGATCGAACCCCGAACATAGCAGAGTCATATTAAAGCTAATTTCCCACTTTAGTATCTGTTATGGGACAAACTCAAATGAAAAACTCATTCAAAGCAACTACCTCGGGCTGCGTCTTGGATATCTAAGATATTGTTTTCTAATATTTTCGACTAAAGAAAATATTGATGCTAACAAAGGTATTATTTGAATATACAAATGGCAACAAAATTACAAACACAAAATAGAAATGGACAAACAAAGGTGAAGAGAGGCGCAGGAAAGCATTAAAGAACAATAGACATGAAACTTCAACGAAGGGTGAAACTTAAGAGGAAGTTATAGTGGGTAAAATGTTGGCTAAGTGGTTGTCGAAAGATGGGCAGCGTCTGGTAAGATATGAGGTGTTTTATTCTGAAGGTGGGATTACGCTGTCTAATTATATAGCAGAACATCACCTAGTTTGAAGCATATAATTTTTATGGAATTGTATAGATATAGTCCGCTATTGGAGAGATGTCGTGGTAACCTGTGTTAAAGGAGTTTGAGGAAGATCTATCTATTAGAATTTGATATGAGGCCCATAAATTTCTGTTCCAACACTTTTAGTTATCCATTGTCGTAACCAACGAAACGAACAGCAAGGAAAAGAAAGGAATGCCTCAATAAAATTACAATGATATATCCGCTGCCGGTTACAAAACTGAAGAAAACACAAGCCTCTAAAGAACCACTCTAGGAACAAAACACAAAAGTAACGTACACTCAATATCGCGACGCCATGCGGCAATGCATTTCACAAACACCTACACTTCCTACCCCTCACTCCTATGTCATATCTATGCGGCTCTCGCTACTAGCAATAATCAATCTAATCCAGCGTAGACGTAGTCGGTCCGACGGTGTGTCTTCCGGGAGTTGCAGTAATGGTTACCATACTCTGGCAAACCAAAGTAACCATTATTTATTACTACATATTCAGTACAGATACACGGTATTTTCTTAGATAGTTACGAAAATTTTTATTATAAGGCTTTTATATATTTCAGTGAAAGGCACGTATCGATACAATTAATATTTTTCATAAGGCATTTACTTACATTATTTATATTATATTATTCGATAATATTTGTCATTTTCTAATTTATAAAAAGTCAGTAAATTGACATTCCTTTGGGTAAGCCTAAAACCATTAAACTGTTACTACATATCAGGTGATTCAAGTATGCAATCAGCCAACCGATGTAGATTAGAATAACACGCAACCGACATTTAATTAAAATTGTACACAAATACACACCATCAACTGAACAGTTAAACAGAGAAGTGTGTGCTCTAAAATTCCAATTAGAAAACCTTTTATTTTATGGGTAGTTGTAGTACACGGGAATAGCAATTAACTGGATTTAACAGATTTATAAAAATTACGTGATAGATGACAATTTCAAATCAAATTATAATCATATAATAAAAAATAATTATAATGCATAGGATTGTTTGATTATATAGATTTTACTCTTTCAACCCGGAAAAGCTATTTATACAATAAGTTGCAAGAAAAATATATTTTAAACATGCGCAGAGTGAACAATATACAATTTTTAGATCGACAAAATTCCTAAATGAGCTAAATATAGTCGGAAAAATAGTAACAAAGTTCTACTTAGGATTTTAAGAAGGCTGAAAAATTGATTTTGTCTTAAAATATCGAAACACTAAATTTAATAATTATACCTGCGACTAAACCAGAAATTGTGAAAAAAATTTATGGGCCAAGGCACTGATGTTTGAAGGAGTTGAAAATTAAATATGTGTTCAAAAATTTGAGACTAAAATTATACCTGGAATCCACGAAAGTATAGAGCAACAAATGTAACTTTAAGGGGTGGAGTGGGTTCTTAGAGAGCCGTGCAGTTGATTGTAACGAAACGTTTTTCGCCACCGAAATCTGTATACGACATATATATTTATTTTGTTACCTTCTGCTTATTCTTTTACTGTTAAATGTATTGTATCGCCTTGAGCGAATTAATTTGAAAACTAATAAATTATTAATTTGTGTATAGTTAGAGGCGCCAAATACATTTACCAGTTTTAATGCAGTTGAACTCAGGTGACGAGAAGGGATTCTATATTCACGGGAGCCAGCAGCGAAAGATTCAGTGCGTATCCAACCGTCTCGCTTATTAGATACGTGGTTGCTCTTCGTCCTGTACAGGTCTAATACGAAGTATTCTAAGTGTCAAAGTAAGGTAATGGAAACATTTTCTAAGTCGATCTGAGGTCATCTCTATATCGTCATCCTCTCGGAAAAGGGAATAATTGAAACTATCCGACTTTCAGTTTACCAGTTGTCGTTCCAAGCATAAAACGTACGGATCCTGCCTGCTCCGATCTGCGATAAAATATTGTAAGTCCCAATATACAGGTGATAGAATTATTTTTAATAAATCGATATGATTTCGAAATACTTTCTAAGTTGCTTTGACGTCCGCATCCGCCAGCGCCAATTCTCTCTCTTCTAAATTAAATTAAGGAAATAGTTGAAGCCGTCCAGTGTTCTCAGTAAACCAGAGCGACTCATCGCAGTAGACCTGTCCACTCCCGAGATTCGAACCCAGGTACCACTAGTGTCATATATTATTTCCGAACGACAGGATTTTTGCAAAGTCCGTACTACGTCATTGACCAACAGCGCACCCGTCTGGCGACTACTCCGAGAATATTGCTCAGAGTCATTCCATTCCGAACGCTCTACCGTAGCCAACGTGCCCGACTGTAACCACAGGAAGTAAGCAAGTCCATGGAGGAGTAAGTAGACTGAGTATTAACCAAGTACTGTATATAACTTCTTTATAATTTTGCACTGTATTTTTTTATACCTGTGGTCATGCTTCTCATACCTGGCATCCGTATTTAGTCTGCACCCGTTTTACCGCTTCACTAGTTGCCCTATGTTACCACTTACTGTATACTGTGTTACCGTTTATTCTGTGCTACCATTTTGCCGCATGCTATCCCTGTCATTTGAGTCATCTGGTATTATTATTTTCGTTTTCCCTTGCCCTGACTAACTAACTAACTAACTGTATTTAGTAACCTATAGAGTTTGGTTGGGGTTATTATTTTGTAACAGATAGATTTGTATATAGTAGATTTAATCGAATAAACCAACATTATTTATCAAATTCTGAGTTTTATTGTTTGTGTGTGAACATCTAATTTCATTAATTGATCCACTGGAGTACCGTTTGTCCACTTGAGCTACTCAGTCTCGCGTATCCGGCTTGTGGGTAGTGTTGTCCTAGACACTTAAAAACTGGGACTCGAGTGTCAAAGTTTTCTCCTCGTCACGAGCTGAGGTGATTGAATGACTAAGCTATATAACTAATAATATAGTAGTTTGTGAAATGTTTGCTGTAAAATAATTTTTACAGCACAATATATGTAGTACCGTATTGTGTCGTCCTCACACCAACGCGGCACGGCGGTAGTGGGAGCGGGAACGAATGAAACGAGGGACTAAAGTACATGGGGGGCTATCTACATGCTTACATGAAAGCGACGTCCCACCCAAGGGATTCAGAATCTGCAGCATCTTGTTTCGTTTCGCTGCGTACACGATTTTTATCTTTTTCTGCTCTGTTCCCGCGGGTTCTAATAGGTTGAAAGTTGGAAAAAATGCTATTAACAGAAAAACTTACAGACCAATAGAATCCTTAGGTAACTATTTCATAACATAAAATTGTTTGGAATTGATAAAATCAGTAGATCATGCATAAAGAAAATTAGATATTTTTCGCGATTTTTTTATAGATTATACGGTTCTGGCATATTTACCATATTTTTAACCCCTCACCACAATAAAATTATGAGATGTTACTAAAATTGGTCCAAAATCGAAAATTAAGATAAAATCAAATCTTTACATGAAGTCCCATTAACCCAAAAAAATGCTTGTATATAGGTATGTATGTGTGTTAGCAAGATAGCGCCGAAACTATTGAACGGGTTTGGATGAAACTTTGCATGAGGGTTTTTTTAGTGCTCCAGAAGACCTGAAAAGCTTTTGGTTGAGATTGGATTACATTTAGTGCCGTTTTGGAACAAGTTGTTTATTTTATAAGTACTTACAACTTGAAATTGACCCATTGAAAAATAGTTAAAATTGCGATTTCAACGATTATCACATTTGCAAACTTTCGAATTGGTTCCCGTGAAAAAAAAATTGAAACAAAGCAAATATGAAGGATAAGATGCGCGGAACCATTGCGCCGTGAAACTCGTCACGTCACATACTTTTCCACCAGGTGAGGAGGCTCTAGCCGCTTCCAGTAGCTGCCGATTTTTATAATTGAATCCTTTTAGGTATTATATCATTATATATAATTTTTTGGAATTGATAGAATGGGTGGATCATTCATAAAAATATTATTTTTTTTTTTAGTTGAGTCGAATATAGGTACTTACAATTTGTATTAATTTAACCGTTACCTTAGATTTTAAAGTAATAAAATGAATTGATAATAAAATTGTTGATGACCTGTGTCGACCAGCGCTTTTTAATTCCCGTTTTCATTGAAAAAAGGAATGATTTC
The DNA here is from genome assembly GCA_963675555.1 of Leptura quadrifasciata. Classification (NCBI taxonomy): domain Eukaryota; kingdom Metazoa; phylum Arthropoda; class Insecta; order Coleoptera; family Cerambycidae; genus Leptura; species Leptura quadrifasciata. The sequence goes on along the minus strand of OY776674.1, from coordinate 80,300,271 downwards.
CACTTCCTTATTTTAAAATATCGCCTTCGCTCCCGTTCCGCTAGCAGCGCGCTGTGCCCCGTTGCACTGTAGTCAACTTACTATAATTATGGGGAAGTAAATGAAAGAATTAACCACGTTCTATATTAAAATATTCTGCACATAATTTTAGGGAAGGAACTTTTAATATAAAATCAACTGAATAGCCGCCTTACGCGTGATACTGATGCGTGCTACGTCACCAAAAATGAAAAAGGTAACACGCTGTTTTTTTTATACAAATGTATAATAATAACGTCGGCCTATTCCGCTACTGAGGCCTAACACCGACGCCTGTAGACGAGCTACCCCAACCAGGAATTTTGCCGAACCTCTTCCCTTAAGAAGAGTAGGTATCTTTTACTTACCTGGCATTTAATAGACAAAGGACCGACGGCTTTACATCCCCTCCGAAGGATGGTATATCCCCTATACAATCCTCGCCCAAGTTTGTATAGCTTCCGCTCATACACTGATATACCAGCCGCCAGAAGATGTGTGAGGCGAGGACGCGGTCTTCGTTCTGAACACGATTACGGCCCTCAGTTGGTAAAATAAAAAAATTGTTGCGGAGGAGGGTTAAAGCTGAGACGCTAGAGGGCGTTCGTCTACTTATTTTTAATGTGAGAAGCCTTTAGGTTCGATTTATGTAGTAGTAGTTAGGGTTAAATGCTACACCCTGTATAATGTAGTTTGGAATCGTTGTAGCACTGTAGTTTAAATTTTAATTTTATTTAACACTTTATAGTCTTTTTGAGTTCTGACAGGGTCAACGACTACACCCTGTATATGGTATTCTTGGAAAAAACAACACTTGGTTTAAAACGGAACGAACAATTATTTATTTAAGGTTTTTCTGAACAGAGTTTAAAATAAATGGTAATTTTATTTAACAAAATTTTCTTCTTTTTGTGGGTAACTATTCGACAGCATAAATTCTGACTGTGGAATTTAGCAAAAATGTTTATTAAAGTATTTGTCTTGACTCTTCTGAAAAATTCATTTTTTTGTTTAAAACTGTGTGGGCCGCGACGGCGAAATGAAATGGGGCCACTTAAGGCGATTTCCTGAAACTAACTCTTTTTAACCAGGTATCGGCCTGGGAAGCCAGTTCTGAACGGCTGGTCACGAAAAGTATGCAGGGACAGGGAGTAAGAAAGCCTAACTAGACGGTGGATATCTACAACTTGAGTTAAATAGTAACCAGACTGGAAGCACTAGCAAATTAGCTTATTACACTTAAAATTACTTTTAAATAACTGTTTCCACTAAACCACTTCGCGAATACTTAACATAGGAGTCACCGTCAGAACTGAACTTGTCTCGGGTAGGCTGTGCTCGGGTATTGATACGTTTGGAAAAAGTTGCGTTTATCGTGCCCCATCAAGTTCGCATCCCGTTTTAAAATGTCTGGAAGGGCTGGAAATCGCTCCGTGCGGGCGAGGATGAGTCATTGATTGTGACACATTGCGTGATACTGAAGATTTAACATTTCGATATTGAAAGTTATATAGAAAAATCGGCAAAGAAAAGAGGAATTTTTTGAAATAAGAACGAAGTTTGAATCTATTTTAGTTTTCAAGTTATTAATGTTTGATTGATAAAATCTGATACGACCTCGTAAAGTATTAACGGAGGTCCGATGTTTACGAATTGAAATGATATGAGAATGTTCCCGATAGGTGCGTGGTGTCTGAAAATAAGATATGAAAATGTTCCTAACGGGTACTAGTCGAGTTTGAATCGAGATATTGTATGACGTATTACGAGGAGTGATTAAAAGTGGTGAAAATTAAAATAGCAATCGGGTTGCAAGAAATTGAGGAAATTAAATTAGAACATTAAGACTCGAGGCACGGAACGTGGTTTGAAGTATACCAGGGGTGGTCAAAAAGTAAGAAGAAATAAAATGCTAAGTAGTTACAAAAAGTTATGAAATGAGTTAATATGTTAAGTTTTTACGTATTTGAACCATACGAGGGGTGGTCAAGAAGTATTAAAATTTTGAATATGAAATGGTTTATAGAAAATTTATGAAATGAAGTAAGACGTTGAAATTTTAGATACGGATAGTGATTTGGGTCTTGTTGATGAATATACGGGGGCTGTATTTTTAAGGGGCGTTTTTTGTAGTGAATCTGTTATGAATGGACTTGAATGAATGTTTGAAGTTTGGTATTGATGAATTTACATTATTTTTGAATTATCGAATGCTTGTGAATTTTTTCAGATTTATTTGACCTTGATTTGTTTTTGGATGCAAATAGTGTCTGGTAGGCTTTTTTATGTGGTTTGCCATGGTGCATGGATAGATATGATTTTCTGGTTATTTTCGAATTTCTTTGTTTTGGTTTTTTGACTTGGAGGAGACATACTCTACAACAGTTGGAACGGTCACCCATCCAACTACTAACCGCGCCCAACGTTGCTTTACATCGCATATCAAAGTATGTACCTAGTAAAGACGCACCTACGTTAATCGTATACATGTATTTGTCTTCTGTTTACCATGAATGTAATTCTAGGTTATATTTTAAAAAATTGAACAATGTACAATAGTACAATAATATGAACAATAGCTAACCGTTCCTGAAACATCTGATTTGGATATCATACATACATGTAAACACGGCATTATGGCAAAATCCAAGAACGAGTTCAACAACACTTTTGTAGGCCCAATCGTTTTAAATTTGTGAAAGAATTTACAGAAGTACTAAAAATATAATTCGACCGTATTGAAAATCAAATTAAAAGCCTACCATTGATTACTATCAAATAATCATCGACGGGAAAGTGTGCAACTCAAAAAATAATACTTTTAACCTCTCCACAATAAAATTGTGAGAGGTTACTAAAATTGGTTCAAAAACGAAAATTGAGATAACATAAAATCTTTACGTTTTGAAGTCCTAGGAACCCAAAAAAGTGGTTTTTGAAAAATGTCTCTGTGTGTGTATGTGTGTTCACACGATAGCACCGAAACTACTGAACGGATTTGAATGAAACTTTGCGTTTGCGTTTCTTTAGTGCCCCAGAAGATCTGAAAAGGTTTTGGTTGAGATCGGATTACGTTTAGTGCCATTTTGACGCAACAAGTTGTTCATTTTATAATTACTTTCAATTTGCAATGGAACCATTGTAAAGTAGTTAAAATTTTGATTTCAACGATATATCACACTTCCACCCTTTCGATTTGGTTTCCGTGAAAAAAATTAAAAACAAAGCAAATATGGCATAGATCACATTTCTCATGACATGATCGATGCACGTAGCTGTTACGTCGTAAAACTCGTCACATCACGTGTCAATTCACGTGTGAGGGTTTCTTAACTACTCTAGAAGTAGACCGGATTACGTTTAGTTCCGTTTTTAAATATATATACAGACAAATCGAAGAATTAAACTACAAATATTCCTCTAAAATCTAGTAAAATTACTGAAATGGTAATGTTTCATTTAACAAAGACAGCCGCGAGCGATCAGATTGCAATGTGCAAATTTTGACGATTATCATTGTCATCGTTTGTCATCCGATAACGTTGGTGTCATGTCATGTTAATGAGATTTCGGCATATTTGTAACTTTTAGTGGATTGTCACAAACTTTAAAGGTAGATGTAACAATATCAATATCATATGCTTTCTGTACCTTCGTTGGTGAATTTATTATAGATTATCACTTTACAAATCTGTAGTATTTAGGACAACTAGACTTTCTTAGTCGTTCAAGTGATGTTAAAGTTGTTAATATCCTAATAGTATATTATTCAACGAGCGATAATATAGGTAATAACTCGCATAGATGATTGTAAATTCATTAAGTTGAGGTTTTTTTTAGTGCCCCAGAAGATCTGAAAAGGTTTTGGATGAGATCGGATTACGTTTAGTGCCGTTTTGTCACACAATTTAATGCTCTTTTCGGCTTCAAAGTCCCACCAAGTGGGGAGGTTCCAGCCGCTTCCAGTAGCTGTCGATTTTTTTGACTTATTTTTCGAACAAGCCGTTTGTTTAACTTGAATTTCACTTTGAAGTTTTTGACCAAAGCTGGCAACCCTGATTATAAATGTGTCTATAATTACGCCCAAATATATTATTGAGTCGGTCTCCGTTACTCTAGCAATAATAATGATTTTTGAAACTCATGGATTATGCAATTTATTTCAGTATACTGTAAAAGTAAGCTATTCAGTTTTATCAACACTTATATTAATAGTTTTATGAAGATAATCCTTACCAAACATTAGACAAAATAAAATATTTCATCCAATATCCTAAGATATTAGTATTTGTTATTTAAATACTAATATCACATTAACTTATCATCAGCAAATAATTTTCATTATAGACGTCATTAAAATAATTAATAAGCAGAGATATAGCCCACGTTTAATGGTTTTCGAGAATATTCTAAAGATGCTTGAAATAATTACAATTTCAGAAAATATTGGGAGTAATTGATTATTTCAGATATTAAATTTAATAAGATTTTTGTCAGGTATTTACACTTATATCCAAGGCAGCGTAAATAGTTTCGTCAGAAGGTTTTCATTTTTAGTTTACTAGTTGTAAACGTATTTTGCAAATTTCCAATTTCAGCGTGCACAATTAATTATAGAGTACATACATTTAAACTTTTCTAATTAAGAGTAAACTTTTAATGGGTGTAAGAAGTAGCGTTATTAAATGCTGTACTTAGACTTACTCGGCAATTAACTAAGGCCGCTTCTAATAAATATTTAAAGGCCGTATAGGTTGGCCTATTATATTTGCTCTCTAAGAGAACGTTCCGTAGGTGGGAAATACGTTGGTTCCGAACAATAAAACTGCTGTATTCTGTATTTCGTTTATTTAAGTGTAAACTCCTTCAACACCACGTATCAAGGATACAATTTTCATATTACAGTTGTTTGCAATACTAATTCAGTGTACTTTCTATAATTTTAAGAAAAATTGTATATTTTATTCATAAATAGTCCAGTAGTTGTTAAATATCCATTGCATTAATAAACTCACGTCGTCAGCTATTCCGGAATTTATTGGTCATTTGACTGTCGGGATTTTAAGAAACAAAATAAGATTGACCATGAGAGACCGTCGGTTTCGACAGACAGGCAGCATGTGATTTATTTTGTGGTAATACCTTGCTAAATACAATGCATCCAGTTGGGTATTAGCCACAGAGGAGTGAAAAATTCAAAACAGCGCTTGTACCGATCGACTCGTTGACGTACAGATACCAACAGACAATTTCTTGGAATTGGTCATGTCCACCTATTTTCTGATTATCTCAGTATTTTCCTGTCCAAAACGCGACATTTCTCTCAAAAGCAGTAAAAAATAATTCACACCGTGCTATTAAAATTTCTGTCAGTGAAATACGTCAAAATGTCAGTCAAGGCCATCTTATTTATGCATCAAATACAACACCGGCACCAGCCTACAAGGTTTTGCAAACATTTCTAAAGTTTTTATGTCAAGTAATTTTGGTCTAAAAGGTTCTTACCGAATCTCCCTCGCCCTCTGAAGTGTGATATATCGTTGAAATCGGATTTTCAATGGTTCTATTGCAAATTGTAAGTAACTATAAAATAAACAACATGTTGCGGCTAAACGGCACTAAACATAATCCGATCCCAACTAAAATCTTTTCTGATCTTCTGCAGCACTAAAGAAACCCTCACGCAAAGTTTCATCTATATCCGTTCAGTAGCATCGGCGTTATTGTGAACGATCCATGCTTTGATGGAAGTCTGAAGGACGTATTTTCTGCTCGAAAAACTTAGAAAAATTAAAAAAAAATAGGAAAAAGAAAAAATTAATTTTCTTTTTCCTCAACCTTTTCTTAATTCTAAATAAAAATATTACGTTCACAAAATTTTTAGGGTTCAAAGTGACTGTTTCAGACGGAGATTAATGGATAAATCATACTTACTGTCGTTTATGCTTAACTGCGGCTCTGATGGTATCAATTGGAAGACGTCGTAACACTATAAATCTAACACTGTCTGTTTCACACTCTCTTAAAATTAAATCTGAAAGGGAAATTTTGTTAGAAAACACAAGTAAAAGACAATATAAAGTTCAAAAAATGTATATTAAATCTTTAAAAAATTTATGTTTTTACAACAACTTCTTCAGAGAAAATGTTAACAAACAATGGTCTGACCCGTGTACAACACATGGTGAGGAACGGGACGATTCATACGGTACCAACTACCATCCAATATGCAGTTTGAAAAGCTAACGATGCACAAAAAGATTCAAGAAAAGTTTCATGTAACTGAAATTTTGGTGGGCTTATGCTTGCCTGTCTTATAAACGTATTTATTAATTCACATAAATTTTGGTCGCTCCTCGGAGCTTTAAATTGCTTAAAGCGTATCTACTTCGTTTGTATTATGCAATAACAAATTTTACGTTCAGGCAAGGCAGATCCCATGCACGTGTGAGTACATGGTATAGATACTTTTTTGACTCCGAATCACTGAGGAACCGGTTTAGGGCAAACCCCGTCAAAAGTCATCATTTCCCCATCAAATCCGACTGCTAGGAAATGATGGGGGTCCCATGTCGCTAAGGGCTATTTTCGCTATAACTTCCGATATACTTTGAATAGACGTTGGACTAACTTGTCCTCATATTCAATACCTCGTAAGAGTTGCAGTGCTTGACAACGTGGATTCGTAAAAGGGTTTTTAATCTTGGAAATTTGGAAGTTCAAGTCCAATTTTATTATACTTTCTAAAATTGGGTGGTCGGGGCGACATTACGTCCCTGTGCAGCGACATTTACTACACTTACCAAATTAACGCTCCTCGAAGAGTTAGCGAAAATTTGGCATAAAAAACGCTCCGAAGAGCAAAAAATATATTTCCAAGAATTAAAAACCTCCTCCACGGCGTTTTTACGTGAAGCACGCTTTTCTTACGAAGTATTTCCTAAGTCGGATTTTGTTACAACGTCGAAAAGTATATCGGGGTTATAGCGTTCTTTAACACTCCCCTCCTTTCCGTGAATCTTTTTGTGTAATGTTTGGTAAATTGGTTGTTTGAAAATAAAATGGATCATTGGATGTAGTCTCCCATGTGTTGTATTCGGTTATAGTTCAGACCGGCCTATCTGAACAAAACATAGATGCAAATCTAAAAATGGTTATAAGTTTGAACATATATCGAGGCATAGCATTCGATTGAATTATTGAACATTGGGTTTCCAAAATGGCATAAAAAAAAAGAAAAAATCGAAAATCCTCGGATTTTCGATGACACAACACAAACACTTTCGACGCACTTATCTTTCTTAGTGTTCTTCCACTAATGCGGGCTTGCGTCTGCTCCTCCTCGTGTCTATACCTCGTCGATCACCTTCGGTGTCGAACTGCCTTCTGGAACAGCTTAGGTGGTCCTCGGACTGCTTGGCTCCAGCTATACTATGGCTCTGCTCAGTTTATATGAAACAATATAAAACAAAATTTTAGTAAAATGTTTGTTTATATCCCGTCTGGGGATCTGCGACCGATAACATATCGTCGTCTTTGAGAATAGGAACACTGAATTTTGTTGACTTATATTGATTGAAATGTTTTCCGTGTAGATAAAATTCTCTTCTTGGGAGAAATCTGCGACCGATATCACATCGTCGTCTTTGAGAATAGGAACATTGAATTTTGTTGACTTATATTGACTGAAATGGTTTTTATTAAAATCTCTTCTTGTGAGAAATCTGCGACAGAATCTGCATCCGTCGGATCGTTGCATCTGCCCCTCCAGCAGACGTGGCGGCATCTCGCCCTTGAGTTGCTAGACTCATCTGAATCGCGCTCTTGCGTCAGAGTCGTCGTCTTTCCATGCCGTGCCAATGGAACATTTGTTTGGACCCTTTGGGTCGGACTCTGCTTACAGATGTATATGTTTTGAACATATGAGGACTTAGAAAAATTGTAAAAAATACCAACTCTGCCGGACACGGTCAGAGTTGCTGCAGTGAATTTTGAAGGTTTGTATGGACGGTACAATATCCTCAATGAAAATAACTTGTAAAAAAATGCATAAAAAATACCAACTCTTGCCTGACACGACAAGAAGTTGGTATGGAAATTTTGATATAAAATAAACCTAGCACTAAGTTAAAACTTAGCCTAGGTTGAAAAATGTTATAAAAATATAATTGAATCTCCAGAACTTGATTCTGAATCAGAAGTGGAAGCATCTCGTGGCGGTGCATGAATTTGTACAACCGTTTGCTCCGGCGGTGGAGGTTCTGTGGAATCGTCTAAGAACGGGGAATCATTTCCATCGAGTGATGTTCCGCCTGGACTAGCATTTTCTTCATCGGAAGATTCGATTTCCAAGTTGTGCTCCTCTGGCGGGGCTGGTCTCAAATCATTGACATGTACTCTTGTCGTTACATTTCCCTTTTGCACGAGATACACTTCGTCTGAAAACTTCTTCAGAATTCTGGTTGGGCCTGACCAAGACGGCGTGAAGGTATGTACCTTCCTTTTTCTCTTACTCATGACTCTGTCTCCTACTTTGAAAACGATCGGAGTGACGGCCTCTTTCGGCGCATATTTTTGTTTGTAATTTTGTTGGGCCTGACGGGCTTCCTTGACTCGCTCGTATCGTGGAAGCGTTTGTTGCTTGGCTCTTTCTTGCCTCCAGGCATACAAATCCCATTCGCCTCTTTCGGCTGGATCATATCCTAACACGATCATGCTAGGTGTTTGATTTGTAGCGGCGTTCCTACGATTTCTTAAGATGTATGTCATCTGATGCACGTAGCGATCCCAAGTGTCGTTTGGCTTTTTAAATAAGAGGGTGTTAAAAATTTTTTTACACTCCTGAACCCGTCGTTCCACGGGGTTGGACTGTTGGTGATATGCCGGGATTAAGTATCGTTCGATACCGTTTCTTTCGCAAAACGTGATGTACCATTCGGAATTGAAATGACCTCCATTGTCTGAAATTATGACTCGAGGGACTCCGAATCTTGCTACTATTTCTTCGTCGATAAATTTGGCTATCGTTCTGCCGTCGACCTGAATGTATGCCTTTGCCTCTATCCATTTACTGAAAACGTCTTCGACGATAATCATGTATCTGTTTTCGGCGTCTTTAGTCCTCTGCAGCGGGCCAATTACGTCGACGCTCAAGGTTTCAAATGCATTTTGTGGTGCATGACTTCTAAGTGGAGCATTGGGTTGGGCTTGTCTTGTCTTTACAGACTGGCATATCAGACAGTCGTTTATGTATCTGCCTACGATCCTGGCCATATTATTGAAATAGTAGCGTTTTGCTATTTTCCTGAGAGTCTCGTCTCTTCCTGGATGACATGCTTCATCTCGGTCATGATAATGGTAAATCAATTCCTTTATTTTCCTCTTTGGAACTATCAATTTAAAATTTCGATCACAATCTTTAAAAAGTACATCGTCTTGGACGTGAAAATTTTTCATAAAAATAATTGTTGTTCCTGTTGAAATAGGTTATTCCAACGGCGGATCTTGTCTTGAATATCTCTTGAACTCAATTGAGCCTGTACGATATCTTCGTATATTTCTGAATGCGTTAAAACAGAAATACGTTCTGGACACTTGTAATTTGGTAGGAACATTCTTTCCTCTTCATCGTCTGTCTCGACATACTGATTTTGTGGGTTACGACTGAGAAAATCTGCTAATAAATTCTCCTTTCCTGGACAGTGTTCAATTTTGAATGCATATTCTTGCAATAGTAATGACCATCGTGTGAATTTTGTTTTGTCGTCCTTATGTTTGTTTAACCAAAGTAACGCCCTGTTATCCGTCTTCACCAAGAACGGTTTGTCTGCTAAGTACATCTTGTACTTTTTAATATAGTTCACCACCGCCAAGCATTCCAGCTCGTTTATGTGGTAACGTCTCTCTGCTGGAGATAACGTGTTGCTTGCGTACGAGATTATATATTTTTCGCCGTTGTCGCCTAATTGATATAATACGGCCGAAAGGCCTTGGAGGGATGCATCTGTTTGCAAAATGAATTGACGTGAAAAATCCGGCCGATGGAGTTCCAGCGGTCCGGATAATAATTCTTTTAATTTTCTAAACGCTTCATCGCATGTATGGTTCCAGTGAAAACGATTTTCCTTCGAAAGAAGTTTCGTTAGTGGCTTCGTGATCATCGCCACATTTGGTAGATATTCTCTTACCCAGTTGCAAAGCCCTAGGAAACTTTGTAGCTGCTTTTTGGTGGCTGGAACGGGATAATTTTGAATTTGTAAGACATGTTTTTCTAATGGTTGGGAAGTATCAGTTCTAATGGTGTGGCCTAAATATTGGATTTCATTCGTCGCTATTACACACTTTTCCGGTGACACTTTTAGATTGTGCAGACGTAGTCTTTCAAAGACTAACCTCAAGTGGGACATATGCTCCTTCACGTTTACGCTGTAAACGATTATATCATCTAAATACACTTTACAGAAATGGTGCAGGTAACCCGTTAAAACGTCCTTTGCCATGAATTTCTGAAAGGTACAGGGAGCTGTCTTGAGGCCGAAAGGCATGACATTGAATCTGTAAGCTGCCCCATCAGGAGTGGTAAAAGTCGAGAAATCTTTTGATGCTTCATCGAGCGGTATTTGCCAATATCCACTTTTTAAATCCAACACAGAAAAAATCTTCGAATTGCCTAAATCTTTAATACTTTCGTGTATTTTGGGTAAGACGGAAGCTTCGTCTTCAGTCATTTCGTTCAAATGGCGATAATCGATGCAAAAACGTGGTTTCTTGTCTGAGCGTTTTATGATCACGGGTGGTGAACTATATTGGGCAGTGCTAGGTTCGATGACGCCAGCTTTCAACATCTCTTCGATTTGGTCGTACATAATTTTCTTAGTACTCGGAGACATCGGATATGGTCTGATATTAAATGGTTTCGTGTCTTTTACTATAATTTTGTGTTTCACAGTCACTGTGGTTGCTTGAGTCGGTTCCGCAGTGAACAGATCGACAAATTCTTCGAACAGCGGCCGTAGAAATTTGTCATTAATAACAAGCTCTTCAGGAAGCTTTGCCTGCTGTCTCTCCCTCTGAGAAGCTTGATTCCAGAAGACGGTAATACGCTCTTCCGTGCCGGCATATAGGCATTTTCGGCCATAATCATATGCGACATTGTTCATATATAAGAATGGTGATCCTAATATTATCGTTTCGTTCAAATTTTCGATTACTTGAAAATCAATTTCAAAAGAGGTGCCTGAAATTATTACTTTTAATTTTGTCGTTCCAAGAGAGTCCACCATTCGATCTCCGCACGCCATAGCAAATGATCGGCGTGTCGTGAGATTTTTAAAATTATCCAACATCCTCGGATGGATAACGTTTCGCGTCGAGCCTGAATCGATCAGTGCGTCGACCGCATGTTCATTAATTTGAACTTTTATACGAGGCAAAGGGAACGCTTCGCTCATATAATTTATTGACTCTCTTGTCTTGTGCAGAGGAGCGTCGTAGTGGTCATGAGTATCGGAAAAAATTACTGGACATTGCTGCCGCCTTGGTTCGGCCGTTGTGCCGGGGATCTTGCAGATGGACCCTGGCCTGGGTCTCTGGCCCCTCGAAAGTTTCCCGGTCTCCTGTTGAGATGCGGGTTATTCGGGCATTGGCTATGGAAGTGCCACTGCACTGTGTCTGTACAGTATCGGCACGGGGTTGCCGGTCGGTCGGGTACTCGGAATTTCCCCGATCCGCCATTGAAATTGGTTTGCCTGCGGTCAGGATTCACTGAACCGCTTGAAGAATTAGGCATAAAAAAAGGACGACCAGGCGCTCTGCCTGGACCGTCCTGTCGAGATACGTCCTCTCGGAAATGCACCCTCGGTGCTGTCGGAGTTGGGCTTCCATTGCTCCTTATACTTGAATTTTGTGGACTGATGTGTCCCGGCTCTTGATAGTAAGACGCGCGGGACAGACGTTGATCGATAAGCTGGATTAGCGACGTCTGTTCGTCAGCTGAATCCCGCTCGACGTTAGTAGCCGCTGCTATTAACATCTCTGTGGTTGAAATTAGGTTGCTTCTCAAGCGTGACCTAATTTCTGGACGCAGTTGGTCCATGATGACCCGAGCTCTGATGGCTTCGGATTTGAAGGGATCAATACGATCGAAAAGACAGGTTTTCCTTGTGATAAACACTGCCGTGTCGTCTAAAGACGTTTGCTTGACGGCATACAGTTGAGCAATAGCTCGTGACTGTATGTCGGGAGAATTAAATCTCGTAAGGAATCTTTCCTTGAATAAGGTATACGAAGTAGTCAACGTCCTAAATTGTTCGGACCATCGTTGAGCTTCGCCCTTGAGTTGGCCGGTTACGTTATGGAGGCGATCATAGTCGTGGCTTATGCGAGCTCTGTCGAAATATTCCTCCATAATTTTCAGAAAAGCTTCTGGATCTTCATGATCAAGCCCATGGAACGTCACGTTCGGACATCTTTGTCTCTCATGGGGCGTACAGGTCGACACGTTCTGTATCACCTGCACGAAGCCCTCTGCCATTTTCAGAAACATACTTTCCATCGAATTAGCAGTTTGTGGCTGTGAAGCAGATAAATTTACATTATTTCCCTCTGGAAACAGTCGTTGTGGTTCTATCCCTCTCGCTCGTAAAATTCTCTTGGGGTCGACCCCTCGGAGTCTTCCGCCATGAATGAGAAAGGATTTGTTGGGTTTGGGGACGGCATGGTCCCTGTTCGGGCGCCATGTGAACGATCCATGCTTTGATGGAAGTCTGAAGGACGTATTTTCTGCTCGAAAAACTTAGAAAAATTAAAAAAAAATAGGAAAAAGAAAAAATTAATTTTCTTTTTCCTCAACCTTTTCTTAATTCTAAATAAAAATATTACGTTCACAAAATTTTTAGGGTTCAAAGTGACTGTTTCAGACGGAGATTAATGGATAAATCATACTTGCTGTCGTTTATGCTTAACTGCGGCTCTGATGGTATCAATTGGAAGACGTCGTAACACTATAAATCTAACACTGTCTGTTTCACACTCTCTTAAAATTAAATCTGAAAGGGAATTTTGTTAGAAAACACAAGTAAAAGACAATATAAAGTTCAAAATATGTATATTAAATCTTTTAAAAAATTATGTTTTTACAACAACTTCTTCAGAGAAAATGTTAACAAACAATGGTCTGACCCGTGTACAACACATGGTGAGGAACGGGACGATTCCAACTACCATCCAATATGCAGTTTGAAAAGCTAACGATGCACAAAAAGATTCAAGAAAAGTTTCATGTAACTGAAATTTTGGTGGGCTTATGCTTGCCTGTCTTATAAACGTATTTATTAATTCACATAAATTTTGGTCGCTCCTCGGAGCTTTAAATTGCTTGAAGCGTATCTACTTCGTTTGTGTTATGCAATAACAAATTTTACGTTCAGGCAAGGCAGATCCCATGCACGTGTGAGTACATGGTATAGATACTTTTTTGACTCCGAATCACTGAGGAACCGGTTTAGGGCAAACTCCGTCAAAAGTCATCATTTCCCCGTCAAATCCGACTGCTAGGAAATGATGGGGGTCCCATGTCGCTAAGGGCTATTTTCGCTATAACTTCCGATATACTTTGAATAGTCGTTGGACTAACTTGTCCTCATATTCAATACCTCGTAAGAGTTGCAGTGCTTGACAACGTGGATTCGTAAAAGGGTTTTTAATCTTGGAAATTTGGAAGTTCAAGTCCAATTTTATTATACTTTCTAAAATTGGGTGGTCGGGGCGACATTACGTCCCTGTGCAGCGACATTTACTACACTTACCAAATTAACGCTCCTCGAAGAGTTAGCGAAAATTTGGCATAAAAAACGCTCCGAAGAGCAAAAAATATATTTCCAAGAATTAAAAACCTCCTCCACGGCGTTTTTACGTGAAGCACGCTTTTCTTACGAAGTATTTCCTAAGTCGGATTTTGTTACAAAGTCGAAAAGTATATCGGGGTTATAGCGTTCTTTAACATTATCGTGCTAACATACATACATACATTTTTCAAAAGTCACTTTTTTGGGTTCCTGGGACCTCAAAACGTAAAGATTTGATGTTATCTGAATTTTCGTTTTTGGACCAATTTTAGTAACCTCTCACAATTTTATTGTGGTGAGGTTAAAATGACAATAATCAAAAAGATGCAAAATTGTATAGTCTACATTTTGTTTTGAACATTTTTCCGATATCTCTCCAAATAACGGTGCTATTCCTCAGAAAGTGCATCCCCCCCCCCCACTCCTCCAGTGGCACCCCCCGATGTCACAAATTTAGGGGTACCATCAGGAGGCCTATGTCTACCATCCTACCAAATTCCATTTCTGTCTGACCTTTAGCAAGTCAACCCGCTTTTTTTGTACCCATTGTGTGGATTATTCCAGAATTTTTTCCAGCTTACACAATATGCGAGTAAAATACGCAAACAAAGAATTATATTCCATTAAGTTAAAACGGATATTTTTGCATTTATTACGTATATTAATTATATTTACTTATTGAAACAATCTCGTGTAATATCATTTCATGTGAACATATTTTTGACGGTTATTAATATAAACTTACGTACACCTTATGTAAATATAAACTCTTGGTTGCTGAAATTAGAAAACTTTATTCCACAACTACTAGTGCACCACCCATTTTCATTAAATTAGAAAACTGCCTGCTTTCATCCGCATTACATATTAAGTTATTGCAGTGCTAATATATTTCAAGGGAATATAGGAAAACTTCAAATATGTCCTCGGTTCTCTTTCAAAAGAGAAATGGCTGATCAAGTTAATATGTTAAAAGCCTTGTGTTTTTTATGTTCAATAATGAAATGAAACTTCTTCCTTTATTAGAAAGAAAACACATTACAACGGCAAAACAATATAAGTAAAACTCCTTCGATACCACGTGTCTTGAAAATAGTTATTTTCTAAAATCTACTTAGAAAGAAAGGCAATATGAAAGCGTATTACACTATAATATTAACAATCTCAAGTGAAACATTTCTGAATTTTTTATTTAAAATTACTAGTATTTAATTTCTAATTTCTAGAGATTTATTCGTTCAAAGTGATAATGTTTATTAATAGGGGCCTCCATAAATTATTACTAAAGACACGTGACTAAAAATTTAAGCAACAGATTATAAAATGATTGGAAATGATTCACAACAATAGCTGCTAGATATCCCTCACCAATCCTAACCCATTGGCCTTTTAGTTAAAGGGTAAATGCTAAAATAAGAATTTATAATATTAATACCACCCTTTGCCTCCAGGATAGAGTTTGTTTTTATTATTATGTATTTGTACGATGACAAAAGATGTGCGATAATTTTATGACAATGTGTTGTATCTAATAACACGTTACATTATTATATTTTTAGGGATTTGAATTCTGAAAGAAACAGAATAACGATAGTAATAATGTTTATTGATAGCGGCCAAAACTAACGTACAGTTAAACACTAGTAAACCCACAAAGTTAAAAACTTCATCGATACTTAATATTACTATATTTTACATTTTTTTTATTAGCCTTTACTCGAGTCCGAGTATAAAAAGCTGTTACAGTCGATAGATTATCTGTAATAAGAAACAAGTAAAAGGTGTAGTCTATTGTAATTCCCATTCATCTACGGTGCACACGACTATGGCTATAGAGGCCAATTCGAGAGAGCACATGTCGACCGCAGTCAGGACAAACATAGACCTGGTTAGGTCTTTGATTCGGCCTTCTTGCAGCAACATTTCCTTGATAGCTGGCCACAACCCCTCGCCATTCGGTTCTGTCCGCTGCAAGTTGTTCCCATTGCTCGTCTGGAATGCCGCAGGATTTTAGATTTTCATGGAGAACGTCTTTGAACCTCTTTCGTTGATCGCCACGCCTTCTTCTACCGCTTAGCAATTCACCATAAAGTGTACATTTAGGAAGGCGGTTATCATGCATACGATGAACGTGACCTGCCCATCTTAGGCGTGCTCTTGAAATAAGCACCTCAATTGGAAGGCTGTTTGCTCTCCTGAGTACTTCCACGTTTGATATGTAATGGAACCAACGGATTTTCATCATACTTCTGAGGTGTCTTTGCTGAAAACGTTCTAATTCTTTCACATGACGACGGTAAGTGACCCAGCCTTCACATCCATATAGCAGTGTTGGAATGACAACTGCTCTGTAGACAGCCATTTTGGTTGACAAAGCAAGGTCGTGGTTGTCAAATACTCTCTCTCTAAGTCCCCAGAGTGCTCTAGATGCAGCGTTAATTCTATTGCGAATCTCGCTGTCCATGTTTGCTTTGTCATTAATAACGTTGCCTAAGTAATTGAACTGATCCACCACTTCAAGAGAATTTCCGTTAAGTGTAATGTCTATTTGGTTCACATGATGAGGAGTTGACATAATCTTAGTCTTTCCAATTTTGATTTTAAGTCCCAAAGAATCATAGCTCTGGGCATACACATCTAAAAGCTCTTGAAGCTCTTCCGGCGTAGAGGCTAAAAGTGCACAGTCATCCGCATGCAGGAGATCACAAATGAATCGTGTGCGTGTCTTCGTGAAACCACTACAGCGCCCTATGTTAAAGAGACCGCCATCAGAACGGTATCTGAGACCTATTACTCTGACTGTCAGTTTGTTGTCAACAATAATTGTTAGAGCAGTGGTAAACAAATTAAAAAGTAGGGGTGCCAGGACACATCCCTGCCTAACTCCAGTGAGGGTTTGGAAAGGTTCGGTTGCCTCATTATTATACATAACCTGGGCGTTGTTGTTTGTATGTAGACTGCGACATTACATTATAAACTGATTACATTAAACTATTATACTTTAGTTTAAATTTTAGAATAAAAATTGAACGAGTTAATTAAGTTAAATTAATTTCATATTTAATTACACCTTTTACCTATTAATGAATGGACGTAATTTCTATGATTACTACTTATCCAATTTTAGTTTTAGTTCTAAGGATATATTCAGAGTTATTGTTTTTAACGATGTCATTTAATATATTAAATATTTTGAAACCAAGATAAATAAAGCCGCCTTGTCCCATGATTTTTAATATTTTTCATGAAATACACATGATTCTTTTTGCGAATGCCATAAACGTGTTCGATTTTATGCAGTTGATGTTTGTATTTACCAAAAAGAATGATAGTATAGCAATATAAGTGTTGTATGTCAAATGCTCCACTTTCAGCATAAAAGGCATCCGAGAGGTCATCAAAAGAGCAAGTGTGGCTTTCTATTGTGTGGTTTCTAATTTTTTTAGATAAACATTAGTTACACCTCCCCATCCAATGATCCCATAGTTTAAGTTCCGTTATACTAAAGCACAATATATAATTTTTAGGTAAATACATCTTAAAAACTGTTTTAAACATCTAATTTTTGGAAATATACACTTCAGCATTTTTATTACATTAAATATATATTCATCCTATTTTAAGTTACAGTCGGTTATGATTTCGAGATAGTTAATTTTGGTGGGAGACAAAAGTGACACTCATTAAATTTTACATTGATGACATTAAAATGAGGTAAATTACATGCACAGGAAGTAATTGTATAAATTTAGTTTTAACTACATTGACTGTTAGAAGTTCTATATTAAATAAATCCAAATAATTACTTTAAAATTGTGTCGTACTTTTTGTTTTAAAGAATTCCATAACCTACTTTTAAAAAAAATTGCAGTAACGTCCGCAGATCTTATGATTTCTCCACCTTGTTTAATTTGTGGTGCCTGCGTTCGGATACAAAAATTTAACAGTGTTTTTGTGCGCGAGTATTATAAAAATTAGTTCAAAGTTAATATCTTTTTTTATTTTACTTTTATAAAAAGGAGTTTAGATTAAGTTTATTGTATTGTTGTTTCCGCCCACCCAGGCCTGTTCCGCCCGATCCTGCTATCCACCACCACGTCAGCACGGTGGTTGCACGATCGGTTCCGGAACAGATCCTGGTGAGGCAACTGTTTGTAGTGGTAATATTAAAAAAGACTATTTGAATTGAATTTAATTGGAAATTTTAAACAGTTCAATGATATATAGCGTGATTTATACTGATCCTAAAATGGTTACTAGCGGGACACTATGAGGTAATATTGTCAGAATACATTCAAGGGCCCCGCCCTGTAGAAGAACGGGGCAGGTCGTCGTGGAGTTACCACTAAATTTAAATTAAATACATATTTTCGTATTTGATAATATATTAGAAAATGTATATATAACTTCACGGGCGACAGCAATAGGAGATTCCCGGTGGTGTGATATGCGGGTTAGCATTCTAATAAAATAGTGTCATCATAGGATATTGCTGACTCGGATATCGGGCCAACGGAAATGAATAGAAAACGTAAGAAAAATACACTCGCGAAGGGGAGTCGGTAGATAACTTCAGAAGAGGCAAGTTGGGAGTGAACAGTGAATCTCTATCAGCAAAGGGTAGTTCTACTAAGGTACCGCGATCTGGCCTAGAAAGGGCGAACAGGGTAATGTGCCGACGGCGACGTTGCTTTGGGAGACATCTTCGAAAGAAGAGCCAAGGCCCGAGAGTGTAAAGTCCTAAAATCAGCGTTGGTTTTCCCCCCCTCGTCTATAGGTCCTAGCTCAGCTACCACCCAAGAATGACGCATATCTGACACAGTTAACTATGTAAGTTGAATTATTCTTTCTATACCTTAGTTGTATGTTATTAGTTTGTTGCAATATATAAATATAGTTTAACAAAAAAATTTCCCATTAGACCAGTTAGTAAATGCAATAGTGTAAAAGCACAGGGGACCCCGGCTTCTAAAAATAAACATTTCGAGCGCCAAGCCTAAAAAGAGGTGGAGCTACCCCGTGCCTCGACAGTACATTCATATGCACATACATCTACTTATAGATTCACTGGTTTGACATTTCTTATTCTGTTTTTAATATAATAATTACTTCCTGGAGTTTGTTACTTCTTTTTGGTAGTATCGTTTAAGATTCTGCAGGATTAAAAATATTTTGTTGTTTGCTTTAGAGATTCCTGTTTGATTGGCGATTCCGCTCTGCAATACTTCTACACAATAACTAGCCAATTTGACGTAATACGGTGCAACGAAATCACTTCCTCTCTTATGTGGTATGGGTAAAAACGATTCTCGCGTATAGGGTACTTATTGAAGGGTCTTGTTCTAGTAATTCTAGACCTCCTTCGTCTACTTCAACAGGACGATTTACTACACGTTCTCTGTGGCCTGGCAAACAAAACCCGATGTCACGAACTCGTTACACTGCACATAAAATTTTTCTCATTAGGTTTGCGCCTATGGGGAATTTTCTCCCGTATTTTCGTACAGCCCCTACAAGACTTTCATTCATTGCACCATAGGTTAATATCATGTTGCAGTACTCTTGTGACGTGAACTCTGGCATGATCGAAAATTTAACAAAAATGGGATATACTCTAAACGAAAATCGAAGAGTCACTGATCTGAACACTGAACGCGTGGCGCACTGACCATAGACAACTAAAGCAGCTAATTAGACACCTGGAAAACAAAAAAGCGGCATCTGTGTGAACGCGTTGAGATAGCATAACTCCCCGTTCAGAAGCGTATCTTTTCAAGTTTTAATGCAAAAAAATATAATAAATTACCTCGGATCGCTTTAAAATTTTACAGAGGTTTTCCCACATAAAAGAATAGTATACCATTTTATTTTCCGCATGTTTACATAAATCACCCTGTGTATATCACTGTGTATATGTTTTCAGTGTTTTTGCATTCTTTAGTATTTAGCTTTATATAATAGACAAACTCTACCACAAGTGTATTTCTAGAATATCAATAAACGCATATTCCATGGTCAGGAGGTCAAGAAAGTTTTGTATTTCTGCAAGTTCCTCTTGTTCTAGTAGTTTATAAAATATAAGGTTTTTAAATTTTCTTTCAAATCCGTGCATTCTATTTTTCAAATATTGATTATGTTGTGGTAGTTCAGCATTATCTTGTTTAATTCCTTGGATATTACAGTATTTACTGAGCGAACTTCTTGCAAAAATTATTTTTCAGTATTGTTATCTTGCTCTTGTAAATCATTATTTTTATTTTTCATTTCTAACAATAAATTATACAGATCTTTTCTTGACTCATTATTATTATCCACAACAAAAAACTTTAGGACTCGATGTGAGTTGATAAGTTTTCAAATTTACCACTTATTGATTTAATTCGAAACCTTTAGTGTATGGATTCTTTTACATATCTACACTGATTTTATTGGGTTTCTTATCAGACGTTAAATTTGATAAAATATGCTGTATGTGCTATATTGTTAACAAACCTACCAATAACTTGAAATTTAGGCAATTGGTATATAAACCATGCAACCATATGGTTATACTTGCCAATAATCCATTTATGTGCTATCTTAGTTGAAAATAATTTTCAAATTTTGTACGTAATTTGAAATTTTTCAGGAGCTGTATAAATGTACTACTTACAGCAGATCACACCATACCATAATTCTATTCAAGAGAAAGTAAGGCGTGAGAAGTAAATATTTCCGAGTTTACAGAACATTTTGGAAATAACTTATATTACTTATTATAGGCTGGTCGTAAAAATTTATGATAGGTCGTGAAAAAAGTTGATCACTGAGTATGCAATAATAACGAATTGTGCAGACTTTACCCCACCTGCATTTTTTCGGTTTGACAGTGACAGTATTTCTAAATTTTATTCCTAGTGAAATTAGAAATAAACAAACATAACCCAAATCTTTCGGTCTGAACGATTAGTGCGAACTTAGCTACAAAAGAAAAACATAAACTGAAACACCTAGGAATTTTTTCGCGAGCGCTCCCCCTGACGACCGTTGGCTGAAATCGGTAGGGGGACATAACATAAAAAAAAACGGTCGGACGTCCTCCGTGTGCGGGCCGGACAAAATTAAAAAGAGTGTCACGTGTAGCGGTCGAAGGACGCCAAAACGGAGAGATAAAGCTGGTTCGCCACCAACATATCGGAACAACGTAAGGGACAATCTTACAGTTGTGTGGGGGTGTACTAGCTCCCTCAACACCTCTCTCAGGGTCAGATAGCCAACGGAAATGTACAATAAGTGCATAATCTGATAATGAGACAGACAAAAGCAATGTTAGCTTCGACGAGCAAATATTGTGCAGAAAAATGAAGCGCAAACCTTAGACGGTAGAAAAAATTCCAGTCTGGAAACAATAAAGACGAAATCGGACGACGAAGGCCAAACAAGCCTTACTTAGCATTAACTTAAAGAATGAGGCTGACATACGAATGATCTGACCTTCACATACCCAGGGGCGGGGAAACTGCAAAAGAAGACACCTCAAAAGCAGGTAGCGGTGGTCAAAAACCGCATCGAAGGACCACTCCCGCTACCTGCGGATATGGACGTTACCCCTCCTCCTCCTACAGCTGATGATGAAAACAACAATATAGGACTTACAAAGAGAAGACCACCACCTGTAGTGATACACGGACCAATTACAGAACCATAAGGGCGTGAATGAATACCTTTAAATCCTAACTCAAAGGGAAGTATTACTTGAAACATTCGGCAAATAACGCGGTTCTGCAGGTGGTATCTGAGGAGATTGGGCCACCATAAATAGATGTATCGTGCAGAGTTGTGTCGAATACCACAGCTACAGCCCTCGATGAAAAGTTCCATGCTTTCATAATGAGAGATCTTCGCCACGAGGTGGAGATAGAAGATGTAAACGAAGAGCTTAGGAATGTGCATAATATCGTGTCCAAAGAATTATTTGTAATGAGAGGAACCAGGTACCCACCTACTTACTAGTCACAAATGAGGAGATTCTATTGTAAGACCTCCAAAATAGAATGAACTACCTGGATTATACATCCATTACGTAGGAGAGGCATGTTAATACAAAATACTGATATAATTCCATAGATGTCAGCAATGGGGGCATGCAACTACCAACTACAGGGCAGCCCCCAATTGCTTGAAATGCGCTAAGCACATGCGTGGCATACAAGAAGAAAATTGAATTAATAGAAGAAGCGTTAAAGAGCCACTGGCGCGATATGTGGCCGCGCCGCCACCAAGAACAAACATTTGGGAAGAAAGGAGAGCCAGGGCCGCCCAGCAAGTACCACCACCACCCACCCAGACGACTCAAAACCAGGACAGGGGGAGGCCTGCATTAATACCAGCACCTCCGCTGAGAAATGAAGCAGCAGCCACTGCAGCCGAGAAAACCGAGCAGCTAAGAGAGTAGCAACGCCGCATGGCCTCCCTGATTGATTTAGACAAGCTTCTGAGAATGTACCGTGACTTTAACGAAGAGCTGGAGAGGTGTACCAATGCAGGGGACAATTTCTTCGTTTTGCATAATTTTCTACAGGCGATACCATAAAGCGCCTTCTAATGAGGTATTAGAATCTCTTACTGAAACGCCAATGGTGTAGGTAAAAATAATCTTTTTCTTATCAACTGTATGCTGAGGCATAAAGTCGACATTATGTTTCTAAATGAGACTAAACTTACCAGATGAGATAAACTGTCAAGGGAGGACGTAACACATAAAATCACATCTTATAGAGACGCCAACTGGCGACAGCATAATGCCTCATTTCAGATCAAACATCCCTTACCGTACCAGACGTTACCAATTTTGCGGCAACCTCTGTAGCCAAGTTTCACCAACTATAACTTTCTCTAAGCCTATCCACCTTTCGCTAGTATTTCATACCTTTTGACTATCTTTAAATCTCTCCTGCCCCCGTCTGTCTTTCTGTTTATATATTTTTGTCGCATTTGTTTTTCTTCATTTCTTTTTGTACATTTTTGTCTCTAAATTTACTTCCCATCATTAACATCTTTAAAATTGAACGTTTTCTAAATAAAAATTTTAAAAACCAAAGTTTAGGCCAGCTCTGCACAGCCCTGCATTGACGTGTTTCGCGGAAATCACCTCGTACAAGTCAGGGTGTCTGCGTCAGATACAAAAATTGAAAAGTGTTTTGTGCGCGAGTTCTTTAAAATTCAGTGTAGTTTTTAGTTTTGTTAAATCTGTTTTTAGATATTATTAAATTTTGTTACCTATTTTTATTAGTTCTTTAGCAAAAACAGTTTAAGTTACGTGACGCTGCCCGATCCTGCAATTCGTCACCGCTTCAACGTGGTGGTTGCATGATCCGTCCGGGCGCAGATTCTTTCTAAGCCACTGTTACATTATTAATAATTATAAATCTCTGTTGAATTGAATTTGTAGTGAGGTGCAATTGTCTTAGAAATGAAAGATGTAAACATTTAGAACTGGAGAATTATCATTAAACATGTTGATGTTAGTGATTCATTAGAGACCATGTGATAAGATCCAATTCGTCAGAATTTGAATCGCTACATTCTACTACTAAACATGAATAGCTAAGTTCTTCACATGTACAGTTGTTGTCCATTACAGAGATCAGTGATGCTGAATAGAAAGTGGAACGTATATTGATGGCTTTATACAATATTTAAAAAATTATTCGTTCTTTCTGTGTAAAACAATGTATAAGGTATATTATTAATCTGACTATGGTGAAGGAGTTAAATGGTACCAGTGCACATTTTATTTACTAATATAAAATATTATGTATGTATATAATTAATAATATATTTATATTATCATAACAAGGCGCTTTAGGTTTAATCGATGAAATATTATTCGTCTTCGTTGGTGGTTTTAAATTGAAAATCCAGTGTATTTTTATTATGACAGAAACGATTTAAAATGTCTGTACTTGACCCATCAATTAGAAAAATAATTCTGCATCTTATTAAGATCACAAAGTTCTCCAGGTAATTAAGGTTGAGATTTGTAGTGAATATCTATTTTTTAAATGACCCATTTGTTTTTTGCATCATTTTTTGGGAATAATAAATTATAAAACTCTAAATCTAAATTAATTTTACTTATTATTATTACTATTTTTCCATTGTTTATGTTAGTCTGTAATTGTAATATTATTATACTGCCATCAATCGTATTTCAGTATATCAACGCTAATTACTAGAATTTGAATTAAATGTCATTCGAATTCATATATCATGCTTTATTCATCATTCGCGATATAACAATATCGCGTAATTCGAACAGCATGGATAAAAGCCAATTGTATTTGTTATTTCCAATGTTCGATGGTCTTTCGGGACATACAAAATTATAAATGTATGAGTCGTTATTGGAAAAGTAACAATTTCGACACCTAATTTAGTGCTCTTTGTAACTTTGTTTCAAATCGGAAGCAATTTTAGTTATGGTATTTTTATGGATGTTTTTATTGTTTCGGCAAAATTAACTTATAATTTATTAAAACTGGTTGCGCTATAAAGAATACATCGAGGAAAAATATGTTCCGCGCAATCTTCATAATAATTTTACGGAATTTTAAAATATAAAAGCGTGTTGTGCCTCGCTGTTCACATTATTAATTTGATGCATTTATACTAAACAAAAAATAATCTTTAAACGAGGTCTTATTAAAAATATACTGAAAATAAGTAACATTTTTGCCATTACCGTATGTAAACTTTACACACGCTGTTTGCGAATCCGACTAACTTACTTATTTATATGTAATATCGGAATTTATAAATATCCAGAATTATTTTTATAAATGATTCTACATAATGAAATTTTACAGGAAGCCGAAACATTTGAACACTACACTTGAATATACTAATCAACGCTCGCTTCTTTAACCGTGTTAGCATCATCAGGAGATCATTTAAACTGACAACCAATCTTATTCGTCAATTGTCAAGCGAAGACATTACACGAAAAGTCACATCCTATAGAGGCGTCGACTGGCGTCTCTATAAGGCACACATCAATACGAATTTAACACTCGGCAATGCAATCAACACTCCCGCCGATCTGGAAAATGTGCTGCAGGATGCCAAGCAGACTATTGCCATCACTATAACCACAAACCCGAACAGAGACCGACTCGACGATATGCTCATACGGGACATACGCGAAAAGAACAGACTGAGACGGCTTTGGCAGCGAAATCGCCATGTCAATGCTAGGGCTGAGATGATCAGACTGCAAATGCAAATCGGAACCTCCATCAATACTGTTAGGAACCAGAAATGGGGAGATAGACTGGCAGCGCTGAATCCCCCGGGCGCTGCGGAAGCTGACAGGGCCCTTAAGAGTACGCGGGAGGTTACCCGCCCTAACGGGTGAGCGACTTGAAAATGACGTACACGAACTAATTGGTCATGACATACAATTGACACGACGAGAATTTCTGAAGGTCATGATCAAGCCCTCGCAAATAGCAGAAATTGTTAAAAACTTATCAAACAAGAAAGCCCCGGGGAAAGACTGCGTCGACTACAAACTGCACAAATGTGTCCCGAGGAAAGGTATTGTCCAATTGACGTATATCATTAATGCGATCCTGCGGCTACAGCACTGGCCCAGCCAGTGGAAATACGACGTAGTCATTCCCATCTTGAAGTCGAAACCCGTCTCGTTGATGTCGGTGATCTCCAAGTTGGTGAAGAATTTCTTCTTGATCAGGCTCGATACTGTTCAAGAGGAGCTTCACATCGACGATGAGTCCAAGTTCGGCTTCATGAGCACGGTGCAACAGGTCGTTAGGGTAATTAACGACGTCAATATGCGAAACAACCTCAGGAAGAGCACCATCATAGTGCTCCTAGATATTGAGAAGGCATTTGACACCCGACTAGATCCCGGGCTTGCTCTACAAGCTCCATGACTACAACTTCCTGACTCACCTCATAAAACTTATTCACTCGCTTCTGACGGGTAGAACCCTGCAAGTTCGAGTGAATAACAAACTCTCAACACGGCGGGGTATTTGCATACGAGTCCCGCAAAGATCGTGCCTGTCACCGAAGTTGTACAACTTGTACATCTTCGACTTCCCAGAGTTCCTGAATACGAAACTGGCCAAGTATGCCGATGACACAGCCATATACGTAAATTCACACAACGCGCAAGCGGCAAATATGCTGTTGAAGGCGCACATGGCTCGTGCCACGGAGTATTACGGCCGGTGGAAGATTCGGACAAACGCTGAGAAATTCAAGGCGATGGTCTTCGCGCGTCGCTTTACTGAGAATAGAATTATTACTCCAATTTCGATACGAGGAAACCAACTTCCAACCAAAAGATACGTGAAGTACTTGGGAGTAAGACTGGGCAAACGACTGACATTTAACACGCACATGAACGAGATAGTACGGATATTCGACTCCCTGTCCAGGAGTCTGTGTCCGCTCATGGTCAGGGGTAGCATCCAACAGATGCGCGGCGCCGGTGTGGTGCAGCATACCGGCCACGACATTGAAAAAACTCCAAGTGTTAGAACACAGATTTATGCGCCTCATCTCAAATTCTGGAAGATACACTTCCCTCAGAGACCCATACGCAAGCGGCAACGGCATAACCCAGACAGCGCACTACGTCCAACACATCTCTCAAAACTTATACTCCTTCAAGTTGGGCGATAGTCCACTAACAAGACACATAACGCAAATTAAACAGCATAATGCCCCATTTCGGTTTAAACACCTCTTACGTTACGATTTTCCGGCAACCGCTATAAGTTTCAAGAATTATACCTTTCTCTAATACTATCCGCCTTTCGCTAGTATTTCATACCTTTCGATCATCTTTAAATCTTTTCTGTCCCCTCTTCCTTTCTATTTGTATATTTTTGTCGCGTTTGTTTTTCTTCGTTTCTTTTTGTACATTTTTGTTTCTAAATTCACTTCATATAATTAACCTTTTAATGAATTGAAATCTTTTCAAAATTAAAATTTTTTAGACTCAAAGTATAGGCCAGCTCTGCGCAGCCCTGCATTGGAATGTCTCGAAGGCACCTTGCTCAAGTTGTGGTGCCTGCGTCCAGATAACAAATTAGAAAATGTTGAGCGCCAGTATTTTTAAAAACTGTGTAATTTTAAGTTTTTCGTTGAGCTTGTTTTCAAATAATTTTAATCGTATTACCTATTTTTATTTTTATACAAAAAGAAGTTTAGGTTTTCCCATTGTGCTTCTCTAACCTTTGTATAATTACCTTTTATCCGTGGTCTTTAACCTGTGTGTTTTTATAAATACCCTGGTAGACCCCTGGGCGAGAGGAGGGTATCCCTGTTTTCATTCCTATTGTTAGTCGTCTGTAAATTCTCTATTATATTGTTTAGGTTAGCTTTTAATGTATGTAATAGGCTAATGGATTTTTCCCAATGCAAAAAAAAAGTTTAGGTTTACTTGTTCTATTGCCATTTTCGCTGATCCAGGCCTGTGCCATCCGATCCTGCAATCTGCCACCGCGTCAACGCGGTGGTTGCACGATCGGTCCCGGAGCAAGTCTTGAGTGAGGCAACTGTTTGTATCGTTTAATTTTAATAAATACTTTTTGAATTGAATTGAATCACATTCGTTTTGCAATCAAAGGGCCCGTGTTCGATTCCGCACGCCTGCTTGGTTTTTCATTCATAATAAACTAAAATAACCGTTATCAATTTCCCGAAGGGGGCGAGCGTAGGTGCGTCTTTACTATGTGCATACTTCGATATGCGATGTAAAGCAACGTTAGGCGTGGTTAGTAGTTGGATTGGTGACCATTCCAACGGAAACCGCGTTCTCGCCTCACACATCTTCCAGCGGCTTGTATATCAGTGTATGCGCGGAAGCTATACAACCTTAGGCGAGGGTTGTATAGGAGATATACCATCCTTCGGAGGGGATGTAAAGCCGTCGGTCCCTTGTCTATTAAATGTTGCAAGTAAAAGATCCCTACTCTTCGTAAGGGAAGAGGTTCGGCAAAATCCCTGGTTGGGGGTAGCTCGTCTACAGGCCTCAGTAGCGGAAATAGGCCGACGTTAAATAAAATTCCCGAATCCCATTAATTCAAATTATAATTATTGCACATTAAACATATACAACCAACATTCTGAAAAATGAACCTCCATAAGAAAATACACGTGTTTTTGGCGCAGAACTGTTATAGCATATCTACTAGTATTAGTACAATAAATCACATTTTTGGATTTAATTTCTCAAGAGATAATTTTATGATCACTCGATGGGGAGAAATGTCACGAACAACATATTGAAATGTTTAAGACTTGGGTGTTGTAGCAATTTTGTAAATAAATAAAAACTATCAACAAATTGACCTTGCTTGACTTTAACGCGGTACGACGGCCATAAAATACTTCTAATAATTAAAAATGAAATATCACGTTGTAGAGAAAGAAATCCTCTACAATTTTCATATGGGAAATACCCCTCTACGATGCTTAATTTTTTTTTAATCGATTCAATTCTTTAAGATTTTTTTGCCAAGTTGTTTTCGTTTGATCAGCTGACCTTTGTCGCCACGGCGACATGGCGGTACGGCGCGTGCTGCACTTGGAAAAAGAAAGAAAGAAGCATTTTATGGCCGTCGTACCGTGTTAAAGTCGAGTGAGGCCAATTTTTTGATAGTTTTTATTTATTTACAAAATTGCTACAACATCCAAGTCTTAAACATTTTAATATGTTATTCCTGCCATTTTTCCCCGACGATTGATCATAAAATTATCATCCCCTGAGAAATAAAATCCAAACGATATATTAATTTTATTGTACTCTATTGTTATTTAATGTAAAATAAAACATTTCTGCAAACTTCGTCAATAACCCAATTACTTGTTAAGAAAGTAATAAAAAAACTGTCTATACAATTTTTCGATTAAATATGTTGTTAAAAAGTTATTTAATTTGAGGGTATAGGTACATTTTACGCTTTTTTGACCATAACGCAGCAAATTTTGGTCATACGGAGACAAAGAAAAGAAAAATTGTAGGTAATTATATTTTACATCGAAAAGATAAATTGCAATTTTTTCAAATGATGCATCATCAGAAAAAATATTTCATATATTATCTACTAGTCCAATAGCCTGGATATGTGGTAGGAATACAATATCACAAAGTCGATTACGAATAAACAAAGTGTGTGAAAATGTGAAATACAACTTAAATTTCTTTAATTTTAATTTAATTTAGATTTACGCTTGCTTCTGATACTATAAATGTCTTTCAACACCATCGAATAGATTACGTTGTAAAATAATATATACTTTCATCCCTTGAATTAAATACATTTTACAATATTTGCAGTGGATTGAATTTAAATTAGATTTAATACATTTGAAAGCCGATCTGATATAAAATACGCTTGCAAATGCATTTTTAGAGAAAGAATATAGCCCACCTGAGGCTACAAAACGAGAAAGATTGTTAAAATATACCGTTACAAAGACATGCTTCTGCAATATACGTTTATAAAATCCTTCTTCAGAGATGTATTTAATACATATACTATATAGAGTTCGGTTGGTTTGAATATAGCTTATACAGAATATATCTAAAAATAATATTTGTGAAAAGTGGTATTAAACTAGAAAATTGTATACACAAGTGGAGAATCATAAACGCTGAAAATACCTATTGAAAATATGAAAGGAAACACGTGCAAAAACCAATTCTTACTATTGACAAGAATAATGCAAACACACCTCTCGAAATAAATTTCGAATTTTATATATAAATATTTATAAACAAGTCTAAGGGTACTATTTTATTTTACTTTATTTTACAGCTCAACGTACTGTACTTGTTTTAAATTTTGTACCTATTATAAATAAATATTTATAATAACATTAAACTTGTTCATTAGAGCTCTTCAGTGATATATGTACAAAGAAAGTATCTGCTTTTAGTTTTTCTCGCTTTAGTGTAGGAATATTTATGTAAAGGTTTTGATTTTTTTTTCTGAGGTTATCACAAGGTAGTCCTAATTGTGTTAGTGGTATATCAGAAACATGGCTAAGTCCCAATGTCTCCGATGTAGGCATTAATATTTCATGGTTCAAATTAGTTCGAAATGTTTGCAACGGCAGAGGAGGAGGGGTGGCATTTTATATAAAAAATGAAGTAAATTTCTCGGTACTTGCTACACGGTACGCAAATAGTTCTTTGGAACAACTTTGGATCAGTATAAAAATTGCAGGTAGGAAATTGTGTTTGGGTACACTACATAGACCACCAAATACAAATTTAAACAATTGCCTTGATGATTTGGAAAGTGTTGTGGTCAATTTGTCATCAGATTATGATTTTGTAGTATTTGAAGGCGATTTCAATGTACATTTTTTTAACCAAGGTTATAACTTGGCGCAATTTAATAATTTTCTAAATAAATATGGATTACATCAAGTAATCACAAGGCCTACTTGTATGAACAATACTTCTATGATACTTTTAGATCTCATTATATGGAATTGTATGTAATAAGGTTATTTTAGACACAGAGGTTTTGAACATAGATGATAGTTCAGACCATTCACTAATAACTTGCAACTTAAATCTTGAAAAAAATAAACAAATTACGCTTTTTCGTACTCACAGAGACTTTTCTAATTTTGATTATCATGCTTTTTTAAACGATTTAGAAAATGTTACTAGGATTTTATTTACTGCTTGGAAGATGTAGAGGAAATGATAGACTTTTGGAATAATAATTTAATGTCACTCTATGATATGCATGCCCCTTTTAAAACGATCAAAATAAACACCTATTCTTAAATTTCTGATGAGACAAAGGGATAAAACACGTCTCGGATATAAACGTATGCAATTAGAAGTTTCTCTAGAAGAATACAAGGTCATTACGTAATTTTGTAAATACATGTGCAAAAACAGAGAAAAAAGCTTACTTACAAAACAGATTTAAAACTGACGGACTTTAATAATTTTCTTGTAAATAATGTACCAAAAATAAATAATCATAACACTTTTATTTCTGATTCTTATTCTAATAAAGTGGCTCATAATATTAGTACAAAATTTTATTTTACTGAGGTACTGTAGATCAAGTTTAAAAAAAATCGTATTAAATCTAATACTAAGGGTACGGATGGTATAGATCTGACTGACCAATGACATATTTATGGAGTGTGATGCACATAAAAATATATGCTTGGTATTCTTAGATTTCGGTAAGTCTTTCGACACTCTGAATCATAATACTCGGCATGAAATTATATTACTTTGGACATAGTACATTAGCTGTATCATGTTTTCAAAAATATCTACATATGAGGTACCAGCGGGTGGGAGTTAATATCATTTTCTCTCAATTTATTGATATGAAGGGTTAAACAAGGGAGTACTCTTGGTCCGTTACTATTTTCGATGTACACAGCCGATTTTTATAAATATTTACAGTATTGTCAGTCACGCCAATACGCAGATGATACCCAAATTTAGTATTCATTTTTATTAACTGAATGCATTCAACCTTAAAAAATATTAGTTCTATTATTAACTATTATCCATATATAATTTATCTAAAGCACATGGACTAGTTTTAAATGAATCTAAAACCCAAGTTTTGTTATTTGATACAAAAAATCAATTTTTCAAAACGCAGATTTTAAAATAATGTTTGTGGGGACTAATGTCTTCCACTACTCTTATGTTAGACATATTATTTGGTTTACGTTGACTCATACATTCATATTTTTATTTCATGATTTAAATTATTTATTACTATGTAAATATCTGTAAATATTGTATATAATCGTCTCGGTATTTAAGTACCTTCCTTACCTGTCGTAAATTCCCATAACAATTTCTATTATTTATTGCATTACCTACCATAAAACCTTATTTCTTAGTCGGAACTTTCCCCTGTCCTTTGTAATTATGCATCCAGACTAATACCTACTTAACAATCATCCTTTTGGGATTATCTCTAATTACGTAGTATACCTGACCCGGCTTTTCCAATTTATTGTACTAGGTACCTATTTGCCAAAACATTAGTCAGTATACATTTTACCAAGATAAAGTACAGTTCAACTCCAAAACTCACTGTGTTAACATCGAGCTGACGCTCTATCAATAAAGAAGTAAAAACACAAATAGTTGTTAGTCTTTCAACATCACCGCAACTCACCCACAAATTGGTGACCCCGACGTGATCAACGTAATACCCGGTGAATCGTGAGTGTTTTGTGCAGTATTAGTAGAGACTTCAGCAACAACGTTTTACAAAGAAAAACTTTAATAACACAGTGATAGCGACATTCAAGTGATTGCAGTGTTGTGTGTGACATTAACCTTTTAAGCCAGAACTCAGTGCCATCAGTTCGCGAATCGCAAAGATGATGGGAGAAAGCAGTATCAATAGTGATTCTCACTCGGTAGACCGAGTCTCCGTCAAAGTGCCGCCGTTTCGATCGAGGTCAAACTCACGCCACCAATCTCGCGCACGTTCCCAATCCCGAAACCGCAAGAGAGGAGACAGTGGAATTTGCTGGTATCATTGGCGATATGGCAGCAGTGCTAATAAGTGTGATAAGCCCTGCAAATACGTCGCTGAAGCCCCGGGAAACGCAGCGGGCAGTCGTTAATGTCGGCCAACGACATCTGCCCAACAACATCGTGCCGATTATTTGTCACCGACAGATCAACAAATATCAAGTTCCTAATTGACACTGGAGCCGATTTGTGTGTCTTTCCACGTTCGAATTTACCAGGACCGCGTGCTAAGTCCGCCTATGAACTTTCAGCGGCGAATGGTACCACCATCTCAACATACGGAACACTCGCAATAACCCTCAACCTCGGTTTAAGGCGTGACTTTGCCTGGAGGTTCGTCGTTGCCGACGTTGGCAAACCTATAATTGGCACGGATTTCCTGGCACATTATGAACTACTAGTGGACATTAAAAATTAGCGTCTTC
Source organism: Leptura quadrifasciata (assembly GCA_963675555.1). Lineage (NCBI taxonomy): Eukaryota > Metazoa > Arthropoda > Insecta > Coleoptera > Cerambycidae > Leptura > Leptura quadrifasciata. The sequence continues at coordinate 80,267,422 of OY776674.1, read as the reverse complement.
TGGATTTGAGTACTCACCTTACCTCCAATGGAGAGGTAACTGAGTGTGAATTTCTCGGCATCAAGACAATCTCTGGTTCGTCGTTGTTTCACGAACTACTCCAGAAATATCCAGAAGTTACAAGGCCAAATGGTGCACCAACAACCGTCTGCCATACCACAAAACACCACATCGTCACAACGCCAGGACCTCCCGTCGCGCAACGCCCGCGAAGACTTGCGCCGGATAAATTTAAAGCTGCCAAGAAGGAATTCGATGCCATGGTGCAGCTTGGTATTGCCTGTCCTTCACAGAGTCCCTGGTCATCACCTTTGCATATGGTGCCAAAGAAAGGCGACGAGTGGAGACCTTGTGGGGATTATCGTGCCCTCAATGCGAGAACCTGCTCTGACAGATATCCGGTGAGACATATTCAAGACATTGCTCAAACATTACATGGAAAAACTGTTTTCTCAACAATCGACCTCGTCCGTGCCTTTAATCAAATCCCAGTCGCTGAAGAAGACGTTCCAAAGACGGCCATCACAACACCGTTCGGCCTTTTCGAATTTACGTATATGACTTTCGGTCTTCGAAATGCAGCCCAAACGTTTCAACGCTTCATCGATGAAGTTCTCCACGGCCTCGATTTTTGTTACGCCTACATCAACGACATTCTCATTGCATCAACGTCAATCGAAGAACACCTTCAACACCTCGAGACAATATTTCAGCGCCTTCAGGAGTATGGAGTGGTCATTAGCCTAGCAAAGTGTATTTTCGGCCAGTCTGAGGTGAAATTTCTCGGTTATATGGTTTCAGCCGCAGGTACTCGACCGCTCCCGGAAAAAGTCGACACCATTCGCGCTTTTCCACGACCCGACACCGTCAAGAAACTACGGCAGTTCTTAGGTATGTGTAATTTCTTCAGGAGGTTTCTACCTAAGGCCGCAGAGGTACAGGCGCCGCTGAATAGTCTTCTCCAAGGCAACGTTAAGGGCAAGACGCCGGTGAATTGGACTACAGAAGCTATCAAGGCTTTCGAAGATACCAAGGAGAGCCTAGCACAAGCAACGCTCTTAGCACACCCACAGATGCACAACTAGCCATTTTCTCTGATGCCTCTGACTTCGCCGCAGGAGCATCACTTCAACAACGGGTAGACAACGGATGGCAACCGCTGGATTTCTTTTCTAAAAAATTGAGTCCCGCGGAAGCCAAGTATGGAGCCTACGACCGCGAACTTCTCGCAATATACCTCGCAGTTAAGCATTTCAGACACATGGTGGAGGGACGGTCCTTTACAATCCACACTGATCATAAGCCCATCACCTTCGCTTTTCACAAAAAAGATCATCAAAGTTCACCACGACAATTCCGTCATTTGGACTTTATAAGCCAGTTTACCACTGATATCCGCCACATCTCCGGAGAGGATAATATCGTTGCCGATGCCCTGTCACGTATTGAGGTGCTCGAAAATACGATTGACTTTGAGGCGCTCGCTGCTGCTCAACAAGATGACAAAGAGCTAGAGGAATATTTAAAAAAGGATTCGTCGCTACAACTTAAACTAGTGCAAATCCCTGGAATTAAAGTGTCGATTTTCTGCGATGTATCCACGAGAACAGCTCGCCCCTTCATTACTAAGGGCTTCAGGAAGGCGGCGTTCAACACCATCCACGGTCTCTCACACCCTGGAGTGAAAGCCACGGTCAAGAGCGTAACTCAGCGTTACGTATGGCCTTCGGTGAGGAAAGATTGTAGAGATTGGGCCCACAGCTGTATCCAATGCCAACGCTCGAAAATTTCACGACACGTCTCCGCACCTACAGGAAAATTTACATTACCATCCTCACGGTTCGAGCACGTACATGTGGACATCGTCATCATGCCACCATCCGAAGGTTTTAGGTATTGTCTAACCATGGTGGATCGATTTACTCGTTGGCCAGAAGCCGTACCAATGCAAGACCAAGAAGCATCAACAGTAGCACGAGTGTTTTACGACAACTGGGTCTCACGATTTGGCACTCCTCTACGAGTCACTACCGACCAAGGTAGACAGTTTGAGTCACACCTTTTCAAACACCTGAATCGTTTGTTAGGTACGACTCATTTAAGGACAACGGCCTTATCACCCCTCAGCCAATGGAATGGTCGAACGACTACACCGTCAATTAAAAGCAGCCATCATGTGCCACCAGAACATCCGGTGGACTGAAGCGCTATCAACTGTACTGCTAGGGATACGAGCAGCCTGGAAAGAAGATCTTCAAGCGTCAGCAGCTGATCTGGTATACGGCCAGACTCTTCGTCTTCCTGGAGAATTCCTAGGCATCCCTCACACCATTGACGACCCTGACAACACGGCAGTATTTGTCAAGGAGCTTCGCCAACACCTACGAAGCCTCAGGCCTAGCGATGGCACCCGCCACGGCACGAAGAAAACCTTCGTTTTTAAAGATCTTGCCACCACGGATCAAGTTTTTGTACGTCGCGACAGTCCCAAGCGGCCTCTACAACAACCCTATGACGGACCCTACACGGTTGTTCGTCGATCAGATAAAACATTCGTCATCAACATCAATGGTCGTGTTGTAACAGTTTCGGTTGACAGACTCAAACCAGCTTACGTCATGGCTGATCATGCATCTATCGTACGAGATAACAGCGAAAACAGGAACTCTCTGAGTGACGCAAAGCCACGTTCGACTCCCAACTTGGACTCACCACGCACCGCAGACCAGGATCCAAACTCGACAAGGATAACACGATCCGGCAGACACGTCCATTTTCCTGATCGTCTTCAAGGAGGATGTTAATTACGTAAATCACTAGCAGGGGGGTACTGTGGGGACTAATGTCTTCCACTACTCTTATGTTAGACATATTATTTGGTTTACGTTGACTCATACATTCGTATATTTTTATTTCATGATTTAAATTATTTATTACTATGTAAATATCTGTAAATATTGTATATAATCGTCTCGGTATTTAAGTACCTTCCTTACCTGTCGTAAATTCCCATAACAATTTCTATTCTTTATTGCATTACCTACCATAAAACCTTATTTCTTAGTCGGAACTTTCCCCTGTCCTTTGTAATTATGCATCCAGACTAATACCTACTTAACAATCATCCTTTTGGGATTATCTCTAATTACGTAGTATACCTGACCCGGCTTTTCCAATTTATTGTACTAGGTACCTATTTGCCAAAACATTAGTCAGTATACATTTTACCAAGATAAAGTACAGTTCAACTCCAAAACTCACTGTGTTAACATCGAGCTGACGCTCTATCAATAAAGAAGTAAAAACACAAATAGTTGTTAGTCTTTCAACATCACCGCAACTCACCCACATGTTAAATAATTCAATATTGAACTCTATTGATAATTATAAAAATTTAGATGTTTTTTAGATGTTCAAGATTTTCAAAGACTGTGTCCATTTTATTGCAAAAGTTATTTGGTAAGCTAAAAATTCTTTCACTTCATAAAGATATTTTGAGTAATGATATTAAACCGAAATTGTGCGATTCTCTGATTCTGTCATATTATCTTGCATATTGCGATATAGTATATTGGTCCGCTTTATTGCAACGAGATAAAGTTAGTCTACAAAAACTTCAAAATGCATGTATACGATTTTGTTATAATCTACGTAAATATGACCACATTACAAATAAATTTAATGAATCTAAATGGTTAACACTTAATGAATAATTTCAAGTTCAACCAGTCTCATTTTTCAAATTAATTCTACTCAGACACCTTAATATCTACAAAATAGACTTATTAAAGGTAGTGATATTCAGGAACATCCTACACGTCATTTTCATCTTTTTAGTGTACCCAACCTTAATTCTTCACTATTTCAACGTTCGTTTAGCTAAAACGCCGTAAGAATTTATAACGACTTACCACCAGTAAAAATGAAAGAACTCACTACTGTAAATGCCTTCAGAAATCAGATCATAACGTACGTAATTAGTAAAGGAACTAATGTTGTTTTGTAAATTATGTGTTTATATTTATTGTAATTTGAAAATAACATATAAGTTGGTTTATGCATGGAGATGATTATATGGAGGAACAACCCGGTTGAATATCGCCATCTCGTTCATTAATTATTTATGTAACACACTACTCTTCATAAGGAAATAAAGACATTTTATTATTATTATTATCATTATTAAATAAGCACCGGCTTTTGTTACAATTCCCAAGGTGTTCTCAAATTCGTTATTTTTTAAAAATATCATAAAAATAAACTATTTTACTAAAGCTTCAATTTTTTTATATTTATGTTTGGTCGCCTTATTGAAGCATCCATATTTTGTTCCTCAAAAATTCCAAAATCAAAAGAAAGGGAAGACTGAGGATCGAGTTTACGACCGTCCTATATACCGGGTGGGACACGTGCATTATTCCATTATTTCTGCAGATAAATTATTTAAACTTGGTACATATTATTTGATAGCGTTACTTCTGGTTTCAGAGGAAGTGATACCCAATTTTGATTGGAACACTCTATGTATTATTATTATATTTTTGTATCCTACACGTGTTACATGCCTAATGCATATGCGATCCCGCATCAAAAATTTGTGTTTCGCTGGCCGCATATCGCCAAGCCGCTAGCTACAGTTATCGCCAACCGCGAACCGTGGATGGCAGAGATTTGGTTTCCGTCCGCTAGAGGACGGTCGCGTGTCCTTCCGGTGCTAAGAACGGTGACGTGACTTCCGTCTTGTGGAAAAAGACGTTGGCTCCTGTGTGTGTGTGCTGCCGAGAGTCCTAAAAGCCGTCTTTATGGATTTTGAATTATCGGCAACGGTAAAACTTCCTTTGTTTTAAGTTGTTGCTGTTCGCCAGAATATATCGCTGCTACGGAGAGAGTTTAATCTGCATCTGTGCGGGATTTATGTATGCACACGTGAATATCTAATCATCGCCATCTTTTTTTCGACCTTACCCACGTATTTCAAATATTTATAAGAAGGTTGACTACTTTCCCTTGGGAGTATCTTCGCTGTCAATTTATCTGTAGCATTGTACAATTTTGGTGGATTGTCCCTCAACAAGTTAGAGGTTTGTAAATTATTTCTTTTGTGGATTATATCGGTTTTCAATTGCTCTCATACATTTTTACGTACATTTCCGACTTACAAATTAAATGGGTATAGCTTAGGGTCCACGGACTGGGAGAGAACGATCCACGTACTGGGTTAGAATTTCCACGGACTAGGTTAGAGACTTCCACAGACTGGCCTGTAAACGTTCCACGGTTTAGGGAGGCTATAAACCCACCACCATCGTCTGTTTCGAAGTTACCACAGCAGGGCTGCAGTCTCATCACTGGTTGACGTCTGGGTATTGTACCAATATTTTTTTATAAATGTTATTTTGTCTTCTACCAAGAAACTACCTTCAGTGATTCTGTGTAATAATATTTGTTTTCTTCTAACTTACGTTGTACATATTTAAACAAAGATTTTACTCACTCATGTTGATTAAGTAAGTTCTCTAATTTAACCAATTGCGGTCAAATTTTATTTCAGTCAACCCTTGTAAACTAAGTGTAACTACACGAGGGGTATTTATCTTTATTTTATGCTGTAACATATTTATTCGAATATAGCCGAACTGAACGTCGCCAGGTTCATATTTGGAGAACCATAATTTGTAAGTATTGTAAAATAGTACATTTTATGTTGAAAGAAAGTGTCATTATTTCGTCTACAACCACTACGAATGGCACCCTCAGTGATTTTATGTTAAATAAGCAACAAACTTGAGATTTCTGAGCTAGTGAAATTTTGTCGTGGGCACGTTACATCACTTATCCGGGCTAGGAATGTCTGCGATCTGCTGCGCATAGCAACCCAAGTGTTTTAGTATTATCTTGCAACCCTTATTATCCAACGTATTTATGTTCATGTATAACGTAGCACACTATTTTTTGAATATCAATTAGGTTTTTTAAAATATTTTTAGTACATGTTTTAGTTTAATTGTGCCATGACCATTCCGATTTATTACAACCAACCCATATAATGTTAGAAACATCGGAATCGCATCGAAAATACCACTAATAGTAAAAAAACAAAAAACTCGAAAATTGTTTCTTGAGTGAAACAATTTTTTTTTAAATCGAATCATATTAGTACCATGGTACCAATCAATAATATCATCAAGGATTCCACCCATATATCTTCCTTAATGTGCGACTTCGTAGGTATTAATCAAAATGATAGTGAAGAGAAAATAAAGTTGTGTAATCCTCGTCTTTAATCAAGCTTTTCTTCGTAATTGAAAAAACTTTGTTATTAACATTCCCATTAAAAATGCAAAAAGGTACTTTTCCTAAAATCGAGTACATATTTTCTAATTCTCAGAATAAACTGTATAATTTATCTTAACTTTGACAACTGTTAATGTCTTCCTAAAACAGGCAAATCTTTTTATCAAGAATGAATTTTTCTCAGCATATCAAAAATATGTATATATGGTATAGGTAATAAAGTGAAGTTATTACTTAGTTTAACATTTTATAGTAATCAATATATTATTAGGTACAGTACTTTCTGTTTAATTTAAAGATAAATTCAGCAACGAGTATGATTTGCTTGCTGGAATATAGCAACCTATCCAGCATAATCTATATTTTTTCCAAAATACTGCCTAAACGCCTAGAGAGTAGTTTTTTGACTATTGAGTTTCCTTCAACAGTTGGCCTGAAGGCAGTATAGCATTTGAAATTAAAATGCAATATTTTATGCATAGTTGATGACATGTACTATTAAGAAATGCACTTATATTATTGAATTATTTTGCACTTAAAAAGGGGCAAAAAGCAGCCAATAAATTTAATAGATTTTTAATCTGTGAGTAATAATCTACAATATCGATTGAATTGCAATGAGTTGAAGATGATTAAAACTCTACCTGCATAAGGTTAACTCTATTGAATAATTAACTAAAACATATTACTGAGAAAAATATTTAAGCACTGCAGAAACAAAATAAAATCGATCAAAGAGTAATGCCTTATTTATTTCAATTTGGTCCAAGGTTCTATTTCACTCTCAGGAAAATATCTAAATCTGTCTGTAATATATAAATCTAACTTTCATTAATCACAAAGCCAGAAATTTACACTTTCACGGCTAGAGAACTACTGTTTGCTCAAGAAATTTGACAGAGCTTTTCGGAGCTACTGTATATACGTTAAAATTGCCTGTTTTGAAAAATGTTATAGATTAAATAATTTTCATTTACTCAAAATGAAGGAAAAAATGCGACACCTTTTTTAGTGGATCAAGATAAATCAAACATCTATTTACATTTTCTTATATATTATCATTATAATTTTATAGGCGGGATGAAATTAATTAAATACAAGAAATTATATATTAAACAAAATATTAAATGAGTAAACTAAAATTAAAATTTGACAGTTAAGGAAAACAAATAATCATTTTTATTAAGTAATGCAAAATGCTTACATTGATATTTTTATTTCGATACGAATATTATTTGCCGAAATAAATAAATTCATAATGTTGAATGTTGGATTTTCACCACTGCCTGCTAAAAACTGATCTTAAGGAAAATAAAACTGTATAACTAAACCAAATTCAGATTATCATCAATGAGTTGCAAAGCGAATTAGAACAAACCATGTCAAAATAAAGTACATTTGAATACAGTAATGGCTCTGAGAGCATTACAACAAAGTTCCGCATTCACAACTTTAGCAAAAACGAACACTTTCTTGTTCCACTTTTTAGCTTTCCACTTGTTATGCAATGAATCAAGTTTAGTGAGGGCTGCAGGATCCCTTTATGGTAGGACATGGTATCTGTAATGGAATTACAAGAAAACTCACAATTGATTTATGTACACAAAACAAGAAATTGGCGGATAACTTTTGCTATCTCCTTTTGCTCGGAGTAATTTAATCGCGAATTGTTTATGTATTAGTCAAATTGAGCAACTTAATCCAACGGAGATTCCTATTTGATATCTCCCAAAAAAGTTTAATAATGTGAATAAAATTTGTTATTTTTTAAATTGAAATACTTCGGCTAAGTTTTTATTATTCATTATCCCAAATATTTGATTAAAGTGAACTTTATTGCGACAGAAAATGTTAATAATCATGTTAGGAGACAAATCCAGAGAAGTCAGTATCGTAGCGTCTTAGATAATTTGTGTAGAATAATTTCTGTAGGTTGATAATTTTTGTTACTTGTAAATTTTCTAAATAACTTTTGTAACGCCGCCACCTTTAAAAGTCGTTCATTAATTGTCGAAATTATACTTAGATATACTTTCAGTTTTAGAAACAAAATGTCCACAGAAATGTCCTCTGAATAAACGTTTAAAATAAACTATAAATAAACATATAACTCTTAAGTTTATCTACAGAATTTAATGCTCATTTTTACAGATAGCGGCAGACAAGTCCGTACACATACAAAGCTTTTGAAATTATAAATTCAAGGGTATGTCGTACTTGAATTTAACTACATTTCGTCAGAAAAATAACCAACATACATTTTGTTGTTGCCCTCGCCCTTCATAAATCATTATTTTGTTAAGCAATACAAGACGTCACTCATCATTTAAACACTAATTTTATGAACAATCCAATGTATTAACTAACGTGGTAGTCCGTTCATGCTGTTAAGGTGAGCGAGGTAGTCACCTTATTTGTCCATTGGTTTTCAGGGCACCCTAAAAAGAGGAAATAATATTGAGTTAACAGCAGGATTGGATTAACCATATTAACTAATGCATTGGATTGTTCATAAAATAAGCTTATAAGTGATAAAGGAGACCTTTTGTTACTTGATTATATTTTCGACGACACGTACTAATATTGCCAATTATCCAAGCAATGGGGAGAAAAAAGGAGTCTACCGCGCAAAAGGTCGTAAGGAAATGAAATTTGGTGGGATTATAAAATGTACCGTTCTGATCATAATCCTCAGTTTGCGACCTTGGGAGAAGGCCGCTCGCGCAGCCATCTTGGAAAGATATCGCTCAAAATAAGTTTTTTGCAAATATCTCCGTTCCTACTGGTTCTAGGAAAAAAGTAAATTAACAAATTGAAGAGCGTAAAATTCTACGTAAAATATGTTATATGCGTTTTTCCCAATATTTTTCAAGATACAGCGCGTCAAATGCAAGCAAATCATCACCATACAAAGCGTTTTTGCTAATAACACCGAGTACTGAACCAGACACTAAACCGCACGTTATCGATGGTGGTTTTTTGTTACATCGGGTTATATGGCACCGTAGCGAGTCTTTCGCAACAATTTGCACGAACTACATGACCTATATACAAAGGTATTATGGTTCCAGTGCAACTATTATACCAAGCGATGGATCCTACCATGCCTCGAGACTCGAATAAACGATGTGTTATATCCATGCTCGCGAGAACATTAGACGACCGTAATTTTACAGTTATGCATGAACCAGAAGATGCGGAATCACTCATAATTCAAACAGCTATTGACATGTCTTCGTCCTATTCAGCAGTGTGTATTGTAGGAGAAGATGTAGATTTATGTTCTGATGACTGCACTGGCGAGCGAGCATGACAATATCTTCTTACGAAAAGCTGCTCGGGGTAAAGTGGAGGAAAACATATAATTCATCGTACAGTTTACAGTTTGTAAATTCTGTAGACATTATTCATTCAACGGTTGTGATACAACGTCTGCTTTCTAATCAGGGACAAATTAAATTCTTTAATATTCCTGAGAAAAACAACGAGCTGCTTGAAATTATTGAAACCTTCCGAGATCCACATGTACACTTCGATGCACGCACTAGCCACTGCGCTAGAAGCATTTTTGGTATCACTGTATGGTGGATGTTACGAAACCGATACCTTGAATTCCCTGCGATATAGGAATTTCGGACGATCGGTGGTGAAAAACAAGGTCAACTTGGCCTCACTGCCACCGAGAGACGTTTCGCGGCAACATTGCCGCCGGTAAAAAAACGCTACACCGCTACATTACCATTATTTGCTTGCATTTGACGCGCAGTATCTTAAAAATTGTTGGTCTTACGGGATGCATAGACCATATTTTACGTAGAGTTTTATGCTTTTCAATTTATTGACATACTTTTTTTCCTAGAAACGGAGATATTTGCAAAAAACTGATTCTGAGAGCCATCTTCCAAGATGGCAGAGCGAGCGGTCTTCTTCCAAGGTCGCAAACTGAGGGTTTCAGTATGATACATTTTTCGATCACACCAAATTTTATCTCCTTGCGACCTTTTGCGTGGTAAAACTACCCATTGCATGGAGAATAATACCTTTAAATTTATAATTTCAAATGTTTAAAAAATTGTAAATGAATAACACAGGTCTGCGTTTAAAAAAATAAAGTCGATGATATTATAAAGTTATAGCAAAGTATAACAAAATACTCCAAAAATAGTTTTTAATATACTTTAATTCTCAGCATATGAAACGTTTTTCTTTCTGATCGAGTTTGTAACGTTATGGTTTGCGAGATAACAATACTGTTCAATATAAAAAGTAGAAATCCTTATACCTCTTAATAAACAAAAATTAAATTCTTTTTATGAAATATACGAATGTATAATCAAACTTTTAAATAAACTTAATACAAACTTCGATTCTCAACAAACAATGTCACTGAGAATAACCGATTATATTACACTAAGGTTCGACGGTCGATAATTAGTACTCATACAAGTGCAGCTTAATGTTTTGATGCTTTCAGTTTGCTTTTTTCACACTGGAGATAAGAAACGTCAAAATAGTTAGTTGGTGTTAAAGAAGAAGACTATCCAGTATGGAAAACTGAAGTCATTATCCTTATGTAAAATGATCTGCTGATTCGATTATGGAGGTTGCGATTTAATTCGGAATTGCGAAATCAAAAAAATCGCACGTTTCCTCATTTTTATTTGCTTTTCTTTAGCTTACAATGCGTGCACAATGTTCATGTTCAAATCTTGCGTCCTTTATTTAACACAGTTCCTGACATAATCAACTGATGACATTTTGTACAGTTGCTAAGATCTGAAGACAGTACAGCATTCCACCGTTATATTTACAAATATCCGCACATAGGGAGCGCGGGGGTGAAAATTGTCTTCAATCTTGCATCCCTTATTTAACACACTTCCCGACATAATCAATTGATGAAATTTTACATAGTTACTAAAATCAGATGACAATACAGTATTCCACTGCTACTTTTCAAAATATCTGCACGTAGGGGGCGGGGGGGTGAAAATTGTCTTCAAATATTGCATATCCTGACGTAATCTATTGATAAAATTTTGCACAGTTACTAAGATGGGATGACAATACAGTATTCCACCGTTACTTTTGCAAATATCCGCACATAGAGGGCGTGGGGGTGAAAATTAAAAAATCTACAAAACGAAGGAGCCAGAAATGAAAACAAATCGTTAAGAGATGAACTTTTATCGAGAGATCTCTGGGGGTAAACCCCCCAAAAATTATGACTAAAAAGTAGAAAATAAAAAAATATATTTTTTTTAAACTTTCTTTTCTGTAAAAAGTCGCACTAAAAATAAATAATAAAAAAATACTAATATACGAACGTAAGAAAAGCAAGGCGTGCGCACTTTGTATATAGGTATACATATATCATCTTTATGTACACATGACTGAAGGCACTATGTATACAACGATTCCGCCCCATTCATACGTGCGAACAATCATACAAAGTGCGCACGCCTTCCTTTTCTTGCATTCGTATATTAGTATTTTTTATTTTTTACTTTTTAGTAAGACTTTTTACAGAAAAGCAAGTTTTAAATTTTTTTTTTTTTTAATTGCGAACCTAATTTAGTTTATATTTAGGCTTCAATTTTAATACATTTTATATCACTTATAATTAGATTCACTTTTTGAAAAAGTATTTATTTTTCATTTTGTTTGCGTTTTCCGATTGAAGACGTAATATGTCGCAAGTTTTTGGGCATTATTTTCATTCGCTTTCGAAACGCACATTTGTGCACCTTGATGGGTGACAATGAATAAATTTCGTTTTATATGAATTAGTGGCATTTTTTGGTTTATCATAGTATTTAATTTACTAAATTTTTATTTTCATTTATTTTCACTTTTACAATTATTCATATATGGTTAGATATACTCGGTATAATATTGATAGGATGGCCGAATACAAGAAGTAAGTTTAAACTGACTGTGGTGTCCGCGTTGGTCGTATTTATGACATTGTATTGCTAACGCGGGCATAAGCATTCTGAGAATTAATGCTGTGTCAGAGTTTCGCATGTGAATGTTTTGTTCGTCGAGGAAGCTGGTATGGCTTTATATAACTATAATTATTATTACAATATATAATGGAATTTTACATGTATGTTAATTTAACACATAATATACATATTATATCTGAAATCGATAGCCATACACAAAAATGAAGTGAAGATAAAATAAAGTGGTGCGAGGAAAATATTTTCGATCAAAATTAAATGGATTTTTCAGTAGCAAAAAAAGTCAAAAGGCAAGAAGGGCCTCTAAGAGTCATTAGTCATTGTTATTATTTGGGAGTAGCTGTAACTAAGGAATAAAAAGGAAACTTGATTTGTTGTTGTCCATACATATTTTAATAATAGTTATTACATTTATTTACTAAGTGCGATAGCTCAGCGGGCTCTAAGACCAGGTTGTGTGAGGGCATGTGACTAGATAGCTCCTTCTGCATTTGAATCCTAACTCCAACAAACGACCATCTCTTAAAGACGGTCTCCTTTCAATGATTTACTGCTTTTTGAGAGCTCTGGCTTTGAAATTGCAGATTATCTAGTTTATGTGGTTTGTTTCTGTTTATTTATTATGTAAATTTTCAGGTTTTCGCCAGTGTTAAACGAAGTATTGTTAGGTTTTTCGGGTATTTTCTTGCACGGCTGATATTCTCCTGGAGGGGTCATGTTAACTTAAACGAAGGCGACGTCAGAATAATATCTGCAATTTTTAGATGCTAACTAATAACTGCTTTAGCATTAGCTATTCCACCACTTAAACATGTATATAGAACCAGACAATCCCAACTATCCCTTACATGGTAATATATTAAAAATGCCACTAAATATCCATACCCTAGCACTAGCAAGGATTTGAACCCGGGACTCCCTAAGCCTAACACTAAAGCATTGAGCCACTGAGCCGGCTAATTTATTTATTATTGTACTGTTTTTAATGATTTTTTATGACAAAATAAAGTCAATTGGTTCATACTATGTGGCTTGGACTGCTGAAAAAAATTAACAAAAATGGTAACTAATTAATATGCGTTAAACTTAAATATAAAATATCAATATGATATATTTAAAGTAAAATCATTTTGAACTGCATTTGCTGCATATTTTCACGTTTTATTATTTGTATTTGGATGTATCTATTTATTGCCACACATTTATTTATTGTGAAATATTTCAAATACAAATTTATGAAATAAGTTTTATTTATACGACTGCAAATATATAATTATAGATAAATGTAAATTTCGTTGTATAATTGTGTATACGAGAAGCAATTTTAAATATGTTTCTAATGATGGTTAATTTACAGGTAAGGTGACCGATTTCAAATAATCTGGTAAGTAATTTCTTGTTCAATTTTTTATAATAATCTTACCTTCTCTACCTTCTCAATTGTGTATAAAAAATTCAAAGCAAAGCGTAAAGAACCGTTCATTAATTATCTTTTATGCATAATTTCATAAACAACCGAACAAATGAAACGAAATGTATTGTTATAAATATACAGCGCGCACATAGAATATGAATAGCTGGTAACGAAACTTCACAGAGACAAATGGGAGGAAAATCCTCGGATAGGTCGATTTTAACTTCTAATTACGCATCTTTTGTTATAACAACATTTTTGTGGCGTCATCATTGTTCTCAATATGACGCCATTGGTATGTTTTTAAATGGCAACTCAGTTATTGATAGTTTGCTATGTGAAAGACTTTTTTACGCACAGTTCATAAAAGGTTATGGTAAGTAACATAACAATATCTTTGAAAAAGAATAGTATTTTAACTATTTGAAGGACACTGTTACATAAAATGTACCATGAAATTTGTTTATTTAATGGGGCAGTGGTTCATAACGTATATCATAACATTAACATATACATATACATATGATATACATTTTATTTGTACCATCTATTTTTTTCAAAAATGTACAAGAAAAATTGCAAATTTTTATTTTTACGTTAATTTTCTATAATATATTATGTTTCCGTTGTAACTTATTTCAGTTAAAAAAAGTAAATAAAATAGTTGTGCCCCACGAGGCCTTTTTTTAACAAAATTCTTTGCCCCTCAAAGAGTTAAGTATGCATATTTTTGTATTATATTACTAAGTGGCTATTATGTTAAAATTAATTAGTAGTTAGTATTTCAAAGCATTAATTTAATCTGCAGTACCTAAAAATATAGATTTTGTTGTGTCCTATGTTTTAATTTCAAAACAAAATTAACTTGCTGACACAAAAGTTGTTTTCTTTTGGCCATTCAAATATTTAGTTGTTTTCCTTTCTTAGTAGCAGTTCTATTCCAATTTTAAAAAATACTGGATATCAATCGAGGCAAATAACACCTTTCATAAAACTATATCGGTAAGAGTTAATAACATTGCTCACATGGTTAGATAAAGATGCATGAATTAGAATCTAAAAAATTTTACAATTATCTTAGATTTTAGAGAAATATATATATATATATACAAAAACGGATCGAGGAAAAAGTTAACAAAACCAATATTAAAAAATTGAATCATTTATTAGGGCAAGAAACTTGAGCAGAAGTAAAGGTAGTTAGAACATTTTTAGAAATTAAATTCAGTGGTTATTATTTTTAATTAGTAAATGCAACAATGAATAATGTTAATCAACTCAGTAATGCAGTTAACATGAAATATACAATACAATACAATACAATACAATACAATACAATACAATACAATACAATACAATACAATACAATACAATACAATACAATACAATACAATACAATTTTTTTTTATACATTTATTTAACGTCGGCCTATTTCCGCTACTGAGGCCTAACACCGACGCCTGTAGACGAGCTACCCCCAACCAGGAATTTTGCCGAACCTCTTCCCTTAAGAAGAGTAGGGATCTTTTACTTGCCTAACATTTAATAGACAAGGGACCGACGGCTTTACATCCCCTCCGAAGGATGGTATATCTCCTATACAACCCTCGCCTAAGGTTGTATAGCTTCCGCGCATACACTGATATACAAGCCGCTGGAAGGTGTGTGAGGCGAGGACGCGGTTTCCGTTGGAATGGTCACCCATCCAAGTACTAATTGCGCCTGTCGTTTCTTTACATCGCATACCGAAGTATGTACATAGTAAAGACGCACCTATGCTCGCCCCAAATACAATACAAGCATTCTATGCTTATATGTTTTCATATCAGCTTGGTGCTGATTATCTGTATACTTACATATAAAAAAAGTGTATAACTAATTGAATTCTTTTGTAATATTATACTTACACATATATTACTGTAAACTGTGGTATAGGCTGAACCTATATAGAATTTGTATTCTTTTGCCAGATTTGACATGATAGTAATTGGTGTATATTTTTTGATATCGCGTTTGTCGCTATTTCTAAAAGTTGGACAAATTCGGGATAACTTCCACGCTTCTGAAGAAGTTGACGTGTTGGTGACTAAGGTGAATAATAATTTGACTGGTGCTAGAAGAACGCACAGTTTCTAAGCAGAAAGGATGGAACGTCAACGTTATCTTTTTTTCTCACTCAACACTACCATCTTCATAAACCTGATGCACAACGCGAGAAAACGAGCCAGTGTTTGGAGATCTTCCATCGAGAAAATGTTGTGCATTCATATCGACTGCATTTTGATCGGATTCTTTATTCTCCGCAGCAGTTGGTTATACCATTATTAGCTCAAGGAAATTATTTGTTTTTTGAATAATTCACTAATCGATGGGCTGAAAAATTGTGCAGTGAAATAATTGAATTTGAATAAGGAATATCTGGCCTAGTTCACTAATCGACGTGCTGAAAAAACTGACAGTGAAATAATGGAATTTATTTTATGATGTCAGGAAAAAAAAGAATATCTCGCCTGGACCCACGCATATAAATTCAAATGAAGGCGCATGTTAGAAAACTCATCCATTATGGGCGGCTCTATAGATCAAAAGAATCTACACACTGTCTACAAATAAGTCCACATGATATATATGCTACATGCAACTCCTATATCTTCAATACGATTTACATGAGTCAAATCAACATCACCTTTGTTGTAGTTAAATTGAATTGGATATTTTCTCTTCGAAAAAGTTACTGTTTTGCTTTTGTCTGTATTAAATTCCATATTGTTTCTTTTACACCAGATAAATGATTCATTTAAGTCGTTTTGTTATTTTTGACAGTCATTTCAATTCTTAATTTTAATGAATATATTTAAGTAATTGGCAAATAATAATATAGTACCTGACATTCCAGTTCTGTTAAGGGTGCGTTACCAAGGTTAAATAGTGCGTAAAATATACCCATTCGTATTTTACACTATTCAAACGAGGCAACAAAATTCAGAATAGTTTTCTTTATGTAAACTAGCAAACTTAAGACAAGGATCTATTATATTTTTAATTGTAATCCTAGGTAGAATTAAATTTGTAAAATTCTCTCCTACGCGAACGTACCTGTCATTCGTCCCAAATTGCCATAAATTGTTTTATATTCTACAAAGGGACTTTGACATTCAAATATAATATAATATGATGTAGTATAAAATAACATGAAAAAAACTGAAAAGTCTGCGTAATATTTGCTCCTATTAAAGTTTAATGTCGAATACGAATTTGTTAAAATTCGTGTAAAAAGTTGGGCGTTTTGCTACTAGAGGTAGCATCATAGCGATGACATTGCTAGACGTGTGTCAAAGCAGGGTTGGGCCAATAATTTTTCATTTTTAGTGTTTGAAATAGCGCTTAAAACTTGGTTTAATAATTTGATCATATTAATGTTAAGAAATGACATTGTCATTAAAAGTATTGCTAATTATATATTATTAGCCGTTACTCGAGTCCGAGTATAAAAATGTTACAGTCGATAAATTGTGTACAATATAAAACAAGTAAAAGGTGTAGTCTATTGTAATTCCCATTCATCTACGGTGCACACGACTATGGCTATAGAGGCCAATTCGGGAGAGCACATGTCGACCGCAGTCAGGACAAACATAGACCTGGTTAGGTCTTGGATTCGGCCTTCTTGCAGCAACATTTCCTTGATAGCTGGCCACAACCCCTCGCCATTCGGTTCTGTCCGCTGCAAGTTGTTCCCATTGCTCGTCTGCAATACCGCAGGATTTTAGATTTTCATGGAGAGCGTCTTTGAACCTCTTTCATTGACCGCCACGCCTTCTTCTACCGCTTAGCAATTCACCATAAAGTGTATATTTAGGAAGGCGGTTATCATGCATACGATGAACGTGACCTGCCCATCTTAGGCGTGCTCTTGAAATAAGCACCTCAATTGGAAGGCTGTTTGCTCTCCTGAGTACTTCCACGTTTGATATGTGATGGAACCAACGGATTTTCATCATACTTCTGAGGTGTCTTTGCTGAAAACGTTCTAATTCTTTCACATGACGACGGTAAGTGACCCAGGTTTCACATCCATATAGCAGTGTTGGAATGACAACTGCTCTGTAGACAGCCATTTTCGTTGACAACGCAAGGTCGTGGTTGTCAAATACTCTCTCTCTAAGTCCCCAGAGAGCTCTAGATGCAGCGTTAATTCTATTGCAAATCTCGCTGTCCATGTTTGCTTTGTCATTAACAACGTTGCTTAAGTAATTGAACTGATCCACCACTTCAAGAGGATTTCCGTTAAGTGTAATGTCTATTTGGTTCACTTGATGAGGAGTTGACATAATCTTAGTCTTTCCAATGTTGATTTTAAGTCCCAAGGAATCATAGCTCTGGGCATACACATCTAAAAGTTCTTGAAGCTCTTCCGGCGTAGAGGCTAAAAGTACACAGTCATCCGCATACTGGAGATCACAAATGAATCGTGTGCGTGTCTTCGTGAAAGCTCTAAAGCGCCCTATGTTAAAGAGACCGCCATCAAAGCGGTATCTGAGACCTATTCCTCTGACTGTCAGTTTGTTGTCAACAATAATTGTTAGAGCAGTGGTAAACAAATTAAAGAGTAGGGGTGCCAGGACACATCCCTGCCTAACTCCAGTGAGGGTTTGGAAAGGTTCGGTTGCCTCATTATTATACATAACCTGGGCGTTGTTGTTTGTATGTAGACTGCGACATACTTCCACAAATTTTCTAGGGATACCTAAGCGGAACATAATTTTCCAGAGCACTTCCCTGTCCACCGAGTCAAACGCCTTGGTTAAATCAATGAAGGCCATGTGAATTTCTCCTTGATGTTCGAGTGCTTTTTCTTGAAGCTGTTTAAGTGTGAAGATTAAATCCGATGTGCCTCGGTTTGGTCTAAAGCCACTCTGTGTTTCAGGAAGTAACTTTTCCATAACAGGTGTTAGCCTATTTGCCATCACTTTAGTGAGTATCTTCCCTCCAACAGCCAGGAGAGCTATACCCCTGTAATTTCCACAGTCCGCAGCGCTCCCTTTGTTTTTGAAGAGGTTGATTAAAAGTGTATCACGAAACTCCTGCGGAGCTTGACCACTTTCCCACACGACATCAAATAGTTTCTTGAGGTAGGGTATGAGCTCTGACGACACAGCTTTAAAGATCTCATCTGGGAGTGAGTCGGCGTCGGGAGATTTGTTATTTTTTAGCTGCCCAATGGCGGTTAAGGTCTCTTCCGTTGTTAGTGGTTTATCTAATTATATATTTTTGGGATTAATTACTTTTTATTACTTTGATCTCTACCACAATACGAAAAAATATGTTCAAATGAAGTAATGGTCATTTATATACACTTTTTATTTGTTCCCTGTTTCTTTGTAGAAAAGTAGGTAGTTAGTTTTTTATGATTAAAATATTTTATAATATAAAAATTGAAAAAGATGCAGTTTTATTCATTATATTAGAATACTACAATTTCATTCAAACTTACTACACAATTCTCGAATTAATATGTGAGTAATATATTAAATCTTGGTAAGAAATTAAGGTTATAAATTATGTACGATTGTCGATGTTAGTAAAACTGATGTCTGCAACATAATTCTAATTTATTTTTGATCAGTGATCACACATATTCAGTAACTATCTGCTGGTGACATTGCTATTAAATATTACTTTTAAATAAACGGTTGTTTCATTTATTAGAAAATACCATTACTATACATCCTATAATTGTACCAAGGGACTAAATGAATCACCGAACATGAAGGATCAATTACAGGAGGAATTAAAAAACACTTTCGCTTTGTGGTATATTGGTACAAACTGTTTAATTTTTTCATTCCACAGTCTATTGCTATTGTAATAATCATTTTCAAGGAGTAAAGTACAGATCTCTTTTACTCCTAGAGGGACAGAACCCACTTTCTACACTTCAGTCCCCAAAAATGACAATTAAAATAGCACTCTTAGATCACAGAATATTAAAACATTGTTTTTGAGATGGAAAATGCTCAAAAATATTTTTTGATTTTCTATTATGGTACAGATTCTTATTAAGGGTTTACAGAAAAGTTTCTATATGGCTCACTAATTTATTTATAACTGTACACATTTAAGTAATACACACAAACATGAATAAAGTATGTACACTTTCTGGTGGTCTAAATACCTACGTATTTATTATTCAAACTATACTTATATCAAATTATACCACAGCACTTATGTGTTCCTGATAGCTAAATTCGGTGATTTACTAGTATTTCGACTTTATGCCAACTAAATACGCGCAACCCACAATACCGAGATTTAGTTTGTAACTGGTACATGTAAACATAAAATTGCGTCGTGATTACAGTTCGTACGGTCCTGTATGCCGCCTAGACAGACTAGTGTGGCTTCTGTGTTATCGACAGGACGATATAATTCAATTATTTACAAATTTATTGCGATTAACTGGTGCGTGGACACGCACTCTTAATATGTCATTGATAAAAGTGAAAAATAAATGGTAAGATAGATTGAGCCACTGTGATCACGACGATCAAAGTATCGTTGAATTATAATTTCCTATTTTAACTAAGAATTATAACGCTTAAGTAACTATGAAGAAACTCTACTCACTTAGACTTATACATATATTTATACTTTTGTATAATAAGATAATGTGATCTACCCGATTAAAGGAATCAGAATCAGAAATCCATATATACACTAAATGTGTTTATCAGAAAAAATATAAATAATCACAAAAAATTATAAGCCTTAAAATCTTGATAAGTAAACTATCATCAGTCACTTATTTATTCCAAAATGGAATGCTTTTAAATAAATTCAAACCAAAGAGGAGGTAGATCTAATTACTTCCAAGGAACAATCAGTTTGCACAATTGAATTAAAACTGAATTTCTGAGACAAGCCAAACAATGAATCTTTAATTATCGTGAAGTCTTCTTTTGTGGTTCATCACGATAATTAGGGAGAGAACTAAAAGACGAAAAATATTTATTACCGATATTATAATAATTAAAACGTCAGAAAAAAATAAAAGTAATAATTACTAGAATATATAACCGAAAACAGCAAGCTAAAAATAAAATGGAAAAGGCGTTATACGGTCGCCGTTGATGTCCTTTATCATGAATAATGCCTAGAGCCTGATGTGAATAAGAGAGGCACATGTTACATACTATTATCTCATACATTCACGGGGCGCGATCACATTTCCGGCTTAAAATTTCACTACCATTCCGGCAGCTCATTTATCATTCAAAATATGCAGAAATTCCTCAATAATAATTTATTTAGAAATTCCCACAGAATATATCATCGTCGTATCACATCATGTCACCAATTTTTTTAACCCTTGAACATTCGTAATACAATATTCGCAGACAAATTATGTGGCAATGAGAGCAAACATAATATTCATGAATATTATATATCTGAAATTATCATTATTTGATTAACTTAAACATGTAGTTATATTAGTCATATATGTATTTGCTACGACAAAGATGATAAATTAACAAAAAATATCTACTAAAGGAAACTTGCACGTGGATAAAACTGCGCTGTTCGGCAATATAACTACACTTTTGAGCGTGGGCCTTTCGCTCGATAATTTCGGATGATACTCGGCATGAGGACTCGAGCGACAGTGTATATTAACCTCCAGAATTACGGTGCAGATAAAAAAGACAATAAAATTTTTACGAGCTCATTATTAACGCCGATGAGCCATTAGGTATGGTGTCATCAAACAAGCCAACGTACATTGAAAACCTACAAAGGTGATTCAATTTGTGGGCGAAATAGTATAAACAGTAACTAGTAATTTAATGCGGCCGTAAAGTTTTTATTGCATTTTTATCTGCACAGTAAAATTTCAAACGACTATTAAATCTTCTCGCCAATACAATATAAACGTTGAAAGCAAAAATTATCGTTTTTGTATATGCAGTATAGGGAAATTAATTTGTTAAAAGTTCATGTGAAAAGCACGTTTAATTGAGAGTATTGAAAATGCTTTTTGACGAAAGATACATATATGTACACCTATTCGCTGTTTAACATCAAAGCGGCTATGTGGCAAATTGAAGGGAGCCGAACGAAATTAATTTAGGGTTACCTTTTTGTGATTACTGATTCAGAAAGATGTTAAATTGCACGTCGGAAAAATTACGGTTCAATCAGAAATGTTCATGCTTGTTTATACAACGGATAACATAAATGCAAACACTTTCCTGTTTATACTTTATCTCGTCAATATTTATTTATGCAGGTATTGAGGAAATGATGGTTGTATTGGTTGTTATCTTATGAATGTGAAACTTACAAAACAAGGCATATTTCCGCAATTACATGAGTAAGATAATTCACCTATATCCTTACGAATAATGGGTAATAAATATGTGTTATTTTTATTTGCCATTACTTAAATAAGAATTTATTATGTCCGTTATTGGTGCAGCGACTTTGTATTTTTTATTAATAGCTTTTATTAAACTTGCAATGTTTGTTAGTTAGGTAGTTTGTTTAGGTCAAATCTTGCAATCAAAATTTCGATTAGTTCTAATTAAGCTAGAGTTTTGAAATTTTGCACATGTGCATAAGTCAGTTGACAATACACTTTAATATTTTCATATAAGAAACAAACAAGATGGCGGCTTTAAGGTGACGGACGACTTTACCGTTTATGATCCAATTCGACTCAAAATAGATATCTGAGGGTTTTCGAGATCGCCAATTATGAATTCTTGGTCAAAATTTAGAAATCCAAAATGGCGGCGCCAATAGGACGGACGACTTTTGTCATTTATGGTCCAAATAAATCAAAATCGATATCTGGTGGGTTTTCGGGTTTGCCGATTACGAATTTCTAGTCAAAAATTTAGTTCAGGCTGGCGACTTTAAGATGGCGGACGACTTTACCGTTTAAGATCCGATTCAACTCAACATCAATATCTTGGGGTTTTCTAGATCTAGGTTTTGTGTCAAAATTTTGAAATTTAAAATGGCGGCGTCAATGTGGCTGACGACTTTTGTCATTTAGATCAAAATCGATATCTGGGGGTTTTCGGGGTCACGAATAACGAATTTTCAGTCAAAAATTTAGTTCAAGATGATGGACGGCTTTACCGATTCGTCTCAAAATCTATATCTGGGGATTGCAGCACATCAAAAGACTAAAAATTAAAAAATAAAATTATATAAAAACATATTTTTAAAAAAAGCTTTTATTTAAATGCTATAAAAAGTAGAAAATAAACTTTGAAGTAAATCAAACCCATCATTTTGTTACATTATATAATTTTTTTAATGATGAATGAACGCAATAGGTAACAAAATTCCTTTTCTTATTAACTATATGTTGTGGCATAAAATCGACATTATGCTGCTAAATGAGACGAAACTTACCAGACGAGACAAACTGAAAATCCGAGGCTATACAGTACACCGTAAGGATAGGGCGGACAATAACAGGGGAGGCGGAGTAGCCGTACTCATAAAGTCCGATATCGCGCACACACACCATTCTGTACGGAACACCACCGTGGAGAATATGTGTGTGACGCTGGAGGGCGGCATGAGTATCATTACCGCGTATAATAGACCATTGAACGGCTTCACGGCGGGCTGTCTGGAGAATTTAATGAACGCGAGCCCACGCTGTCTGCTCATAGGCGACCTTAACGCTAGACATCGTAACTGGAACTGCCATCGCAACAATACGAACGGCAACACTCTGCTCGACTATGTGAGTAGTCGAAATGTCATCCTGCAATATCCGGACGATTCCACGCATTTTCCGGACAATGGCACAACACCCACAACTCTTGACATAGTGGTCAATAAGGGCGTGAGGAACTCTACGGCCCCCGTGGCTCTGGTGGAACTCGCGTCCGACCACAATCCCATTGTTCTCGAGTTGAACGGTATGTCAAGGGAGGACATATCACGAAAAATTTCATCCTATAGAGACGCCGACTGGCATCTCTATAAAACACACATCAACACAAACCTAACACTCAACAACACAATCAATACACCCGCCAATTTGGAAAATACTGTGGAGGAGTTTACACGGTTGCTGCAGGATGCCAAGCAGACTGTTGCCACCACTATCACCATAAACCCGAACAGAGACCGACTCGACGAGGCGGTCATACGAGACATACATGAAAAGAACAGACTAAGATGGCTTTGGCAGCGAAATCGCGATGTCAACGTTAAGGCCGAGATGATCAGATTGCAAAGGCAAATCAGAACCTCTATCAACACTGTTAAGAACCAGAAATGGGGGAACAGGCTGGCAGCGCTAAATCCTCAGGACAACTCGTTGTGGAAGCTGGCGAGGGCCCTGAAAAATACGCGGGAGGTTATACCCGCCTTAACACGCGCGAACGGACAGACGTCGTTGACAGACGCGCAAAAAGCGAGCGACTTAGCTGATCATTTTCAAACCATACATAACGCCAATATGCCGAATAATCCCGAACACGACCGCATTGAAAACGACGTAGACGAGCTAATTGGTCATGACGTACAATTGACGCAACGAGAATTTCTAAAAGTCATGACCAAGCCCTCGAAAATAGCAGAAATTGTCAAAAACTTACCTAACAATGAAGCCCCGGGGAAAGACTGCATCGAGTACAAGCTGCTCAAATATCTCCCGAGGAAAGGTATTGTGCAATTGACGTATAGCGTTAACGCGATTCTGCGGCTACAGCACTGGCCCAGTCAGTGGAAATGCGCCGTGGTCATTCCCATCCTGAAGCCGAAAAAGAATGCGAAGTTCGCCGGCAGTTACAGGCCCATCTCGTTGTTGTCGGCGATCTCCAAGTTGGTGGAGAAGGTCATCCTGATCAGGCTCGATACTGTTCAGGAGGAGCTCCACATCGACGATGAGTCCCAGTTCGGCTTCAGGAAGGGCAGGAGCACGGTGCAACAGGTCGTTAGGATAGTTAACGACGTCAAAGTGCAATACAACCTCGGGAAGAACACTACCATGGTGCTCCTTGATATTGAGAAGGCGTTCGACACCGTCTGGATCCCGGGACTACTCTACAAGCTCCATGAATACAACTTCCCGACTCACCTCATAAAACTTATTTACTCGTTTCTGACGGGCAGAACCCTGCAAGTTCGAGTGAATAACAAACTCTCAACACGGCGGGACATTCGTGCGGGAATCCCGCAAGGATCATGCCTGTCGCCGAAATTGTACAACTTATCTTATCTCGGTCTCCGATTTTCCAGAGTTTCCGAATACGAAGCTGGCCAAGTACGCCGATGACACAGCCATGTACGCGCATTCGCACAACGCACAAGCAGCGAACATGCTGCTAAAGGCGCACATGGCTCGTACTACGGCTTATTACGATCGATGGAAGATTCGGGTGAACGCTGAGAAGTCGGAGGCAATAGTCTTCACGCGTCGCTTTACTGAAAATAAAATTATCACTCCTATTTCGATCCGGGGAAACAAAATTCCAACCAAGGGATGCGTGAAGTACTTGGGAGTAAGACTGGGCAAACGACTGACGTTTAACACGCACATGAACGAGATAGTACGGATGTTCGACTCCCTGCCCAGGAGTCTGTGTCCGCTCATGGTCAGGGGTAGCATCCAACAGATGCGCGGCGCCGGTGTGGTGCAGCATACCGGCCACGACATTGAAAAAACTCCAAGTGTTAGAAGTCGGAGGCAATAGTCTTCACGCGTCGCTTTACTGAAAATAAAATTATCACTCCTATTTCGATCCGGGGAAAAAAAATTCCAACCAAAGGATGCGTGAAGTACTTGGGAGTAAGACTGGACCAACGACTGACGTTCAACACACATATCAATGAGACAATACGTACGGTCTACTTCCTGTCCAGGAGTCTGTATCCGCTCATGGTTAGGGGTAGCAGACTTAACAGACAGAATAGAAGACTGTTGTACACGATGGTGGTCAGGCCGTCCATCACATATGCGGCGCCGGTGTGGTGCAGCATACCAGCCACGACAATGAAAAAGCTAAAAGTGCTTGAGCACAAATTCATGCGCCTCATATCAAATTCAGGAAGATACACCTCCCTCAGAGACCTATACGCACGCTGCAACGACATAACCCCGATAGCGGACTACTCCAGCATATCTCTCAAAACTTTTACTCGTTCAAGCTGGGCGATAGTCCGCTAACAAGACACATAACGCAAATTAAACAGCACAATGCCCCATTTCGGATCAAACACCCCTTACCGTACCAGACGTTACCGATTTTCCGGCAACCACTATAGCCAAGTTTCAACAACTATACCTTTCTCTAATCCTATCCACCTTTCGTTAATATTTCATACCTTTTAATTATCCTTAAATCTTTCCTGTCCCCCTCTTCTTTTCTGTTTGTGTATTTTTGTCGCGTTTGTTAGTTTTTCTTCATTTCTTTTTGTACATTTTTGTTTCTAAATTCGCTTCACACCTTTTAAAAAATTGAAACCTTTTCGAAATCAACATTTTTAAAAATCAAAGTTTAGACCAGCCCTGCGCAGCCCTGCATTGAAATATCTCGCGGAAGGCACCTTGTTCGAGTTGTGGTGCCTGCGTCCAGATACCAAATTTAATAATGTTTTTTGTGCGCCAGTGTTTTTAAAAAATTATTGTAGTTTATAAGTTTTGTTGAGCTTGTTTTCAAGCATTTTTGTTAATTTTATGACCTATTTTTATTTTATATTTAAAAAGGAGTCTAGGTTTAGTTTTGTTGAATTGTTGTTTTCGCTGACCCAGGTCTGTTCCGCCCGATCCTGCGATCCGTCACCGCGTTAATGCGGTGGTTGCACGCTCGGTTCCGGAGCAGGTCCTGGTGAGGCAACTATTTTATCATTATTATTAATAAATACTTTTTGAATTTAAATGTCTGTACCAATGTCTAGTACTATACTATCTATTCTCTCCAGCACTTTCCAAGCTAATAAAATATACCACTCGGTGCTATACTGTGCACTATCCTCTATTATCAAATTAAAATAAAATGAATATATATAAGAACCACCAGACTAAGGGTGCGGTCACGCCATTTATTGAGGTCTACCTGTATTAATTAATTTAGTTTATTATTACATTAATGATGTAATGAACTAATCATGTAATGTATTCTATTTTTATTGACTGGTTGCAATAGTATTACATATATCTTGTTGCCTTGGTTTTAGATTAAAAAGACTCAAACTAAGCTTTACATTTGGCAAAAAATTAATTCAAGATGTCGAATGTTTGTAATTTCAAACAAAAGGACAATTATCAATGTTTGGGCAGTCGTAGTTAAAATTGTCCAAAAAGGGCGGCAGCCAAGTATATACACGTACGAATTTATGGGCAATTAGACATTTCATGATCATGGGTGCAGAGCGAATTGAATGCTCAAGTTGAGATGAATAGTAGGGGCTCGATCGAGACGATCGATATTGTAAATGCATGTAGATAATTTAATACTCTTTGAGTAACGCCGGCTGCACCCATGCGTTATTCGTATACAAATGTTTGCTATTTGTAGAAATGTACGCAAGTATGGATGGTATGTTCGTGTTCGTGCACAAATATTTGATAGTTGGTCCGAACACGAACATGTTTCCGCTTCGAGTCGGTAAATCGACTCACATCAAAGGGAATGAATATTCACTGTATTGCTATTTTCCGCCGCGAATACCGTATACAAATAATCGGTAACAACGATGTTACGTATGGAGAGTGTGTTCGTCAAATATTCGTAAACGAATATGTGTACACAAATATTCGTAAAAGTATGCGAATATTCGTGGATGCATGTGTTGAGCCGACGTAACTAAAGTGAGTAGAAATTTTTAACAGAATATAATATTAATCTAACAAAATTGATAATTATCAGGTTACCAAAAAAATCTAAATAATAAAAAGGTATTATGACGGGCGTTCAATAGGTAGAGATAAAGAAATATTTGAAACGACATTTCCAAATCTTATCCCCTTAACGTTCACCAATACGCCTACCAGCCGCGCAAATCAACATAATTAGCACTTAATAACTTCGGTAAAATGATTTAATTCCTTCAGGAAAAGGATATTGCAATGGTTGCTTTTCTCGATACTGAAAAAGCATTCAATAATGTACTGCCCGATTCCTCATGTACAGCGGCAGCTGCTAGAGGAATCGAGCCAACCATAACTGACTGGATTCGGACTATGTTGGAAAACAGAATCATAACGACAACCTTAAAGAAAGGAACGGTCAGCTTTAGGGCCGCAAGAAGGTACCCACATGATGGGGTTCTATCCCCCATTTTGTGATCACTACTTGAGTATGACCTACTGACCATTTTATCTCTGTGGGAAGTCGAGATTCAAGCACATGCGGATCGGCCTAGTCATTTTGGTTATAGGTAATTCGGAAGAGGTACCTTCTCATACCCTTCAAGAGATACTACATGTAGAGTAGATCTGGTGTGAGAGGAAACAGATGTCTGCAAACACATGAAAAATAAAGTAGGATAATTTGCACTCGCCTTTCCTACTAGATGAAACTATTCCATTCTCAGAGGAAGTGAATCTGTCGAGCAATTCGTCTATTTTTAGTTTTCCTGCTCACGGGCCAGGGGATATTCTTCTTGGTTCGCCTGGATGTCATCCCCTGGGCGGATATTGGGCTGAAACCCTTGACCTCTCTGTAGTCGTCCGTTGGGGATCCCTCTCACTACTACCCGCAGCAATATTGCGTTGACAATAGTGGCCGCCACTTGGGGCTCGTCTCTCGAATTGGTGGAGTCCTCGCGTTCGTCCACTCTTTCGAAGTTACGGCTTTAGCAGGGGCCTTCCTCGGCGGCTCTTCACCGCCGCTCTCTATTTTCCGTTTCTCGTTCCTGCTGGGGCTGACTTTCCTCAGTGGTTTGAAGGGTGCGGCGGCAGAGAATCTGGCGACTTGCTGGCTTCTGATGGTTTCCATCGGCTCTTTGTGCATGGACTTCATCCGCTGGCTGTGGGCTTTGAGCTTTTCATTTGCCTGCATTTCCTTGATTTTGGAGCCTCAGGGTAGCGTTTTCTCGTCGGAGGTCCTCGTGCGATAGACCATCATACAAAGATGGGCTTCTGCTCCTCTGTTTTGGACTGGAGTAGTTACTGCCAGAGTCGCTGTCGATAAGAACTTGCGTTCTCACTGACTTGGCAGCTCCTTGGCCTTTCGATGCCATGCTACTTTCCCGGATAGCTGGAGTGCTTTTGGAAGACTGAAAAAACTAACCTATAATATTAATAAGAGAGAAAATAAATCAAAAACGAAAAGTGGTGTCCCCTGGCGGAAGAATTTATCTTTTGTATACTGCTGTCTTGAGAAAGACAAACAGCATTTCTCCTCTGGTGGGTGGGGCCCCCACTTCACTGTGTGCTTCAACTGTCTACTGCTGCTCTCGTTACGATGGATGCACTCAGTACGGTACCCCAACAACTCACTAAGATGATGCTGCTGTATTCCGTGCTCGCGCTATTATATGTTCGCGCATGCCGGCTTTCTGAACGGTGAATTGAGAGCTCAGCAGCCTCTCTACGTCGCATATTTGTGCTTAGTTTTTGACATTCACAAATAATTATGGAAGATCTATGCATCGTATCGAAACGTACGATATGTCAAAAGATAGGTCTCGAAGAGTTCTATCGATTATTAGTATCGAACAAGCATGAGCCCTTTTGGTTCTTCTACTATTGCATAAATATCAGAAATTACTTGATAGAAATAATTTTTCGTAGGTGATTTTTGGATCTACCGATGACACTAAGTTTTATTAAATCGATTCATTTTGGTCTTAAAAATCTCTGGTAGTTATATTCCTACTCTGTGTAATTTTAGTAGTAGAATTACTAATGTGTAATTTTTAACTCTTACAGCTATAGTGTGACTTTTTTACAGAGAAGGATTTTCTCTGAATTAGTTCAATTTACTAAACTATTTAATCTGTATTTTTAAAAAAACAGAAGCAAATGAACCTACAGGTAGAATTTGCCTTAATATTGCTTTGTTAATTACAAATTCCATTGTTGTATTATTTTTAGTTTTAGAGCACAAAAACTTGATATGAGCCAAACTGTATAATATCAAATTAACTATTACTTTTATCTCGTGCCGTTTAACTGTAGTTTTAAGCCAGACTGTCCGATATATTTATTATTTGGAGAGAAATAAAAATTATTCCATCCTATGTGCCAACTTGTATCTGCTTTGTGAGTAAATTGCCCCAGTGTAATTAATCGACGTGACACAGTTTTAATTGCTGCTCGCTAGCTGCCAAGAAATCTGTTATGCAATTTGCGCTTTACTGTTTTGTAAATTTAAAGTTTGTGGGTTTTCCCTAAGTCAAGTTAATTAACTTCATATAATGCATTCATTTAACTGTATTCTTTACATTTGGATAATAATTACTTAGCCACATTAATTATCTAGAAGTAAACATTATACTTGTCACTATATATAATTGTTGAACATTCTATGTACGATACATTTCTGATGATCTTATCCGAGTTGATAGAACACGCACTAGTGTATTATTCCGTATTTTTCTTTCTGTGGAATCTTATCAAATATTGTAACAGTTTTCACGCAGGTATATGTTTGTTTGAATGTCTCGTAATTTTTATATTTACCGATTGATATTTCAAAATCATGAAGTCCTTTCCTCTAATAGACACGAACTTATTATCCAAGTTTCATTTCAAATGTCTTTTCCTTCTTCAATTGTACTAGTTGTAAGTAACTTAATGGATGGACAGACGGATAAATAGACGGGTATACATTTTAAAAGTTGTTTGGAATTCGACAACGTGTAGCATATTATAGTGCAACTAGTCTAACGTAAATTTTATTTAGACAGATTATTCCTAGGGATTAGTTCAACCATTTTTTAAAATAAAAATTGGTCAAAACACGATTGTTACGAGGTCATTTTGTGGCCCTCTAACAACCATTTTAAATAAATTGTTACAAGAAACGGTTGGTCTTATGTTTTATAACAAATATGACCTCCTTTGTGTATCAAAACTTTTAAAAAAAACCGCTGCCGAAGGAATCACTACTTCCACATCCAGATTTTGTATCCAAGTTTTATGCACACTAAATCCCAATGTAATATTTTATTCCCTTTAATAATAGAGTGAGGGTGGTAGAGGGGGTGGCTAATGAGAGAGAGAAATCCTCGTTTCTCGCATTCACATTAAATCTCAATTTAATTTTTTATTCCCTTAAACAATAGGATGGGGGTGGAAACAAGGGTGATAGAGGGGGTAGTTAATGCCAAAATAAATTTTAAAGGCCCTTGGTGCAAATCCTAATTTAATTTTTTACTCCCTTTAATAATAGGGTGGGGGTGACAATGGAGGTAGCTAACGCCAAAAATTTCTTTTAGA
The DNA here is from genome assembly GCA_963675555.1 of Leptura quadrifasciata. Classification (NCBI taxonomy): domain Eukaryota; kingdom Metazoa; phylum Arthropoda; class Insecta; order Coleoptera; family Cerambycidae; genus Leptura; species Leptura quadrifasciata. The sequence goes on along the minus strand of OY776674.1, from coordinate 80,236,332 downwards.
TGTTTCGTTCTCGTATATACTCTAAATCACATTTTAATTTTTTTATCCCCTTTAATAATAGGGTGAGGGTGGCAATGAGGGTGGTAGAGGGGGTAGCTAACGCCAAAAAAACTTTTTTAGACGTTTCGTTCTTGTATATACACTAAATCACATTTTAATTTTTTTACCCCCTTTAATAATAGGGTGGGGGTGGCATTGGGGTGGTAGAGGGGGTAGCTAACGCCAAAATTTTTTAAAGACGTTTCGTTCTTTTATACACACTAAATCACATTTTAATTTTTTTTACCTCCTTTAATAATAAGGTGGGGGTGGTAGAAGGGGTACCAAACGCAAACAATTTTGACACCTTAACTTTTCGTACATACCCTAAATTGCAATTTTACTTGCTTGTTTTGCCTATTTGCCCCATTTACCCCATTTACCCCTGAACCCTTCAACGGAATTAGATCAAAATGTAATCTAGTTCCAGATCTCGTTACAATACATAAGTATAAAAAAAAAAAAGTTACAGACAGACAGACCGACAGACAGACAGGAAATTTTGTTTCGCTCAAATTCAAAATCTCGACGTTTCATGACATTTTAAGCCTATTTCAACAAAAAAAAAAGAAAATTAATTTTTTTTTGCGTTACTATACTTCCACTGGACGTGAAAGTAATAGAACAAAAATATTTTGGATTCAAAAGTAATGCCTCTTCTTTACGCTACTGATTGAATTTCATTTTGGTTAGTACCAAATCTGATTACTGTAACACAGAAGATTCCTGAAATATTAAAAAAAAATCTATTCTGGGGCACTACCTTCAAAGGATTCCGGCGCTCTTGGGAAGCATCTCGGGACACATTTTTATAGGAACTTTTTTCATATTTTCTGCAGAATATGAAATGAATTTCCTAACACCTCGTATATCTCATATGAAGTTGCTTCGTGCGGATCACGCAATCCGTGCGTGCCTCTTTAAGACGATGGAAGCAGCATGTAACAGGGCCATGCCGAAACGAAGAAACTTCCTACAACAAATGAGATCAGTCTATTGATGGACTCCCGAAAGATGCAGCGCGGAAGAACTATGGAGGAAGGAGCCTCCCTTAGTGAGGTATATTGAGACGCACGAAAGGAGTTAAGTACCGCAATTGAGTTCAGCAAGAGAAAGTGCTGGATCATACTACACCGCTCAGTAGACGAGGAATCGTGGAGTCTTCCGTATAGACTAATTATCAAGAAAATGTTGGGAAGATAACAGATTCCTGAGATAAAGAAGCCATAACAAAGGGAGATATCATAAAGACCCTGTTTCCTAGCTATGTGAAGATGCCAGCGCGTCCTACCTCTCCTAGCAACGCGCAGACCACACCTTTTACGATATGGGAGCTATGTACAGCGTCAAAGAAGCTTCGATCTGGGAAATCACCCAATCCGGACTATATCGCCAATGAGGTGATTACGATAGTAGTGGACGCTTTCAATGCCAGTCCTCAAGCCGGAGTCTTTCCACAAAGATGGAACCATTAGATTCTGGTTCTGTTAGAAAAGATGATAAACCACGAGAAGTTCCCTCATCACATCGTCCAATCTGCCTATTGGGCATGATGGGGAAGATTATGGAGAGGATGATTCTACAGAGGTTAGAGGAAAATATCAAGACATGTCCAACATTTCATTTGATTGAAGGCCATCGAGCTGGACTTGGTGCTGCATGTGACGGAGGCAGTACTCATTATGAACAAGCAAGCGGTCATACCAACGACAATTTGGAGAGTGATATTGTACCGTTTAGAAAATTAGTGAAATATCTAGGCGTACGGATAGATCAAGAACTACGAAACACGGAACACGTCCTGAGAACTCAGAGAATGGCGCAGGTACAGCAGCTAGCCTTGTACGGCTAATGCCAAATAACGGATGCTCCAGGAAATATAAGATGAACCTACTGGACAGTGCCGTCCACTTAAAAATACTCCAGAAAGCGGAAGTCTGGGTCAATGCAGTAAAGAGAGAGAAACCATAAGGCGTAGGCTGGCGTCCATTCAAAGACGTAGTGTCATCAGAGTTACGTCCGCCTTCAGGGCTATCTCGGAAGGAGCGACACTAGTGCTGGCCAACAGGGTGCCTATCGATCTGATGCTCAGAGAAAAAGAGAGATTTACGAAGCATGTTGCGAAAACAAAGACAAGAAGGAGGGAGGAAGACTGGCTCGAAGGCGCCTTATGGAAAGATGGCAGAAAAGGTGGGACATAGGCAGTGCAGGACATTGGACGCAACTTGATCTCTAGCGTGAGGAAGTGGCACAGTTGAGTCCATGGTCAGATGAATTACTATCTTACTCATGCGCTCAATTATCATGGATGTTTTAATCAATATCTGAAAAGAATCAAGGAGGCAGAGAGCGCGACCTGCCTGCTGTGTGGTCATGTTCTAGATGCTGTTAAGCACGCAATTTTCGAGTACTTACCTTAAAACAGAAGTTCACACTTAGTGAGACATCAGGAGAGGAGCTGAGGGTTTAGTATCAACCATGCTAAAATACGAGGGCTTGGAGAGCAGCGTCGGCCTAGATTAAGGTTATCATGGAGGAAAAGAGCAGAACAACACGAGAAAGCAAATAGAGCACGAGGAGCTCAGCCCTTGGACCCCTAATCTCGCAAGAGAATGGGGGATATAATGAATTGTCTATATATGGACACCACCCCGAAGTGATGCGAGAACGATCTTGATCGGAGTCAGGAGGACACGTGTGGTAGAAGACGGACCGACAGACACACGTACAGACAGACAAACAAATAAACAATCGACAATATTTTAACCGTCTTCCAGGTCATCTGAACGATCCTCTTAACTTAAGGAGATCTTGATTTGTTGGAGTAAAGGAGATGAGGCCCTACAATTTATAGTGAGATCCAAATCATTTCTTGGGTATAATTTATAACTGAAAAGGACTTCGCAGTAGATGGTGATCGATCTCACTTCGTTAGGTATGCTCAGCTATGTAAGCGACAGCTTTCGCTTACATTTCTCAGTCTTGATGACACCATTTCATAAGGGTGTAAAATTTTAGCAAGGGTTACGGTTTCAATTATTCCAATGCATATTCTGATTCGAACTGTTAACTGAACTTACTCTTACTTTCCGCTTGCCTCGCAGAGGCCCTAATCAAACAATTTATATTAAAATCCTAATTTGACACTGTAGTGTACGTAGTATGACACGGATATATCAATTTGCACGTTTCATTGACTGTGTTAGTATCTTAAAGAGATAATTAAAACTCTAAAAGTTTTAATCATTTTAATAAGCTCTAGATGATGCTAACATAGTTAGTGAAACACGCGTGGAGTAGTGTATTACTGTGCAGCATTCAAGGAAGTGTTTTTGGTTGGAAATTACGTCAGAGAGTCATTCGGTAAAATGAGTAGTTCACCTGCTCCTACAATATTTTGTCTGGTCTATGTAAGCAGTTTTCTATGACATGCAATTAATTATTTCTCGTATATCGACCTTTAAAAAATATATGATCGAGCAGTAATTTCAACTTTTATAAAATACAATACCCTTAATTTAAAGGGTATTTTGAAAAGTATCGCTTTGTATTAATTATTTACTTGTATTAAATGTTTTGACCAAATAGGTCTTGATCAAATTTTACAAATTCCATATTAAATGATTCGATTGAAAATTAAAATTTTGTACTAACCAGTTGAACTAGAATATTTAAAAAATTTATAAAATCTACAAGCTCAATTGGTCGTAAAGAATTTTTCTTTGGTTAAAAACTGCTTCATTCTAATACTTAATTTAATTTATATCCGAATAAACAGTTGTTGCCGGGAGAATAAGGGAAAAGTAAACAAACAGATAAGGGACTGCTAAACAGAGAGGGTAGAAACAAGAGGTCAATAACGCTTCCGTGCTGAAAGTGATCAAGGTGATCTAAAAGAACAGGAAAGTGCGCACCATTTCCCAAATGCCCCACTTATTCCCGGCAACCACAAGCATCCGCTGAACGGAATTACTTTCGCTTTTTCTTTTATTGATTCTCTTGATAAAAATTAGCTAATAATTTCTGGAAATACCCTTAAATAAAAAGCTGTTTTAGAGCACACTGGGATTTATTATTGCTTAAAGTGCCGGTGACAATCTAATTAGGTGAAATTAATCTTATGCATAAGAATTTACATTCTATTGTTAAATATATGTGTTTTTTATTTAATACTTATAGTGCTCGCTTTACGTGCGCAGGTTTTCGGTTTTTTTAAATGTTAATACGTATTAAAAAATATATTGTGCATTGTTAAATTAACTACACAGTAGGTATAATGTATCAGGTGACGCATGAAGAATTTTTATGTTAATACTGAAAAGAACCAATATACAGGGTGTTTTTGAAATATATGCATGCATTCTGATCTAGGAATAGCAAACTAGCGACCTGCGCTGGCGACGTAAGGAGTGGGTATATCTTTGATGCTCTAATCACCATACGCCAAGAAAGCGCTCGTATGGCCGCATTGCACTGCTTGTATTTATCAAAAAGAAAGATGTAGAGATGAATCTGTTAGGACAACCATATATTTGTTCAATAATAAACGTAGCGTCGTACATGTTTATCACGTTACGATGATGTTGACCATGCATTGTATTGTGGTGGCCAATATAGGTCAGTTGTTGATTTCTTGTAGTATAAGATGGCACACGTAAACGAAAAATATATTTCATTTATAAATCTTCGTTTTTCTAGAGAATTTACGCAGATATTTTTTATCATTTCATCGTAATTAAGTTAACATTTAATTTAGGTAGAATTAATTTGATAAAATTATGTTGAACATTTTCGAGTCTGTTATCATTGTCATTTTTATACTTCGAATTCTTAATGGAATACAAGCAGTGACATCATAATATGGCCGCCTGAATAACCGATTCGTAATCATTTCGAAGAATTTGACATTCTGTTACATGGCCTATGTCCACTTAACAGTTTTATATAAAAACTAGTATTTTGTGTATACTTAGCACAATCTGTGTATCATTTCGATTCAGTTTTTGTAAGTGAAACTGTTCTCAACTAACAGAATTGTATAACTGCTAAATCATTTCACACTGTTTTATGTACATATTTTATATCTTAGGAACTCAGTCATATTTTTCTACACTATTATGTATTTCCGTTCTATACAGCATCCCAGGAAACAATTAACAGTTTGCCTACAAAACATTTATTTACATCAGATACCTACATTTCAATATTTATATTTTTGTTTACTATGTAAGTACATATGGTTATTTTCATAAACTTTTCTCGTTACTATATATAGTATATCCTATAAGATGTAATATATTTACTGAGTTATCACAATACGTTTTTAATATTTATTTACAGCTGTTCATATTGTTGGTTATGTACAAAATAGAAATTACAAACTGAGCCGAAGGCAAATCAGCTGTGGCATGGAAGTAATAAAAAGTATTGTTATAGATTCCTTTTATCGATCATATGCCACTATTTTAGTTTTGAGTAAAGGAACTTGTAGAATTTGCGACCTGCAAATTGTTGCGCTTAACTCAACCATTGACAGATGGCCATACCTGTACTATTTTTATATTTTATAGCTTTCAATTTAATTAGGGAATTAGATTTCTCAAGTTTATTCGGTAGCATTATTTTACAGTAAGTAGGACAAAAAAGTTTACCTTATCAGTAAAACTCAACAGGAAATCATTTGCTTGCAGCCTTTGTACTGATTTGAACGTATATAAATTTTAACCGTGGACTTCAGTAATTGAATTACATTTTTATATCCACGTTAACAAGTGTTTAACATACAGGTAATTTCATTTATTACTCATTTAAAATTTAATTAATCTTCAATTTTTGTCTTTGATGTAATTTCAATTATTTTTTAAAACAAATTTAAATTCAAGATCAATTCTTTTTATTTAATAAGTAATTAAAATACTATATGTACCACATGGTTTTAAAATATTTTTTTCCTTTCTTTTTCATTTTTTGGCAATTCTTATTCTAAGAAATCAACTTATGTATATACTTATATACTTAGATAATTAAATTTTTAAATACTTATATATTTCTATATATTTATATGTACTTATGTACTTATATGTTTATGCATATATTTCTGTATACGTTTCTGCATAGCTTCTTCATTCCTGCATAGCTTTTGCACAGCTTATCTTTCATAGATAAAATTTCGTTAACTTTTAATAAACCACATAGTTGGTTAATTTTCCTACAAGACATAAATTGCCAAGGAAACTTTAGAATCCATTCTCTCAACAAGAGACAATTGTGGACCTGGATTGCTGTACCCGAACCAGTCACCTCAACAATAATCAATCTAGGATCCTGGTATAAATTTGTTATATATATGTTAGATTTGAAGTTCTTCGATTGATTTTTTAAAAACAATTTATTTAAGATAGTTACAATTATTATTATTATTGATGTTTCACAATATTCACTTAGAGACTTATGAAGCTGTATGCTTATGAAATTAGTACTTAGAATAAATAAATGTGGATCTCGAATGAGAACACTGCAGTCTGTTGACTGAATTAAACTTAAAACTAAACTGAGCTAAAAACTGACTGGCATCGGTCTTTACGTGTATTTATAATATTTACAATAAATGCTGAATTAGCATCAGATTGCTACATTCGCATTTCACATAGTAATTCCAGACGTACGTGTTTAAAAACAGTAGACATATTAGGTTACAAAGATAACAAGAAGGAATATGATATAATTTATAATTTTATCTACACTGGTATTGAATTACTTTGTGGGATGTTATCGATAATGGACTTAATACTAATAACAATGTGGAAAGCTAATATAACAGCTCCCTTTCTTATAAAAAAGTTGATGCTATGGATCAACTTTTAAGCATAGCTTTTACTATAACTAGAGTTTAGTTCAATGTCTTCAGAGGGTTCTTCTTGTATGTTTACACTGGGTCTCCTTTTAGGTAATAGATGTCCGTATTTGTGTAGTAGCCTGGATCTTGGTGGTTGTGGAGGTTTCGGGGGTTGATCATTCGATGACGATATCCCAATTTTTATGTCTCTTCCTCTCTTCTTACATCTACAGGTTACATAAAGAATAATAAGTGCTAAAATTAAAGTAATGGTTAAATATGTGAACCAGGATATATTTTTGGTTAAAAATGGTTCATTGATTAATCTGTCTAGATCGTCAGAGTACTGATCTAGTTTGTGTTTCGCGATGTTTAAATCGTCCGTGTTAAGATTACTTAACTTAAGGGGTTTTAACTTGGGGAGTTTATGTCTTTCGGGTAGGTGATTACAACAATCGTATGGAATACGCACTACGTGATTGCTGTAAGTAATGTTGTCCTGTTGGTGAGAGGATGCGTGCACTCGGGTGCTGCCTATGAATGCGTTGCACTCCGGTTGTAAAGTTAATATAGAGTTTATAGAAATTATCTTCGTGATAACGTCTCTTTTGTTGCACTTCACGGTCACTGGTAAATTGTCTGATACTGATATTAGCCATTTATTGTTCTTAAGTTTTTGGATACTACAGTCTTTGGCAAACAATAAATTTGACTGGCAAGTTCGGGGCACTATACTTAATTGTCTTAAGATTTGGGCTTCACATATCGCGTCACTGTCTATTGGGTACGGAAGCACATTTGAACATAGTCTTGTACTGGGGTTTAATGGTTTACAGTTGTCGACGTCCGGAAGGGGTACAAATAACAATGAATCATCGTCTTTGGCAATATACTTATGCGTTGTTGAGAGGATGTGATGAAGTCCTGTTCGATTATCCAATATAGGAATGGGATAAAGGTGGTAAAGGGTGTATTTTTCTGGCTCTGCTAATGGAATTTTTAAAACAAATATTATCTTAGATCCGGCTTGAAAGGCCTGAAGTTCTATGATATCAAAATATTGAGCTATCTTTGAAATTTGAGGAGTTATCGGCAGATTGTTTTTATGTAAAGACTGAGATATTTCCTGAAGAGAAGCGACAAGATCTTTTGGTGTGATTATTGAACTATGCAGAATTTTTAATCGAGCAAATGTTATTGAATTTAAAATATTATCTAAACTATTTTCTATAAACATGTAACTTTCCATTAGAGATTCACATAACTCAAGTACTCTTAATTTTGATTCAATATACGCTAAATCATTTGATATGTCGTAAATCGAAGTTTCTATTTCCTTGATGTCCTTATTAAAGGTTTCCTCATCTACTTTTAGTTTTTGAACTGTTGAATTGAAACTTTTTATAACAGAGGTTGTGACTGAAATTTGGTTTTTTAATAAATTTTCTAATTGATGTTCATCACTCATAAGTTTATTAATACAATTTGTATAATATTCACCATCAGAGGCGTCTAGGTTGCCTGTGATAGCTTTCCAAAATGTACCTATTCCGTTTAAAAGTCCGCGTTTGTATCGTTTTGTGTCCGCGAATATTTCTTCGACTTTTAATTCTAGAGATTGTGAAATTTGGGTTAAGAGGCTAATGTGTGTTCTAACTTCTGATCGAAATGATGTCATACGAGGGTTGTCAGTTTCGAATGTGGTTATCATGTCGTTTAGAATGTTATTGTTATGGTCAAGAATTGATTTAATTGGTTCGATGTCTTTGTAAACTAAAAGTGTCCACTTGTCATTTGAAATTTCGATACGGTCTTCTTCGTGGTAGTAAATTCCTAGAGTATTGTTGATAGTCTCTATCGAGTATTGGGGTGATACTGCTTTGAGCAGCAGAAGAAACCTGAAAATAAATTAATTTTCAAAGTATGGCTTCATTCTGTCAAAGTTGATTTTTGTACTTTGTTCAGTTTCAGGGTTATAAAGAATAGCGGAATTTCTTAAAATTTCCCTAATAATAAATGGTCCATTAAATTTATTTCCTAATTTATTTTTTATTTGACTCTCTTTTACGTAGACTTTGTCGCCTACATTGAATTCGTAGTTATCTGTTACGTGTTTGTCGAATCGTACTTTGGACTTTTGTTTTTGTAGTTCCGTTTTTGTACGAGCTATTTTGTAGTAGTGTGAGATTCTGTTATTTAAATCTCGTATATACTTAGATATTAGTTCTTGCTGATTGTAAAGTGTTTCAGGGGGACGGCTAGAAGTATGCCCGAATATCAATTCATACGGGGTAAAGCCATGTGTCTTATTAACAGAATTGTTATAGCAAATGATTGCATAGGGTAAGACTGTCAGTGGGTGTTCGCTGGGGTTTTCTAGTTTGTTAGCTCTAATCATTTCCATAAGGGTCGCGTGAAATCTTTCGATTGAACCGTTCGATTGGGGGTGATGCACACTAGAGAAGGTTAATTTGATGTTATAAAGGGTGCAAAGATCTTTAAGAAGCATGTTATTAAATTCGTTGCCGCAATCACAATGTATACGAAGGGGTGTTCCGAAATGTTGGAAATAGAGTAAGAGTGTGTTGACAATAGATTTTGCGGTTTTGTCTGGTATGGCATAAGCCTGTGTGAACTTGGTGAGTTCGTCTCTAATACTTAGGGCGTAATATTTAGTGGGAACTTGGATGATATCGATGTTGATTCGTTCGAAAGGGGTTTTTGGTGTTTCGGTGATAACCAACGGATTATCGAGATTTTTCCTTAAAATTTTTGTTTTCTGACAAATTTCACAAGCTTTTACAAATTTTTCTACGTCTTTAGTTAATCCGTTCCAGTTGTACTTATTTTTTATTCTACGAATAGTTTCGTTTATGCCACGGTGAAGATTGTTTTTACCGGCGTGAAATTGGTTGAGTATTATGGGAATTTGGTCTTCGTCAGGGGTTCTTACAATGTCTTGACATATAACTAGTTTTATGTCTTTGTCACTGAAAATAAATGATAAAATTTCAAGAATGGGTAAATTAAGGTTATTTTCGACGTAATATGTCTTAGATGGGTCAATGTCGTTTTTGTTTTTATATATTGTAACGAAGAGTTGCAATATAGCTGAACCGGGATCGAAAGGTAAAGGTACGATATAGTACGATCGTTTCTTTACGGTTTTACTGGAAAGAATGTTAATTTTATTGTTGGTAAAGTCAGGGTTTTCTTCAAAAATGTCTTCTATAATACTATAGTGGAAATCTTGTAGATTGTCTTGTTGAAAGAACGTTATTATGTTTTTGTGGTCTTTGTCAAGTAATTGGTTGTTTGAAAACGTAATTTTTGTGTAGTCAATGAGAGAGGTTGTCTGATACAATTTTTCGAATGTGTCGTATTCTTGGGTTATTTGTTCTGGTGAAGTTTCTTCAGGGTTGTCGTTTGTGTCAGATGAGTCATCTAAATTTTGGATATTGTTATGGAACGCTATACATTTTTGTATATGATTTACTTTAATACGGGATAAAGCGTCTGCGTTCTTGTTAATTTTTCCTGGCTTATATATGATCTCATAATCATATTCCTCTAGCTTGAGGCGCCAACGTGCGAGTCTGCTACCGGGATCTTTAATCGAGAATAGCCACGTTAATGGTCGATGGTCAGTGATGAGCATAAATTTTCTTCCGAAAAGGTACGGTCTGTAATGCTTTACCGCCCACACGATCGCTAGAAGCTCTCTTTCAATCGTGGAGTACTTCGTTTCTGCGCTACAAAGTGTACGCGATGCATAAGCAATAGGGAGGTCTTTGCCTATGGGTCCTTGGGAAAGTACAGCGCCAATAGCGTATGCGCTAGCATCTGTTGTTAGGAGAAAGGTTTCGTCGAAATTTGGGTATATTAAAATAGGGGTAGAAGTTAAAGCGTACTTGAGTTCGTCAAAAGAATTTTTACAAGTTGAATCGAAGTTAAACGGGATGTCTTTTTGCAATAATTTAGTAAGGGGTTTAGAAATTTTGGCAAAGTTAGGGATAAAACGTCTGTAATATCCAGATAGTCCTAAGAAGGATTTGATGTCTTTTTGGGTCTTTGGTTCTGGAAAGTTTTGAATACAGTCAATTTTTGAAGGATTCGGTTTGACTCCGTCTTGGGTTATAAGGTGACCTAGATAAGCTACTTCCTTCCTGAGGAATTCACACTTATCCGGCTGGATTTTGAGATTTGCTTTCCTTAGTCTTTTGAATACATCTGTGAGTCTAGAAATGTGCTCATGAATGGTGGGTGAATATATAATTATGTCATCCATATACACGAGACAGCGCTCGTTTTGAATGCCTAAAAGAATGTTATCCATAACGCGCTGGAAGGTGGAGGGTGCGTTTTTGAGGCCAAATGGCATACGAACAAACTCGTAATGGCCATTTTCTACAGAAAATGCTGTCTTTTGGATGTCTTTTTTGTCAATTTCGATCTGGTGGAATCCAGATGCGAGATCTAGAGTGGTGAAGTATTCACATTTTCCTAGCTGGTCGAGGAGATCTGAAATATTAGGCAAGGGGTATTTATCGTTAACGGTTAGTTCATTAAGTTTACGGTAGTCAATTACTACTCTCCATTTTTGCTTGCCCGAAGCGTCGAGCTTCTTCGGCACTACCCACACTGGGGAGGACCAGGGTGAAATGGATGGTTGAATTATACCTTGATCAAGCATTTCGTTTACTTGTCGTTTTACCTCTTCCTTGTGAACTTGAGGATACCTGTATGATTTGGTAAAGACGGGTTTAGCGTTATTGGTGTCAATTGCGTGTTTTATTTCATTGGTGAAAGTTAGCGAGTCACCTTCTAAGTAAAAGATGTCGGAAAAGTTCAGACATAAATCGGTGATTAGCTCTCTTTCTTCATCATTGAGATGTTCGAGTCGTAATTGGTTTTGAATATCGTGTAGTCTGTCTGTAGCATCGTTTTGAAATTGGGTCGTATTAGTGTTAGAAACGTTTACGTTATAGGTTAGGTCAAAGTGTGTTATGGGTTCTAATTTTAAGTCAGAAAAATCGATAGTTTTAGGTATTCCATTAACATTAATTATGGAAGTTAAAAATTCGCCTTTTTCATTAATTTTTACTATAGCGTTAGGTAATCTAACTTTTTCTTTTTCCTGTGCTAGCAGTATAGCATCAGTACTCATTAAATTGCAATTTAGTTTGAAAATTTGCTCTGTGCGAGGTTGAATAGATATTATGTTTTTCTTTCTAAAATTTGAATTATAATTTTGATTGTTATTGACAATTATGGGTTCATTAGATTCTTCGCCTGCCTTATAGAGGGTAACTGTTTTAAAATTAGTAATAAGTTTCTTTTGTTTTATGTCTATTATACAGTCATAATGTTCTAAAAAGTCAGCTCCGAGTAATCCGTCGAATTCTATGTCGAGATTGTAAATGTAAACTTTATGTGGGTCGTCTTTAGTAAATGGAATAAGTTTTGACTCTGTTATTAAAATTTTTTCATTTGTTATACCTTGAATAACGGCATTTTCAGGAAATTTGTTTAAAATTCTTTCGGCGGTTTTTTCTTTAAAAATTGAAATTCCGGCACCAGTATCAATCAACAGGTTAAAGGTGTTGGTGATATCTTTGATATAGTACAGGTTATTGGATTTGACGGTTAACATAGGTCTGAAATGAAGATGTGTTCGGGGAATTTTATATCGGACAATGGACAATGAGTTTGATAGTCTGGGGGTTCGTGAATAGTTTGGATACCTAATTGAAAATCCTGAGGAACATATTGATATTGATCCTCTGGGAAATATTCTTGTTGTTGATATGGAAACTCTTGGGGTTCCGTGTCTGGGTATTCTTGATATTCCTCGTTTGAGTAATATTGCATCGGATAATTTATATGATGAGTACGTGGTTGATTGTTGTTTCGATTGAAATTAGGATTTGGTTGAATTACAGATGGTCGGGGTTGAAATTGATTATTTCTGTTAAAACTTTGGTTTGGCCTTTGAATTTGGTTTGAAAATGGTTGTTGAAATGGTCGTTGTTGTTGTTGCTGTGGAGCAAACTGCCTTTGAAAGTTTGGGTTAATATTTTGCGAAGTGAAATTCGGAAAATTATACGATTGAGAATTTTGTTGACGTGTTCTGCATTCGTTAATGACATGACCAGTTCGTTTGCAATAGGAACATGTTTTTGAGAAAGGTGTTGGGACATTTGGTTTTTTGACAGAGGCTTGGATGTCGCGAGAATTGTTTGGCTTGTTAAATTTTTGATTCTCAAAATAGGAAAGTTGGAGCTCTCGTTTGATGCGTAAGGATGCTTCAAGCATATCTGGAGGGTTTCCTGCCCTTATAATTTTTCCAATATTGGGTTCTAAACCAGTGAGAAGAGTATTTAGGGTCATTGTTTCGATGAGCTGGGATTGAGCGTCCTTTTGTGCAGGTGTTAAATTAGTTTTTTGCACTGAGGCATGCATCTTGGCATTGTGGGTCTGAAGTCGGGAAAAGAAGGTTAAAGGTGATTCACTAGGAAGTTGTCTGATCCGTTGCAGGTCTTGTATTAAAGACGTGAGATCACGTGAATCTCCGAAATGGACAGATAAAAGTTGCTTAATTTCAGCCCAAGTGGCTGGGTTTCTGGAATTTATTAGCTGAGCTGCTCGCCCGCGAAGCTTATTTTTGATGTGTAGAGTTAATAGTACTTGTTGATCACCGACGGCCATACCGTTCGCATAATCACAAGCGTTTAGAAATGTGTTTAGAAAGATTTGGTCGCCTTCAAATTCAGGGACAATTGAAAATATTTCGGATAGTCTGTAAAGTTCGACTTCCTGAATTTCTTGTTCTGGTTGTTCTTGTTGGACTTGTTGTGCCATTTTAAAATATTTGTTTAGTGAGGTTTGGGAGATATTGGATAATAGAACTTAAAATTAATACGCGAATTGGAATACAATGCACTTAAAATGATTCAGAGTTAAATGTACTTACATGAATCTTTCCATGGAGGTACTTGTTGAGTTCTGCGTAGAGATTTCTTGTGTTTGTAGATTGATTTTTGGAGTTTGGTTGCTTGCTTGAGTTTTCTTGGATGAGTTGCGATTCGTACTTGATTTGTTGAGGATAGAGGAGAAGTCTGTCACTACCAGTTAGAATACTCTTGTTCTGTTAGTGTTGCAGGAGCTTTCTCGAATATTTGTTTCTTGGATGTGTTTCTTGATTTTTGGATTCGTTGGTTCGTTTGACCGTTTAAGGATGAAATCCACCACTACCAGTTAGGATGCCCTTGTTCTGTTAGTGTTTTGCGGATCCTACCTCGAATATTTGTTTCTTGGATGGGTTTCTTGATTTTTTTGGATTCGTTGGTTCGTTTGACCGTTTAAGGATGAAATCCACCACTACCAGTTAGGATGCCCTTGTTCTGTTAGTGTTTTGCGGATCCTACCGACTGCGCCAATTGTTAGATTTGAAGTTCTTCGATTGATTTTTTAAAAACAATTTATTTAAGATAGTTACAATTATTATTATTATTGATGTTTCACAATATTCACTTAGAGACTTATGAAGCTGTATGCTTATGAAATTAGTACTTAGAATAAATAAATGTGGATCTCGAATGAGAACACTGCAGTCTGTTGACTGAATTAAACTTAAAACTAAACTGAGCTAAAAACTGACTGGCATCGGTCTTTACGTGTATTTATAATATTTACAATAAATGCTGAATTAGCATCAGATTGCTACATTCGCATTTCACATAGTAATTCCAGACGTACGTGTTTAAAAACAGTAGACATATTAGGTTACAAAGATAACAAGAAGGAATATGATATAATTTATAATTTTATCTACACTGGTATTGAATTACTTTGTGGGATGTTATCGATAATGGACTTAATACTAATAACAATGTGGAAAGCTAATATAACATATATATATATTTTTTTTTTAAATTTCAATTAGTCTTTATATTAACTCTTTTATTTTAACAATCATTTTAAACAATCTTTTTATTTCTCTTACCAACAATTTCAGTCTGATTTATAGTAGACTGGTTATTCGAGAAAAAGAGACAATTTTACTTATTTTTACTATGCTCATTTTTTCAAAAATATCTTATAGTACGCCTTACAACATGCATACAATTGCTAATTTTTAAACAGATGATCTTCGGGGTGCTGCAATATTTTACAGCTTGCCTCTCACTAAAATAAATGCAATTAAAACGAGTTTATTCTTATGTCCTTAGAAACAAGGAAATGGGTATGTAGGCATGGTCACCAATAAGGAATCATTGTTTCTTTTAAACGCAGTAGAGCTTAAGAATGCGATCCGGAATTGTATAGCGTCGTAGCTATATCATTATTTCCTTTTTTGGGGTGTAAATCGATTTATTTTCATTTGATTCATTGTACCCAACCTGTTCTCAATTTGTAAATTATATTTTGACTTGACGCTTTTATGAAAACAAATTAAATTGAACCGATAACACAAAATTGTAATTTATTATTTTTAAATTTTCCAAATATATTCTTATTTATTTATTTTTATGTAATATGTAATGGATAAGAGCGTAAATGCAGGAGAGTACCCTAATCAATTTTACATAAAATACTATACAAAATATATTAAAATAAAAAGATAGCAATTTACAGAGTGGCCCAAATCTAAACGGACATAGTGAAATGGGGGATAGAGCAAACTTTACTTTGTGTTCAAGACACCTCCACACTTACCCTTGAAAGTGAATTGATTTCAAGATACAGGGTGGGGTGTTCAGAAGTCCACCTACATCTAGATATATGCATGACATTGACTGGCGAGTGTTTGGAGTTTGGAATAGATATCTATCTATTAAAAAACAACCACCACTAATTAAATTAGCTTGTTCATGTTCTCCATATATTATGCTTACTATAAAGGGGACTCAGATATGTTTAGCCATATAGTAACTGTTGTATAAATTAATGTTCATTCCAAAATGCTTCGTTTTTGATATACAGAGTGTCGAATAAATCATTTTTATTAATATTTAGCGGATCGTATTGAAACTTTGTAGGTGTGTGCTTACGGCAACTTGTATATTTCAGCTCTAAAAAGTGGCTTTAGATGGATTGAGGCGGATGTATTCTATTGGATAAAAATACTCTGTTTATTTAAAAAAAGTAACTCACTATTTAATCCAGTCAGTAGAGGTCAAAAAAAGCTTTTGCCTTACGAAAGGTGGGGTAATAATAATTTTTAAATATGTTATTTAGGTCTAGGTCTTGACCAAAAATTAAAGTTTTCTACGTTAGGGGGGGGGGTAGGTTGGTGCTCGAGCCGCCATCTTGAATAAAAGTACAAAAATTGATTTTTTGAAAATAATAGCGGTTGATCCAGCGACGAAAATGCCTTCAACAAAGAAGTTAAAGAACACAAAATTCCTCACATTTTTTATATATTTTTTTTTTGTAAATCTAATAATATATTGTAATGAGTTACAGAGGAGAGAAAATGAACATGTCTCTCAAAAAATAATAAAACACCATTTTTGACGGTAAATTTAGTAAGAACAAATTAACCTTATTTTTAATATGTTTTCCACACTACAATAAGATTATACAGTGATATCTATTTCAAATTAAAGTGATTTCTCTTGTTATATATACATTTTCTTACCGTCGCAATGGCAAATATAAGTAAGCAGGAAATATTTATCCATTTGATATTTCTTTCTAGTTTGTAGAATAGAAGATTCCTAGAGCAGGTGTAGTAGGTATAGACCTTCTCTCATGCGTATTTTTGTTTCTTTTGAAAGGTGCAGCCCTCATTCCACTTCAAAGAGCGAGGGGTACGCAAGACACTGCGCTCTTCTTTACTGTGAATTTTGTTCGCTTGTCCAGAAAACACAGGACTCAGTGCCACCATTAGCATATTTAAAGATCAGGATGCAAGACCAGAGCATATAGCAGAAGCTGGAGCTCGCTTTCTTGTTACTTTGTATGGTAGCAACATAGTAGAGGAAACCTTAGAAGTCCGCTACGAACATTATTTAGTTAAATCTATAATAAAAAGCAAATTCAATCTTGCTTATTTGCAACCAACGAAGGACGCTGCGCGGTATCATGCGTTCAGGACTTACCACCAAATCCATGAGATCCAAAAAAATCCAGAAGACTGACGTTAGAAACGTGGCAGCAATAGGCTCGCTCTACTCACAGTGACAGAACAACGAGCACCCGAGAACTTATTGAAATTCATTTCATGCACTTGCCGAAAAGATTGCGGCGAAGCGTATAATTGCAGGAAAGCGAAGTTGAAGAGCTCTGTCATGTGTGGCTTCTGCAGTGATCAATTATGCGAAAATGTACCAGAGGTTCATATTGAGAGTGAGGACGAAGATGACGAAAATTTGTCAATGGAAGAACAATAAATAGATTCTCAAAAGCACCAATGATGATGATGATATCGAGGACATCAGCCTATCAGGATCATCAAAAAAGGGAAATCTCTTATAATATACTTGCGTGGGTCAAGCATCATTTACATCTAAGATCGGGGCTACCTCAATTTAAAAAAAAACTCATTTACTCTACTTCAAGGTGATGTGGAAATGAGTATACTTTGCATTTACAAAATTAATATAACTATGTAATAGATAGCCAGAAACAATTGAGAAAAATCACAAAAAAGTGTTTTACTATTTTTTGGGAAAAATGATCATCTTCGCGCCGCTATGATTCGTAACATATTAGTCTTACAAAAAAAGTATACAGAAAATGTCGGGAATTGTGTTTTCTTTAACTTTATTGAAGACATTTTGGTTGTTGGATCAACCTCTGTGGAGTTATTTTCAAAAACGAACTTTTTAATCAAGATGTCACGGCTCATACTTTATACTCCAGTCGAATTGCGGGGTTGATTGTATTATCAGTTACCGGAACAAAACATATTTTAAACCAAGTCTTTTTGGTCCCTGATTACGATTCAAAAGTTTCGCTTTGTGGAACACCCCTTGGGGTTTTTTGCAATATTCTGAGTGTAGTTTTAAAATTATCTTATAAAATGCATTTTCTGATACCCTATATGTTTTTAGGGCCGCTGATTACGAATTTCGGGGTCTCATACCCATAAAATGGGTCAAACACCCTTAAATGGGCAAAAACCCCCTTTACAAGGGAGTTATCTCGCAGTATTCTTAGAGCAAATATGAAATTATAAAAAAAAAATGTTTTTTGTACTTGAAATTGAAAAACTTATTATGTGTGTAGAATTATAATGGAAGCTAGTTTATTTTATTTTTCAATATACAAAAATAATTTTCATATTACAAAAATAATACTTTTTTATTTATAGTTTATTATAATTTGTACACTGAAGGTCATTAGTCTTCTTCTATATTTACAGAAATATAGAAGAAGACTAATGACTAATGAAAGGGGTATTTTTTGCCGGAATTTTCACCCAGCGAAACTTTTGAATCGTAATCAGGGATTAAAAAGACTTAGTTTAAAATATATTTTGTTCCGGTAACTGACAATACAACCCCCCCCCCCCTCGACTCGACTGGACTGGAGTATTAACGACATATTTAAAATTTATTACTACCCCACCTTTTGCAGGGCAAAACTTCTTACTGACTGGACACATGGAATATTGATATGAAAACCGCATTTTCACTTAATAATTAACAAACTACTTTTTCTTGAAGTTTATACCGTACCTTATACTGCAGAAATGCAACTAAAAATATACAGGATGTTCCATTTTTGTTACATCCTTTATAAAGCTTACAGGGAAACGGCACCAGATCGTGATTATTTGGATGTATGTGATGTTTGAAGTAGATGTGGGACAATCTGTACACCAAACCCCTTTTATAGATAGTTTTATGATTTTTGACCAATTATTTATACGGCAATATTTTTTGGAACGGCCGCACATATTGGAATAAAATTTGGTACAAATATTACACTTTTTTAGTCCAGTCAAAAAGTTTGTTTGCTCTCAGTGCCCCGAACAATACCCTGTTGGTAAATAAAACGCTGGTAAGCATGTAAGTGCAAAATAATGTCATAATATTTGATGGCATATTTACGGTTATTCTTTAATAAATTTTCAAAGTTGTCGATTGACCAAATTTTAAATTCCCCAAATAAAGTAGTCAGTCAGCTAGATAACATCATTACATTGTTAATTTCACTTAAATAATCTACAAAAGAAAAAAATATTTTTTATTCTGTACAATGACCGTATTTAAATTATTTAAAACTGAAGACTAGTCTTATTCGTCTCCCGATGATGTTGACATGGTTAGCGAAACACGATGTCGAGTAGTATGGATCTAGTGAAGCGTTCAAATATTTTGGCGTTCTTAAAAGTGGTTTTTAGGCACCTAACATATTAATTTGTGAAAAACAGCCCTCGTATACCCACACCTCCACTGCCAGGACCCGGACTCCTTACATAGAGCTACGCACCATAAAAGATAAAGAAAACTTTCTGAAGCTCATTGAAAAATTCAGTAACTCGGATAAACATGGGTGATTTACTAATCTAACAACCGCGTTGTTTATTAGAAATGGACTTTAATTCTATTGCTACAATTATATAGCTATAAAGCTTAGTTGCCAGGGGTCTTAAGCCGGAATTAATCTCGCAAATTTTTTCATGAAAGGCTAGTTTTTTGCTAGTAGAAAGTGACTCAACAAAGTTTACCAGCATATACCCACCCCCCACCCCCGCGAACCCTTAAGAACAACTCTCTGAAACGGAAGAATTCAGTTTTTTGCTAATATTTCGAAAAATATTGAAGAAAAAAAAAACGGATAGCACCACGTGAAAGAGAGGGAAATTTTACAAAAAATAGTATAAAAGTTTTTTTAAATAAATTTTTTCCTTAGCATGAGAAATTATTATAGTTCGATCAATATTTCATGCGCGTCACACAGGGAAATGAGGCATTTCTCGACTGCCGCTACATAATAAAAATAATTTGTACTCGTTAAAAATGAAAAGAAAGGTAGCAATTTAATGAGGAAGAAAGGAATAATTCAGTTTTCCAATAGTATACTTACTTTTAATTTTTATAATTTTTATTTCTTATAAATTGCACGTGAAAGTTAAGCTTTATCATTTTTTTCACTCTATATTAAATAATAAATATTAAATAAAATACTATTTAAAAAAATAAATCCTTGTAGATATAGCTTGCTTATACCTTAAACTTCAATATAAGATTAATTTTTATGCTCTGAATTAAAATAGTATATTATGTAATGAGCACAAAATGATGCATATTTTGCACGAGTATGAAAGTTTGCAGCACGAGTCGAAGACGATATTTTCTTTATTGCTTTGAATACAAACCATAAGTTAGAGTGCCTGGACAGCAATGCCCAACTAGTTGAGAAAAAATAAAGTATAAAAAACTTCCTACCTATTTTATTTATTTTTTAAAGATAAATTTGCAATTATTGAAAATCATTTTTGGAGAGTTTGTGGAATGCTTGATACTAATATTTTCTTGATATTGGCAATTTTCCGTTGTTGAAGTCGACGGCCTGTCACGATTTTCCATTCCTGAAGTCGATGGTATGTTTGAAATGTCCTGTATCGCATTTGCAATTTTATTAGCTGTGTCAAGCTTACTTTTCTTTGATTCATCGATGTATCCCTCAGCGACTGCCGTGGACTTCCAGCCACCGTGGCGTTTTAACGTGGTTATGTCACCACCAGCATTAACAAGGATAGTTGCGGAAGATCGGCGAAAGCAGTGCCCGGTATATAATTCGTGATTTGGCAATTTTAAATACTTGGCAATGTCTTTGCCCATGGCTCCAAACTTATTCAAGCCTATTCTTTGAACAGTACATTTTCCTTTTTGATAGTTAGTGAAAAAACATAGACCATTAACATTTGGAGGGCGCAGATTTGCATATTTTTTGTAAATTTCATAGTATGGAGCGGTTACAGTAAAATTTCATACAATTTTGGTTTTAGTGTCTGGTATTGTTACTAAAAGAGCTGAACCCAAATCACTGAAATTAGTAATTTTCATTTGATGTAGCTCATGTCTTCTGCATGCAACCATTACGCCCATAACTAATGCGTCCTAAATAGTTAACCAAATTACTTATTATTATCACATAATGGCTATAATTAAACTTACTTTTGTCGCTAAATATATTTCATCTGGCGCTTCATTTATAAATTTTTTGATGTCATTTGAGGTAAAGATCTTTGACTTTTTGGGCCTGTAGCCTTCGGATTGTCGCTTGAGAAATGCTTTCAGTTTCAAATATTTGGCGATATCTATATTTTCATGAATACTAAGAGTCGTTCTCAGCATTGAGTATTGTGTCCATAAAGTACAACTTTTGAATTTCTTCGCCAAATCGCTAAAATAAACCATTAAAACGTCCTCGGAAAACGATTTTGCGTTTTGATCCCTTCTCCAATCCAAAAAGAGGTTGTAAGCGCATTGATATATTTTCTTCGACGCTTCTGGTAATAAATTTAGTGTTGTCAACTTTGCCGCTTCTCTTATGTTTGGAGGTGTCAATTCTAAGTCATTATCACTATCACTTTCCATATTAATCATCAAATTTATTGGAAATAACTCCGAAATTATCTGCAAATGTACAAAGATGTTGACAGAAACAATCTAGAATGACATTTCATTACTCCGTCGTTGGACGTCATATTCTCTAAGCCGCCTTAAAAATTTTGTCATCAAAAACAGTTAAAATGAGTGAAATCTAACACGAAATATTTCATGTCGCATTTGTCACTTAGCAACTTGCCTGGCAACCGACGCGAAATGAAATTCCGTGCAAAATGCAGTTACTTATGATTGAGTTTACACTCTTAAAATAAACATATTTTGATGTTGTCGTAGAAAAAAAACTTTTGTAGTATTTTTTTTGTAAAATTTCCCGCTATTTCACGCGGTTTTATCCGTTTATTTTTTAAATTATTTTTCGAAATATTAGCAAAAAAATTAAATTTTTCCGTTTCAGAAGGTTGTTTATAAGGGTTCGCCGAGGTAAATTTTTGTAAACTTTTTTGAGTCACTTTCTACTAGATAGCAATAACTAGCCTTTAATGAAAAATTTTTCGAGGTAAGAATTAATTCTAACTTTTCATCAAAGTCTCTGACAACTGGGCTATAATTAAAAAACCAATAAATATATTTTTTAACTATTTGTCATAACTTTATTTTTTATCGATATTTATTATTCATTATCTATTTTCATATTAACATATTATATTTTCTATAAAGCATTTGATTTTACAACACACATTTAATGATGATTTGCTGGTCCCTTTACCTCTGAAGAAAAGAAAGATATTTCCTATCTGAATCCTGCATATGCGGTACCTATACAGAGAAAGAGAGAAATTCAACCTGCTGAATTTAACAAAACAAACAATAACGAATACTGATATTCACTTCATATATGCGAAATATTACAATTTCATAGTACCTACTCAATACCTTTTCAATATTATGCTTCTACTTACTAGCATTTCCACCCCTTAATCGATCCTGTTTCTACGATAAGAAGTTGTGGTGAAATTATTATTACTGTCCCTTTGAAACATTGGCTAAAACGAAAAGTACAATTTGTCAATTAATACGAAATTTTAAAATAAATTAATAGTTTTCAAAAACTGAAAACTACAAAACAATAAACCCTTTATAAATTTAATGTTTTATGTAATGGATAAATTATCTGTAACGTAAAGAGGAGAAATATATATTTTAGAAACATTTATAAAAGAAATAACTTCAATAAACTCAGATAACCGTATTACACAACATTTTTCATGTCGGATTATTTTCTTTATTCGTTCAATCACGATTCACTGAGAAATTGACGTATTAATCTGAAAAATTGCTGAAAACATAAATGTTTTGCTGTAAGGTAAATGCGTCAGTGAATTATGAATATTTAGGAACAATTCAATGAAGTTTTTCCCTAGGCATGTAATATTTTATATAACCCTATGATAATATAAATTTTACTATATTTCATGCAAATTTAAATTCGTATTGATGCTAGGAGTACTAGTTTTACTTAAAATTAGCAATACGTCTCATATTCGTTGGTTGTTAATTTAGTCTATCTCTGCCGGATCTAAAAGATTCTTGGAGTTTTTGGGGTCATTTTCACTGTTCATTGTTATATATCAATAAAGAATGCTTAAGTTTTCCAGAATTACTATTTTTTTTATGAAGAAAAAATAATAAAATAATATTGAACCTTTAATCCATGCTAATCCTACGATAAAGAAAAATTTAAAAACTCATGTGTCACAAATGGTCAGTAGTGTCACGGTGATCGGACTATATATTATAATAGATATCTGGCCTAGGTGGCTTTATATATGATAAAACTACCATAGGCTACTGGTGACCATACTAGGTGAAGAGACTAAAACTACCAATGGGCTTGTAATTGAGTATTTACCATGGCGTGACCTAATTTTCAATGCGAGAATGGATATGAGAAAAGAATACACACAAAACTATCTATACTCTCATATATAATAGTATTGGCAGATAAAGATATTGAATCAACACATATGTAACATAGACGAGAAGAGAAATGGCCAAATAATATGCTGAAATGAAACAGATATAACCTACCATGTTGCCACTTTTCTCTTTAGTTGGCAAAACTCTAACATACTTGCTGAGCTGCTGGCATTAATGTTAATATATTGGTTTCTTTCATGTACATTATTTGCTATTTATATTTCCTTCTTCAGTTTTTCCAATTTTCACTCGAGACAAAACATTAATTTCTGCGCCTGCTTCAATAATAAAATTTTCTTTATGCTCGTTGTTGGTCTCTCTTCGGAATTAATTTTCAACACAATTAAAATAATTTCTCGCAGGAAATTGCATAACGAACAGTAGTCGCACTGCATTTTTTCTATATTCCTCATAAATAATTAACATGCCGACTTTTTCATATCTTATATAAAATTGCGACGTTGTAAACAAAATTAACAGAAATTTATAAAAACACACTAAAAAACCAACCAATCTTTGACTAGCTAAATATTTTCTTATTTCCAAAGCCGCCTTAGTTACCTCCTACCATTTAATTACAATGATTTTGATTATATTTATCGCACATTTTAATATGACATATGTCGGCTTGGTGGTGGGATGGACAGTGGCGCGTTCTTCCACCCAGACGGCCCGGGTTCAAAACCAGGTCACAGCAAGTTGATGAGATATAGTGGATGAGCGGATCTGCTCGCGTCACCATCTTTCGAAAGAGATGTAAAACTGTGGGTTCCGTGTATCTACGATGTGAGCACGTTAAAAATCCCTACCCCACGACAAACTGTGGGGGTTCGGCAAAATTTCCAGGTTAGGGGTCCCAGTGCCTACACAGACACTGATGAGCTTATCCCCTGGCGTCGGTGATTGGCCTTGGTAGCGGAAATAGGCCGACGTTAAATAAATGATTAAAAAAAAATATGACATATGAATTAATTCCTTATTAACAGTACTAATAATTGTTGGTATCACGGTATCAATACGGTTCCATTTGAAAATAATGTGTTTTGTCCAAAAAAACCATTTTGATGAACTATATTTGCTCATGAATCACATGACGTAGTATGTTCGACGGAGTTTCGATTTTCCTAGCAGCAGTAGAAAGGACAATAAAAAAAAATCGGAACAGTAATAATGGAGTAAAAATAGCCCAAAATAAGATGATAGGGAAAATTTTACATGGGGCAATGCGACATAAAAGATAAGTTTGTTTTGATAAAACTAAGAATACTCTGAGTTTTCCGATTCGAGTAGGTGGGGGAACCTTTTGTTTGCGAAAAAGGCGTAAATTGGTCATTTTTAAGGGTTTTAATTTATTTTGGACCCTTTAAAATGGTAGTTAAAAACGAGCACAGGACACTTTTATTGTAGATGATCAAGGAATCTTCAGTTCAAATTTCGTGAAAATCGGTTAACCGCCTCCCACGATATGTATATAAATATACTGAAAAAACGTAAAAAATTGAATTCGGCTAACTTGTCCAAAATTAAACCGAATAAAATTTTAGATGGTATATAACCAAAAAATAGTCTGCAGTTTGGCCGCAATTCCATTTTTAGTTCAAATTCCACAAAATTTTCAAAGCTTTCACCAATTTTCCCAAATAGTCGAACGAAAATGTTTTTTCACCAAAGTGAAGGTATTATTCTTATGTAATTTCACGTAATGTAACTAAAAAAATTTTTTTTTTAATTTAGCCGATTTTTTGTAATTTTTGGTATACACATGCGTGCGCCGATTTCCCGTAATTTTCTGTATTATACGTATGCGCGCACAAGTATACATGTAATTATTCATTATAAAAATTTCAATATTAATAATAAAAAGTGATTGTGAGCAGGTTTTAAATATTTAGATAAAAAAAACTGTCGAAGATAAGTATAATATTTTTATTTGTAAGATTTTTCGAAAATTCACTTGATTTTTATTAAACTTTTTACATATTGTCTAGGAACGGCGGTGGCGGCGTCTTGTTGGAGTGCCGGGCCCGTTTCCGCCCCGTACGATGCCGGCTGTGGTTGTATGAGTGACGTGTCATGTTGTAATTCCAATTCCGGAAGTGGCTGTGAGGTTGGTTGCATAGGGCCCGAAGTGGCCCGGGGCGAAGCCGGGGGGTCGTGGCTTGTCCTCGTCTGTAGGGCTAGGTGCTGCAGGAGTATTTCGGTGGTGTTCGTTAGCTGTTGCAACGCTTTCGTGAGTGCCTGTGTTACTGCATCAGCTTGGCTTGGGTTCCTCCCACTTGGGGTGAGAGCAGGGGTAGCAGGCATTACTAATGGCGGTGGCTGCACTCCTTGAAGGCTTCTGGTTGTGGAGTCCGTGGTTGCAGTAGGTAAGCGTTGGCTAGTGGATGGTGTGAGGAAGGGCTGTGCTTCTTGTCCCCTTCCTGGGGTTGGATATGTACTAGGGCTAGGGGCAGCCCCCTGGCTGGCCGGGGCTGAATCCCATTGACCGGTGAAAAATCGTCGGGCCGCGACGTTGGGCGACAAGGGATCCACCGTTTCCCTTATCAGACCTGAATCCTCTTGACCAGTGAGAAATTGACGGGCCGCGACGTTGGGCGACAAGGGGTTCACCATTTCCCTTACCAGACCTGACTCCTCTTGACCAGTGAGAAATTGACGGGCCGCGACGTTGGGCGACAAGGGGTTCACCATTTCCCTTACCAGACCTGACTCCTCTTGACCAGTGAGAAATTGACGGGCCGCGACGTTGGGCGACAAGGGGTTCACCATTTCCCTTACCAGACCTGAATCCTCTTGATTAGTTGAGAGAGCGTCCGGGACCTGGGGTGAACGGCTCTGTGTTGGTTCGGAATCTACCTGGCTAGATGGGACGCCGTCCCTCTGCCTAGATCGACTCCTGGTGTTCATAACGATTTCTTTTATAGTACACTAACACCCACTTCACTTTTCACCACTACTGTGCACTCCAAACTACTAATTAGGCAGGTTGTGGAATAAAATAAATATTTACTATAATATAATGCAGTCTTCAGGTAGAGGTGTCAAAGGCAGGCGCGAACTGATTGATCGATGTGTAGCGGACGATGGATGCGAGCGGACTGATCTGTACTCGAGGATGGTTGCGAACGAACTGATGCAGGGCTAGCGGGCGCGCGCATATTTATACTTTCCCGGCGGTGTGACGTAGCACGGGCTTCGCCGGACGCGAGCTGTTGCGCTGCAGGGCCTCGCCGCGTGGCTGTTTTGTGCTAGGTGTTGGGGCTATTTGGCCCTATATCTTTTTTGGTGTTTATCGTACCGAGCTGTACGATATGTCAAATTAAATGTCTTTTTCTGTAGTTTCCGAAAATGAATTTGTTACTGCGCGTACTTTAATGGTTATGAAGTTATAGTGAGTTTTATGTGGAAAAAATAATTTAGGTTCCCGATTTTTCGCGGTTTTTTTCTCTCATCTGCCGATGACAATATATAGAAAACTTTTTACATATATAGAAAATTTTATTCATGTTTTCTTTTTCTAGTATTTGTATTAGAGGTGCTAGTGCAAGAAGTGTTTACTTCCGAATCGGTAACTGGAGTTTGGAATATTTCTTCACCCTTATCATCGTTAAAGCCGTATACATCAGAGATATTCTCAAAATTGACTTAAATTGAATTGATGGCAGCAAACAACAGATAATGAACTGATGCCGATAAGGACTGATAAAACTCCTCTTCCGTTGCTCATGCAAAACCGTTGGCGTCACACGCAGTAATTTATGCCACAATGGAAGAAAGCATTTTAAAGGGTTCATTTTAAAGGGTTCAAAATAAATTGAAACTGAAAAAACACCCTTAAAGATGACCAATTTTCGCGAAAAAAAAAGGTACCCCACCTACTCGAACCGGAAAACTCAGGGTATTCTTAGTTTCACCAAAACAAACTTATTTTTTACGTCGCTTGCTCCGTGTAAAATTTTTTCTGAAAATCTAATTTACTCCACTATAATGACAGACTTAAATTGAAAACTAAAATAATTAAAATAAATACCGACGTTTAAAATGTCACTTATGTGGTATCATTGTATTCAGAATGTTATGCAGAATTTAAAAATGCAATAACGTACTGTTCTGTCAAAAGCTAGTGTCACTTCGGGTGAAAGAAAATTCATTTGTTCGTCATAAAGTGACGTTTATTAAGTATATATGATGTTCCAAATTTCAATTGTTGACTAAAGGAACAGTAGAGTGTAGTTGTCCACTTGCCTATGTCGTACTGATGAAAGCTAACAAGCTTGAAACTAATCTACGGCTGGCGATGCACAACAGCCCTGCACTGTAGTCCTTTCTTTAGGATTAGTTAGCATGCTGGGGGTAGTAGTAGTAATTGCTGGGGGAGGCCTAGTGCCTGGCAAGTAGGTCACAAATGGGCCCTTTTTGCCTACCCCCTGACGTCCCCTCAATCACTCACTTCTACTCGGCCTCCTACTCCCTCTTGAAACCTTTCTGATCTTCCAATGAAGGTCAGGACATGTTTCCATTCGAGAGGGTCCATTTCCTCTTTTGGGAGCGCTGTGGCGCCGAAGAGTTCATACCTCAGGCGCACGAACGCTTCACATTGTCCCAAGAAGTGAAACGATATCTCTTCATCACTTCCGCATCTTGGGCAGGTGGGATCTACCTCAACCCCTATCAGTGATAGGTGTCTTCTGAGCCTGCAGTGACCAGTTAGGACTCCGACCAATTGGTTCAGAGTCTTCCGGCTTCTGCCTAGCAACCAGGCCGCCTTTGACTTGTTCGGCCCCGTTACGAAGTCTCGAGCCTGTCTGCAGCCACTGCTCAGCCTCCAATGTTCCCTCAATGTTGCTTGTGCCCACTCATTAAGGGCCGTAGCGACATGTTTCCTTGTAATTCCCAACATGGGCTCCGGGCCAAGACAGGGCTCCCTAGCTCCGAGCCTAGTCAATTCATCGTCTCTCTCGTTTCCTGGGACCCCGGTATGTCCCGGAACCCATATCAGGCTCACTTCCTTGTGCCTGGCAAGTTCCTCTAGAGCATCTCCGCACTCTTGGACGAGGGGGGGCCTCGTCCTGGGAGAGCAGACCGCCCGAAGTGCTGCCTGGCTGTCGGAACAGATACAAATATTTTGTTCCGTACCGTTCCTCGTTTCTTCCTTATATGCCACTTTTAGGATGGCATATACCTCTGCCTGAAAGACAGTAGTGTACGATCCTAGAGCAAAGCTCTCCTGTACTTCCCTGCCTTCCAGGAATATTCCTGCTCCCGATGACTGCCTCTGTCCATCTACTAGAAGGGAACCATCTGTGTAGCACACCAGGGAGTTCGGGGGGAAATTAATCTTTCCTTCTGCCCACTCTTCTCTACTAGGTAGGGTTAGAGTGTACTTTCTTTCTAATCTCAAGCGGTCGATTACTTCCCTCACCTTAAGTGCGGAGATTGGAATTTCCGCCTCCGCCAACCTGGCGATGGCTGCATGACCCTCTGTCCTTCCACTACATCGCCAGCTGCCTGAGTCTCGCATTCTTAGATGGACCGCCATGGCTTCCTTCTTAATCCAGGCTGGAAGCATTGGCAGCCCTAGCATTACTTCCAAGGCAGCTGTAGGTGTCGTCCTCATTGCGCCTGTAATCCCAAGACAGGCAAGTCTTTGAACTTTTGCCAGTCTTCGAGACGTGGTGATGCGGTTCACACTCGGCCACCAGACCACCGACCCATATTGGAGTCTAGACCTGATTACCGCCATGTAGACCCAGTGCAGGATCAGTGGACTAAATCCCCAGTTCCTGCCCACCACCTGGCGCAACTGCCAGAAGGTTGCCGTCGACTTCTCTACAATTCTGTCGAGCTGTGCTCCCCATGACAGTTTTTTATCCAGGATCACCCCTAAGTACTTGACCTCTTGCGATAGTGCTAGGGGTCTTTCGTACATTATTGGTGCGCTGAAATTCTCTATTTTCCTCCTTTTGGTGAAGAGGATCAGTTTAGTCTTGGATGGATTGACTGAATGGTTCGTCTCAACGCACCATATTTCAATAACTCTGCAGGCTACCTGCATTCTATCGCAGACGTCGCTTAGGAACCGGCCAGTTACAAGAACTAGCCCGTCATCTGCATATGCCTGTGCATAGAAGCCTTCTGACGCCAGCCGCTCCAGGAGACCATCCATTATTAGGCACCATAGATGAGGCGAAAGGCAGCTGCCTTGAGGGCAGCCTCCCTTCACCCCGATGTCAACCATGCGGTCCCCTAGAGCTGCACTGACTCTTCTTTCCTCCAACGCAGACTGTACCCATCTGACCAGTATAGGGGTTGTACCCCCGGCCTGTAGGGCTCTAAAGATAGTCCTCGTACTTGCCTTATCAAAGGCTCCTTCTATATCGAAAAATACTACTAGGGTTACTTCCTTGTAGTGGAGGCCCTTTCTACCTTGTGCACGACTGCATGCAGGGCTGTCTCTGTGGACCTCCCTTGCCTATATGCATGTTCATTCTGATGTATTGGGTATCTGGTTAACACCCCTTCCATCAGGTATCTGTCCACTATCCTTTCCAATGTTTTCAAGAGGAAGGATGTGAGACTGATTGCCCTAAAAGATTTTACGGCCGTGTAGTCCTTCTTTCCCACATTGGGGATGAAGGTCAGTTTGGCGTGTCTCCAGGCCAGTGGAACGTATCCCAGTGCCAGGCTGGCCCTAAATACTCTCCTCATATGGGGTAGGAGTATTCCCAGGCCTTTCTGGACCAAAGCTGGGAAGATTCCGTCTGGTCCTGCTGCCTTATAGGGATCGAACTCGTTCACCGCCCAGGAAACCGCGCCGCCCGTTATCATTCCCTCTGCGAATTGCCAATCCGCTTGTGGGACCTGCTCCTCTGAGGCTATGACCGCGGCGGCGCCATCTCCGGGGAAATGAACGTCCAAGAGTAGTCTTAGTGACTCCTCACTGGAGGTGGTCCATGTCCCGTCCTGCTTTTTTAATGACCCTATGGTCTCCTTTTTTCCACAGCTGAGTATTTTCATCAATCTGGCGGACTCCGGTAGAGAGTCTACCTCCCCACAGTATGTCCGCCAACTTGCCCTCTTGCTGAGTCTTAATTCCTTTTTGAATTTCCTTCTAGCCTCTTTAAAATCGTCCCGTGTGGTCCCCTCCCCCTCTTTGACAGCTCGATTGTCAGTGCGTCGGGCCGCCCGTCTCAGGTCTTCAAGTGACCTATTCCACCAGCGAGCCCCACGCACTCCCGCCACCTTGAGGGGGCAGGATTCCTCATATGCCTTAATTATACGATTTTCGAGACTATATATCTCATTGTCTAGTTGCTCTGGGGAAGTTATGTGGCCCTCATAATCGAGTTCCGAGCTCTCTAGAGCAGAGATGTATTTTCCCCAATCTGTCGCCCTGGGGTTTCGTCGAGGGGTGGCCTCTTTCCTATCATATTCCATCTCAAATCTGATCATTCTATGATCAGACATTGAGATGTCATTGGTTACCCTCCAATTCTTAACATCCTCAATCAGAGACTGGGAGGCCAGCGTTATGTCAATAACCCCCTGGCGGATGCGATTGACAAACGTCGGCTCGCTCCCCCTGTTAACCACCTGTAGGTCTGTGGACGCCAAGTACTCTAACAGAGTCTCGCCCCGAACGTTAACGTTTGAGCTGCCCCACACTATGCACTACGGCTAATATTACTTACCTTGTATTCGAGGAGAGCTGCTGTGGCATCCCTGGTTCCCAGTTGAGGCAGTGGCACAACTTGAAGGTCCTTGGATGCCAGATGCATGTCCTTGGTGGCTCCTTGTCTCCCTCTTTTCCAACTACCATTTGGTAGCCAGAACTTCCTAGGCCCCTTACTCGATTCCTGAAAACATATGGTTCCTGAATTAGTACTATTCCCCCGGTCTTACCTGTCAGAATGCTGACTAGCTCTCCAGTAGCATCCCGACTGTGCTGGAGGTTGATTTGGCTTACCCGTAATAATAGCTCCGTGGGGCGTCTGGGTACGGGTGATTAAGCCTATTTTTCCTTTTCCTCCTCGGCCGGCCTCGGTCCCTCGACTGCGGCAGGAGTCCGGCGAGCCACTCCGCTTCAAACCGGTACCCTACGTACTGTAAGGGTAACCAGCTCGAAGTAGAGCACCCACTCGGCCTCCTCCAGCAGTCGTACGCTTTCGTGGCTGACCAGGAAGATAAGATGCCATCCTCCAGGTTTTCCCGTTGTTTTCAAGTGTTTTCACTTGTCCACGTTTAGGGAGCGATTTTGACGCGCCAGCATGTGCCTTATTCTGGGAAGGTCTACTTCTTGGCTTCTCAGCCAAAAGCCGACCTGCTCCGGCCAAGGGGCATCAACCGCCCGCATTACACGGAAGGTGACACCATCTCCGGCCAGTGGTCTCCAGTTTTCGAGCAGCCAGCGCTTCGAGGTTTCATCCTGTGTCGTTATCAGGAACCAGCCCGGATCCACCAGGCCCGAGTTTCTGAAACGAAGTTCCGGACCATAGGGTTCCCCTTCGGGGTCCGTCATAGCCCGGAGCATCTCCGACACAAGGTGGTTCCTCGTCCGCTCCCCTTCCTCCTGTGTCATAGTCCCGTCCTCTCGGCTGGAAACTATGACCACTTGGCTTTCCCTCCTCGCGGCAGAGCTGTAGCTAGACAGTTGGGGTCCAGCCCCCGAATCCGACACTTTGGAAGCGCCCGTGCTTCCCCTTAGTAATGGGGACACGTTCGCTGTTCTGCCTGTCCGTCTCGGAGAACTGGCACTCCCTCTGACCCGCTTCCTCCGTCGTTAGGGTGGAGTTGGCTCCTCTTTTCTCCGCCTTTTTGGGCCCTTGTTCGGCGTCTGAGGGTCTTTGTGGACCCTTTGGCACCTCAACGCCCCTGACCGAAGCAG
Source organism: Leptura quadrifasciata (assembly GCA_963675555.1). Taxonomy (NCBI): domain Eukaryota; kingdom Metazoa; phylum Arthropoda; class Insecta; order Coleoptera; family Cerambycidae; genus Leptura; species Leptura quadrifasciata. The sequence goes on along the minus strand of OY776674.1, from coordinate 80,204,066 downwards.
GTGCAGAGGGGAGTATGAAGGATTGCCTTTTGGCCTCCCTTCTCTCTACCCTCTTTGTTTGCCTCGCTCTAGGGCCCCTCATTTTAAGGGGTCGGTCACCTTCCCTGTTCGTCCGCCTGCTCCGGCTCCTGTCGCTCCTTATTGGAGCTCCCAGAGCTTGGACCAGGCTGACTCCCAGACTCGCCTGGGGTTTCTGTCAGCTCTGGACCTTCCGATCAGAGTCGCCCTGCATCACCTACCCCCCCTCCCCCGAGCCGACATTTCCACCCTCTTCTTCCTTCTAGCGATCCTCCTCTTTTCTCGCTTTTTTCTCTTTTGAGAGCCTCTCTAGCCTCTTTGTCTATTGCGGACCTTTCCAAGTCCTCATCAGACGCGCTGCTAGGGGATCTCAAAAGTTCCTCCTCTACTGCGATGGGTACTATTTCCATCTCCCCCCTCCTTTGAGCTAGGGAGCTCTGGTTGTGTTATAATTGCTGGTACGTTTACCTTATTATCTTTTGTTTGTTCTTCAATTGATTGAGGGACGTGTGTTTAAATGTGAGTGTGTGCGTATGTGTGTGTGTGTATGTGTAACTGGGTATGTACCTGGACTGTCGGAGCCCTCAATCCTCCTTTTCCTCCCAGCAGTGCTCTGTGGCTTGACTTTTCCTGGCAGAAAATGTTGGCAGTCGCTAGTGAAGCTCCCCGAACCAAACAGCAGGGCCCTATCCAGGCGCTACCTGGTACTACTGTATGACCCGAGATTATACACCATTTGAAAGAGCAGCCCCCTACACTGGCTAGGCAAGGGTGGGCTCCTATACTACCCGGCGGCACTGGGTGTACCACCCCCAGCTTCTTTCACTGCTACCTCTCCAAACACGATCCCAATCCAGGGTCCTGCCTCAAAGCTCGGCCTAGATAAGTACAGAGGGTGTCGGACTCCCGTCCAGGCGCATGTTTTGTATTTTGTGTTGATGTATGTACGTGTATGTGTGTGAGTGTGTGTGCTTGGATCTTTCTTAGTCTCGCTTCTCCCCTCGACCTGTCCGGCATGGGTGACCCTACTGATAGCTGAGCTATCGCCGGCATAACTCTCGGTTCATCGAAGCACTCAAGCCCCCTCACCGCGACAAGGCGAAGATCCAGCGAGGGGGTAGCCTGCTGGGGGTTATTGCAATCAGATTTTATTTTGCACTTTCCGATTGAAGACGTAGTATGTCGCAAGGTATAGAACATTATTTTCAATTGATTTGAAAATTCACATTGTGCACCTTGATTGATGACAATGAATCGATTTCCTTTCATAGGAAGCAGTGGAACACTGGACTTTCATAGTAGGTATTTTTCCTTTACTACACATTTATTTTTGTAATAATTTATCCACTTTGCGTTGGCTTATATATTTTGTTACATATACATTCTATTTTAATAGTAAATAAAAAGATACTTAAATAGAAGGAACAAATAAATATAAATCCTGAGCATATTTTAGTAACGAAAAACGCTCCGTTACATGCTACAGTTTGCAAAGATGAAGCCTAGTTATAGGTGGTTCTATTAAATAACGGATCATAAAATGTATCTGAAAGAGGAAACCGATTTAGTGATTTATATGATATAATAATTAATTTGTAATATAAAATAAAAATGTACATCATGTGAAAATACAGATATATTTCCATATAATTAGCTCAAAACAAACCTATTAATTAAATTTTCCAGAATTATATTAACAATAGTAATCTAGATTGCTGCATTTATAGTATACACATTAAATTCAATTTACATTTTAAACCGATTGCAATAAATTGGTGAAATTTTATATGTAAATATACAATAGTATTTCATATTTATTGAAACATTAATAAAACCACTGTCGTTCTCAGAAGTAGTACAGTTTTGTAATAAATCATTTTTATTACTTTAGAACTTAAATATACTTATTTATTGTAGTGGCTATTCTCTCCTTTTCATTTACTCCGCTTTTAAAAACTTTCTTCAACCCAACATTGTAGTTAAGAAAGTAGTTAAAATAGCACATAAGGAAGAATTTTAAGGAATATTTGCAAAATACAAATTTAAAACTAAACTTTAAATGCATAAAAGTATCAATACAGTGCAGTCAGTGTTCTCTATATTAAGTTTTCCAGCAAAATTTTCCAGTTAAAATTCTTTGAGAAAAGCCGTTCCTATGTAGCAACTTTCATCTCTACCAACAAAACTCGATGATTGAAAGGTGTAAATTATATTAAGTTACAGATACAGCAGCTCACGAATCGTTAAATTTTATGTCAAACATGTATCAAGAGATTTTGCAAAGGACGGAAAAATAAATTGATTTCTCTATAAATACATCTCTACAATCCCAAAAAGTTAAATGGACACAACTCGCCACCTGCACAAAAATAAACAAAAAGGATATATTTATATAAGTGTGTCAAAAAAAAAATTGTGCTGATCAATTTCAAGTATTTACTACTTTTATTTGAATATACTGATAGCTGATACTGCGGCAATTATAAACAAGATAGGTAACATTTTGTAGAACAGTAACTGAAACTGTAGAACATTTTACAAAAACTTAACTTGCCGTTTTCTTAATTATCTATTTTTATCTCTTAGAATAGTTTGTTAAATAATGCATGCAGGTTACTATGAAACTAGGTTCTAATATGTATTCACTATTTATCGATATCTACAATGCAATAGTGACACCTGAGCGTCACTTAAAAATAACAACTAGATAAAAAATTCAGTGAAAAATGTCTAGTAGATATTTTTATGCTACATTTTGTACTATTTTAACTCTTTGAGGGGCAAAAAAGTTTATTTAAAAAAGGCCTAGTGGGGCACAACTATTTTATTTACTTTTTAACTGAAATAAGTTACAACACAAACATATATTACAGAAAATTAACGTATAAATAAAAATTTCGCAATTTCTCTTGCACATTTAAAAATAAAATAGATAGTACAAATAACATACCAGTGTACAACTACGGCATCAGCAATAGTTATGAAAACATGACTTGTTTTTTTTTAAAACATAGTAGCACCTCGCATACATTGTGGGGTCGATCTGGATTTGCAAACGGCGAGGCAAACGGGCTCGTTTTTTTCGATTTGTGTGATGTTATGAAGTCGGACCCCTCTATCATCCGGAAAATATTCCGGTCGAACTTTTCACGGGGGGGGAATTTACATGTGAAGATAGGTAAAATCAGTTTTTCGGACACAAGTCGTTTAGTTTGATTCGCATCGAAAAAGTGTATAGGGATAAAATGAAGGACTCGAATGCGCGTAAATTGAACTTTGACTCGTCAAAATCGGTCCAGAGGTTCCCGAGTGTATACGGATTTTTCGTTGCGGCGAGAACCGTTTTCGCGTTTTCTTTCAGGGAAGAAAGTGATTTGGCGACTTTTTCTTCTTCCCCGGTAGTCACTCAGGACCTAAATACTGTATCCAAATTCCACGTTGCTAGGTTGATTAGGGGGGAAGGGGAAAGGTAAATGTAAATGAAATTAAAACTGCTGTAACTTCCGCATTTTTTTGCCCAAATTGCGCAGCAAACGTGACACTGTGTACTAACTACTTTGAATTCCGTTCATATATTTTCAATTTTCGCCATAAATAAACAAATGGTTGCGAAATAACCAATTTATTGTTGTTATTATTTTTAGAAAAAGTCTCATTTTACGCCAGGAAGGAAAGGGGTGGAGGAGATATTTTTTCGCCATCGAATGTGGAATTTTTTGTTTTTATTTAACTCCGACCAGATTGCGATCGGATGATTAGGAGGGGAGAGGGGGGCCAGCAAAATTTCTGCCCTGTAGAAGGGCAAGGCTTATTTTCAAGGGTAATCAATTCTCTTTCAATATTTTTTTACCCCGAAGCTCTAACTTCCCTTGCCCTTCTACAGGGCAAAAATTTTGTGGGCCCCTCTCCCCTGCTAGTCATCCGATCGCAATCTGATCGGGTTTAAATCAAAGAGAAATAAATTCCACATTCGACGGCGAAAAAAAAATCTCCTCCACCAATTTTCTTTCTGGCGTAAAACGACTTTTTCTAAAAATAATAACAAGAATAAATTGGTTGTTTCGCAACCATTTGTTTATTTATGGCGAAAATTGAAAATATATGAGCGGAACTCAAAGTAGGCACATTAGTACACAATGTCACGTTTGCAGCGCGATTCCCGGAAAAATTGCGGAAGGTACAGAAGCTTTAATTTCATTTACGTTTACCCTTCCCCTCCCCCTAATCAACCTAGCGACTTGAAATTTGGACACAGTACTTAGGTCCTGAGTGTCTATCGGGGAAATAAGAAAAAAATCGCCAAGTCATTTTCTTCCCCGAAAAGAAGGCGAAAACGGCTTTCGTCGCAACGAAAATCCGTGTACAAATCCGCGCTTTCAAATCGCAATATCTCGGGAACCGCTGGACCGATTTCGATGAGTCAAAATTCAGTTTACGCGCCTTCAGTATATATCCAATCGGTTCGAATTTGTTTTTTTGAGGTGCTGCATTTGGCACAACGACGCCTGGTGGCTCTTTTTGGTTAATGAGCGCCCTCAGGTGTACGTATGCACATGAAGTTTTGAATGATTCCATTCCTGCCTTTTCTCTTAACCTCGGACTTATCAGAAAGGTTGCAAAAATTAAATAGCAAATGAACACTTCGATTATCTCGCCATTTTATGGAAACGATCTTTATATTAGAAGTTAGGATCTAAAATCTCCATGTTCTAAGGTCTTCTTCTGCCCGTCAGAAATGAGTGAATAAGTTTTATGAAGTGAGTCGAAAAGTTGTAGTCATGAGGCTTGTAGAGTAATCCCGGGATCCAGATGGTGTCGAACGCCTACTCAATATCGAGGAGCACCATGAAGGTTCTCTTCCTGACGTTGTATTGCACTTTGACATAGTTAACTATCCTAACGACCTGTTGGACCGTGCTTCGGTCCCTCCGGAAGCCAAATTGTGAATCATCGTCGATGTGAAGCTCCTCCTGAACAGTATCGAGCCTGATCGGGACGACCTTCTCCACCAAATTGGAGATCGCCGACAGCAACAAGATGGACTTGTAGCTGCCGGCGAACTTCGCGTTCTTATTTGGCTTCAGGATGGGAACTACCACGCCATATTTTCACTGCCTGGGCCAGTGCTGTAGCCACAGGATCGCGTTAATGACATGCGTCAATTGCACAGTGCCTTTCCTCTTGAGATATTTAAGCAGCTTGTATTCGACGCAGTCTTTCCTCGGGGCTTTATTGTTGGGTAAGTATTTAACAATTTCTGCTACTCCGAGGGTTTGGTCATGACTTTCAGAAATTCTCGTCGCGACAATTGTATGTCACGACCACTTAGTTCGTCTACGTCATTTTCGATGCGTTCATGGTCGAGATTGTTCGGAATATGAGCGCTATGTATGATCTGGAACCGGTCAGCTAAGCCATTCGCTTTTTGCTCAGTTTATCCTCCCATTTCTAGGTCTGAACAGTGTTGATGGAGGTTCTGACTTGCAACCACAATTATCGGAAGTCGATAAATAAGCACTCTTTATTTTTTGAGATCCAGAAGTTTTGATTATATGAACTTCAATACGAGGACCTCTTTCAAATTGTATGGTGCGTAATCCTGTCAGAGGAGACAACCCTACGCTGGGTCTGAATCCCGCCGCACATCGCTAACCATGTGAACATCATCAAGAGACAAATAATAATTCCAGTAGGTTTTCAGTTTTAATCTCCTGTTGATGCGAACATGATTACTAAAACACGTGTCGAATAGTGTATTCGAGTGTGGCGTCCAAATGTTTTGGCGTTTTGTAGAAGTGGATTTAAGGCACTAAAGATGTTGATTTGTGAAAAATAACCTCCATACGAAAATGCCCCCACAGCCAGAACCCGGATCCAACATCGGGTTGTGGCACCAAGACTGCGCACCATAAAATTTGAAGAAGGTTCTCAGACGCTCATTGAAAAATTCAGTATCTGTTAGTCTATTACCTCATAATTCCATTTTTCATTCGTATGTACATTGCACATACTTATTTTTCTACCGACATATAGTATTTTGATTAACAAGTTAACAAAAAAATATGAATGTAAATTTTCAATTATTTTCTGGGCAAATTTAGTTCTGATCTTCACTTATCAAACAGAACTATCATGATACTGTATTTAATATGCAACTCACAAACGCGGTAAGTACAAAATAAATTGAGAAAGAGTTCAAAATAAGTCCAAATCAAAAATATTCAAAATTTTCATTACAGCCTGAGAAAAAACAAATTCAAAGAACGCTGCGTTACCCATTAAGGACTAATTGCAAAATTTATTGAATTGATATAAAAATGTAAATTTACAACACTATACCATCAACTAAAAATTTAAAAATATTTCATTCATGCGCAAAGCCTTTGACAAACACAAGTTACTCTTTCGAAATAAAAGAAGAAATCCGAGGCCCTTATAATACTAACCAGGTATGAATAATAAATTAAATGAATATTTCTTCAATTTATTAAGATTGTAGAATTAAACCCGTTAATTATTTTTGCCAAATGTAGTTTTAACCATTTGCGGATGTGTTGATTGACGAAACGTGCGGCAACTGACATATACGGCTATATACAAAATTGAATGTACCTTATGTCCGATATCCAGAATTCTTGTTTACTTCCAGATTCTAACCGAGTAAGATAAAGAATTGAGAAAGTTTATTTCTCGACTAACTCAAATTTTGATTACAATTAGGTAAGATTTTCAAAATAAAAACATAAAATTTTAACCAACGGGTGAAAGATAGGGGTTTATTTTACGCGCAATACCGAATTTTTCAGTCCAGTTAATGTATAAGACTGTTAAACCATAAAAATTATATTTTTCGTTTATAGCGTCTAAAGGAAGAACGTATATTGTATACTTTATTTACTCTAGAATAACTATAGTTTCCTTCAAAGTTACAAGTTTTATGAGACTGCTTGCAGTTCCAATGAAACTCCCCTTGGCTATTTGTTCTTGCCAAATCCAAACGTAACAGAATACTAAAATATCGCCTATAACAGACCATAAGTTTAAAGACATTGTACGATAACACAATAAAGCTTTAACCTATATCTTACAACTATAACTATATTTCAGCGGGTCAAAACAAACATCACGTAACATCACTGAATTATTTAGTGTGTTCTTTTCCTTTACCAGCGCCAACTTTCCAGCTACCGCTATAATTATTATTTCTTACTATTTAACTTATACATTAACATCCGCTAATTCTAAACTTTTAATAATAAAGCGTTAGCCATAAAATGTGCACCAAATGGGAAACTCTGGTGTTGACGACTCTCTGAAATATTTAATTTTTGATAAAGATTAATGGATGGTCTCAAGCAGGAAAGTGGATGAACAAGGCACCCCCCACCAATCATATGGAAAAACGTTCCTGGTGAATTTGGCTGGACGTATGTTATAGATCTTGATGTACTGATGGAAAGTTACCATTGCCGCAACAGTTTTTGAGTTGTATGAGATCTTAAAGTTGATACTTTTTACTTCCCGTCATAACGCTGTATTGAATCGAAATAATCATATAAAATCTTTTTATCTGCGAATTATGCTCAAAATCACCACGCATTTTGTAGCTGGTGAGATACCGATTGAAGGTATCGTTCGGTCAGACACAAGAAACGAACAGTTCTGAAAAATTCACCGCTTTTTACTCGAAACCGTGCGCTCTTTTTCAGCCACTTCAAGCACGCATTCAAGATCATGAGCGAGCTTGTGAGCATGTGTTTGTCTCCATATACATGCATGTATAGCATGAGCCTACATAAACGCACATGCACGTGTGTAAACTGGTCTCCCTCACTTAGCCTTATCCTGGATAGACGTGTGTTATCTAAATAATAACAACCAACTAATAGGCGCTAAAACAATACATATACACCAAAAAAAAAAAAAAAAACAAAACTATTCAGACGCGCGGACGCACGCACGTACACATACACACATCACCTCACATCAAGGTCTATCCAGGATCAGGCTAAAGAAGGGAGACTTGCACTTTGCGTTGCACATGATCTTAAATATGTGCTTGAATTGGCTGAAAAAGAGCGTATGGTTTCGAGTAAAAAGCGGCGACACCCCACTCCAGAACTGTTCATTTTTCGTATCTGACCAATCTGTATCTCACTAACTACAAAATACGTAATTTTGTGCAAAATACACAGATAATCCGATTTTATATGACTATTTCTAGTCAATACAGCGTATGACGGAAAGTAAAAGGTATCACCCTCCTACAAGACTTCCAATGTATAATACTACAAGCTAATTTTCTATGTTGCTTCCCTGCACCCCCTGATCATCCATTATGTTTATGTTTTTCACTATATACTTCATGATGAGCAACATAACCTTTGCTTAAACCAAACTGGAAAACAATAACAAAAAGCGCTTTACCGTTATCGTAGTCCCCTGCACCTTCTGATCACCTTTACTTTCTGATACAGATTAAAAATTCATGAAATCGTGAAAGCTCCTTTTTATCCTTATTTATTTTATTTTAACAGGCTAAAATTTCTCCTATTAATGTGCATTGATGATAGAGAATAAAATATAACAACAAACACACACAGCACAACAAAATATAGAGTTTAACACAATTTAACAGTTAAATAGCAACAATTTTATTTAAACTTATAAGCACACATACACACTTTACAATACAATTATATGTCCTTACTTATTCGAGAGTTCTACCAATCGCGCTTTTACTCCCCGATACGCTCTCTACTTCTTCTTCTTGATTTGACTCACACACACACACAAAGTTTATCACGCTACAAGATAAGAAATTTCGTGTAGAGTTGAGATTTTTATCCTTATTCATTTTAACAGACTAAGTTTTTTTAAATTTACCTATTAATATACACTGATAGATGGTAAGGAATAAGATATTCCCGATCAGAAATTTCTAAAATCGTGTAAAGCTTATTTTAAACCTGATTTATGGTAAAATACATTGTATTAATAGATAATGATAGCCAAAAGCAAAATAGTGCAGGTTATAAATTGTTGAAATAATGTACAGTTAATGTTTCAACATTGTTTTCATAACAGTACAACAAAAATCTAAAGCTGAATTTCACAGTTGAAATTTAACACAGGACTTGTTGGAGAAAAACTTTATTTTTCAAACATAGGTAAATAATTGATTACTTTACTTGAATTTCTATTTTGTCTTTACTTCCAGTAGTACCTTTTTCGCTAGCTGAGATACCCATTGAATTATGCAAGAAAAGCAGCAGTGCAAGACACATTCCATGTGTAATAGAAGAAATTAGCGCTACATAAGGTATACTTTACATACGGGAACACTAGTAATTTCACTTATTTAGATCATCTTTCTAAATATAATTTAATTTCACTAAATAAGAGAAGTCTTTGACATTGTTTATTTGTATAAACTTCTACACAATGGAGGCGAGCGTAGGTGCGTCTTTACTATATGTACATATTTCGATATGTGATGTAAAGCAGTCGGTCCCTTGTCTATTATATGGTAGGCAAGTAAAGAGAAAGAGTTTAGCTAAATTCTTAGTTGGAGTAGCTCGCCTACAGGGGCCTCAATAGTGGAAATAGGCTGATATCAAATAAATGTTAAAAGAAATCTACGCAATCTTTCGTATGATGTAACTACCTTAAATTAAATGAAAAAATTAAATAGTCAATGTTCCAGATAAAATAACACATTTTCATAGAACTTTTTCTTATATTACACCAACAAGAAACTATAAACTATAATCACCTCCTGTTAGAACTGCAAAAAGTTATCATTCACCACAACGATATCTCGACCTTTTCGGAGATATATATGGAATGTTCAGAAAAAAATTAAAAAGTATATTATTTAGTGTGCAGAACGAAATAGAAATAGTTTAAGTTGAGTCTAGTTCAAGTTATGTTAAGTTTATACAATCTGTAATTTTCTTGTGAAAATTGTAGATTGGTACCAATAAATAAATACCATCTGGGTGAATTGTTATAGTTTCAAGCCCTTGATTTTGTGCACTTTTATGTATCATGTTATCAGCTAGTTTATTACGTTTAATTTCCAAATTACACGGTGTTAAAACGAAAATTATACTTTTCCCACACTAGAAAACCTAGTCGTTAGGATTATTATTCTTTACACCACATGATAGGTAGAAAAGGTGTATCTCAGAGAGTGCAAGGCACTGAAGGAGCCAGAACAAATTAAATAATTGTTTGCTTTATACATTCCTACTGAAATATAAAAGTGCTTCTTGGCTGAATAGAATCTTATGATTAGGATGTAGTGGTTGCCATAATATGCACTGAATAGTTTAATAGAAGTTTAGATCTGAAAGTAAAGGCGATACCTGTTTCACAGTATTTAGAAGATACACCCCTATTGCCTATCAATTATCCGGTAAGGACAATGTGTTCATCGTTTCGGTGTATTATTTACCATCTTATATCCAAGGATTTTACAACTAAAATATCAGGTATATTATTTCTTTTGATAATTATTGTAATTTAAATTATGTGGCTGAAATGCTTCTGGATGTAAGATGACAAATAATATAATAAAACGATGGTTATCCGGATTACCGGATAATTGTAAGAATTATTAAATGATAAATTCTCTGATATATGGACAAAGTGTTATGGGCGTATACTGTGGCCTGCCAGATCTCCAGATTTAACCATCCTTGATTATTATCATCTTTGGGAAAATATAGAGGATCTAGTGTACAAGAAGAAATCTGAGATACATATGATTTCATAACAACAATTATTGCAAGCTGAGGCTGAAATAATGAAGACAGAAATGAAGTTAAGCGTATGGACCTGTTATGAAAAAGTACGAACTTATATTAGAAAAGGAGGTCCTCAATTTGAGCATGAAAATTAATAAACACCATAACCACCAGAATAGAAATAGTTTCATTTCCTTCGACGAAATAACCCTTTTGAGAACTTTTACTATATTACAAACTTTACGCCTGATACATTATCTGAAATGGCAAAGAACAATAAAGTCTTTAAATATATTTGAACGTATACTGTGTGGCACATTTTTTTATTTGGTGGCTTATGCATTCGTAGTACGGTATTACAACAATACAGTTTGAAATATTCACTGGTTCATGAATAGTTTTTATTGAATTTAGATTCCATTAAGTATTTTAAATCGGCAAAATAAATGAGGATAATATCTTCTGTGAAAAGAGTGACCGAAATAGGTAAAATTTGAATAACCTGAAAAATCGTGACATTTCACATAAAGGTAAACAATGGCGGCCCGAAGGGGGAGGCCATAGGGGCTCGGGCTCCTCATGGACACATGAACTTTGTAACTATCGATTACCAATTATTAAGATCCCTCTATTATAATTTACTTTCAACAGATCACTGGATCATGACATTGGGGTACTTGAAAATCACAGTAATTTTGATCTTTCAAAAAACATTCACCCACCGGTCCCCTTGCAGCTGACACTGCGTTTATACAGCTGTGGAGCTTACCTTTGTCTCCAGCCACCTCTTTTCAGATATATGCCGATGAACCAAATACCCTCTCTGTCATCGTATTTGAACTCCATAGAGTAAACTTTATGCATACTTTGTACCCATGCCAATGATCGCAAGCAGTCAAAATAAACGAAATTTGAAATAAATACTCGTACATTCACGTTAATGTGTTTTTGACAACTTTTAAATAAAATTAGTTAATTGGGAATAAATTTCTCTCACGGAAATTCGGACGAATTTGTCGATGAATAATATTTATATTACCTGTGCTTTATACTTTTTGTGTAATAAAGTGCATACATTCAAACCACGTTCCTCACAAAGCCGGTTGTTATTTGCAGAAGCAGCTAAGCGTGAATACGATCTTTGATTTCCAGACTTTTAAAACACAATTGAGGAAAAATGAAATGTTATTTGGGTGCACTTCACAAGTTCTGAAGTAGTAGTTGTAGTCGGTCGACATATGTTACTCAAACGTCGCGATGCTACGCTCTGAATTTGTTTGTTAGTAAACAGCCAACGTGGGATTTATAGAAACAAACTTCGAAAAAAATGTTTCTTCATATTTTTTTTAAATATACGGAAATGCTGTTGAATTTAAAATAGTCAATTTTAATTTAGTTAAGTTAGTTAAATATAAGGGTAGCATCAAAAATTATCCAATTACATATCATTAATAGTTAAAAATCCGATAAACTGGCAGCACTAAATTCTCAGGGCAACTCACTGTGGAAACTGACGAATGCCCTGAAGAATACGCAGCAGGCTGTATCCGCGTTGTCATGCGCGAACGGACAGACAGCGTTGACAGACGCTCAAAAGACGATCGACGCAATAACAATACACCAAATAGTTTAGAACACGATCACATCGAAAACGATATTAACGAAATTATTGGTCATGACATACAACTGAAAAAGCGCGATTTCCTGAAGGTCATGACCAAGCCCTCGGGAATAGTGGTCATTGTCAAAGACCTACCGTACAACCCTTGGAAAAAACGACATCGAGTACAACCTGCTCAAATATCTCCTCGAGGAAAGTTATCGTGCACTTGACGTACAACGTTAACTCGATCTTGCGGCTGCAACACTGGCCTAGCCAGTGGAAATGCGTCATGGTCGTGCCCATCTTTGAACCAAACAAGAACGCGAAGTTAGGTGGCAGCTACAGGTCTATCTCGTTACTGTCGGCGATTTACAAGTTGGTAGAGAGCTTGTCCTGATCAGACTTGATGCTGCTTGAGAGGAGCTCCTCATCGACAATGAGTCCCAGTTTGATTTCAGGATGGGCAGGAACATGGTGCAGTAAGTCATTAAGATAGTTAACGACGTCAAAGTACAATACAACCTCGGAAAGAGCACCGCTTTAGTGCTCCTCGATATTGAGTAGGCGTTCGACACCGTTTGGATCCCGGGGCTGCTATACAAACCACATGACTGTAATTTCCTGGCTTACATCATCAAACTCATTCACTCGTTCTTGACGGGCAGATCCCTGCAGGTTGTAGTGAATAATAAACTGTCAACACGGTGGGATCGTCCCTGTTTCCCTGTTACCAAAATTGTACAATCTGTACGTCTCTGACTTCCCAAAGGTCCCGAATACAAAGCTGGCCGAGTACACCGATAACACAGCCATGTACGCGCATTATCACAATATCCAAGCAGCAAACATGCTGCTCAAAGCGCACATGGCTCGTGCCACGGCTTATTACGACTAGTGGAATATTAAGAGATGATAGTCTTCACGCTCCGATGCACCGAAAACAAAATCATAACGCCAATCGCGATCCGCGGAATCAAAATTCTAACCAAGAGGTGAGTAAAGCACATGAAGGGATCAGGCCGGACCAGCGACTGTTATTTAACATGTACATCAATGAGACAGTACGGACGGTCTAGGAGTCTGCATCCGCTCATGATCAGGGGTAGCAGGCTTAACCGACAAAATAAAAAATTGTTGTATACAACGGTGGTCAAGCAGTCCATCACATACGCGACGCCGATGTGGCGCAGCACGTCGGCTACGACAAGGAAAAACTAAAAGTGCTTGAACACACATTTATGCTCATCATCTCTAATTCTTGAAGGTACACCTTCCTCAGAGATCTATACGCTCTTTGTCACGACATAACCCCAATAGCGGACTACGTCCAGGACATTTTTCAAAAATTCTATTCTTTCAAGCTAGGCGATAGTCCGCTAACAAGAAACAGAACACAAATTAGACAGCATAGTGCCCCATTGCGGTTAAAACACACCCTACCATAGAAGACGTTATCGATCTTTCAGCAACCCCTGTAGCCAAACTTCACCAATTTTCGCTTACCCTATCCACCTTTACCGATGTTTCATACCTTTTGATTCTTTAAATCTTTCCTGTCTCCCTCTTCCTTTCTGTTTGTATCCATTTGTCCCGTTTGTTTATTGTTTTCTATTTGTTCCTTCTCTAAATTTTCATAAAATCCTTAACAGATATTTTGAATTGAATAATCGTCTTGAAAAAGCCTGGAGTATAGCGGATTAATTGATTTTCTGATTATGTGTCGAGTTACTTACTAAAAATACAATATTAAATAATATTTTCAGTATTTAAAATATACATTGCTATATTTCTGGGGAAAAAATGATAGCTATATTATACCGTAAATTAAAAGAAGTCAATTGCTACCGTGTTTATAGGACAGAAAACGCTTAAGAAAAAGTGATAAGACCTAATGAAAGGCTTAGTAGAAAATAACTTGAGCAATTTTGCCTATCATTCATAAACTTTACCAATTAGTTAATGTTATGTTTTCATTAATTTAATTTAAATAAAAGCAGAGGAGGCGTCATTGCCCAAATAAGATACAATTATTCAAAAATTACCGAGAAATGTTACAAATCTAAAAGTTTTAAAGTTGAATTTCCAGTTTTAATATCAATTACGTAGCATAGAATCAGAGCCGCGTTTAAAATATAAATGAGTTTTCGTTTTCTTGCAGTAAACGAATTTAAATCTAAAATGTATGCGTAAACTTATTGAAAGTTCTCAATCTGAATTACATTTAAAGGAAGGCGATTGAAAATGTAGTCTGTAGCAACATGTGATCGAGATAAATCGCTTCATTACAGAAAGATACGATCTCAAATGCAAGAGTATGCTTTCCAATGGACGACGTTCTCTTCTGCAGAGATGGAGGCGTTCTGTTGACGTCCGTTATAAATAATCGTTTCAATCCTGTGATACAAATTTCAAGTTTCAATTAGACGAAAATATGGCGTTAATTTAAGAAATAATATATTTAAAATAGTCACTCTCTAAGTGTGGCTATGAATATAAATCAGTGCATGGTAAAAAAGAAATGAAATTAAAAAAATTAAAAATATTTAAAATTTGGAAATTTCAAACAGCTGTTATTTATAAAGCATGTGCACTTTTTTAATGTCAATAATAACATAATAGTCTGGAATCTAGCCTTTCGACGCTCCTAAAAAGTCACACCCACCACTCGAAGATATAGTTTTGAAAAAATATGTGCATTGTCTGGAATGACCTTGCGGCTCTAAATATAGAGGGCGCCATTTTGTTCGAGATTGCAAAAAATGCTTTAAAAAAATTGTTTTTTGATTACTGAAAATGTATTAATTTTGTCTTTACACCGCATTTACTGGCTTATTTTTTAATATTTCTTAATGATTTCAAAACCAATTGAAAGCTTATTGTTTCTATATTTTGATGCTGATAAGTTATTTTTTAAATTTTTATTAACAAATGCTACAGAAATTGTTTAACAAAGCATACCAGAAAAGTGCAGTATAAATTTCAGCATAAAGTGATTTTTAAAACTATTACAGATAGATGCATACTTCTATGATACGAAATATACAGAAAAGAATGGTGTAATTTTATTGAAAGAATTATCTGCATTGCTTTATCGTTATAAAAAATATGATTATTTTTGTACAGCGTTGTTTTCGCTATCGTTTTGAGTGTGTGCAATATGTACGTCAGCGGCAGCGCTATTCTTGACATACTTCGCAGTTGTGCGTATGCGTGTTAATGCGAGCGGTGTATTTGCGAATACTTCCAACAGATGGTATTGTCGACTGCACTTCGCCTATGTACACGAACGAAATTAATCGCACGTAAAATAGCACTTGGCAACATCTCAGTTTCGAAAAATTCCTAATTTCACTCTGTTAGATGACAGGACAGCATTGTCGACTGACATTTCTTGATTGTTAGTTTGTTGTAGGTTATATTTGTATTTGCAAAGAAATATATTTGTTTGCTAAGAATTTATTGTGCAATGGAGACTCCACGCAGAACTGTTAATGCTTCTACTGAACAAAAACGGTTAATACTGGAATTGATAAAGAAAAATCCAAAACTCGCATTTGGTAAATTTTCTAATAAATGTACTCAAAAAGATGGCCAACGCAGAAAACTATAGGAGGGCCTTATAAAATAAATACATTTTCCAAATTTTCAATATTCGCAATATATTAGCCCCGTTCAGATTATGCGGATTTTTATAAAATTTGTTCTAAAACAGTCAAATTTTCTTGCAGGTGTAGTGAAATGTTCGTAAGACAATTCGTTTACTTTTAACTATAAGTTAAATTAGCAAATTAACTTCTAGTCGAATTAAAAAAAATCCGCAAGAGGAAATTCGCATTCCGCAACTATCTGAACGGGGCTTAAATCGTCCATTATCAACAAATTACAACACAAGAGATTTTTTGATTATTTTTTGATTTATACCATATCACGTAAATAATAAATTTAAAGATTTTGAAATAAAAAATTGCGTTATGTCATCATTCGCATATTTACCGATTGTCAAAATCCACTCGCTACGAATACTCGAATGTCTTGCGAATGATCAAGAATATCTAGTATGAATTTTCATTCGCATTATGGTGATATGCGAGTAACTTTTAAAAATGCGAACAGTCAAGAATAGCGCTGCAGGTCTCGCGCGCTCTCCCTTCTAGTTTTGAGCGGATGTAACCATCTCTTTCTTCGTCTCCGCACACTTTTTGAGAAGCTTCTGTCACAATTTTAACACATGGCTCAACTGCTTGCGTGTGGCAGGAAAATTTCTTAAAGCTAGAAAGTCTTTCTCCATATGTAATTTTTTCAAAATCTTCAATTGAAAGAGCTGTTAATGTTGGCTGACTTAAAACACACGTTTGCCAATTTCTATGTAATCCTTTGAAGGAAAATTAATAGCGGGAATTTTAAAATATCTAAAATCTTGTGTGCCTATGAGAGATCTTGCTTTCATAATTCTTCTTACAGCTAATTGACGAATATGTTGGCGAGAGTCTGTAAGCATTGCTAATAAAATGTTTTCAGGATGAGTAAAGTAAACGTTGTCCTAAAACGCCTTATCTATAACTTTCTTTACCTTGTCCGAAAAAATTCTGGACGCTTTAATAGATTTCCACAAATGCCTTGCACCATCATAAATTAGTGGTTTTGTTTTTATCGCAAACCACACAGGATAATTAACTTTAATAATATATTCTGTTAAAATCTGCAGGTTTAAGGATGGGTTTATAGTTGAAACATACAAACGCAACACCCTGTTTGCCGTTGTTAACCACACGACATGTGACATTTTGTCAGGATCTTTTGTAGCTAAGTTGGTGGGGTAATTACCGTTTCGAATTGCACAGCACATTTGAAATAGATATTTTTGGTCTGCACTTTTGGGTCACTTCTGGTAGTTCAGTATTAATTGACTTAAAACTGACCAAAGGCAAAGTTTCACAATTTTTTAAGATTAAGCCAATGGAACCAGAATAACTAGATATTCCTTTAGTTTCACCATCCAAAGACTAATAAAATGTCTTAATGGTAATTCATTAAAATGCACAAGGCAAATACTCCACTGAAAATGGCCTATTAAGATGAGTCTGTAGAAGTCGACAATGGCTTCACCTATCCATATCATACTTTTTCGTGCATTAGGTAGGTCCGACATATAAGTATGTATGCAAATAACGATATGGGGCCGGCTAAAATTAAACTTACGGTCTTGATTTTTTTTTGGGTATTAAGAAGCACATAAAGAATAATTTTTTTGGTAGCGCAACGAAAAAAAATTTTAAATTTGCCCTTTTTAAAGGTCTGTGGGTCCGGTTAAATATTAACTTAGCCAGCTGAGTTTTTTTCTGTGTCTTATTTATCGACATCCACAAAGTTTCCATAGTAGCGTCAAAGCAATTTAAAAAACAAAATTATTTCAACCCGGCCTAGTATACACTCTCTAACTAAACAATTTTGGAAAAAAACGTAACAATTCGCCCTTAGTCGATGTTTTCTTAGAGACAAATGAATACGATAACATAATAATTTTGCAACAACAATATCCAATTTTTCAGTATAATTTAAAATTGCTTCTTCAGTGTCATAGAGTAATACTCTCTATATACTCAGGTAATATACATTTAAACCAGACACTTTTTAAATGCACGTTATACCACAATTCACCTTCATTAAACATCTTTACAGATGGTTCAAAATCTGAGTTAGGTACGAGTTGTGCTTTCTATGTCTGCCAATTAGAATTCACTGCAAAATATAAGCTTCTCAAGGAATGCTCTATCTACACGGCTGAAGTATGTGCATGTGTATTATATTGAATACTGGAATGTTATATTAAAGACTTGAAGAACATCAATATTATAGCCGACTCCAAATCAGTCCTACAATCCTTAGCACATTTCTCATACAAATATTACAATAACAGAACCATATTTAATATCGCATATTTATATAACAAAATAAGAGATGATCAAATTTATCTGGATAAAGGGCCATTCAGGAATTCTTGGAAATGAGATTGTTGATCAACTAGCTAAAGAGGCGCTTAAGGACACAGGAGTAGAGCTACAATCTTTTCATCCAACTGATCTATAGTTTTATTTCAGAACACAACAACGTTTAAAGTGGGAAAAATTATGAAAAGAATTTGTTGCAAAATCCAACAATCATTACACATTGATCCACCCTACTTTACCTTCTAATTCTTCCATCGACAACACAACTTGTAAACACCATACATCAATAATAACCAGACTAAAATTAAATCATGCACGCTTCCCCTATCATCTCCATCGTATTGGAATCGCTTCCTCTCCATCTTGCCCATTTGATAATGTATCAATTGGCGATCTTAATCATATGTTCTTCAATTGCAAAAATAATCATCAAGCTACCACAAAAGTATTATCTGCACTAACCAAGGAACAAGTTCAGCTGCCTATGAATCTAACGATCCTTTTAAGCAAATATTGCTTAAAAAATTACAAGGCGTTACTAAACTCCTTACGAGAAACAAATATTGCACTATAAAATATAGCTTAATATTATTATTTTATGTTAATAACAACCAATGTTGTCTTTCTCTCATGTTAATGCGAACGATCCATCTTTTCGCGTCTGAAGGACTTCTATTATATTTTCCAAAAATGAATATTAAACGTTCACAAAAAGGGTTCAAAACGACTGTTTCAGACGGAGAATAATACAAAATTTATGCTTATTGTTCGTTTATGCTTAACGGCTTCACAATGTTGAACGTGGCCACCTCCATAAAAATTTTGTAAATTTGTATATACATAGATAAATAAAGACACATTATTATTATTATTTTTTTTTATTTTTTTTTACAAAAAACCAGTCACCCTACTCTGTGGCTCCGACCCCCACAGAGGGGAGCTGGTAATACCAATAGCCACTCCCCACGCCCGTGGGGTGAGTGACTACCGGGTCCGCGAATCGTGTGCCCTGAGTAGACGTAATGAACCGAGGATGACAGCCTTCTGCATTCTGCCGGCTAAGATCTCTGCCGAATCTCGGCATGCCGGTATGATCTTTAGTTCTGAAAGCAGCGTCTGTCTCATTCCACCGAGGGCTCCTATAATCAGTACCACTATTTTAACAGAATGGCCTGGATAAAGCCTGCGGAGTTCGAAGAGCAAATCTCGATATTTTGTCCGTTTTTCCTCCTCTTTCAAGACAATGTTGCTCTCAGCGGGAGCTGAGAATTCCACGACATACATTGTCTTGAGTTGGTGGTCGAGGAGTACTATGTCAGGCTTGTTGGCTTGTATTTGCCTGACGGTGGGAAACGAGTAGTTCCAATAAATTAGGCACTTCTCATTCCCCACAACGGACTCAATATCCCCCGGAACGTAAGGCAGCACTGGTGTTTCGTCTATCCCATACGAGTGCCTTAGATGATAGTAAAGCACTCGTAATGCTACGTTGTGTCTATGAATATAGGCCGAGACTGCGTATGTCGGGCAAGCCGACAGTAAGTGCATTACAGTCTCCGGCGCCCTGCGGCAGGCCCTGCAGCTGACATCAGGGACCTCCATACCCATGACACGACGTCGATAGACGAGAGTGTTAAATACACCATCCTGGCAAGCCATTATGAATCCCTCGGTCTCAGACTTCAGCCCAGCTGACCTTAAGAAGGCGAAGGTCAGCCTTTCGGATAAGCCGAGGTCTTCTATATTTTTATAGAAGATCCCGTGCAATGGCTTATCCTTATGGAGCTGCAGAAGGATGTTGTGTTCTGCGGCTCTAATGTGGGCTTTTAGTCGAACGGGTTCCAACTCGGTGACAGAGTCGGGGTTTACCCGCTCGACGTCGAAGATGAGACCAAGTTCATCGGCTGCTCTCCGTGCTGCCTTAAAGAGAAAAGCTCCTACCTCTGCATTTTCATGGTCTCGGACCATGCAGAGGAGGGGATCCGAACTCCTGATGACCTTACATGCTCCCTCCAGAACCATCCTGCTATGGAGACTCTCCAAGCTCAAGAGTCCACGGCCTCCCCGATGTCGTGGGAGATATAACCGTGGAACGGACGATTTAGGATGCAAGCTCCTATTGAGATGCATCTTCTTGCGGGTTACTACATCGAGTTGACGCAGCTCTTCTCTAGTCCACTTCACTACTCCGAAAGAGTAGAGAAGGATCGGAACGGCAAGCATATTTGTAGCAGACACCTTGTTCTTCCCCGACAGTTCTGAAGACCAGATCTGTCGGAGTAGGTGCTGATACTTGTCGCGGAGAGCGTTTTTCACTACACTCACTTCTTGGGTGGAGCGTTGCTCGACACCCAAGTAAGTGTACGACTCTCCGGCATCTAGATGGTGTAAGATGCTTCCGTCCACGAGCTGCGCGTCCTCTCCATAGTCACCGCATCGTCCTCTCTTGAGATGGATCAGTGCGCATTTGTCCAACCCGAACTGCATACCGACAGCCTGCGTATACTCCTGTACCACCCTAAGGGACTGTTGGAGATCCCTCTCTCCAGAGGCATAAAGTTTAAGGTCATCCATATAAAATAGATGGGTGACCTTATGCCTCCTGTCGCCGGGGGTACCGCAGTTGTAGCCACGGGTTTTCCGGAGCGAGACGGATAATGGCAGTAGTGAGATGCAAAACAGAAGGGGGCTGAGGGAATCTCCCTGAAATACTCCTCTTCTGAATGTTACCGACTCTGTTTGGACTCTATCGTTACCCGATGTTATGGTAAAGCGAGTCCTCCAGAGCGGCACCAGTTCTTCAATACATCTCACTACGGGACCGGGTACCACAAGACATCGGAGCAAGTGAACAATGAGCTCATGCGATGTCATGTCGAATGCCTTGCGGTAGTCGATCCAGGCCATTATTATTATTATTATAGACTTAAGCCGTGCACTTTCTCGGCCGAAGCCGGAAAAAATTCACCGACCCCTCGCGCGCGCCGTTGGGGTTCGGCTCTGTGGGGACCCGGGCCTGTCCCGGGTCCATTGGTGTTGGGGATCGGCTCGGTTAACGGGGATGAAATTCATCACGTCCCATTAATCCGGTGGATATTTCGATTTTCTATCCTTCATCGTTCAAAAACTTTCTGGTGATATGGCATGTCTGAAGAATCACCGTCCTCTGGATAATCTTCGCGAGGCCTTTAGGTAGATTAAGTTGCTCCAAATAATTCAAGAACTTCTTCGTCACCACGCCTGTAGCCGATATTATGATCGGGATAATTCGAACCTCCTCTAATCTCCACACGTGTTTAAGTTCTATAGCCAAGTTCTGATATTTATTTCTCTTTTCCACCTCCGTTTTATGCAGGTTGTTGGTTAGGGGGCATCCAATATCAATAATAGTGGCCTTCTTGTCTTTCTTTTTGATCACCAGGATGTCAGGGCGGTTGTGATCCAAGGTTCTATCAGACTGTATTGGTCTATCCCAGTACAGCAATGTTTCCTCGTCTTCTAAAACAGCTTGAGGTGTGTATTTATAGAAGGGCGGTGGATTAGTAATGAGTCCTAAGTTAAGTGCCAATTCTCTATGGATGATTTTCGCCACCTCGTTGTGCCTTCCCAAATACATTCCCGTAGCCAAAGCGGGGCAGCCTCCAGTGACATGTTCGATAGTTTCACCCACTGCCTTACACTTTCTACACACATCGTTCACGCCGGGGACTTTAAGAATGTACTTCTCATAATTTCTAGTACGGATAATGCTATCCTGAATGGCTGTTATGAATCCCTCAGTTTCTGGGTATAACATTCCTTCCTTAAGCCATAGGAGCGAGGTCTCCTTGTCGATCTCTGGATTGTTTAAGGCATTGGGATACTTTCCATGGAGTACCTTGTCCTGCCATGCTGTTTGAATATCCTCGTTCGTTTGGATCACTATTTCGTGTTGTCGATCTTTGAGGTTTAACGGTGTGTATCTATTGTCACTTTCCACTATTTTCCGAATGAGGACCCTGTCTGAATTGTAGAAATAGAGGCGCATGTTCTTCTCTTGCGTTCGGCACATCTTCTGAACGCTGCTTAATCCTCTGCCTCCTTGTGTTCTTGGCATGTACAGTCTTTCAACTGCGCTCTTTGGGTGATGCGTTCGAAACTTTGTAAGTGTAGTTCTCGTCATTCTGTCTAGGTCTTCCAGGTCTGTATCCGAGTACTTTAGTATTCCGAATGAGTATGCCAGACTAGGGACAGCATATGTATTGATCGCTGTAATCATGTTCCTAGCGTTGAGTTTAGTATTCAGGAGCTTATTTAGACGTTGTTTGTATTTTTCCCTAAACTCCTTCTTTAGCTGGGTGTGGTCTATCCTTCTGTTCTGCAGAATTCCAAGGTACTTGTAAGTTTCTTCTGGCAGCATTTGCTCAAAGTCACGGATATTCTCCGGCTGCTGCGTTAATTTTCCCTTTGTGACATGTACTTCGGCACACTTCTCCAGACCAAACTCCATTCTGATATCATCGCTGAAGGTTTTGACATTGGCTACTAGCGCCTTCAATTGTCTTGGATTCTCAGCGTAGAGCTTGATGTCATCCATAAATAGTAAATGACTGAGCCTCGAGCTTGGTTGCTTGGGATCTATTCGGAAACCGTAGGTGGTGTCATTCAATATTGCTGAGAGGGGATTGAGAGCGAGGCAAAACCATAATGGACTCAGCGAATCCCCCTGGTATATACCTCTTCTAATCTTGATGTTCGAGATGGTGCTTCCTCCAATTATTGTCTGAGTTTCCCAAGTCGCCATTGCATATGTTAGTAGCCGAACGATGGTTGGGCTAACTTTGTATACTTCTAGCACTTTTATTAGCCAGTCATGAGGTACAGAGTCGAATGCCTTTTTGTAGTCTATGTAGGCCATACTGATGTTTCGGCGCTTTACTTCAGCTTGTTTGATGGTTACTGCATCTATTGTTAGCTGCTCCTTGCATCCAAGTGATCTCTTTACGCATCCCCGCTGTTCTGGGCCAATTATATTGTTCATCTCACAGTGTTCATTGATTTGCCTATGTATTAATGACGTGAGAAGTTTGTAGATCGCAGACAAGCAGGTGATTGGCCTGTAGTTTTTCGGGTCTTTCAGATCTCCTTTTTTGGGCAGAAGGTAAGTTACTCCTCGACCTAAAAATTCAGGAAATCTTGTTGGATCTTCAAGGATTTTGTTGAATGCTCGGGCAAACTGTGGAATTAGCGCTGGGAATGATTTCAACCAGAAGTTCTGTATGTTGTCTGGTCCAGGTGCTTTCCAGCTTGAAGTGTTTTTTTATGCAATCTTCGACATCTGCAGGAGTAATATTAGTATCTGGCATATCTGGAAGATCATTTGCATTGCGCTCTGCTGTTTGGAGCCATGTAGCTGCTTGATTGAATCTCGCAGGGTTTGACCATATCCCCTGCCAGAATTGACCGAAGCGATTGTGGTCAATTTTCTCGGGTTCTGTATTGCCTTGGTTGTTGCTTTCCAGATTGCGATAGAAGATCTTCTGGTTGCTAGAGAATAAATTATTTTGCTCTTTGCGCTTCGCAGTCTCGTTGTATCGCCGCAGTCTCGCTCCTTTAACTTTACTTTTCTGTCTAGTTTTCTGTTATTATTATTATTATTATTATTATTATTATTATTAATGGTACCAATTGGACGTCGTAATACTATAAATCTAACACATTAAGTACTAACACTTTCTTAAAATTAAACCTGAAAGGAAATTTTGAAAACACAAGAAAAAGACAATATAAAGTTCAAAAAATGTATATTAGATCTCTTTTAAAAAATCATGTTTTACAAAAACTTCAAGAAAAATGTATTGGTAAAGTATAGTCTGGCCCGTGTATGGTGAGGAACAGAATGACTTATAATGTACCAACTACCATCCAATATGCGGTTTATAGCTAACAATTATACAAAAAGATTCAAGAAAAGTTCAATGTTTAAAAATTTTTGGTGGGCTTTTGCTTGCCTGTCTGTTTACATATTATCAGTTCAATAATAATTTGGTTCGCTCCTCAGAGCTTAAAAATGCTTGAATCGCAACGACTTTGAA
Organism: Leptura quadrifasciata; assembly: GCA_963675555.1. Classification (NCBI taxonomy): domain Eukaryota; kingdom Metazoa; phylum Arthropoda; class Insecta; order Coleoptera; family Cerambycidae; genus Leptura; species Leptura quadrifasciata. Next base: position 80,179,672 of record OY776674.1, on the reverse strand, counting down.
TTATATTGTAGCAATTATAAATTCATACGTTCAGACAAGGCGGTCCCATGCACATATAAGTACATGGCAACTACACTTTTCTGACATCGAATCACTGAGGAACCGGTTTAGGGCAAATCTCGTTAAAACCCAACATTTTCCCGTCAAAATCGACTGCTAGAAAATAATAGGGCACCCTTGTCGCTAAAGGCTATTTTCGCTAAAACTCTCGATATACTTTGACTAGAGACTGGATTAACTTGTCCTCATATTTAACACAACGCATGAGTTGCAGTGCTGCACAACGTGGATTCGTAAAAGGGTTTTCAATTTTGAAATTTCCGAAATTAAAGTCGATTTTAGTTACACTTTCTAAATTTTGGTGGTCGGGGCGACATTACGTCTCCGTGCAGCGACATTTACTACACTTTCTAAGAATAGAGTCCTTGAAGATTTTCTGAAATCTGTAACTATAACCTGAGAAAAAATAATTAGTCGCGTTAAAGATTAAAATAAAATTATAACGTTAAACTAACTTTCTAGTAGTGAAAATTATTTGTGGCGAAGGAGCACACTATGCTAAACGCCAAAAAAACTCACCTCAACCTCATCTAATGATCGTTAACATCATTATCAAGTACGCTTAATACTACAAAAATGATAAATAGCGTCTTAATGGACATTAATATTATTTATTATTATTATTAAGGGATGGTATAAAAGCGATGTGGCAAATTTGTATTTCTTTATAGTTACATCACAACTATTTCGATGTTATTTAAAAATTATAGATTTTATTGATTTAATGTTTTTTTTATTATAATGCAACGCTATTTCTGTATGGTGTAATGGTATGAGGTGATAAATATAAATAAAAACAATGTCATAACACCATTACAATTTAGTGCTTAATTAATGTATTTAACTATACCATTCATTATTTAGCAATGAGGTTCAATGGTATAAAAATGATAAATTTCCATTTAAAAAAATATGTTATTATTAATGGTAACCTAATGGTGTTTCTGGCACTTTTTTAATGACTTAATGAAATTTTTTGAAAACTCAAAAATAACATTGATTTTTAATAGCAGCATTAAGTGATATATGATATGTATATATATATATATGATATATGTAGGTAAATTTGTAAAAATAAGTGAATTGGTTTTATCGTTAATATGCTCAGTGGAGTAATGCATACGCGTTGTGGTTGCGATCAAAGAGTCCTGAGTTCAATTACCATTAATGAATATTACGCTGCATTAATTTACCATTATTTCACTTATATGCCTCAACCTCGTAATCATTGATTTACCATTTACTGCACTATTTTACCACTACTACACAATTGTACCATGTATCAATACGCAATAATATCCTACCCCATATTTATCATTAGTTTACCAATAATACACACAGAGATGCATTTTACCATGTTACACAATTGTGTCATATCCATATCTCATAATTAATTAATCATCAATGCCTATTATTACACAATTGTATCCTGAATTCATAACTAATTAACCATTAATGCATATTATATGTTATTCGAACATTATTACACATTTATATCATACACAATATAAATTATCCGAGTTTGTCGCCAACTCAGATTGCAATAAGTCCCTACCAGATGGAGTCATTCGACTTGTGGACACCTTCAGTCTGTATTTGATAGACTAGAGGATGTAGGGTTGTTAAGTATTCAACTTTTCCGATTGAAGACGTAGTATGTTGCAACTTTTCGGGCAATATTTTCAATCGTTTGGAAACGAACATTGTGCACCTTGATGGGTGGCAATGAATTAAGTTCCCTCGCAAGTAGCGATAAAATACCATTAGCATACCATACCAATAGTAGGTAGCATTCAAGTAGTTCATAACCTATCTCAAAACACATTAAATCCCAGTCCCTTGGTGCACATTGAAATCTTATTGTGTATTCAATGGTACATTTCTAGCAGGGACAGCATACCAAATCAACCTCAAAACATTCATTTTTATCGTAATCTAAAATTGAGATTTGATAATAAACTGAAATCACAAAAATATGCGACTTTTGGATATCTTGTAAAAAACAGTCATTTTTATCAATAGTTACTTCTTTCGTAAATCTAAAACTAAAACGAATATTTCCTGGATTATTCTTACGCCTGATTGGTCGTTAAAAGTTAGGAGAAGAGAAGAGTCAATCCCATAAAGTAAGTATCACTTCAATGTTTCTTTACATTAAATTATTACGTTAAGGAAATTCATGGCATGAACTCTTTTCTGAGAAACCCAGTGAACGAAACTACTTCGATCTAAACGGAAAAAGTATACGTCTAGATGTTCTGTTTGTTATAATGTATTAGGTCTGTTAGTTTAGAGACCGTGTAGTAAATCTTATCGGTAGAATAAAAGAGGGTTGTTGAAGCTTGGCAGTCTTCTCATGGGTCTCACATGTATACGCCTCGGTCAATTTAGCACAGGTCACGTTTATATCGTTATGGGGACTGATACTTTAAGCCATTATCAATGTATACATTCTAGTAAGTGAATTAAATAGCCATAAGTCAATTTGTCTATATATCTTCTCTTGTTTTCCATTTGAATGAACACTGATTAAGCAAAACGAATTATTTAGCTAACGAGGCTTCCACACGTACCTAATTGAAAACTTTACGAATATAGACGGAAACAAAACGTAATTAATCTAACGTTACGTTAAGACATAATTTAATTAATTGTTTATCAGATGCTATTGATCAGAAAATCGAGAGTATTGTATCACAAGGAATTAATAGTAATTATTATCCATGGGCTAACATAGCAATAATGAAACGAGGTTACCAGATATTCTTGTATATTCGTTTATAGTATGGGCACTTATGGATCAAAAAATGGTGATTGCCATCTTAAAACTATTCGAACTGGCGCGATAGACGACTGAATCTTCTACTTGTTAGTACGTTTGCTAGTTTCGGTCAAAAATTGAAATTTTATTTTAACCCACTTAAACATATTGGATCGATATGAAGATTTGCACACATGTTTCTACCAATACAATACAATTATAAGGAGTTACGATGCCCCACCCCAACCCTATTCCAAATTTTTCATAAAGAAAAACCCAATTTATCATATCCGATTGTTTTAAAACTTTACATACGTGTGTAGTTCAAATGATTATGCAATTATACGGATTCCGACGACTCCCTCATTCGAATTTCTTTGTCATTAAACCTACGCATTATGTACACCTATGGAAAAACCGCAGAGAACCATTGATGATCAATGCGTGTTTACTGTTTACTCAGAGTATAGAGCAGAGTTTTGTGCCAGGCTTGATGCGAGGCTTTACTATATTCTTACCTTAAAGTACTAGATAATATATATTTATATTAAAGAGAAATTGGCTTAACACAGAGCCTTGCGATAGAACTTGAAATATGAAATTAAATATTACAAAGTGTGACTGTATTTGATCAATGACCAAAAGTTAACGGACAGAAGATTTATAAATAAAGTGGACCGTAAATTTCATACTAAGGAAAAATATTGAGACGGCTTACAAATTTCACTGATATTTTCCTAAAGAAATGCGTGTGTTATGTGTGGATAATGTAAAGGAGATTTGATATTTTTCTAATTTTACCCGAAAAATAAATGCTTCCAGAATCATCATACAAAATTTTTCTTGAACTAGATTTGTAAATGTCGCTAAGAGAGAATCACACGAATTTTGGGTTTGTCTTCCAAATATTATCAAAAATTATTGAATTTAATTTCTTTCTATTTGAATGTTGAATTTCTATCTTTTAATCTCATATAGGTTATAACATAAGAATCGTTATTATTGAACTATTAAAACTAATCAAAGAACAACTAAGTATTTAAAATAGAAAACTAAAGTCAAATTATTGTGTGGATAATGGACATACCTTAATCACAGGCCTTTTATAAAGTCCATTTTTAGTACGTACGTCAACTACTCGGATATGTCCTTCAGTCCACTGATAAATGAAGCGACAAGAAGAACCAATTTCCAATCGTTTAAATGATTTACCAAATTATTTTTCCGCTAATATGGAACCACCAACTAAAAATATAGATTTATTATTTTGTTTTATCTAATATTTTAGTTCTAATGGAAAATGCATTTAATTTTTCTTCCATTGACACATGTCTACTAATGCCATAACAATCGCTGAACATGGTCTCTTTTGGTTATTAAAATCTTTAATTGTTGTTCTCTTTTAGTGGTCCTTTTATGTTATTTCCAAACAATATTGGAAGCTAACAGAAGCAAGAAACACTAAATTATATATGCCATTACTAAAAGCAATTAACCCGATTAACAAAAATGTACTATAATATGGGACTGCCAAAACAACTATATGAACAAAATTCTATAATCTTGACTCGATAGCCTACTTTATCAAAAACAAAAAGTCATCCGTATGAATGAACCAAAGAAAATGGTAATCCGTGCTCGAGTTGTACCAATAATATATGTGAATTGGACGACCGGAAGTTAGTTTACTGAAGATTTTTGAATAAAATGGACTGTAAATTCCATAGTAAGGAAAGATATTGAAAACACTTACCAATTTCACTTATGTTAATATATCTCCTGGTTGCAAAATGAGTGTTGGGGTTATGTGTAGATAGGATGAAGGTCTTTTTTTAATTTTGCCCAAAAAATAAAAGCTCCCAAAGTCACATCGAAATAATTTTCCTTGCACTAAATTTATAAAATGCCACTAAAAGAGAATTACACGAATTTTGTTTTTCTCTTCCCAAAACTATCGAAAATTGCATTAGAGTAATTCATTATTCTTCTTAAAAATAAACATAAAACTAAACGAATTAGTGAAATATTTATTATAATATTACTATATCATTGTGGCTGTATCACGAACTCTACAGTTGTTATTTCAACTCCATGATATTGACAGGAAATTGGAAGGAATTTTTCCCGCGCACCTTAGTACCTTAAAGTAAGTACTTACTCGTATATGCTTTTTAAGTAAAATTCAAAAGACAAAAGAAAAGAAAAGTGATGCGGACCTTGAGTTTGGTAAATATTATAATGGAAACCCTGTATGCACAGTCTTCCTAGTGTTTAAGGTTATTCTGTGGCCAGTCTTGTAGAGTAAAATGAAATCGAAATTTAATTGTACTCTTTCCAAGCGTATTAATAATAATTTACTTTAAATAGCTTTTGACTCAGTGTTGTGTAAAAGACTAATGGGACTGGCTGTTTGATATTTAATATTCCGAAAACGTGTCACTTATAATGTCACCAAGAGACAGGAATAATAAATAGTGCACAATATATACCGCCTCTGAAGGAGAAGGGGCTTTGGGGTAATCGTGTTCTCACGCTATTCAGTATCGTAGTCAACCAAGTAAGTCGCTTACTGTCCTTTGAAGTGGAGCAACCAGCACAAAATGAGATTTATATAAAATTCCATGAATTATATTCAGATATTTTTATGGTTTCAAAATTTTACTAAATTGTAATTAACATTACACAACAAACGTTACTCCAGTTACTACTCAAAATTGAACAGATTTAGTTCCTTCACTGTATAAAATTTTTAAAAATGATTAATTGAAAACAGAATAGAAATCAGAAAATATGTTTTTGTTTGAGAAAATTGCTTTTATGAAAAACAAATATCTATCAACCGAAATTTCAAGAATAATTTCCTAACGAAACTACACGATCTGATTTTGCGCTTTTTTTATCTTTGATTTATTAAACCAATATATTACGACTGTTCGGTTGAGACGCAAGCACATTTGACATTGCGAACAATCAATAGAACATTCACTCGGTGAACAATATCTGGACCACTCTTATTATATACAACACGAATTAATTATTCATAAGCTAAATTTCAGAAAAACAATACTTCCCAGATTATTTCTAGACTAATGTTCTAAAATCAGAGCTAAACAAAAAAGGAACTATACTACTCAATTTCAAAATATTATGGAGAATTTTGAGTATACCAAATTACGACTTTTCAGCTATTTGAAAGAGGTTCGATATAAGGAATTTTCTCTTTTTTTGGTCCAATCCTCTCAAAATGTCATCCGTGATATTTAAGCAGGCAGTTTCACAACTATGCAAAGGGCGGAAGCCAGATTGTATTTCAAGTACCAATTGAAATTTATCCCGGTCAAAATTTGGGCGGTCGGTCAAAAGTGGTGCAAAAGGTGTATCGAGGTCATAGTTGTCCTCAAGTAACGTTTTACTTGTATCTGACCTTTAGTTTGGCCACAGCACACTTTTTCCCGGGACCGTTGGTCGGATCGATTCGGCAATGATTGGAATGGATTACTCGTAGTCGACTTGATCGATAACGATACCTCCCGCGCCTTCGTGTGTCTACGGGTGTCCTCGGGAAACTTCTGAAGTGTTCGTGCGATGTTCGGACTTTTGCTTACAATCCTAGCTTTAACACGTGTGAACTCCCCGGCAACTTTTTTCGGTTTTTCAATTCCCTAAGTCGTTGATAAAACGGTGAATAACGCCCTCGGGAGTGATCGGATCGAATCGATAACCATCGTAATCGATTCCCCGTAGTCGACTTAGTCGAAAATGCTACCCCACCCGACCTTGTACGCCTTCGGATCTCCGTAGATAATGTCCCGTTTTGTACTCGGAGGCTCGGAGGACACCGACCGTCTTTTTATAAAAAGTGTTCTAAACCACCTCGAGGTTATGTACCCCCGGTCGGGGCGGTGGGGGTGCTTGCAAAAAATCCTACATAAATGTTCAATTTTTAGGTTAGAGAACCCGCTCGTGCCTAACTTTACTGTCTTTAAATTTTTTTAGGTTCTGTTTATACTAGTTTGTTTGTGTCTATATTCACATTATTTGTAAATATCACTGTCACAGGATTAAATTAAGCGACTCGTATCCGTCGACGTAATACTTCCGATTTTGAATACGTACTTCCGTCTAGTACACAAATGTAACCGGAATGACAAAATCAATCAATACCAATGCCGTAATAAGATAAGAAGTTAAAGGCAGGTATTTATTTGAAAGATGAAACGATAAACAATTCATTTCACATGTAATTACCAATGCTAAATGATAAGTTCTTCTTATAAAAGAAAAGAAATATCCAGATGGCGTAGAACTAATTTTTTGTAGTATATGAATAAGGTTCTGTTTCGCTCGAAAATTAGCTGTGAAACCCGACCGGGTTTCTGGATATTGCAAGCAAAACTAAATTTTTTAAAATTTTTATACAATGTATCTGAAAAATAATGATCGATAAGACATATGTTCGTTCATATGACGAAGTAATCTTGAGACAAAAAGTTTGTGGAAAAATATTAACATATTTTTTTGTAACACATTATAACTACTTTTCTACATTATAATTTTCAAATTTTTTTTCAATTATATCACTATTTCTTAAATAACTCAAAGACAAGAATCTTTAAGTCACAAAATAATATGGTTTCAACAATGCAAAAAGCACGTATAATACCGTAAGTTCCTGTTGAATAGCTTGCAAATTTCATTTTGTTACCAATTTAAAGACAAACGCATCACAATCAATTTCTTTTATTCTTTGATTCAGGTAAGATTAATGTAACCAAACTGAATAACAATATTAAAGCAAAGAATGGGTTTGATCTCTATTCAGATTTGTCCCGATTCGGTCTCTAAGGAGATTTTGCGATTCCCGGCATACTCATGTGTAAAGGAACAGGGATATTTCAAGACATGGGAGTTTTACTCGGGATAAGTCGTTAACGAGCTGTAAACAGCAAAATACAGCAAACAATTTGTATGATGGTTTGCACTTTGAATTGAACAATGATCATATGTAGCCTGTGCTTTCTATTCAATGAACCTAAAATTAATAACTATCAAGGAAATTAATTAATAATAATTATTATTATTTTACATGCGTCAGTCTTTTAACCAACAATAAAATAATTGTTTCTAAACCAACTTTTCTCTTCAAAATTGTCTAACAAGAAGTTATTTCTTTTCTATATTTATTTAATTATAAAAAGAGATCACCTAACACAGAGAATCGACGTACGATATAAAATAAATATTTTATTTTATAAAGCGCAAGTTGGAAACCTCAAAACTTTCGAAATACAAACCTGCATTTAATTTGTAACTAAAGTTAAAAAGGTAGAAATTCGAGATACAAGTATATTTTATATATCCATGTAATGAAATGCTTCCGTATCCCAGTGAGAAATGCTCCAAATAAAATAGAAATTGCACCATGTTATTGGAGATGGAAATAACCAAAGGTTCTGAAGCATAAATTCATGTGCCTCATTTGAAATGCTAACAGATACAACTTCCTCAAATACGTCTATGCATGTCGTCACGATATTGGTTCGATATACACGTACATAAACAAATAAATACGTTGGATATTAATGGTTATAAGACATTACATAAAAGAAACTCACTTGGGCTACTGTAGCGTAGCAGATATCGCAGACACAACTTACCCCGGATAAGTGATGTAACGTGCCCACGATAAAATTTCACTAGCTCAGACTATCTCAGGGCGTTAAGCCCAAGTTTACATACACTATGACAAATTATTAGTTTACTTACTTACACAAATCAGCTCAACTTTTGTGAGCAATAAGATAACTGACTGGCAGGTATCCTCTGAACCTTCATGTTCAGATCACAGACATATTCTATTTAATATAGAAGTTGGTCCAAGACCTGTGGTGACGTACCGAGATCCTAGATGCACAGACTGGGAAGGGTATAAACAATCTCTCCAGTCGCATCTGGAGTCCGCTCTCACCACAATCAGGAATCATGATGAAATGGAAATCGCAACGGAACAGATCCGCAGCGCAATCATTTCAGCATATCATGAAAATTCTCCACTAAAGTCTAAAAAAGACAACAGAGGGGCATCTTGGTGGAACAAAACATTAGATAAAATGAGAAAAGAAGTTCGACGCCTCTTCAATCGAGCTAAAGCTTCGGGCAACTGGGAACACTATAGATCTGCTTTAACAGACTATAACAAAGAAATTAGGAAAGCAAAAAGGGAATCTTGGAGGAGGTTCTGCGAGAACATCACTGATGCACCTTGCAGTACTAGAATCCACAAGATTATTTCCAGAGAACCGGTACGGGAGTTTGGAACGGTAAAACGAACAGATGGCTCGTTCACCGAATATGGAAAGGAAACCCTAGAGCTTCTAGCACAGAACCACTTCCCAGGAAGTTCGATTCTGCCGGATAACCAACAGCTGCCACTATCGAGGAGCCGGTATAAACGACCCTGTAAAAATGATTGGTTGGTAGCTAAAAAAGTTATCACAGCAACAACGATTGAGTGGGCTATTAAATCTTTCCAACCACTCAAATCGCCTGGTGAGGACGGTATTTTTCCAGCGCTGTTGCAAAACGGACTGGAGATACTACTACCATTCCTCATCAGACTTTACAGAGCTAGTCTGGTGTGGAATCATATACCATCCAGTTGGGCGGCGGTTAAAGTGGTATATATACCAAAAATGGGGCGGACAGAACCGGACCCTAAATCGCTAAGACCCATTAGCCTGACATCATTTCTGTTGAAAGGCCTGGAAAAAGTGCTGGATGGATACATTAGGGGGAACATCCTGAGCATTCATCCCCTTAATGCCCACCAGTATGCTTACCAGCCAGGCAAATCAACAGAACTAGCGCTTAATAACCTAGTCGGGAAAATCACTCAATCCCTCCAGGAAAAGGAGATTGCAGTGGCTGCTTTTCTCGACATTGAAGGAGCATTCAATAATGCACTGCCGGATTCCTTATACACAGCGGCTGCTGCTAGAGGAATCGAGCTAACCATAACTGACTGGATCCGAGCTATGCTGGAAAACAGAATCATAACGACAACTTTACAGGGGGAAACGGTCAGCTTCAGGGCCGCGAGAGGGTGCCCACAAGGTGGGGTTCTTTCCCCCCTTCTGTGGTCACTACTTGTGGATGACCTGCTGGCCATTTTATCTCTGTGGGAAGCCGAGATTCTGGCATATGCAGATGATCTAGTCATCTTGGTTAAAGGTAAATCTGAAGAGGTACTCTCTCATACCCTTCAAGAGGTACTAGATACAGTGCACATCTGGTGTGAGAGGGAACAGATGTCTGTCAATCCCCGCAAAACTGTGATAGTACCCTTCACCAGGAAAAGGAAGCTGGATAAATTAGAACCGCCTTCCTTACTAGGTGAAACCATTCCATTTTCGGATGAGGTGAAATATCTAGGCATTACGCTGGATAGATCACTCAACTGGAATTCCCACCTGGGAAAGATAATCCATAAAGCAAGGTTGTCCCTGTGGACATGCCGTAGAATTTGTGGAAAATCCTGGGGTATGGGTCCCCAACAAATATATTGGATATACGTTACGGTCATTAGACCAATGATAACGTATGGCTCCATAGCTTGGTGGTCGAAAGGGCTACAACAATCGGCCAAAGCCAAACTCTCTGGTTTACAGAGACTGATTGGTCGCGGTGGAGGGTCTGGTATAGACCCACTCACATTTCAACCTAACCTAACCTACTTACACAAATCACTGAGGGTTCCATACGTAGAGGTCGCAGAAGAAATAATGACACTTTCTTTAAACATGAAATGCACTATATTACAGAATTTACAAATATTGGTTCTCCACCAAATAACCTGGCGATGTTCAAAAAGTATGGCAAATTTCTTGATTAATAAGTTACAACATTAATAAAATGCCTCGTGTAGCTACACATCAGTTTACAACGTGAGGATAAATGGTAATAAATTCGGCCACAATGGGTCTGATTTAGAGAACGTCCTTAAATAAATATAAATGCATAAAATCTTTAAATATTTACAAGTTACAATACAAAAGTAAGTATGAATGGAATATAACCGCGCAGAACCACTAAAGGTGGTAAATAAAAACAGCACACTTATCTAGGGTGGTACGATACTGACTTCGACGTTGAAGAAACTGTAGCCCTACGGTGGTGTATTCGGGATGAAAGAAATTGACCAGAGGATGGGGTTGATTATAGCCTCTCCAGCCCTGGAACTTTCTACTGTGTCTGGATGCCCCGTCCGTGGAACTTCACTACTGTGTGTGGAAGCCCCGTCCGTGGAACTCTCACTGATGAGGGAACAATCCACCAATGTTCCTAGAAAGCCACAGTTGGATGAATCGGGTCGAGTCCGCCTTTCAAGTCGACACGATACTTCCAAAGGAAAGCCTTGTATACTTAAATATAGTGATTCCGCAGTTAAAATTTACTCACAACAACAAAATATTCCGCTAAACGGAACAACAACAGATCGAGCAAATTTTTCTATGTTGACAATCCCAAAATCCACCAGGATGCCTCGGATAAAACGAGTTTTGTGAGATTATCAACCATATATCGCCAACCAAAAATGTATCTCTCCTTTCACCATGCGGCCCACAAAACGGTAAGGCGTATGGTGGGTCGTAAACGCTAGAGGTTCGCAACAATATTACCTCACTAACAGACTACATATGCAACAAATTTCGCAGAAATATTACACCTTCAAACTGGATTATAGCCTGTTAACGTGCAACATTACATAAATTAGAAAGCATAATGACTCTTGCAAATCAAACACATCCAACAATACCATGCGTTTACAATTTCCCTACTCTAGCCATAATCTTTTCCTACACCACTTCCTACTGTGAATTTTTAACTATTTCCTATTCACCCTCTTTATTTCTATTTGTTTCTTTTGCTGCTTTCTTTAATTTATTGTTCTTAACCAGCCACATCTATTAAAATTAAAACTTATTTTGGACGCCAACTTATGACAACTTAGATATGACGGCTGGGTGCCTCGCGGAGTTATCACACACAGGTTTGTCCAGTATCAGGGCGGTTAGATTTAAGCTATTACATAGCAGATACGATAAACCAGTTTAATGTTTACTTCAAACGTTGCACAGTGGACGATTCGCAACTTTTAGGAGGACAAAAATCTATACATTTCCAAATGGGCTAAAAATATTAGAATATTGAAATTCAATTCAAAACTTCTTTATTAAAATTAACTTTACAAAAAGTACCACCTCAGAACCTATTCCTGGACTGATCTTGCAACCACCGTGTTAATCGCGGTGGTGGATTGCAGAATCGGGCGGACTAGGTCTGATTCGGTTAAAAACGATAATTGAAACACTAAACCTAAACTCCTTCTATTAAAATACATAAAATAGTTATTAAACTTACTGTATAACAGATTTAACTGAACTTAAAATTACATACTATACTAGGAAACACGCGCACTTGCACTTTTGAATTTTGTATCGCTAGCACCTCAATTTGAACGAGGCGACTTCCGCGAGATACGCCTATGCTGGGCTGCGCATGGCTGGCCTAAACTTTGATTTTAAAATTACATCGGAAAAATAACGAGAAAATTCTAGGAATTATGGAGGTGGTTTTTGAGGGAATTTGCCTTATGCACTTTCTTTTGAACGTCTAAAACCTTGTGACTATGATATTACTTACCTGAGAAAACATCAAGAATAATTAAAAAAGCCTAAGCAATAATTGGGTACTCTGAGGGGATTGTTGCAATATAAATTTAGCTTTAAACTCCTGAATTTTATGAATATGGATAATACTATACCTATGAATACATCAGAAATAGTAAAAATGATCAAAGCACATAGGGCAGTAAATATACATTGTTAATGTGCTGTTTTTCATCAACTTCATTTCGTCAAATGTTAAATAACTACGTCTTATCGAGGTCGCACTTGAAAAAATATAAATAATAATAATAATAGTCTTTATTGGTAATAAATAGCTACAAAGAATATATGTGACAGGACAAAGATACAATATTATTTATTACCAAATGGCGGAGTTTCCTATCTTATATATAAATATAAGACATGTCGCTATCCCAAAGATACCGCAATGACTAAATAGTCATCGTGTCGGTCGTCACATGCCTACCTTTCACTGACGAGAGCCAACAGCTCGAAACTGCAGTCCGCAAGTGGTGTGTGACGACTGGCACGAGAGCTCCTTTAAGGAGGATCAGTCTTGCGGCTGGTGTTTGTTGCAATCGAAGCATTAGCGTTTTGATGGTAATATGCAATTATTACACTTAACGCGCCAGGCTTGTAACTCTGCGGGGCACATATCCCGGAGAGTAGCTGTTGGTTGCAGTCTGGTTAGGCTCCTTATGTAAAATAAGGATTTTATAGAGGAGTTTGCGACTAAAAATATTATGCTTTAACTTCAGTGTAGTTATAATGACTTAACATTAGTGAGTTCGTCAACATTATTTTAGTGTTTTTATTTAGCATACCGCGATATTCATACAAAAGTTTTAAATTGATATATGCCCTTTTGTTTAATTGACTAATATGGTATGAATATCCTAACGAGTGACCTAAATATAACCCAAGATTTTTGACATTTTTGCTGGACAATAGTTCATCATTTATGAAAATATTAAAATTAGCAACAAGACATTTAATTTAGAGTTTTCTGGTACCAATTATTATGACTGATGAGTTTGTAGCAGTAGTATCTCAGTTTAAAGAAATTACATACATAATTCAAATTTTTACCAGATGTTGTAAACAATTTTTTTGTTATTTGAAGGACAACCCTTCAGCTACCTACTATTTGAAGTTATTTTCATGAGGATGTTCAAACATCAGTTTTGTCTTCTTAAATCTTAGAAATCGTCCTCTGTGCGTTATATGAAACAAAGAAAGCAATATTTATATATTTATTCACCGTACTGCAAAGTGGAAGGTCGCCACCGGCCTAGTGTCGGGCTCTTGAGCATTATTTTGAATTGTCGATGGACCTGAGGCCGGGTTATTTATTGCGCTCTCAGTCATTAATGTATAACCATAGTTACTGGTTTTAATCGGAATTAATAAGAGGAAATGATAATAATCATCGGTTTTAAAAGAACGTGAATAAATGTGAATAATATTATTCGTATTTTTTGTTCGTGCCGGCGCCGTCTCAGATCTTAATGGGTGAGGGTGGCTCCCCCCTCCTACCCGCTAGCTCCGGTGCTGAATCTTTCGTTTAGCTTTTTCCTGCGTTAGCTATCCTTTTATAAACTGTGTTATGACTACTTTAAGTTTCATTTGTTTTATATTTTCTTTTGAGATAAAGTTTGTTTTGTTGTTGTTGTTTGATTCGCCAACTAAATGAAAAGTACTCTGATGAAAATTAACTGCAGTAAATCAAACAAATAAATTTAAAGTTAGAAAAGGTCTCAAAGTATAGTCGAATTATTAAAATTTTTGGCTAATACGGAATTGTCATTAAAAGTGAATTTGATTAATGGAATTAATAATTCGGGTGGGTAGAGATTGTGGAAAATATTTTGTCCAATGCTGGTCTTGTGATCCTACCTATGGTTCACTTCGTTTAACGATAATTTATTTCTTGGATCACATTTTTATCCTTTCTTGTTAAATTTTGCAATAAGAGCTGTTTCTAATTAAAAGTTGAAATAAAATATAAACCCAAAAATAGCTGATATTTTATATTTGCTATTTCTTAATTTGTCGTAAAGCAGTATTCATCATATTTACCAAATACATTTACTAAACCTAATTGCCGGGCCAAATTTAAATCCAAAATATTTATTTAAAAGCCTTACAACAAGTCATATATTTTAAAATTCAACACATAATGCTATAGATGAATTTGATAGTTCAAATGTCGTTTAGGCCTCAGATACTAAGTTTCCATATACCGGGTGCCTACCGATATTACTAGCTAATCTATAACTTTCTTGTCCAAAAAGATATCGATTTGAAATTTTGGAAAGTTGTATAATTGAATAAGAAGATGTATATTTTGATTTCTATAACATCCGGAAACAGTATATACTTTGTCATTTTAATGAATCACCCCGTATATTTTTCAAAATTTAGAACTACGTCGAACTTTACATAAAGTTTTACTTCTACCAGTGGTAACCATATTTCCGCAGCAAAAAATATTTATTTAGATAATTGTTCTTCTTTTATAACAAATATGACCGAAGAAAAGTATACCAGGTTATGACATCCATAGTCGAACGCCTTATTACAAGTACTAGGGAATTAAGCATATTCTAGATATAAGCTAAAGACTATAGTGAAGCGGATCATAAAGAAAAATAAATTCCATGCTGACGAAGTTTAATTATACCAAGAGTTGCTTGAAGATGATTTCTTAAATATAGTAATTTTTGTGACTGAGCTAATTTCATGATCGATAGGGATCCCGATTGCCTAAAGTGTTTAATATTTTCTGATGAAAGTACTTTAAAAAAATGGTTGTGTAAATAAATATAATTTGCATTATTACTGAGTATTGTGGATCCCCTTTATTAAGTACAGTTTCCCAGAAAAGGGGGCCATTTAATGGATCTTTCAACAGAGGAATATACCACGATTTTTAGAAAATAAATTACCCAGTCTTTTAGAAAATGCCTTTCTAAATATAAGGCAAAATATATAGTTCCAACATAATGAGGCTCCTTCTTATTTTGCAACATATGTCAGAGAGTGGCTATATTATTGCTACAGACATATGTGGATATTACGTGTGCAGTAATAATATGGTATGGGGGTTTTACTCATAATTCTAAAATATTTATTCGCGTAGTAAAAATTCGTGTTTTTTTATAATATCTTATTTATCAACACTTTTTCCAGGCAAACAACCAAAATCGCAGTTACTAAAAGATGGCTATGGGGTGGTGTTAGTGTGTTCTACCTAATACACTAAATATACTCCCTTCACAAAAAAAAAACAAATCAATTCACCAAATAATCAGTAGCAAAATTTACTTTCTTACTGTTCGGCGTAGCAGGTGGATCAACAAAAATCGCTAATAATTGCTCGAGTTTAATCATATCAACACTAACAGTGATATCCTTGCCGCGTTTATGGATCGTCATAAGTTTGTCAGAACGTGAAGCAACAAAGAAAAGACCTTCGTAATAAGGAGTGAAAGTTAGCTTAAGCCCGTCCTTTCGTAGGAAAACAAATTTGTAACATCTAATGTCAGAACTAACAAAAGTATGCCGGGTAAAACTACGTGTAGGACCGGCAAATTGCAAATGATTAAAATAGTCCTGTAATTTAGTAATAAAAAGAGGTACGTCCCTGTCAACGGTCGATTCAATAAAAAAATTGCAAGGAAGGCGTAAAGTGTGCCGAAAACCAGTTCTGCATGAACATAGTAAGTCTTCTTTGGGCATTGCCCGCAAATCTAATAGTATGATTGGCAGTTCATCAGACCATTGCACGGAGTTAGCCCTGGCTATTAAAACAGTCTTCAAGGTTCTGTAGAACCTTTCAACCATACCATTACTTTGGGGGTGCTAATCAGTTATATGAATTCTATGGAAGTCTAAAAATTTTGAAAATTCGCGAAACAGCGTTGACTCAAACTGGACGCCCTGATCAGTAGTGACAGATAGCGCAATGCCAAAACGACACACATAATTTTGAAATAGAGTTTTAGTGACAGTTTCGGCAGAAATGTCCGGCCAGTGAGTGAAACGTTCAACCACAGTGAGGATGTAAGAAAAACCATTCGATAAAGGCGAGGGTCCGACAAGATCATATGGATATGCTCGATTTTGAAGTACCTAAGGGTCCTTAGGTACTTCAAAATCTCTAACTGGTGTCTTGGCATGACGAGTGATCTTAGAAGTTTAACAATGCATTCAAGTTTTGGTTCGTAAAATACAATCAGTATCCATTTTGGGCCAAAAATAGTTTGCGGTTACTACTTCTTTGTGGCTCGAATACCGGCATGAGTTAAATTGTGAAAAATGCCAAAAACTGTGTGACGCAAAGGTATGAAAGGTCGATTTTGGAATAGGTCACGTCACATCAAATTTTATCTTTTGAATCTGGAATAGCAACTTGTAAAGAATATTTAGTTTTAGTAATATCACCTGCCTATTTGGATAACAAAAGTAAAAGTTCACAATCATCCGTTTGTGCGTCCTTTAATGTTTGCAAATTGAAACTGCTGAATTAATAGCAGACATCTGGGCAGGAGGTAAAAAGGTTTGTTCTTCGAAGGAAGAAAAATCGTCTATACGTGATAGTGTATCGGCTACGATATTTTCTTTACCAACATGTCTGATGTCGTCCGTGAATTGTGTGATATATTCCAAATGTCGAGTTTGGTCAGGAGCCTTTTCGGTACGAGAAACTAGGGCTGTGGTTAACGGTTTATGATCCGTGAAACAGATAAACTTACGGCCTTGTTTAGCTTGCAAAATCTATTAGAAAAGTCAGTTGGTCAGAAATCAATGACTTCAATTTTATAGCGAATCAATCGAGTGACGAGCATGTGGAAGGAAAGTAAAATTTCTGCGAGGTTAGACATGAAACTGTGACAGAAGTTTATCATTCCTATAAACCTCTGAAGTTGCTTGTGGGTTGACGGTTTAGGATAATTGCTGGCAACGTCAACATACCAATAGCAAAGATCTGATGTTGACATTTATAGCATAATTTTCTAGGTGGTCGAAAACAAAACGCAAATGTGATCCTTGTTAGCGATTAAAATATCATCAAGATATGCAAAAACGAATGGCAAACCTAAAATGAAGCGCTGGAAGGTTTGGCCAGCATTCCGTAAACAAAAAGGCATTCGTAGAAATTCAAATAATCCGAAAGGTGTGGTAATTGCTGTTTTATCAATGTCGGATGCAGGGATTTGGTAATATGCTCGGACAAAGTAGAGTTTTGAAAAACGGTGCAACCATTTAATTGAGCATTAAAATCGTGGATATGAGGCAAGGGGTATCGATTAGGCACCGTGATGGAATTGAGTTCTCTATAATAACTACAGCGACGCCAATCATTAGGTTCTTTCTTTGCTTACATGCAAAGGAGAGCACTCACCCACGCAGTACTTTTCTTGGTGTCCAATGAAAAAAGGACTTAACAGTCTGGGTGTTTATAGTGAGGTGAACTGAAATTTGAGAACGATGTGCCGCAGGCAGCAGGGAAATCAATTGTCAGCAAGAAACTTCATGGGTAGTAGGCAACAGGAAAAACCAAGGACAGCAGGCAGCAGGGAAAAATCAAGGACAGCAGACATTATGAAAAACCACTAATGAACAGAACTCCTTGACATCACGTCGGGTCACCAATTTATGGGGGTTTTACCCATGATTCTAAAATAAAAATAAAACTCGAGTATTTATTCACGTAGTAAAAATTTTTGTTACAGTTTCTTAAAAGTCAAAATTTAAAAACATGGCTATGGGATGGTATTAGTGTGTTCTACCTAGTACACTACATATGGTCCGCAAAGTCGCACGACCTCAGAGGTATAGGATTTTTCATGGGGCCATGTGAATGACATAGCTTATCGTAATAATCATATCACTGCTGGTGACATGAACTGAACAAGTCATTTTATCGATATAATTTTAAGAAAGCCAATTTCCCTCTACTCCACCGAAGCTTAATGGAGTTTTCTGGATAACTGCATAGATGTTAACGAGGCCACACTGCTATTTTACAAGCAATTAAATCTAATTTTCAATATACATGTGCCGAAACTAATTACATCTAGTTTTATCTGCCTTAGTTCAGTTACTCTGAAATAAAAGATATCAAGAGGGTTCACAACTACATAAATCCTCTAATGATATTACTTGTTACAATGAATTTATGCAACTACGACTAAAGTCAAAACTGACTGTGAAAAATAATTTAATGACTATATATTCAATATAGAAAATAGCATTGTACTTGATCCCTCTAACTTCTGATAATTTGCCAATAAAAAAACTCACACGCTGGTATTTCTAATAATTTGATAACGAATAGTATAAATCTCTCCGATCCCGAAGAAATATGCCTTTGCAATTTTTTTTATTTTCTTATAGCATGCCTTCCGCCAACAACCACCACTTTGTTGAAGATTGTAATAATAATTGTCAATTCAATACACCTTCTATATCTGAAAATGACGTTTAACTTGTTTAAAGAAGTTTAGGCCTAAGCTTACGAGCAGGCCTGATGAAATTCCCGCTTTCTTACTACGTGACTGTGCCTCAATATTCACAGAACCTCTTTCTAAACTGTTCAATCTATCCTTAAAATACAATACTTTTCCCTCTCAGTGAAAATTATCTAAGATAGCTCCAGTTTTCAAGAAATGTGACCAGTCCGATATCTGCAACTATCGTCCATTTATCATAATTTGAAACTTGGCAAAATGTTTTGAAATGTTATTATTTTTTAATGCTATTTGACACACTTGATCACAAATGCGCAACATGGTTTTAGTAGAAGCAGGTCCTTTGTTACCAACTTATTTTGTTTGTCAGGATTCTTAACTGATGCCATCAATGAGTGTCTTCAAGCTGACGTGATTTATATCGATTTTTCAAAGGTATTTGACAGAACTAACCAATCAATCAATCAACAAGGCTTTATTATAAATTAAAAATACAACAGTACCTCCCCAGAACATATCCCGGGACCGACCGTGCAACCACCGCGCTAATCGCGGTGGCGGATTGCAGGATCGGGCGGAATAGACCTGGTTTGGTTAAACAAAAATTGAGAAAGCTTAACCTAAAACTTTCTGCAAAAGCAGAGAAAAGAAGGGAATAAAATTATTACATGTCTAATTACAAAAAGACAACACAACTGAAAATACATTTATTTAAAAACTGGGGCACAAACACTTTTTAAAATTTTGCAGCTAACGCAGACACCTCAATCCAAACGAGGAGCCTTCCACAAGATGTATGAACGCCGGGCTGCGCAAGGCTGGCCTAAACTTTAGTTTTAAAAATTTTCGATACTACAAGGTTTTGATTTTATGAACAATTGATAATCCTCTCCACGTGTTACTAAGTCGATACCCATTCTCTCTGTTAAAGTGGTATTGCTAAGTACCAGCACCGCAGTAAGTCACGGTCAACCAAACACAACGAATGAGCAGCGAAGCGAACCAAGCACGACCAATGACCAGCGAAGCGAAGAGGCGCCTAGGTATATAACGAGGAGTGTAACGCAATAACTTCAGTCTTTAGAATCCTTCTGAAGAAGCTGACAGGATGATCAGCGAAACGTCAAGTCAAGTTCGACGACCACGGCAAGACCCGGAAGAAACTACTTCATTAGACAACGGCCGTGAAAACCTGCATTCTACATATTAAGGATTGTTATCTTATTCGACTAAAAAAATCATTAATCCACTTTGATTACTCTATTGATTATAACACATTCTCAAGACTCAAAACTTTTTATAATCAAGGTGTTATCTTTGATAAAATGCTGTCCTTTAACAATCACATTACATAGATTGCCACGAAGACCTACAAAGCTTTATAATGTATTATCAGAAACAGCAGTAACTTTCAGAATATTAACACTGAAACTAGAA
The DNA here is from genome assembly GCA_963675555.1 of Leptura quadrifasciata. NCBI lineage: Eukaryota > Metazoa > Arthropoda > Insecta > Coleoptera > Cerambycidae > Leptura > Leptura quadrifasciata. The sequence continues at coordinate 80,159,249 of OY776674.1, read as the reverse complement.
TATGCTGCTACCATTTGGTGTTCTAATTACGTGGCATATATTGATACTTTTGAAGGAATACAGAGCAGATTTCTGAAATATGCTCATTTTAGAACGAAAGATGAATACCGTCCTATAGGATTTCCAGAACCTGAACTTCTCATAAATTTAGGCTTCGGCTTATTAGAACACAAGCAAACAAAAGCAGATCTGGTCTTTTTAATTTTTCATACCAGAGCTGAGACATAACAGGCAAATCTATTTTATCCGCCAACTGCACGAACAAATACAAAAAAGGATTCCCCTCTTCATAATATGTGTAACATTTACAACTCAAATTGTTCGCTTGACATTAAGTCTTGCAATATCTCGTCAATTAAAAAAATTGATTTATCATATATTTCGTTGCTTCTTTACTGTTGGTTATTCATACTTTCTTTTCTGTATATTTATTTTTGAAATATTTCTTGTTAATTATTTTTTTAATTTTTTTTTTGTGCAAGCTATTTTTAGGTATATCTCATATTCTGTATTTTTGACGTCATTTTGTACGCATTACTTCGCAGACGCTGCAAGATATATATAATTCGTTTAGGAATTCAGATGTATCTCGATCAAAATGGCGAACATTTTGAACATTTGTTGAAATAATTATCTATTTTCTCTTGTTATTTTTGTTACATTCCTTTAACAATCCAACAATTATATGTAGTCAAAGAATAATTCAGTTGAATATTTTAGAAAGTAGTAAGTTATGCTTAATATCCTTGCAAGATTTACAGGCAAATTCTTACTACGATACATTAGCGATAACTTAATTTAACAGTACATCACACGACAGAATTCAAAATACTGCGTTTCATCTGAACAAAATCGATTAACAGCATTTTCATTAGGGAAAAAAATAACCTCAATATTTTCAGCAACGTGTTTAAAATTAATTTTAATACCGTTACCTACTCTAGTACCCAATGCAACAGTGTTTTCAGAATTTGTAAAAATGTCCTATTATGGAATCAGTGGTACTCAAAAACTTCTCTGAAAATATCAATTTTTTTCTCAAAAAATTTATATTATTTCAACAGTTCGTTTTAACTATATATCACATTATAGTATAATGAAGATAATTGAGAGGGTAATATGAAAAGTGAGAAAATATGGGGTATTTCATTAAAATAACGAAATTGATGCTTGGCTAACGTAAATAGAATATATCGTATAATCCTGGCCAGGCCAGGAAAATATCCTACAATCAATATTTTTCTACTATTTCAAAAACAGCTGTAGTTGAACAAATTCAACTTTGGCGCACCTGGTATACATATATTATTTTAATTTTAATAATGTTGCGTTTTAATTTCTATGCTCTTTGTAAATACACCTGTCATAGCTCAATTTATAAATGAGAAGGTTCGTGACGCTTCGATGTAAATACGGCCAAAGAATGCTTTACCTTCCCTTGGGCTGAAAATCCTGTTGGTTAAACGCAAAAGGGTTAGCAGAAAATATACCCAAGTGGCCTAAAGGATCTCGATTACACATTTCCGTAATATATTATTTACTTTAATAGCAATGTAAAAAAGTATTCCTACAGAAGTTTGTTTTATGTTTGAAAATACGAAACTTTTTCTTTTCTCATTAGTAGGACGTATCAGGATGCCAGCACCAGCTTTAAAAGATTAAATAATTTCATTTCTTGTAAGAATTCTTATTCGTCTTGAAAAGTTTTAGTAAAAACCGCTGCCCAAGGAAGCACTACTTCCACATCCAGATTTTGTAGCCAAGTCTTATACACACTAAATCCCAATGTAACATTTTATTTCCTTTAATAATAGAGTGGGGTAATAGAGGGAGTGGCAAATGTAAAAAAAAAATAGAAGCCCTTGGTTCTCGTATACCCACTAAATCCCAATTTAATTTTTTATTCCCTTAAACAATAAGGTGGATTGTGGCAATGGGGTGGTGGAAGGGGTAACTAATGCCAAAATAAATTTTAAAGGCCCGGTTCTCGTACACACAGTAAATCTCAATTTAATTTTTTACTCCCTTTAATAATAGGGTGGGGGGTGGCAATGGGTCTGATGCCAAAAATTTTTTAGAGTTCCTTGGTTCTCGGACACACACTGCATCCCAATTTAATTTTTTACTCCCTTAAACAATAGGGAGGGGGTGGAAATGGGCGTGGTAGAGGGGGTAACTAATGCCAAAATAAATTTTAGAGGCCCTTGGTTCAAATCCCAATTTAATTTTTACCCCCTTTAATAATAGGGTGGGGGTTGCAATGGGGTGGAAAAGTGGGTAGCTAACGCCAAAAAAATTTTTTTTAGACGTTTCGTTCTTGTATACACAGTAAATCACAATTTAATTTTTTGTACCCCCTTCAATAATATGGTGGGTATGGCAAAAGGGTGGGTAGAAGGGCCACTAGCTAAAGCTAAAAAATTTTTTTGGGCGTTTCTTTTGTAGTCACTAAATCATATTTTAATTTTTTTACCCTTTTTAATAATAGGGTCAAGGTGGCAATGGGGGTGGTAGAGGGGGTAGCTAACGCCAAAAAATTTTTTTTAGACGTTTCGTTCTTGTGTACACACTAAATCACATTTAATTTCTTTTACCTTTTTCAATAATAGGGTGGGGATAGCAATGGGGATGGTAGAGGGGCTAGCTAAAGCCAAGAACAATTTTTTGGACGTTTCGTTTTTGTATATACAGTAAATCACAATTTAATTTTTTTTACCCCCTTCAATAATATGGTGGGGATAGCAATGGGGGTGGTAGAAGGGCTACTAGCTAAAGCTAAAAAAATTTTTTGGACGTTTCTTTTGTACACACTAAATCACATTTTAATTTTTTTACCCCTTTAATAATAGGGTCAAGGTTGCAATGGGGGTGGTAGAGGGGTTAGCTAACGCCAAAAAATTTTTTTTATGCGTTTCGTTCTTGTATACACATTAAATCACATTTTAATTTTTTTACCCCCTTTAATAATAGCGCGGGGGTGGCAATGGGGTGGTAGAGGGGGTAGCTAACGCCAAACAAATTTTTTTGGACGTTTCGTTCTTGTATACTCACTAAATCACATTTTCATTTTTTTTACCCCCTTTAATAATAGGGTGGGGGTGGCAATGGGGTACGCAAACAAATTTTTTTAGACGTTTCGTTTTTGTAAATACACTAAATCACATTTTAATTTTTTTTACTTCTTTTTTTAATAGTGTGGGGGTGGTATTGGGGGTGATAGTGTGGGGTTCGGGGGTGGCTGATGCCAAAAAAATTTTTGAGACCTTAACTTTTCGTACACGCCCTAAATTGTAATTTTATGGAATCTTACTTGCCTGTTTTTTCTATTTACTTTTATTTACCCCATTTACCCCCGAAGCCTTCAACGGAATTAGATCAAAATATTCCAGATCTCGTTAGAATACATACGTGTACCAAATTTCAAGTCAATATCACAAACAGTTCCAGAGTAAACGTGCGCAGAAAAAAAGTTACAAACATACAGACAGATCGACAGACAGGAAATTTGTTTTCGCCCAAATTTAAAATCTCGACGTTTCATCACATTTTAAGCCTATTTAAAAAATATATATATATTTTTTTGCGTTACTATACTTCCACTGGACGTGGAAGTAAACTCTTAACTAAACTATCAGAAAAAATAGATGCGTATTTGGAAACACCTTCATACCGAAAATATTAAAAATAATGTTCAGATATATTCTGGAATCAAAAAATGTATTAATTACTTTATTAAAACACCAATACATTTTCAAACATAAGCCCAATAAACATTGGACCGACAGTTTAGAATTTAAAATATATATATACCAACCGCCTTAAAATAGTTGAGTTAGTGTTGTGTACTTACATTTACATTCAATTCAATTCAAAACAAATTTATTGAAATTAAAGGGGGTGAACATGTAAAAACCCATCCCGGGACCGATCCTGCGACCGCCGCGTTAACCCAGCGGTGCGTCACAAGGCCGGGCCGAGACGGGACCGGTTTGGCGTTAGCAACAATTGTATAAAAATTAGAACGAACTAAAAAACACCTAAACTCCTTTTTAACAATACTAAAATAAAAATAGGTAATCTGACAAAACATTGCTCAAAGAAGAAAGCTTAACATTAAAAATGGAAATACGAACACTTTGGCTTTCGCCGTTTATGCGCACTTTCACTGTTTTTAATTTTGGCACTGACGCTGACACCATAACTTGCACGAAGTGCCATCCGCGAATTGCTTCAATTACGGGTTGCGCAAGGCAGGCCTAAACTGTGATTCTAAAAATGTTGATTGTTCTAAGATAAAATTTGGATTCTGTTACAATATTAGTGACGGAAGAATGAATTTACAGACAAAAATGTACAAACAGAAACGAGGGAACAACAAACGCGACACAAAAATACACAAAAACAAAAGAAGAAGGGGACAGGAAAGAATTAAAGTCGATGAAAGGTATGAAATATGAGTGAAAGGTGGATACTATTAGAGAAGGTATAGTAGGTGAAAGTTTGGCTAGAGTGGCTGCCGGAAGATTGGCAACGCCTGATAATGTGTGTGTTTAATCCGAAATGGGGCATTATGCTGTCTAATTTGTGTAATGTGTCTTGTTAGCGGACTATCGCCCAGCTTGAACGAATAGAACATTTACATGGTTGAGCATTTAATTCATTGTATTTTATCTACAAACAGTAATATATTATTTTAAATTTGACTTGCTTAAATAATCGCATTAGAGAAAGCCGATTTAATATAATGAGGAAATCTGTTAAAACTCGTTCATAACAACCACTACTGATTTAGAATCTGAAAATGCCCTTGTCTATTTACAAACAAAGATGTGATGTAATGCCATCTGTTTGTTCAATAAAACGAGGCTCCAACAAACAACCACCGGAATGGGAGATTGCAAAAAATAGTCGTCAATCAAATTGAAACATGTTTGGAAACGTGCTTCTTCGCCAAAAGTGAGTCATATAAGAGTAACAGATATGGTCAAAGCGTATCAATTAAAAGCAGAGAAATGGGATCTCCTCCGAAAAAGCTGGACAAGTTTAGATTAGATCCGAAGAAGCTTTTCGATATTTGCTAAAATTCATGTAAATGCAATAAAATATAAAAAATGTCTCTTATAAAATAGTATTTTCAAAAAGGCTAGAGAAATGCTAATCGGGGAGGTATAAATAAACTTAGAAATAAACGAGAAGAACGAAGGCGCGAAGAACAATATTGGAGCGATATTAGTCAAATGTGAGACTATATTCATGTCATCAAATTTAACCCTATGTCAACCACACTGCCTGAAGTTGCTAGGAATAAGTTATATACTGACCAGCAGTACTTATATCTATTGTGACATCAGAGCTTCCAGTCCCGAGAACTTATCGAAAAAAAAATTCTGGAAATTTAGCTAGATGGTTGCAAATAGATTGCTACTAGAAATCCATCCTAAAATTGGTCGTCATTGGCCCAGTTCCTTGTAAAAGTTTATATTTCCGGATGGTTCGACATGAAAACAAAACCTTTATGCTACTATGGGCCCAATTATTAATAGAAGTTATCAACAGAGTTTTCTGATAATATAAAAAAAATAATAGGTGAAGTCATTCCCACTAATGCATATTTCGCCCATACCTACTACTTGCCATGATTTTAGATACGAAATGAAATACCTAAAGAACTGCGAATGTTTGGAATACCTACTACCTATTTACCCAGAAGTACTTTTAATATTAACATATGCGATCTATCTGTAAAACCTTTAAGATAATATCATTTTCCTAATATTGTAGTTAAACAATTTGTCTAATAAAATATAGTTAGTTTCTCGCTCACCAAAGTGGTTGGCATATAAGTACTGACAGGTACAAAACTTGAATCGATCCCTACCAAAAAAAATAGAAGTAGCAAAGTAACGCACGTGAAAGAAAGCGATACATTAACAGTGATGCCAGCAGTTCAGCAGATATGTTAGAGTTTTGCCCGCTAAAGAGAAAAATAGCAAATAAATTATAGACCATTCAAAATAAACTATTGAAAATTTTCACGCAGCTCCCTTGTTATACCATTATGTTACCACACATATCTTTTATGACTACACAGGTACGCCGACGTTGACGGACTTTATATATAAATGATTTCTACCCAACTTCGCTGAAACCCTAATAGGACCTGACAATCCAACCTTCATTAGCCCCTTAGCCCGCTACACAACAGTTTCGTATAAGCTAAGTCAGATGCATGCTTAGTCATAACGGGGGCAATGCTTAGCCTTCCCCCAATTCACACAGTGATACACGTGGAGGCTATGTTGGGACTCCTCTGGCCGCAAAACTGTGACGGGCTGACACACCACTTCCTCGTTTGGGCCACGAGAGAATAAAACAAATCGTGGCGGACCCCATACTTGAGATGATGTCGGACCACTTGGTAACAAGACACTCCCTCCATAAACCTTTCGAGCTAGTTATACCGGATCGGGAGAACTGGAAGGGAGGGACACCAGAATTCCTGCGTAAAGGACTGGCGTGGTATACAGACAGATCCAGAACTAACACAGGAATATGATCGGGAATATATGGAGAAAACTCAAGAACAAGCCTCAGCTTTGCTCTTGGGAAATACAGTACTGTACTCCAGGCAGACATTCACGCAATACTCAAATGTAGTCTTGAAATTACAAGGAGAAGTTATGCAAATAAACAGATCCCCATCATCTCAAACAGTCAGGAGGCGCTGAAGGAACTAATGAACCATAAAGTGAGGTCGATATTGGTCTGGGAATGCTCAGAATAACTCAAGACATTGGCAGAGCCGAATTCAGTAAAACTGATCTGGATGTCAGGACAAGTAGGGTCCTAGGAAATAAGAAAGTCGACGAACTTGCCAAACAAGAATTGGCAACAGAATTCCCTGGCCCAAAACCAGTCCTCGCAGTTTGCAGTGTAAGGGGCTGCAGATCAAACTGGGCCAAGGAAGAGTGTATCACATACTGACAGAACATGCCAGGACTCAGACACCGTAAGGCCTTCATGACTAAACAATGTGCAAAACTCAGCAACTGCTTATATTACACAGAAATTAACTGAGAATAGTAATAGGGTTACTTACAGGTCATGAACCAGTGAAGGAACACCTGAATAAAATGGGACTCTATGTGGAGACAAATGTGGAGGCCACAAATGTGGACCCAAAAATACTAGAACATCTGCCAGTGATAAAACTGTTTCAGCTAGATAGCGACACAGAAATCACCGGCAGAATCAGAAATAGGGAGGGGCGTAATAAACCAACTCTGACTGCAGTGCCGACTTTAACCGATTTCAGAAAACAGCCCTGAAGGCTACGAAAAAACTCTTAACCCCAAAATTTCTTGAAGCCCAAAACCAGTCCTCGCAGTTTCAAACTGCAGTGTTAGGGGCTGCAGATCAAACTGGGCCAAGGAAGAGTATATCACATACTGACAGAACATGCCAGGACTCAGACACCGTGAGGTCTTCATGACTAAACCATGTACAAAACTCAGCAACTGCTTATATTACGCAGAAATCAACTGAGAACAGTAATAGAGTTACTTACAGGTCATGCACCAGTGAAGGAACACCTGCATGAAATGGGACTCTATGAGGGAACAAATGTGGAGGCCATAAATGTGGATCCAAAAATACTAGAACATCTGCCAGTGATAAAACTGTTTCAGTTAGATAGCGACACAGAAATCACCGGCAGAGTCAGAAATAGGGTGGGGCATAATAAACCAACTCTGGCTGCAGTACCGACTGGAACCGATTTCAGAAAACAGCCTAAAAAACCCTTCTCCCCAAAATTTTTTGTAGCTTCCAAATGCTTCTCTTTTAACTGTATCTACATCCCCTGAACACGCACGTTTGTAAATTATACTAAGGAAAAAAATTAACATGCACACTACATAACTTCACTACTACTAAAAGCAAATAAAATATATATAAAAATAAAGAAATCGAATTGGAAGCTAAAGGAATCATAACAGCTCACACAACAAGAGAGCCATAAATATTGAACACCAATGCCCATTAACCACCACCCCACAAACTAATCAATCGCATCCAAGCACATCACTTGCAAGGACAATATTTAAATTACATATACCAATAAAATAGACAGCTTTGAGCAAGGATATTTCTTAAACAGAGCATCCTTTGGCAATCATCTATGCGATGGAAAGCCAAGCTAAAATAGCACACTACGCAGAAGAGGAAAATGGCAATAGCGTGTGTTGTCTACAAAAAAGTCTTTCTGTTCTATTACAGAGAGCTTAAAATGATACCCAGTGCATTCGGATATCGTTAGTTTAGTTACAGGAGTTACTTTACTTAATATGCCCGCTTCAACTTTTTTGACAGTAGTCGATGAAATATTGTTTGCAACATATTTAAAAATTGTTTTTGGTAGTTGTTGGTAAAATGTTCAAAACTTTAACGCCGCATGACAAAAAGAGTTACTACTTTTTTTGCTTGTTAGTAAATAGTTGCAAAATAAAAAAAAAAGTATTGTATGTGCGTGTTGCATTTAAAATTTCTTAAATACCAAATGGTACTTGACGAATATTCACCAGTAATCGAAATAAATAACTTATAGAAATTAGCATGTTTCTGTTTCAGTTTAAGGGAAGATAGTTGTTGTGACGTAGTAGTAGTAAGAGGGGGATGGATAAAAGATAATCTTGGTTAATTACACATTAAAAATGATTCTCAGTGAATTGTTGCGGTTGCTGATATTACTAAACTCTTTACACATTAACATAAAAATTCATTTCTCATTATCGCTTTTTACTTATTATCATTAAAGAACTATAATGGTAAACATTAATGTAAAACTGTTTAAGCGCTCTATAACTTTTATTTCAAACTTTTCCTGTAATTTGGTTTTAGAACATTTTATACCCAATCGTAAATAATATTAAACTAGAAAGAAACTTTCAATGAAAAAAATAGGGAAAGTAGGTAAACCGTTAATTGTAGGAAAAAACATAACTGGCCAGGCTCGGTTCGGCTAAAAGAAAATGGGGAGAGAAGTCCTGACTCATTTTATTAAAAACAAATTTAAAAGGACAATATAATTAAAAATATTTTAAAAATAAAATTTAACAAAACTTAAAAACTAAACAAATCCAAAATTGTCACACTGCACTGAATTAATTTTGTTACTGGCCCAGGTACCCAAATCTAGAACGGGGAACCTTCATCGAAATGAAGTACTGCAGGGTTGCGCAAGGCTGCCTAAACTGTGGTTTATCGAAATTTTTATTTTCTTAGAAATTTTGTAGTGAAACTAATTTTGAGTGAAAAAAGCAAAAAAAAGAACGATAACAAGAACAGAAACAAAAAACAGACAAAAAGAGACCAGGAACACGAAACGGACAAACTGAAAGGAAGAGAGGGACAGGAAAGATTTAAATATATCAAAGGTATGAAATATCAGTAAAGGCGAATAGGGTAAGCGGAACAGGTGCGGTGACAGCACCGAACCTTGCGGGACTCCCGCCTCCACGGTCCTGTAAGTGGAGAGTTGGTCCGAGATTTTCACCCTTAGCTGTCTGCGGTGCAGGTAGGACCTCACTAGTTTGACGAGTTCGATGGGGTAACCCATACTCATCATTTTAGCTAGGAGGCCGACGTGCCAGACCCTGTCGAACGCTTTGGCAACGTCTAGGAACAGCGCCGCGGTGACTTGCCGCTGGTTGAACCCCTTAGTAATCTCCTCGGTGAGGCGAAGTACTTGGAGTTCGGTGGAATGTCCTGTTCGGTACGCGAACTGTTGATCCGGGATGATATTCAGCTCTTCTGTCTTTTCTGTAAGCCTCTTCAAGATGACCCGTTCTGCAACCTTGCTCATGGTTGGGAGGAGGCTGATGGGCCTGTAAGAAGACCGGAAAATTAGTTCTTTCCCTGGTTTAGGGATCATAATGACGTCGGCCTTTTTCCACCTGGCTGGAAAATGCCGTAACCTTAACATCGCGTTCACGATGTTGACTAGCGCCGCTACTCCTTTCCTGGGTAGTTTTTTGAGAGCGATGTTTCCTATCTTGTCACATCCCGGAGCCTTTCTCGGTTTTAGGCTCATAAGGATTTCCTTGACTTCCTCGGGGGTAGTCGGGCGGATGTGGTCGTCATCAGGCAGGCGGTGGATCCTACGTACTCTGCGCTCGACGTCGTCCACCCAGTCCTCGTCCTCGTCATTTTTTGTTCAACTGCGTCTTAGAATAATCCCTATATGCTTAACGAATAATAATATATGTAATTTTATTTAAAGAAGATTGAATTATATATTTCAATAACTTCGCAAATACAGGTTTAAAACTGATTGTTCTAGTTAAACAAGCGCAAGAGCCTTGGAGTATTTATTATGGAATTAAGAAAGTTTGTACAAGAGATTATAACTAATTTAAAAATAAAACTTTCCTTAACTTTTATATTGTGCTTTGCAAACACTAGATTTCGGATTTCTTTATTAAGTCGTGCTATTTCATGAGGAAAACGGAACAGAAATAAAGAAGGCACGGGACGAAGAGAATACGCCTTATTTCTAATTTGCAATTTCATTGGAATTATTGATTTGGATCGTATTGTGAATATTATAAAATACATAAATATCTGGATTATATTGTATGCATCAGAAAATTGATAGATATATATTAATTTGGCTATTAATTGCACATTTAGAAAGCTTAATATAATATTTAATAAGGAGACATAGAAAAATTGTATCTCTCAAATTGGCTAACTTTTTTTTATATATTCTAGACTTTGAACTCCTGATTAAAAGTAAAAATTTGTGTAACCTCTAAAAATGAACAGTGTTGGAGAAGCAGGCAAAGCTTGAAAATTTCAATTATTTTAATCAGTCTAGAATTGTTTACTTTTAAACCATTAATTTTTGGTAAAAAGTGCAAGTGTCAACAGATGATTATTAAATCTAATAATAATATATGCATTTTTGTGGAATACTTAAAGAACCGTTGTAGATATGAATGATAGTGCCGTGTCAACACTGGCCCCTCGGTAGCACTGATATCTAATGTATTAAGGCATATTACATTTATATTCCAAATACGAGCATGTTTTGAGTGCGAGTATAACAGATTTATATAACTTACACCATTCAACAGTATAACACCAATTACTGAATGGGTACAATACAAAGTTATGATATTTATAACAATACTAACTAACAATACCCAATAATCAGTAAAAAAATAAATACTAAAAAAAATAATTTTTTTTTAAAACCTGCATTTCTGTAAAAAGTCGTACTAAAAAGTAAAAAATTAAATAACAATGTAAGAATGCAAGAAAAGCAAAGCGTGCGCACTTTGTATGATTGTGCGCATGATTGTATGAAAGGGGTGGAATCGTTGTATACATAGTGCTTTCACATAAAGATGATATATATAAAGTTATTACGACCTATAGTCGGGATAAGTACACGAGGTCCCAGATCTTACTAATCCTTGTAGTGAGAGCGACAAAATAAAAGAACAAGTAAAAACAAATACAATTTATTATAAAAAGAATCAGTAACAGTACAAAAAAAATTAAATAATAAAATATTACAATAAAATAATACAGACAAGTCTAGGGTTTAAGGTTAACGCTATGAAAAAAAAAAATGATTAATAAATTGAAACAATTGACAATAAGAATGAGATATAAGGGTTACTTAACTTTTACACACAAAATTGGAGAGTTTCCTGGCGCTCCAGACGTGAGGGTTGGTCGAGGTGAAGTCTTCACAACACAATTTGATAGGGTTCATAAAATTCTTCACAATGGTTAGATGTTTCTCTTAATCGAAATGTATGAATTAAAATGCAGGGCCAAATCGTTTACCAAAATTCGTGTACCAAAGAATAGCAATGATCCAAAGTCCAAAAATCCAACAATCCAAAAAAATAACCGAACAGTAGCCAAGTTCTGCGGTCAAAATCTGGCCTATCCCAAATCGTCTACAATTAAATTGCAAAATTATTCTCAAGTTTATCTTCTAACGTGAGCACGTGTCTTTAATAAATCAAAGAAATTCAAACTTACCTAGAATATTACTTCTAGACGATAACTTGCTTAATTATCCGAATAATTCGAAAATTCAATTTAACAAACCAAAATATAAATTGAAATATTAGGTTAAATTTAGTTATTAATCCGGTATTAAACCGATTAGCAATCACGTGCCTTTTAACTAAATAAATCCGTAGCGAAGTTTTCAGTTCAAATTCTTGATTTAAAAGAGGAAGTTTTAGGCAATTTCAGAGATTTATAACCTTTGATCACTCACAAAAACAAAAGGAAATGACAACAGCTGACAGTTCGACAGTCAGGGTACCAACTTGTGAAATGTAAAATACTGAATCGATTTTTATGGAATTTCGATCATTAGCCATCTTTACTCTATTACTTTGTAAACAACTTTTATACGCTAATTATTGCAATAATCTATATTGTAAATTCTCCTAAAATATACACAATAATATACCATTATTTAATAAATTTATATATTCTCTACGGAGAGCCATCTGTTGGAGAAAAGCTTAAGTGGTAATTTGCACCCAATATTTAGCGTGGTGACATTTATCGCTAAAGGTAATTTCTACTATAGGAAATTTTGATGAATTTATGTACATATGATCTTGCGGACACCGGCGGAAGATGGCACGTTACAAAGTGCGCGTGCCTTGCTTTTCTTGCATTCGTACATTAGTATTTTTTTATTTTTTACTTTTTAGTCATACTTTTTTGGGGGTTTATCCCCCAGAGAGCGCCCAATAAAAATTCGTCTCTTAACGATTTGTTTTGATTTCTCGCTCCTTCGTTTTGCAGATTTTTCAGTTTTCACCCTCGCGCCCCCTATGTACGGACATTTGCAAAAATAGCGGTGGAATACTGTATTGTCATCCCATCTTAGTAACTGTGCAAAATTTGTCAGGAAGTGTGTTAAATAAGGGATGCAAGATTTGAACACAATTTTCATCCCCACGCCCCAATTGCGGATATTTGCAAAAGTAACGGTGGAATACTGTATTGTCTTCCGATCTTAGTAACTGTACAAAATTTCATGAATTGATTATGTTAGGATGTGCGTTAAATAAAGGATGCAAAATTTTAACATAAACATTTTGCACGTATTGTGAGTTAAAGAAAAGCAAGTAAAAAGAAGGTAAAAGGTGATATGGCTTTTGGGTTATAATAATTTGGGGTGTAATTAATTTGGTTGCAGACCGGTAATCTTCTAGTTTTAAAATGTGCAGCATCAAGAAAGGTACCTATTCCATTAAACTGAAAATAAATCGGTATTTGACATTAGGTTTTATTTTTTATAAAAAATGAAATTAAAAAATTCTCCTTTTTCATATTGTCATGCAGACATTGCTGCTCTTTCTATTAACTATAGGTATAGTAACTATAGCTATAACTTTACGAAATAATAACATTAAAATTTCAGCCCCCGTAGATTATCAAATAACTTCTAAAATAGTTTCCATACCCTTGGTATAACATTCGAATTCGTTTTGCTAAATTCTTTACAAACCATTATTCGTTCAATTTAAATATCTATTCGTCTTCACGTCTTAAACAATAAATTACTATCTAATTTTTATACACAACATTCTACAGCTCCCCGATTAACATCAATATTTACTTTCGTTCTTCAACATATGCGTATATGAACAAATTCTTTACATATCAACTCTACACCCCGTAGCGTAGTTCAAACATACCATCAAAACTTACTTCCATTCGTTCATCTCGGACCAGACAGCACTTAAAATGAACGCAGCCGAGGATAAGTGTATCCCTGCGGGAGCATGTTACGAGGGCAAGTCGAAAATTCGTAAACAATATGCAGATGAATTTAGTAAATAATTTCAAAGGTAAAATTGACTCGAACTTCATTCAAATACCATAAGATTTCAAATTTTAAGGCCGAAACGATGATATAACTTTCACTTCTGAATTCAATCAATTTTACTATTATGAGGCAATATTTCGCAATGTTTGCCCGCATGGAATGGACGAGGACATTTCTAGCTTTAGACCAATCCCACACCGAGCTCACAAAACAACGACCGTGCGGGACTCGCGGTATACGAGAAATGAAACGGTACGGAACTTATAAAAGGCCGTACGCGGTAAATCCCAGGCAAGTCAGTTTTGGTGCACCTCAAGTTAGTTTCTGCGCTCCGTGAGTGAAGACTCTAAACCAGGAAAATGTTTAATACTTACCCGGTCAACTTTAAATTTCAACAAATCGAGTGATCGTTCTACTTCCTTAGCCGCTCCAAGTAAAAAATGACAATTCAAGTCTGCCTTCGCGCATCTAATAAAATTTCAAAATTTTTATTATAAAATGATTTTTCTCACACTTTCAAAAACTAATTAATACGAATTAATTTTTTATCACTAAGACGGAATTTTAGTTGTTTGAAAGTTACTTTTCGATAATATATATAATATATAATAAACATTTACGTTAATTTTAAGTGCATCGAACTCTGTTCATTATTTTAAATAAATATTATAATTTTGTTCTAATATACAGGGTGTTGCATCATGAGAGGGACATAGCTTAATAGGAGGTAGAGAACATCAGTGGTAACCGGAACCTCCCATACACGGAAAATTCTCTACCATCTAGCTGAATTGCTAAACTTCCATAAAAAATGGAAAATAAAAATTAATTCGGAAAAAACGGAAACAATTATAATGCACAGGAAATTTACAAATACAAAAATATTTAATAAACTTAAAATTGATGATAAGGTTATAAGGGAAAAGAGCGCAGTTAAGTATTTAGGGGTAACCCTGGATACGAGGCTGCGGTTCGGACCCCACATAACCAAAATAATAAATAGTACGTATGCTGCCTTAAGTAGATTATATCCGTTAATCAACAAAAGGAGCAAATTAACTAAGGATAACAGATTATGTATTTATAAAGTTATTTTAAAACCTATCCTCACGTATGCATGCGCGTCCTGGAACACTATTTCAGACGCGCAATGTAACAGACTTCAGAGGACACAAAATAAAATCCTTAGGTTACTAACAGAGACGAATAGATACACGCCGGTGGAGACCTTCCACCGACAGTATAATATCCCCTACATCAGAGATTATATACTGGAAACGGCAAATAAGTTTTTTAAATTTAGAATTCACAACTCAGAAGTAACTCGAAACATGACAGATATAAGAGCTCACCATAACATAGAACACACTCATAAATTTATCTACGAAAACCTTCCATTATACGAGGAAAGATAATATTAAGAACATACGAAGAATTTCTGCAAAGTCTTGCAGAATCATGAAGGACATAATCAAAAATCAAACACAAACATAATATATTTTAAACTTATTACAAACACAGAAAACAAGAAAATGACATAAATTGAAATATTACATAGAAAATCGGTGTATTTTTATGTGTACATATTAGATTATTTAAGCAGGTTTTTACTTTTTGTTTCCTGTAAGTTTATTGAGAAATTTTGATACCCTAATAAAACAACAGGTATTTATCATAACCCTATGGGAATAAAATAAAGAAAAATAACTAAATCAGTTTGGATGGTTAGAAATTAATAAAATAAAAAATTATATCGATATGTTATATCTGGCAAAACATCGGCCGACCGGAAACGTTCATTGCTTATAGCAAATTGTACGCGACGGGACAAATGTATTGTAAACAATGAAATAAATAACATATATTTTGAGATATAAAAAATGACTTGTAAATATAACTCAATAAAGAATTTTAAATGGTAAATGGGGGAACCTCCCATAGAAATGTCTCATTGGGCCTTCATTACGAGGTTGCTGGGTGTTAAATAATTTTTGGCCAAATCTGTTTTTTGTCATAACTTTGACAGGGAATGAAATAATGGATTCATATTTGGTACGGCTAATGTACTAACGAGCCCCAAGAGGTACTTGTATAAAAAATATATATCCAGGTCCGGACTCACTATAATTTATGTTTCTTCTTTGCATCAATAAAACATCACCCTGTATATATTTTTTTGAAATTTCGATACGATATTCGAAAAGAGCAAGAAAAAACAAACAAAATGGCCTATTTCATTTTTTTGTTACACCTTCGTGGTTATTTAAATACGTTGTTAAATGTGCAAGCAAATGGATTACAGAACCCTATTAAATGAGAGGCACGTGAAATAAATAGTTTTATAACTAAAATTTGCAAAAATTCTATTGAGCCTAGGTGGTCTGGGTGAATCCTAATTCCGGCACGTTTTAAAGGTCCATTTTGGTAAAAAACTGTGGTCCTAATAAGTAATCGGGTATGAAATAACAAAATTTTTAATCAATCACAGTAGGCTTGTTCAAAGAATAAAAGTGACAGATAATTTAAACCATTTAGGCCTAAGCAACCAGTTACTTTGATCAAGAAAATCATCAACATTTTATACTTAATAAAAATTGGAAAAGAGAACAAACTAAAATCTAAATAAATAAAATATTTTCCATTCAATTAACAATAAATAACAAAACAATAACTAAATGTGTTTAAAAATAAAACGTAATTGACACTAAAGTAAATTTTCAAAATGTCCTCCCCCACATTCTGTGCATTTTCTTGCGCGTTTAGAAAGGTCACCAATTGCTCGACGTATCATTTCTGGATTATTCCGTATTTCGTCGCAGGGTGTAACGATGCGCTGGATTAAATGTTGTCTACTTTCAATTTCAATGCTATAAACCTCGTTTTTTAAGTGGCCCCATAAAAAGTAATCACAAGGGTTACAATCAGGAGATCTTGGTGGCCATTCATGTGGACCCCCGCGTCTAATCCATCTATTAGGATACACATTGTTTAAGTGTTCTCTTACTTGAAGGTTAAAATATGGTGGGGCCCCATCATGCTGAAGCAACATGCCTCTTATACCGATATTTTCTAACATATTCGGTAAAATGTTTTGAAGAAAATCAAAGTAAATTTCACCATTCATCTTTCTTCAAAAAAATGTGGCCCTATCAAATGTCTATTCACAAGTCCGACCCAAACATTTACAGAAAACCTGTGTTGCGAACGGCGTTGGCATACCGCATGTGGGTTTTCCTGTGCCCATTTATGATTATTTCGTGAATTGTTTACTCCATCCCTTGTAAATTGTGCCTCATCCGTAAATAAGGTTCTGTAAATGACTGGGCGATGGTTAGACAACCAATGACAAAATGCCAGTCGGGGGATATCGTCGCCTTGTTGAAGACGCTGTACCTGCTGGATATGATATGGATGGTAACGTTCTCTTTTTAGGGTTCTCCATACTCGCCAATGAGGAATACCAGTTGCCAAACTGATTCGTCTAGTGCTCATATTTGGGTTTTCTTGAACTACGTTTATAATATTGTTTTGTTCCTGCACACCTTGTTGTAAAACACGCTCCACAAGTTCAGAATTAGGAAACTTTCCGTGTTGTTTTGCATACTGGAACACCGTACTAAAGGTTTTATGATTAGGGCATCGACGACCAGGAAAACGCAGCCGATATTCTCTTTCCGCCGACCTACCATTTCCATTACAGAAACCATAGATGAATATTATGTCAGCATATTCCACGTTTGTAAATTTTACTGGCATAGTTAAAATATTTTCACAAGTTTTCACTAACTAAATGCGGATTATTGACACATTAAATTACTAACAAACAATTATTCAACTGTTTAGGAGATTTCTTTTTATTATCTGTCACTTTGAACAAGCCTACTGTGATTGATTAAAAATTTTGTTATTTCATACCCGATTACTTATTAGGACCACAGTTTTTTACCAAAATGGACCTTTAAAACGTGCCGGAATTAGGATTCACCCAGACCACCTAGGCTCAATAGAATTTTTGCAAATTTTAGTTATAAAACTATTTATTTCACATGCCTCCCATTTAATAGGGTTCTGTAATCCATTTTCTTGCACATTTAACAACGTATTTAAATAACCACGAAGGTGCAACAAAAAAATGAAATAGGCCATTTTGTTTGTTTTTTCTTGCTCTTTTCGAATATCGTATCGAAATTTCAAAAAAATATATACAGGGTGATGTTTTATTGATGCAAAGAAGAAACATAAATTATAGTGAGTCCGGACCTGGATATATTTTTTTTATACATGTACCTCTTGGGGCTCGTTAGTGCATTAGCCGTACCAAATATGAATCCGTTATTTCATTCCCTGTCAAAGTTATGACAAAAAACAGGTTTGGCCAAAAATTATTTAACACCCAGCAACCTCGTAATGAAGGCCCAATGAGACATTTCTATGGGAGGTTCCGGTTACCACTGATGTTCTCTACCTCTTATTAAGCTATGTCCCTCTCATGATGCAACACCCACAAATTAAAAAATTCTAATAAATAAATTAATCTGACATCTCCTACTCAAGAATTAGTGCATGGACAGATAAGCTACAATTTATTTTATTTTCACCAAACAGAGGGTTCGTTCGTGTTCATGTGAACGTTTCATTTTTTGGAGTCTGATGGACTTTTAAGATATTTCAAAAAATGAATGTTAACGTTCACAAAATTTAGGGTTTCAGACGGAGAATAATAAGAAAATTTATACTTACTGTTCGTTTATGCTTAATTGCTGCTCTAATGGTATCTATTGGATGTCGTAACACTATAAACCTAACACTGGATGTACCACACTTTCTTGAAATTATACCTGAAAGGGAATTTTGTTAGAAAACACAATTAAAAGGCAATATAAAGTTCAAAAATATATATTGATTCTTCAAAAATTTATGGTTTTACAACAGCTTTTAAGGAATATGTTTAACAAACACTAGTCTGGCCCGTGTGCAACACATGGTGAGGAACGGAACGATTCATAATGTACCAACTACCATCCAAAATGCAGTTTTGTGAGCTAACGATTACACAAAAAATTCAAGAAGAGTTCGATGTTTCTGAAATTTGGTGGGCTTTTGCTTGCCTGTCTTATTCACGTATTTGTATTTCAATATTAATTTTGGTCGCTCCTCAGAGCTTAAAAATGCTTGAAGCGCTACTACTTCGAATTGTATTTTGCAATTACAATTTTATACGTTCAGGCAAGGCGGTTCCCATGCACATATGAGTACATGGTAAAAGATACTTTTCTGACACCAAATCACTGAGGAACCGGTTTAGGGCAAACCCCGTTAAACCTCATCATTTCCCCGTCAAAATCGACTGCTAGGAAACGATGGGGGTCCCATGTCGTTAAGGACTATTTTCGCTAAAACTCACGATATACTTTGGATAGACGCTGGATTAACTTGTCCTCATATTCAAGACCTCGTATGAGTTGCAGTGCTTGACAACGTGGATTCGTAAAAGGGTTTTTAATTTTGAAAATTCCGAAGTTAAAGTAAAATTTTGTTATAGTTTATAAAATTTTGGTGTCAGGGCGACATTACGTCCCTGTGCAGCGACATTTACTGCACTTTCTAAAATGACGCTCCTTGAGGAGTTATGAAAATTTTGCATAAAAATCGCTCCGTAGAACGAAAATATGATACAAATATTAAAAACCTCTTCCACGATATTTTTACGTGAAGCATGCTTTTCATACGAAATATTTCCTAAGTCGGATTTTGTTACAACGTCGAAAAGTAACATTCACAAGGAAGACCGCGTCCTCGCCTCACATCTTCCAGCGGCTTGTATATCAGTGTATGCGCGGAAGCTATGCAATCTTATTCGAGGATTGTATAGGAGATATACGCCATCCTTCGAAGGTGATGTAAAGCCGTCGGTCTCTTGTCTATTAAATGTTATCCAAGTAAAAGATCCCTGCTCTTCTTAAGAGAAGAGTTTCGGCAAAAATTACTAATTGGGAGTAACTGTAAAAAAAATGTAAAATTAAAAAATTGTCTCATTTAGCGGCTAATGAATAGTAATATTTTTAGTTTAGTTTTCAAATGAGAATATAATATATATTATTTTATAAGCATATTATTTAATAGTATAACGATAAAATGTAATTTAATAATTAGATTTTTAGTTCAACACTATAACAAGTTTTATATAACTTAGTGCCAAGAAATATCCTGATTTATTGATGTAATTACTACGTGGTATGGCACAGATAATTATTGAGTGTTTCTGAATCGTCTAATCTAATTTCATCTCTTAGCCTCCGTATTTCTTTTAATATATTCATATCGCTCCTTTTTGTTAGATTTTTCTTTGTAACTATGCGAACGTTTAGGCGTTTTCACAAATTCGTGGTACTATGCTGTACACTTCTACACTTCTCAAATATTTGCTCCAATAGGAACAGATGACGAAGTGACTATTTAGCAAGCTGGATGGAGAAGTTACACAAGATTTTTTTGTCAAAGCGATTGACATGTACCGATAAGCATAAATTACGATATTTAATTTTTCATCGGATTATCTAGAATTCCGTTCATTAAACGCTTTTATAAATAGTCTAAAAAAAGTTACGAATTTTTATACTAAATTTGCATTATTACTCGACATATACTTTTTCATATGATGCATTATTATACATTTAAATATTACAGAGCGTAGTAACTGAGGAAGCTAAGCCAAGCGAAGTTATTTTTTACTGAATTGCCTAAAAACCTGTTCATACATCACTTTTGTAAATAGTCTAAGAAAGTTGAGAATTTTTGAAATTAATTTACATTGTTACTTTATAAGTACTTTTTCACATGCTGTATGTTGTATAAATATACATTTAAATAGTTCAATGGTTTATTACATACTAAGGAAGCTTTTCTCTAATTTTAATAATGATACAATCGCTTTGCTCTGACGCTTCTATTTACATTTGACCCTACAAGGGTTCCGGTTGAATACGCAAATAAAATTCGGCCTTTGTTTCATTTGCAGTCCTTTATAATTTCTATGGTTTTTGCGAATATTCTGCTTTACTAAGCTTGAATTAGTCCACTTTAAATATGAGATTTTTATGCGGGTTTTGAGAGATTACATGCCTAATTTGTAGTTGAATTAATTAATTTCGTACGATCCAAAGTTATGTGTCATTTTTGTATTTATCCCAATTTTGAAGGTTAAGATAATCTGAAATAAAACATTATGCAGCTATGTAGAAAAATACTATAATAAAAGTAAATATTAGATTAATCAGATTAAAAAGAATGTGACCATTTTCGTGACTGTGGTATAGTTGTATGAACGATAACTGAGCTAATAAGAAATTTACTAAATGACTTTCAATGCAAACAAACTTGCGGTTTGTTGATTTTAAAAATCATTCAATTCCTAAACAGGGATGGATTCAGAAACAATGTGTCTCACGCTTAGTTGGTGTGAACAATTATTTATATTATACTTCCTTCAAAGTGTATTAGGTTATGTTATAAAACAGTTTTAAGGCTTCAGATTTTAATATTTGGTAAAGAAATATTAAAGTATTAAATTGAATACAAGAAAAATTTCACCTATATTACAATAAGGCATTCATAGAAAATAAATTCAGAAATAGGTGCGTCTTTACTATGTACATACTTCGGTATGCGATGTAAAGCACCGACAGGCGCAGTTAATACTTGGATGGTGACCATTCCAACGGAAACCGCGTTCTCGCCTCACACATCTTCCAGCGGCTTGTATATCAGTGTATGCGCGGAAGCTATACAACCTTAGGCGAGGGTTGTATAGGAGATATACCATCC
Source organism: Leptura quadrifasciata (assembly GCA_963675555.1). Lineage (NCBI taxonomy): Eukaryota > Metazoa > Arthropoda > Insecta > Coleoptera > Cerambycidae > Leptura > Leptura quadrifasciata. The sequence continues at coordinate 80,137,552 of OY776674.1, read as the reverse complement.
TTCGGAGGGGATGTAAAGCCGTCGGTCCCTTGTCTATTAAATGTTAGGCAAGTAAAAGATCCCTACTCTTCTTAAGGGAAGAGGTTCGGCAAAATTCCTGGTTGGGGGTAGCTCGTCTACAGGCGTCGGTGTTAGGCCTCAGTAGCGGAAATAGGCCGACGTTAAATAAATGTATAAAAAAAAAATTCAGAAATACTTGGTTGGGTCATTTGCAATAGTTCTAACCTTAATATTAAAATCTATAATTTATTAGTTTATTACAATTAATCTGTTTCATAGAGCCTTAATTAAGAATAACATAAGAATAACAGAATATATTCATACTGGACACCTTGCAAAAAACTGAATGCAAATTTCAAATTCTAATTCGCAATTCGGTATAATACTATTACGTATTTACATCCTCCAGAAAACATCTCCAAGCGTAGGTCCAATAATTGCAACAAAAATTCTCAGTAACCACTGATTTACTAATCACAATACAATACAATAATCCTTATAATAACACGCTACGTATGACTTTGATCTACTATAGTCTCACTACTATATTTCACAACTTGTTACTGCTCTTTATCTTATCTGATCCTTAACTAATTCAGACGGTCCTGAACTGAATTCCGTGCGTTGGATCTGCATCTTATGTATCCGTGGCGCTTATCCTCAATTGATCCAGTCTATCTTTCGAGACCTTTCTACTCCTGGTATATTCTATGAGGCAACGCCACCGGGGTCGACTTGTGAACTATCATCCTATGGTAGGCCTCCTTTCACTCTGATACCAAGGATTAAACCTCTCTCCGTAAGGAGCGGCAAATAACAATACGTTTTACCTTTATCAGTATCCTTTTTAATTAATAATCATTAATTCTTATTATATTTAGCTTATTATATAGCTGTAAAAAATACAGACGCCACCACCATTGATCCTTACCGCTTTCTTTGTCGACTGTACAATATTTTTGAGGAAACTGAGGTATAAAGGATAGAGTTTTCTAAAACGTTAGTTTAGTCTAGTATTTGGTTTCGTCAAATATACTATAATACGCCCCTGTCCTTTAAATTCCAAACCGGTAAAAGTGTCGTGCCCCCGCGTTTGTATAATGATATCTATTTCTTGTTGGAATTTTTGTGTAGGGTCAATTATTATTCGTTGTGCTATAATATTAATTTTAAGGTGTGTTCGATCTCACTTTCTAAACAATATTCACTGTATACAGGGTATTTTATTGAGGATGAATCAGTCGGCGCAAGGTTATGGAGATAGAATTTGTTAATTTAGGAGTTATTTAGGTGTTCGTAGTAATAATTTCTTTATTGGAACCGAAACTGTTTGTAAAAGGAAAAATACTCTTTCTAACTTAAAAAAAAAAATTTATTGTACATCTTAGAAAAGTCTCTACTTTACTGGTACTCTGTTGGACAAATTTCATTCAGGTAGTCTCATGAGATCACATCAATCAATCAATCAATCAATAAAACTTTATTAAAAATTAAAATTTACATCTGCCTCCCCAGAACCCACCTCAGGACCTACCGTGCAACCAACACGTTGCTCGTGATGGCAGATTGCAATATGGGGTGGAATGGGCCTGGTTCAGCTAAAAGGCAATTAAAAAACAGCTTAACCTAAACACCTTCCATCGCAGATGGATAAAATTAGGTCATAAAATGGGACATATCTAAAAAATAGACTTAACTAAACGCACAAACTACACACTGTTAAGAAACTTTTGCATTAAACACTTTTTTAAAATTTTGGTACTGACGCAGACACCTCAGCATAAACGAGCAGCCTTCCGCGAGGTGTGAAAACGCCGGGCTGCGCATAGGCTAGCCTAAACTGTGGTTTTAAAAATTTTGATTTCGAAAAATTTTGATTTTTGAAAAATTTGAATGAAAATCAATTTAGGGACAAAAATGTACAAAAAGAAAACAAGAAACAAACGCGACAAAAAGATTACAAACAAAAAGGAAGAGACAGGAAAGATTTAAAGATATAACAGGTATGAAATGTCAGCAAAGGTGGATAGGGTAAGCGGAAGTTATAGTTGGTGAAGTTTGGCTACAGAGGTTGCCGGAAGCTCGGTAACGTCTGGTATGGTAGGGTGTGTTTTATCCGAAATGGGGCATTATGCTGTCTAATTTGTGTTATATTTCTTGTTAGCGGGCTATCGCCCAGTTTGAAAGAATATAATTTTTGAGAGATGTCCTGGACGTAGTCCGCTATTGGGGTTATGTCGTGGCAAAGTGCGTATAGGTCTCTGAGGGAGGTGTATCTTCCAGAATTAGAGATGAGGCGCATAAATTTGTGTTCGAGCACTTTTAGTTTCCTCATTGTCATGGCCGAAATGCTGCACCACACCGGCGCCGCGTATGTGATAGACGGCCTGACCACCATTGTGTACAGCAATTTTTTATTTTGTTGGTTAAGTCTGCTACCCCTGACCATGAGCGGATACAGACTCCTGGACAGGGAGTAGACCGTCCGTACTGTCTCATTTATGTGCGTGTTAAACGTCAGTCGCTGGTCCAGTCTGACCCCCAAGTACTTCACGCACCTCTTGGTTGGAATTTTATTGCCCCGGATCGAGATTGGTGTTATGATTCTATTTTCAGTGAATCGGCGCGTGAAAACTATCGCCTCCGATTTCTCAGCGTTTACCCGAATCTTCCACTGGTCGTAATAAGCCATGGCACGAGCCATGTGCGCCTTGAGCAGCATGTTCGCTGCTTGAGCATTGTTTGAATGCGCATACATGGCTGTGTCATCGGCGTACTTAGCCAGCTTTGTATTGTATTGTAAGACTTTGGTGACAGGCACGATCCGTGCGGGACTCCCGCGCAAATGTCCCGCCGTGTTGATAGTTTGTTATTCACTCGAACCTGCAGGGATCTGCCCGTCAAGAACGAGTGAATGAGTTTGATGAAATAAGTCGGGAAGTTGTAGTCGTGTAGTTTGTATAGTAACCCCGGAATCCAGACGGAGTCGAACGTCTTCTCAATATCGAGGAGCACAATGGCCCGAGGTTGTATTGCACTTTGACGTCGTTAACTATCCTAACGACGTGATGCACCGTGCTCCTGTCCCTTCTGAAGCCAAACTGGGACTCATCGTCGATGTGGAGCTCTTCCTGAATAGCATTTAATCTGGTCAGAACGAGCTTCTCCACCAACTTGGAAATCGTCGACAGTAACGAGATGGGTCTGTAGCTGCCGGCGAATTTCGCGTTATTGTTTGGCTTAAGGATGAGATCACATCGAAAACTCTTAATTTTTTTTACATAAAATGTAAAAGGCGAAAATTTCATTTTTAAATTTTAATCCAAAATATTATTCGAAAGCTGTGATAAGTCGTTGTTGGTGTCATGATGAACTTTAGTGCCAATGCACATACAATATTTTCAATTTTCGGGATGCTTTCTAGTTTTCCCAAATTTTTTTATTTGCAATAATAATAGATGTATAGTAAGGTAAAAATACCTACTGGGAAAGTCCAGTATTCCACTGTTTCCAATGAAAGGAAATCGATTCATTGCCACCAATCAAGGTGCACAATGTGCATTTCCAAATCAATTGAAAATAATGTCCTGTAACTTTCGACATACTACGTCTTCAATTGGAAAACACGGGGGCGAGCGTAGGTGCGTCTTTACTATGTACATACTTCGGTATGCGATGTAAAGCAACGACAGGCGCGGTTAGTACTTGGATTGGTGACCATTCCAACGGAAACCGCGTTCTCGCCTCACACATCTTCCAGCGGCTTGTATATCAGTGTATGCGCGGAAGCTATACAACCTTAGGCGAGGGTTGTATAGGAGATATACCATCCTTCGGAGGGGATGTAAAGCCGTCGGTCCCTTGTCTATTAAATGTTAGGCAAGTAAAAGATCCCTACTCTTCTTAAGGGAAGAGGTTCGGCAAAATTCCTGGTTGGGGGTAGCTCGTCTACAGGCGTCGGTGTTAGGCCTCAGTAGCGGAAATAGGCCGACGTTAAATAAATGTAAAAAAAAAAAAAAAAAAAATTGGAAAACACAAAATAAAATCTAATTTATTTGCTTCCATCAATTTTCTTTGTAATTCTTTTAGAAAATCATATTTCTTTTGGTACACCAATTCTTTATAGCGGCCTCAAATAAAAGTTAACTGGATTTAAATCCGGGAACCTCAGAGGATAGACGATTAATCAGATAAGTTGTAAATCGTGGTCTACCTCTACCTATTTGTTGGTTTCGTACAATCTTGCAGCAAGCCGAGCACTTCTCTAGCGCAACCGTAATATTGATGCATTTCTATATGTTTCCGTTGCATGTAAGGCATAGTGCTTCGCGTAAAAACCACAAAATATGAACAAATTCCGGTTCCAATGAATAAATGAAGGAATATATTTCAGTAGAAGTGCCAAATTGTTACAAAGTATTAACAATCCAAGTCAGTGAGCAATTCATAAATCCAAAACATATACCAATTTCAAAAAAATATAGAACAGTTTCAATTTTGGAGTTATTTAACACAGAAAATATAAATATCCTTTAATAAAATTTTCCAATTTAATAAATTGCCTGCATTCTATAGGCTTTAACTATTTTGTAATCCTAAATTATATCTGTCAAGACAGGCAGATAGTGGATATCATTATTACAAATAGCAACATATTCAAGTATTTAAGCAGAAGAATATTTTAAATATAGTCCTTTTTAAAAAAAATCTAAAGGGGATACAATATTTTACAACAATTGTTCAAAATTTTCTAAGCTTACTCTAACACTACAGTCATACCAGCTTCTAGTCAAAGGAAATATCAAAAGTTGTCAAATTCATTGACCATTCTGGTTATTGTAGTGTTGAAAAATAATGTTTCGCTTCTTAGTCTTAATCGGCACAGCTTCTAATAGTTGAAGTAATATTTTTTTAAGAAAATTTCGATAACGATGGCAATTCAATGCCTTCATGTAAGTGCGGTCTTATTAAATAACCATTGAGTATACCACACCATACATTAATTTTAAAAACGCGCTAGTTACCGCTTTCAGTAATCTAATGAGGATTATTCTGTGTCCGATAATGACAATTATTTCTATTTACAACTCCACTGTTGTGAAATTCACTTTAATAATAATAATAATAATAATAATAGTATTAATAATAATGGTAATAATGATCCCCAAGAACGGAGACTCGCTTTACAATAACATCGGGTAAGGATTGAGCCCAAACAGAGCCGGTAACATTCAGAAAAGGAGTATTTCAGGGAGATTCCTTCAGCCCCCTTCTGTGTTGCATCTCACTACTGCCATTATCCGTCTTGCTCCAGAAAACCCGTGGCTACAACTGCGGTACCCCGGCGACTGGAGGCATAAGGTCACCCATCTACGTTATATGGATGACCTTAAACTTTATGCCTCTGAAGAGAGGGATCTCCAACAGTCCCTTAGGGTGGTACAGGAGCACACGCAGTCTGTCGATATGCAGTTCGGGTTGGACAAATGCGCACTGATCCATCTCAAGAGAGGACGATGCGGTGACTATGGAGAGGACGCGCAGCTCGTGGACGGAAGCATCTTACACCATCTAGATGCCGGAGAGTTGTACACTTACTTGGGTGTCGAGCAACGCTCTACCCAAGAAGTGAGTGTAGTGAAAAACGCTCTCCGCGGCAAGTATCAGCACCTACTCCGAGTGATCTGGTCTTCAGAACTGTCGGGGAAGAGCAATGTGTCTGCTACAAATATGCTTGCCATTCCGATCCTTCTCTGCTCTTTCGGGGTAGTGAAATGGGCTATAAAAGAGCTGCATCAATTCGATGTACTAACCCCCAAGAAGATGCATCTCAATAGGAGCTTGGACCCTAAATCGTCCGTTCCACGATTATATCTCCCACGACATTGGGGAGACCGTGGACTCTTGAGCTCGGAGAGTTTTCATAGCAGGATGGTTCTAGACGGAGCATGTAAAGTCATCAGGAGTTCGGATCCCCTCCTCTGCATGGTCCGAGACCATGCAGAGGTAGGAGCTTTCCTCTTTAAGGCAGCACGGATAGCAGCCGATGAACTTGGTCTCACCTTCGACGTCGACCGGATAAACCCCGACTCTATCACCGAATTGGAACCCGTTGGACTAAAAGCCTACATTAGAGCTGCATAACACAACATCTTTCTGCAGCTCCATAAGGATAAGCCATTGCACGGAGTCTTCTATAAAAATATAGAAGACCTCGGCTTATCCGAAAGGCAGATTTTAACCTTTTTAAGGTCAGCCGGGCTGAAATCCGAGGCCGAGGGTTTCATAATGGCTTGCAAGGATGGTGTATTTAACACCCTCGTCTATCGACGTCGTGTCATGGGTATGGGGGTCCCTGATGACAGCTGCAGGGCCTGTCACAGGGCGCCGGAGATTGCAATGCACTTACTGTCGGCTTGCCCGACATACGCAGTCTCGGCCTATATTCACAGACACGACGCAGCATCACGAGTGCTTTACTATCATCTAAGACACTCGTATGGTATAGACGAAACACCAGTGCTGCCTTACGTTCCGGGGCATATTAAGTCCGTTGTGGGGAATGAGAAGTGTCTAATTTATTGGAACTACTAGTTTCCCACCACCAGGCAAATACAACCCAACAAGCCTGACATAGTACTCCTCGACCAGCAACTCAAGACAATGTATATCGTGGAATTCTTAGGCCCCGCTGAGAGCAACATTGTCTTGAAAGAGGAGGAAAAACGGACAAAATATCGAGATTTGCTCTTCGAACTTCGCAGGCTTTATCCAGGCCATTCTGTTAAAATAGTGGTACTGATTATAGGCGCCCCCAGTGGAATGGGACAGACGCTGCTTTCAGAACTAAAGATCATACCGGCATGCCGAGATTCGGGAGAGATAGTCGGCAGAATGCAGAAAATTGTCATCCTTGGTTCATTGCGTCTACTCAGGGCACACGAATCACGGACCTGGTAGTCACTCACCCCACGGGCGTGGGAAGTGGCTATTGGTATTTATTACCAGCTCCCCTCTGCGAGGGTCGGAGCCACAGAGTAGGGTGACTGGTTTTTTGTAAATAAAAAAATAATAATAAATCGCCTTTATTTATGATATTAGAATAAAAAAATCAAAATATATATTAAATGAGTTGGCGGCGGTATTCGACTTCGCGTCGCTCTTCCATACAACCAACTGAGAAAAATTAGAGAAATATTATAAAACTATATACTTACAAAAAAAAAATTATAAATTATAAGACTAATTATCTATTCGACAGCAACCTGACTTGTTTGCTAAATGAAATAATACTGGAAAGAAGTTTAAGATTCAAGGGTAACTTGTTAAAAATTTTGACGGCGTCATAGGAGGAACTCCTCTGAAACTGCACGGTATTATGCTTGGGGACATTATACAGGAACTTAAAATAAGTAGAACGTTCATGTGTATGGCTACCTTTTAAAAGTTTATAATACAGATTAGTCAGGTGTTTGATATTTATCAATTTTGTAAACAAGACAAGCTAATAGTGTTTGAATCTTTTGTCTAAATTTAACCATATACTTTCTAAAAAACGTTAAGTAATATGGTCAAACTTGCGCAAGTTGAAACTAAATTTTATAAAAGCATTTTGTATTTTTTGGAGAGTGCTTTTATCTCTACCTAATAGAGGGGGCCAATACACGATATCGCAATAAGCAAGATTAAATTAAAGAATGGCATAACATCAGCTTTATATCAGAACTGAGTACCTCCCTATGTATGTATAGTAGTTTCAACTTACCATATGATTTTTGTATCAATTTAGCAACGTCAATAGAAAATCTTAACTTAACATCGAGATATGCCTAAATTTTTTGCTTCAACAACGGGGGTCAAGTCTTTCTGTCTAGGATAATTTTAAAATTAGGATCACTAACCACTTTGCACCTATCCGTACCAAAAACTAATAACTAAACTCATTTAGAGCTAAACCATTAGGATTAGAAACCTCAGCAATAGTTGATAGGGCAGAGTTAATTTTATCCTTTGCTAGTAAATAATCAGTAAAATTGAACGAAAAATACAATTGTGTGTCATCCGCCTATTGATGGATTGAGCAAAACTCTAAATTAATGAAAACCGGAAACATATATAGAAAATAAAAGGGGCCCAAGGATACTACCTTGAGGAATACCCTTAGCAATAGATTCAAAATTAGAAAAACTATTATTAACGCAAACACTTTGACGACGGTTACTTAAATAGTTACGAAGAAACGTTAACGCAATGTTACCCAACCCAAAGTATTTTAGTTTTTTGTATAAAATAGAATAGTTTAACGTATCAAAAGATTTGCTAAAATCAATCACGTGTTGTTACTACCATCATTAGCCCTGTACAGATCGTCGGTAACATGGAGTAGGGCCGTACTAGTACTATGACGATCACGAAATCCGCTGTGATTAGTAGGTAGTATACTATCAATAGCAAAGTAAGTATTTAATTGCTCAGCTATGATTTTTTCCAAGACTTTAGACAGTATGGGTAGTATACTAATAGGACGAAATTTCGAGATTTCTAACGAGTTGGCACTTTTGCGGGCAGGAATGACATGTGCGTTTTTCCAAGCATTAGGAAAGACACCTTTTGATAAACAGAAATTAATGATAAATGTAAAATATTCGCTAAGTTGAGGGACAACTAAAAATAACATTTTTATGTTGATACCATCAGAACCCATCGCTTGAGATTTAATAGACCATACTAACTTATTAATCGTTTCTACCGTGATAGGAGAAAAAAGACTCGCTCAACAAATTTGGGAATTTTGAATTATTATATTTTTCTGCGAATAAATCATCATTACCTGCGGTAAGTTGTTAATAAAAAAATGTTGATTAAATTAGGGTCAGTACAATCACATGAAATATCGTTTTTATTTACATTCAATCATTTTAAAGGATGCGAGAACATTTTAGGATCCGATTTGTATTTAAACTGTAGGTATGCCCGCTTTTCCAATTTAATTGATCTGTTAACAAAATTACGCATTTCTTTATATTCATTCCACGAGATATCGGTGTTAAGTTTTTTATATTGACTATAGGCTACATTTCTTAGTTTAATCACATATTTAATGTTTTCCGTTAGCCAGGGAGCAGGCTGTTTAGTTACTCTCACAGTTTTGAAAGGTGCATGAATGTTAAATAAATACAATATATTGTCATTCCAAAATTCTAACATTTCATCAATATTTTCTATTAAGCAAATATAGCCCCAACTTACAGATAACAGATCCTGCAGAAAATCTTGATAATTAAAGTTAGGAAAATCTCGGAATCTTTGACCCGATCATTAGTTGATGTAATACATCAATCAAAGTACTTGAAATATCTGTAATTCGAGTAGGGTGTTCAATTTGTTGGAATAACCCATAATTATTTAAAAAATCTAATATATGCGTGCTATTGTTATTTTTATTGAGTAAGTCCACATTTAGATCTCCTCCGAAAATTAAATGGCCAAATTCAGGTAGAAACACAGATATTATATTTTCTAAGGCAAAGTCTGAGGTTAAAATTGGGAGGTCTGTACAAGGTCCCCAAGCAAATACTTTTACCAGAGATTCCAATAGTGACCCATAGGCTTTCCAATTGACTACCTTCAGATCAGGAAATTCCAGTACTTTATACTTTAAATTCTTTTTAACATAAAAAAGCAACACCCCCTCTCCTACTGCAGCGTTCTTTCCTTATCAAGTTATAACCTTCAACAACAACACCACTAGCAGGAAATGAAGAATCAAGTCAAGTCTCAGAGAGACCCAAAATATCAAGTGATTCGTTGACTACAACATCCGAAAACAAGTCAAAGTCTGTGCATAAAAACCTAATATTAAAGTGCGAAAAATTTAACCATTTACAATGTGACATTGCAAACACGCGTGTGAAATATACAAAAATTAAGAAGCTCCACAATAAAAAGTAATTAAATATTTATGTAAGAATATTTAAAATAAAATTTAATATTTAGGACTTGCATACAAACAAAATGTTTTTACTAAAAATAAATAAAAATATTTTTTAAGGTAGTCCTATTACGGCCAAATAAATCTCACCAAAAAATTTACGCTCCATCTGGGTCACTTGGTTCTAACTTATGTACAAGTTTCGTTTTTTAAGGATAGTTTTTATTTTGTCTATGAATCCTTCTGCTAGAATTGAGATGTTAGTATTTTTCTTAATATCACTCAAATATGTGTGGGAAAACAAATGCAACGTTATAATCATTGCTGTGTTGGTTTTCCACGAATACGAAAATTCACAAAATTTCTGCATAAGTATAAAATTGTTTTATGATTCGGCTTTCTTCCATCAAGATAGCGCTATGCGTAAACGTTTTGGCGGTTAAAAATTGAGGTTAACAGAATAATTAAAACCTATTAGACAAATTTTAAGAAAGGGTACTTAGACTTGCAGTGCAAAGTTACTCCAAAATAAATGAATAAATTCTAATTTAAAAAAACCCAAAATTAAAAGTATTAGATCTCCAAAAATCCCGCTATCGAAAATTTTGCACCGGTTGTCGCGATGAAAAAAATCTTTAAAAGCGTCGATATATTTTATAAATATAGATTTGATCCCACCAATTAATTATCTGCCATTTACAGAAATTTAATACCTCTTTTACTTTTAGAGTAATCTGCGTTAGGAGATTTAAGCGGAACATCCTGGATATTCTAATTATTATTTTGCGATATTAACAATTGCTCATAGTAATTAGTTTCATAGAATAATTTAAGGTATTTCTATCTTTAATCATAAAGAATTAAATACATTTGTTTTATACGATCCGACATGTATCTTACGAATGAGGTAGCGTCAATCGCACTTCTGGGGAATTGTTATTTGTTACAAATATTTTCTGTAATTTCCGCTTTCATCACATATTATAGAAGTTTTAATTTTCTCACAGAATAGATGCCGTTAAAATTGATACGTCCAAAGAAATTAATTGTAGAGCGAAAAACAGCGTTTTTATGTTGCTTTTTGTAACACAAAGAAAAGTTGACGAATTTTTAATTATAGTCCTGGTTTAAATAAATAATGTTAGCTCGAAATTAAACTGTCACGGTACTAATTAATGGCTTTGTGGATGTAATCTACAATTTTTCAGTCTGCTGAAAGCCCGTTGTTTTTCAGAATTTCAGAACAATTTTTGAATTAATTAAATTATTAACGCTTACTCAATTAATGTAACACATTTTATATAATAACGGAAATTTATGTCAAAATAAAGTTAATATCATATTCGCTGAAAAATTGGATGGCAAGTTAGTTAAATGAAATTTTCTCTCTAGTCCATTATTAAATAATGTGAAAAAATTATATTGTTAAGTTAGACGTTTTTATACAAAGCTACCATTTTCTAATTCTGCACCAAAATTGAACCTATTGTATAATAGAAAGACAATAAGTATGAAAGGAACAGAAAATTATTTAAAAACTGAAATAGGAATAAGAAAATAGTGCTCACCTCCACTCCTACTGATTTGCAAAGATTGCGATTTCTTCGAACGCATCATTTTTGGCCCAACTGCTAGCATCTAAAAATAGATACTACTTTAATTAATTAGATAAACATATCACTATTACTACTATTCATACTACTGCTTTCACTAACTTCTTTCTTTTCTAGAGTCGCCACAGATACCATATCACCGCTTGTAAAAATGTGTGGTGGAACAGCGTAATCATATTATATGCTGACGGGAACTACCTCTACTTGCAAAGACTCTTCACTAATATTTTCATATACTGCAACACAGCAATGCCCTATTAACAATATTCATTTTACAAGTACTTGTGAAAAAAACCGTATCTTTACAAAAAAAAATTTACCACTTTCTTATGGTGTAAATTCAATTGTATCGATAAAGTTCACCTCGTTTGAAATATCCAACACATCACTTGATTTGTCCTGCATGACGACTAAAAAAATGAAGAAATTCTTAATATAAATACTGGAATTAAATGATAAAAACGTACTTATTGCACCACTATCGACTTCTGATTGATTTCCTTGAATCCGTGAACCAAAAATTTCCTTAATTTCATTATCTACATCGGTGAATTTAGTTTCTTGGGTCAGGCCACCCCCAGTTCCTCGCATGTAGCATTTCTGGTCAGCATATTTCTTTTTCATCCGCTTCTTGATGTTATCCTACTTTTTTCGTAGTACATCTTTCCGGAGGAACCCTTCTCCTAGGGTTCCATTAAATTTAGTCTCGATCTGATTTCAACACTCTGCTTTTTCCTGGTGAGTTTTCAGATCCGTCATTTTACATTCTATAATATTTTTATATTTTTTGCGAAATGAACTAAAAGTATGTCCTCTTTTGAGGTAAAGTTGGCAGATCTTTTCTTTGAATTCATTTTAATACTTTCACCAAATGCAAAGGCAACCGATACCAAAAAACCTACTAAAAAAAAATATTATTTAAACGCGTAAAATCAAAACACTTACATATCTCTTAATTGACTTATGATATATTTGATTTATTACTATTAATTTACAGTTGAACAACTCAGAAAAAAACAAATTTCGGTAACCGATAAAGAGAACTAATGAAAATGAATGGAGGTTTTACTGATTTTTGACAGTGGCAAATGTTTAAAACTTTACACTGCGCAAGAGTGACTATTACCAATTTTGAATAAATTTCAGTTTTCTAAAGATCAACTAAGCCTAGTTGGAACCATATTTGTACAACGGGTCGCGAAGTTAAGCTCAAGTGCAGTAGAACTAGGGCTTCGTTATATCATGGCTCAACTTGTATTTTTACAATCGGCCCTAAGAAAATAAAAATTGTTCCTCAGTTCAGACTTAAACTTCATCTATGTTAAGTATATATCTTAGTTAGTAGTAGGCTGGATGACCATTCCAACGAAGACCGCATCCTCGCCTCACACATCTTCCAGCGGCTTGTATATCAGTGTATGCGCGGAAGCTGTACAACCTTAGGCGAGAGTTGTATAGGGGATATACCATCCTTCCGAGGGGATGTAAAGCCGTCGGTCCCTTGTCTATTAAATATTAGGCAAGTAAAAAATCCCTACTCTTCTTAAGGGAAGAAGTTCGGCAAGATTCCTGGTTGGGGGTAGCTCGTCTACAGGCGTCGGTGTTAGGCCTCAATAGCGGAAATAGGCCGACGTTAAATTAATAATAATAATAATAATAAACACCACAGAAATTAGACAACCCCCAATTCCAGAAGCCAGGGCTTGTGCGGAAGGGGGTTACACATTGAAAAAACGCGGCCATACAACCATTTCGTCCGACAGTGCCGGAGCCAGGATTCGAACCGATGTCCGTGTGATTAATCGCGATTGCCACCTCGCGCCATAACCCACTCGACTATCGACCAGACCATGTTAAAAAAAAATGAAAATGAGTAATACAATTGTACATTTCTAAATAGCTAAGAATAGTTAACAATAAAATTTTATGGTATATCACTTAGTGATAGTCTATAATGCCGTTGCAAGATTTCCAGCGGCGAGCAGACGATGTTACTGCTGAATCTTTGAACTCTATAATTTCTGGTCTAAATATTATTTTGGTTTTACGATGCACTAGAGATAAATTTATATAACAAACAAAACAAACAAGAACAAACAAAACATAAAAGTACAAATATAAACGAAGAGTAATAGGAAAGATTTAAAGATTAAAAAGTTATGAAATATCAGTACAGGTAGGTAGGGGAATAGGAAGTTATAGTTGGTGAAGGTTTAAATTTTGGCTAGTGAATTTATTATAAAGATTGGCAATCCTAACAGCTGGAAAATCAAACTTACGCATGCGCTCATAGCTTATCAACATAAGTGTTGACGCTCAGCTCTATTCTATAACCTATAAATACTGGCATGATTTGGCGGGTGCCAGACAGTGACAGTGATTTTATGTAAATAAAATATGTTAATCGTTTTTATATAGTCACGTTTGTAGCAAAGTATGAGTTGAGTGAAGTATAGCATAAAATAGATATTAGTTTCAAATAAATAACAAAATGTTCCTCTTTGCTGGGTAATTATATAACAGAATTTATATCCATAACACAAGAGATAATACCGGTCTGTGATGGTCTCAATTGTATGTTCTATCTGTTCCAAAATTAATAAAACTTTCTCTTTTCTCAAACGAAATCTCATGAAGATATCCACATCATCAAATTCCTCAAAGTGATTATTTGGTTCCCTTACGACATACGGCCTTCTCTCATATTCTATAAAATCTATAAATTCTAGTTCATCATCAATTACAAAATCAAACACTTCCGTTTACTATTTACTTTGAATAAAACTTAAAAACAAATATGTTAGGTTAAAATCAAAGAAGGTAAACAAATTAACCTCTCATTTTAATAAAAACAAAAGCATTACCGCGGCGTCACGCATTCGTTAAGTGTATAGCCATCAGTTAGATTAGCAGACACATTCAAGTCGAGCCGAGCCGAGAATTTGACTGGTGATTAGGTGAAACTGTAACCTGAAAAAACGGTTTGACTGGAGGTTAAGAGTTAGCTGTTGGTTAGATTAGGTTAACTGAGCATTGAAAAACCGGCCCTAAATCCCAATTTAATTTTTTGCTCCCTTTAATAATGGGGTGAGGGTAGCAATGGGGATGGAAGAGGGGGTGGACGCCAGAACATTTTTTTGACACGTTTCCTTCCCGTACTCTTATTTACCCCATTTAGCCCCGAAACCTTCAGCAGAATTAGATCAAAATACAATCTAGTTCCAGATCTCGTTATAATGCATAAGTGTACCTACCAAATTTTAACTCAATATCATAAACGGTTCCAGAGTAAACGTGTGCACAAAAAAGTTACAGACAGATCGACAGACAGAAATTTTTTTTCGCCCAAATTTAAAATCTCGACGTTTCATGACATTTTAAGCCTATTTAATAATTTTTTTTTTACGTTAGGTACTATACTTAAACATAAATAGCTAACAATAAACTCATTCCTGGCGATTTGTTAGAATTAAATCAGCCAATTTGAAATATTGTAATTATGATATATCTGACAATTTTTGGAGCAAGTTGACTAAAAATGACAAGATCTGATGTTGACTGCACTGATTTTGTTTTAATTTTTCCTAGCCTGTTATAATTTACTTTGGTTTATTTCTGAAATCTGAAAATTAATTTTTGATGTTATGTTTCAATTCTAAAGTGATAAATTTCATAGTAAAAAAATTAGACTGTAATTGATTGTCGTGTAGTGCATCATACTTGATACATTTGTCATCTGAATAATAACTATTGATGAGTGCTCTTGACAACAAGATGAGTCAATTTTATTGTTGTTGATTATAATGTAAGTTTAGATTCCACAGTGATGAAGTATTCACCTGTTGTCTTTCATTTGTGTCATAATCGTTATGATTGCCTAATTGTAGTATTTGTGAGTGTAAATTTAACAAATTATTACAACTTGGATCGTTGCTGTATCGCTTAAAGTTATTGTAACAAAACCCGGGCCCAGTGTAGGATTTCCACCTTAAATAAGGCCACGAACCTATCAGTTGACGGACGTTCTCAGACAACTTTCCCAAATGTCAGTAGCTTTCGGTCTAGAAGTGTACAAATTTTAATTTCTAGTGTTTAAAAATTGACAATGAATTTTTTTATAGTTTGAAAATAATTATGGCAATTAGCCTTCAATTACTTTGCAAGCTAAAAATTATTTGTAGTTAGATATTTAGCTAAAGCATTTCTCGGATAAAGATAATGCTAGTTTTCGTAGATAAACTAAATTAACACATACGAGACAGCAGGTTACTCTTTCGTCTCATAAAACGAGATTCTCAATCGACTTTCAGGCTTCCCCAAAATATTAACCGGGGGAATTGCAGACGAGTCACAGAAGGGGCTTTTACTCCGAACAAGGCATTATTTTTTCTTCAGACGTCGATTAATTATAAAAAAATAAAGATAAAAAATTTAGCTGTGCGTTCCCATTAGCAACGGAAGTAAAAGTCCGCTTTAGCGGAAGAAAATGTACTTTTACTTCCGTTGCTAATGGCAGCACACAGCCGTCTGAAATGTTAAACTTTAATGTTATGAAATTAGTAAGAAATGCAATGATTTTCTGACGTTCGAAGAAGAAGGTAATTTTTCCGGCGGAAGAAGCTATAATTCTATTTCCAGAAGTACCTGTGAACCATATAATAATATGTGAAAGTGACATTTTCTAACGGACTTATGGAAACAGTTATAGCAAATTCTGTATTTTATCATTGATGCAGAAACATCTAGAATCGGTGAGAAATAAATCTTCGTTTAAACCAATTTCTACTTAAATATTGATCCAACAGTTTTTAAGATCGCTAATTATGTATCAATACCAGGATCTTAAAAATCAATACGAAGCAATCAATATGACAGATTGGCATCAATAAGAAGATCTATGGAGGCATCTACCAACGGGTTCAAGCCCCGACTTCTGCACTGACTGTCGGAGCATATGGTTGTATGTCCGCGTTTTTCAATTTCTAACCCCCTTCCGCACAAGCCTCTGGCTTCTGGAATTGGGAGTTGTCTAATTTCTGTGGTGTCTATTTATTTATTTATGAATTATCGATATGTTTCATGTGGAGTACTTTCTACATCAGCTATGTATTTAAATGAATACACAATAGTTGTGACAGCTTTTGAGAATGTCTTTCTTCCTTAGATTTCATAATGTAATATTGTAGATTCAGATTCAGTACAGTGGATTACAATGTTAGTCCTTACTATTTAAGCTAATTTACACGGGTATAGTAGCTAAAGCAAGAAACTAAATTTCAGTGAATTATCATTTAGTTCATATACAGTTTGGCAGAACATTTAATAGTTTAAATATGTGTAAGTTAAAATGGCGTCTATTTTGCAAGTGAAGGCAATGACGTAGAGGTTGGCGTAGCACAATAATTTTGGACTGCTTCAATAATTCTAGGTACAGTTGGGGCAGGGAAGTCTTGAAATATAAATGTTGTTAAGAAAAATTGTTTATATTTTTGAGCTAATAAAGCATTACCTATTGTTAATTTCATTAAATGTGCTACCACACTATTGCCAAAAATTACAAATTAGTTGTCCAGAGGACGTTCTGTAGGTACGTCGACATTAATATTCTTAATATCGCTAAGTGGTACCGAAACCTGTTGCATGTTTGAACGCCTCTCTTTACCTGCTGGTGGGACCCCAATGTTTGCAGTTATTGGTTTTAGATTTTTACTATGTAAACATCATAGTATTGTGCTTCCATTTCCAATGGGAACTGTTGTAGTTTTGTAATCACTTGACACTGATGCATCCACTGCTATTGAAGATTTTTCCTGCATATTAATAAAAGAAGAGTATCAAATAAAATCAAATCGAAGGGTGAATGAAGACGGGTATCGTCAAAGATGGAATTTTCCCCGCTGTTACAGAGCACTAGATGGAAAACATTTAAATATTCATGCACCTGCAAATTGTGGTAGTGAAATTTTTTTATTATAAATTAACTAATAGTATTATGTTGACCGTTGTGGACCACAATTATTGTTTCCCCTATTAAATATTGGATGTAATGGAAAATAATCAAATGCGAGGTCTTTCAATATTCATCATTATTTGAAGCCTTAGAAAAAGGTCTTAACTAAAGAACTGTATTTCACCCCACAAATTTTAAGATTTGGAAAATTCATGGAGATCAATTGAATTTTGTAAACGAATTTTAAATGAAAACTTATTTCTGTCTTGCACCATAAGCAAGTGTATACTTTTAGCTTTCAGTTGTTTTACTCTCTATGTCTAAATTTGTTAAGTCCGATTGTTCACAAAATCAACTTCTAGTGATAGATTACACAACATGGAGATTATTTTAAGCACATGATACCAAACATATTACATTATTTTTTATTAGGTACTGTTAAATATAAATAAGAAGCACATATCGCTAATATCAGAATTGTGTGATGAATAAGGTAATGCAAAAATATAAAGGGTATTATATTTAACATAAGAATGTTAGTGTCACCTCCAGTTAGACCAGAAGTAGTATATTTTCTTGTATATTGTGTAGGTATAATTGTGTTAGAATCTGGTATTAGAAACCTGTTATTCACTATCCACAATTCACAACAATTTATAAAATGCAATTTACTTGATATTTCGAATTTTGTTAACGTAATAAGCTTTATCAATTATTTACCAACTGCACTATCAACAATGCTCAAAATGTCACACAAGAAACCAAATATATATTTAACAGCATTTTCGGAATACTTAATGCTCTAATTTATTTTTTTTGTTTTTTTTTATACATTTATTTAACGTCGGCCTATTTCCGCCACTGAGCCCTAACACCGACACCTGTAGGCGGGCTACCCCCAACCAGGAATTTATGGCGAACCTCTTCTCTTAAGAAGAGTAGGGATCTATTACTTGACTAACATTTAATAGACAAGGGACCGACGGCTTTACATCCCCTCCGAAGGATGGTATATCCCCTATACAACACTCGCCTAAGGTTGTATAGCTTCCGCGCATACACTGATATACAAGCCGTTGGAAGATGTGTGAGGCGAGAACGCGGTTTTCGTTGTGAACACGAACACGGCCTCCGAGTGGTGAAAATAAAAGTCTGGTGCATTGGGGGTTTAGACCTGAGACCCTGGAGGGCGTTCGTACACTTTATTTTTATGTGAGAAGCCTTTTTGTTGTAATTCTGTGGTGATGGTTAGGATCAAATACTACACCCTGTATCTTGTAGTCTGGATCTACTGAAGCACTATGGTTTCAATTTTATTTTTGTTTAACACTGTATAGTTTTTTGACAGGGTCAATGACTGCACCCTGTATATGGTAGTACAAAAAAAAATAACACTGGTTTTTAAATCGGAACGAACAATTATTTATTTAAGCTTTCACTTTGAAGAGAGTTGAAAAATTATAGAGTAGATTTTATTTAACAAAGTTTCTTTTGTAGAATGAAACTATTCGACAGCATAAATTCTGACAGTAGAATTTAGCAAAAATTATTTATAGAAATATTTTTATTTGAATAAATCTGAAAAAATTCACTGGGTTTAAAATTGAATTGGCCGTAAAGGTGAGAATAAATGTTGTCATTTAGGACGAAATATAAATATTTTATTTAAAAAAGAAAAGGTGCCACTTAAGGCGGATACTTAAAACTACTCTTTTTAACCAGGTTTCGGCCTGGGAAGCTAGTCCTGGACAATTAGTCACAAGAAGTATGCGAGGACCGGTGGATAAGAAAGCCCAACTAGACGGTGGGTATCTACAACGCGCCACGCGCCAATATCCATTGGCTGGATGTCGGTCTCGATAACTAGGGCCGAGTAGGACTATTACTCTTTGCACCTAGATTAACTCTGTAGACCTGGACCGGCCTTCGTGATAGGTGGGCCCGCGTACTTCTACCAGACCCAGCTCACAAATGTGAGATGTGTCGTGGTATATATTCTGCGAACCTCCCCTGGTCCTGGCTGTTGAACCTCGCTGGCTGAGGTCTCTTCTGGCGCTCTTCTTGTCTTGAGTTTGCTTTCTTCGCCAGCTTGTCACCCCCGGGGGTAGTCATCGGTCGAGTTGGGTTTAGGAAGTATTGGCTGGGACTGACTGCCGGTACGTAGGACATCAATTGATATCCTACCCCGGATCATCGGAAAGGTAAGGATGAGCTGTGTAGCTCGGGAGTGTGGAGACCTAAGTGCTTATTTTAGCACTTTTGATCTCCACGGAGCAGGTAGGACAACCTCCAACCTCCTTGCGGGCGTCGGACAACATATCGTCCAACGCCCGCAAGGAGGTTGAGTTAGGGTTGAAAGACGTCATGTCTCTAGTAGTGGTGGTCCGTTCTGGCGTATCTGAAACAGATCGGTTAGCGGGAAATAAAAGTTATACTTACCCGTTGTCCAGTAGCTGTACCCTCGGCCGCTTATGCCTCGGGGCGTCGGCAGGGTCATAATCAGTGGCCTGTCTGATTAGCGGGTTCCCATGCTCCATGCTTCACTCGTTCCCGGATGACTTCAGTGACCGTGGTGTACTCCAGGTCTCTGACGATACCTGCGGTTCTCACGTACCATGGGGCGTCAACTACCGTCCTGAGGGCGATGTTCTCCACTGCCTGGATTCTCTTCATGTAGGACTTTGCCTGGTAGCCCCACGGTACCGAGGCGTACGTCAGCTGCGGCCTGATGAGGGTCTTGATAAGCGTGAGCTTATTCCTCAAGTTGAGACGGCTCCCGTTTCCCGTCATAGGGTAGATGAGGGCTCTCGTACGTCGGGCTTTGGCTCTGATAGCGTCCGTGTTCTGTCTTCACGTTAGGCTTCTGTCCATGACCACGCCAAGGTATTTGACGGTGTCGTGCCATTGGATGTCCTCTGCATTAATGGAGACGTGTCCTGTGGGAATTTCTTTCCGCACTCGTCTGAAGAGGATGGCTTGGCTCCTGTCGGCGTTGACTGCGACTTTTCACTTCGTACACCATTCTTCCAGGGGTGTGGCCGTTTCCTGGAGTTTTCTGGTTGCGTTTCTGGCCTTCCAGGATCTGGAAATCAGGGCGGTGTCGTCTGCATACAGGGCTAGGGCTGTGTGGTCGGTCCGGGGGAGGTCCGTGGTACAGATGGCGAACAGGTGCGGTGACAGCACCGATCCCTGTGGAACTCCCGCCTCCACGGTCCTGTAGGTGGAGAGTTGGTCTGAGATTTTCACCCTTAGCTGTCTGCAGTGTAGGTAGGATCTCACTAGTTTGACGAGTTCGATGGAGTAACCCATACTCATCATTTTAGCTAGGAGACCGTCGTGCCAGGCAATGTCGAACGCTTTGGCGACGTCTAGGAACAGCGCCGCGGTGACTTGACGCTGGTTGAACCCCTTGGTGATCTCCTCGGTGAGGCGAAGCACTTGGAGTTTCGTGGAATATCCTGTTCGGTACGCGAACTGTTCATCCGGGATGATGTTCAGCTCTTCTATCTTCTCTGTTAGCCTCATCAAGATGACCCGTTCTGCAACCTTGCTCATGGCTGGGAGGAGGCTGATGGGCCTGTAAGAAGACGAGAAAATTAGTTTTTTCCCTGGTTTAGGGATCATAATGACGTCGGCCTTTTTCCACCTGGCTGGAAAGTGCCGTAACCTTGACATCGCGTTTACGAGGTTGACTAGCGCCGCTACTCCTTTCCTGGGCAGCTTTTTGAGAGCTATGTTTCCTATCTTGTCACATCCCGGAGCTTTTCTCGGCTTTAGGCTCCTCAGAATTTCCTTGACTTCCTCGGGGGTAGTCGGATAGATGTGGTCGTCATCTGGCAGGCGGCAGATCCTTCGTACTCTACGTTCGTCGTCGTCCACCCAGTCCTCGTCCTCGTCATCGAGCTCGTACTCTCTGCACTGCAGTTCTGAGCTGTCGGCGAACGCCTCGGCTTTTTCCTGGTTAGTGTAGACGATCCCTCGCTCTCCGTGAATCGAACGCATAGGCTTCCTTCGGTTTCGCAGGGCACGTTGTGTGTTCCACATGCTTCTGTCCTGTGGATCCAGTGACTCAAGGTGGCGTTGCCACCCCTTCTGGCGATGTTCTTGGAGGGCGGCTTTCACTCTTCGGCTGATTACATTGTACTCCCTTCTGTCGGCGGGGAGCTTCGTCCTCTGAGCCCGTCTCTTTGCGCTTCTTCTGTCCTTTTTCAGCTGTCTGGTGACCTCCGGGAGGTTCGCCATCGGTGCTGGGTGTCTTCTTACTTCTATTTCCGTCGTGCTGGCCCTTATTGCTTCCAGGATCTGCTCCTCTAGGGTGATGATGGTACGATTCCCAGTCCGTTCGTCGCTTCGTGAAGGTGGCGTTGTCCTCACCCGCCTGTTCTCCTAGGGTTAGGAAGATCGGGTTGTGCTCAGTAGATCCCTCCGTTCAGGTGGTAATCTCTGCCTCGAGGATCATCTCCTTTAGGATCGCGATGTCCAGTACGTCTGGCCTGTGTCTGCCTACCACCAGCAGTTCGCCGGCGTGCTGCCCCAGGAACCGCAGCAGTTCTCGTCCTCGAGTGTTAGTTATGCCGCTGTTCCATTGCTGGGATTTGGCGTTGAAATTGCCAATTGCGACGACCTGTGTCCTGGCGGTAAGCGTGCTGCGGGGTGGCTGGTAGCATGAGACCACTTGTATGTCGCCATTTCGCGCTGTGGACACTACTACGGCGGTGGCATTCATATTTTCTAGCCCAGGCAGTACTATCGGATGGTGGGCTATGATTTACTTAACTTACTTACTTACTGATGAACTTAACTTGGGCTTGTTGCACGCCGGTATTTATACTGTTTCGAGAAAGTTTCGTTTGTCGCGCCCCATCGAGTCTCACATCCCGTTATAAAGGTCTGAAAAGGCTTGGAATCGCACCGTGCGGGCGAGGATGAGTCATCGATTACGACATGTTGCGCAATACTGGAAATTTTAAAAAATAAGTGTGAATGTGATATATCGTTGAAAAGGGAGGAGAATAGGTACTCTATTTAATGGCGCCATTTCCCGTCCGTTTCAAAATAATTTTTTTAACAGCCTGAAGAGTAAATCTCAAAATACAGCGGTTTTGAAAAAAATTAGATAAAACCTCGTTGAAAAAAAATTTCGCCTTAGAATTTTTCTCGTATCTCTTCAAATAACGGAGATATTTGGACTAAGCGTTTTCGGCATTTTCGATATTTTCCGCCATAACTCTTAAAGTAGGCCATGGATTTTAAATGTCTTTAAACCATTTTGTAGGTTATATAAATCGGCACAGTTTTCGTAAAAATACTTTTTTTTTGTGCGACCGATATTAAGTGAGGTATTCTCGAGTGCCCTGATAAAATGGACAGCCTGTATATTTATCTGTTAATATTAGGTATCTTTATTATTTTATTATAAATAAATAAGAAATATTTTAAACAGTTCTGTGTTTCCGCTTTTGATAATAATTGATGAGGTAGGAATATTAAGCAAGAAATAAGCTTTAAATCTTACTAGGTATTAGTAATGAAAATTCTACGGAGCCACTTAAAAGATTGTTTTAAAGTTAAATGCGATCTCTTTTATCACATTTATAATCTGAAGGGTTATGCATTTAAGTTGAAACTTTCTCGGGTGACATAAGACTTAAAAGTTAGCTCTAAAGTTGAGGTGAAAATCGTAAAATTTTAAAGCCGGAAAAATTTGACAACTTTCATTATAGTTGAAGTTATGCAGTTCGAAAAGGCTGCACAATCTATTTTTAAGTTCGACATGAATTTAACCTGATTACATGAGGTCTTTGTTTTAAAACTGCAAATGGATGGAAGCAACACAAAGATAATAATCTGTATTTGTGCATGACTTTAGGCAAGCTAATACTTCTGACATATTACGGTGATTTATTCTGCAAATGTTTCATAATCCGCAGCCAATCGACATGGAATTATTCGGGTTTACGTACTTGTCACTATAAATCCATCATTATATCAATATCACAAAGGTGCGACTGTTACTGATATATGGACATATGCGGTTGTTATTTCCAAACTATGTAGGAATATAAATCACTGAAACAAATTTTATAGGATATGCAAAAATATAAAAAAGTTATATTGAACGAAATTTTGACCCTAAATAAAACTTGTATTAAACATTTTTATGTTTAATTCTCAGAAAGAGATAATTCTTTCTGAAAAATTTCACTTGAACTGGGATCACTTTTTGCAACGAAGGTTACAACAAATTAAAAGAAAATTTTAAACAGTTTAATATATTTTTTCTACTCCCGTATGTAAATTTGCTGTTTTCCGTACAGTCTGTAGAATGGATAAGTGGGCCATTCCAGTTAACTGAACGGATATATTTCATATACGTTCTAGGATGGATATGAAATCGACCAATCACAGTTCGTGTATTAAGTACATAGGCAACTATTCATTTTAAAAAATTCAAGTTGGTGCGTAAGCTGTCAAAGTAATTGTCAGTAGTTGTCAGTGTGTATATTCGTGCAGTTTGGGCTAGAAAACAATTTAAAATGAGTGATTCCACTGAAGAATCGGTAAACGGTATACCACCTAAAATTTTATTGAAATTATTATATACAGACAAAATTTTACATGATATATTATGATAATTTATATGCATATTATGACAAAAAAAGTAGCTATATGGGGGGATTGAACCAAATTCAAATTCAAATTCAAAAAGTCTTTATTCAAGGTAAAAATGATAGAAACATTGCCTCCCCAGTACCCATCCCGGGACCGACCCTGCGACTGTGAACGATCCATCTTTATGAAGTCTGAAGGACTTTTATTTCTACTTTAAAAAGTTAGAAAAAATAAAAAAAAATAGGAAAAAGAAAAAATAAATTTTTCTTCTTCCTCTAGTCTATTTTTATTTCAAAAATGAATATTTACGTTCACAAAATTTTTAGGGTTCAACACGACTGTTTCAGACGGAGAATAATATATAAAATCATACTTACTGTCGTTTATGCTTAACTGCTGCTCTGATGTTATCGATTGGACGTCGTAACACTATAAACCTAACACTGGATGTACCACACTTTCTTAAAATTAAACCTGAAAGGGAATTTTGTTAGAAAACACAACTAAAAGACAATATAAAGTTCAAAAATGTATATCTTAAATCTTTAAAGAATTATGTTTTTACAACAACTTTTATTTCAAGAAAAATATTTAACAAACACTAGTCTGGCCCGTGTACAACACATGGTGAGGAACGGAACGATTTATACTGTACCAACTTTATAAGCTAACGATGCACAAAAAGATACAAGAAAAGTTCAATGTAACTGAAATTTTGGTGGGCTTTTGCTTGCCTGTCTTATAAACGTATTATTTAATTCACATGAATTTTGGTCGCTCCTCAGAGCTTAAAATTGCTTGAAGCGCTACTACTTCGATTGTATTCTACAATAACAACTTTTTACGTTCAGGCAAGGCGGATAATACTTTTTTGACTCCGAATCACTGAGGAACCGGTTTAGGGCAAACCCCGTCAAAACTCATAATTTCCCCGTCAAAACCGACTGCTAGGAAATGATGGGGGTCCCATGTCGCTAAGGGCTATTTTCGCTATAACTTCCAATATACTTTGAATAGTCGTTGGATTAACTAGTCCTCATATTCAATACTTCGTAAGAGTTGCAGTGCTTGACAACATGGATTCGTAAAAGGGTTTTTAATCTTTAAAATTTCGAAGTTAAAGTCAAATTTTATTATACCTTCTAAATTTAGGTGGTCGGGGCGACATTACGTCCCTGTGCAGCGATATTTGCTACACTTTCTAAATTAACGCTCCTTGAGGAGTTAGCGAACATTTTGCATAAAAAACGCTCCGAAGAGCGAAAATATTATTACAAGTATTAAAAACCTCTTCCACGGCGTTTTTACGTGAAGCACGCTTCTCGTACGAAGTATTTCCTAAGTCGGATTTTGTTACAACGTCGAAAAGTATATCGGGGTTATAGCGTTCTTTAACACCCCCCTTCTTTCCGTGAATCTTTTTGTGCAACGTTTGGTAAAATTGGTTTTTGAAAAGAAAATGGACCATTGGATGGAGTCTCCCATGTGTTGTATTCGGTTATATTTCAGACCGGCCTATCTGAACATAACGTATTTTGCAAATCTAAATTGAACATATATCGATGCATAGCATTCGATTGAATATAACATTGGTTTTCAAAATGACATAAAAAAAGAAAAAATCGAAAATCCTCAGATTTTCGATGACACAACACAAACACTTTCGACGCACTTATCTTTCTTAGTGTTCTTCCACTAATGCTGGCTTGCGTCTGCTCCTCCTCATGTCTATGCCTCGTCGATCACCTTCGGTGTCGAACTGCCTTCTGGAACAGCTTAGCTGGTCCTCGGACTGCTTGGCTTCAGCTATACAATGGCTCTGCTCATTTATATGAAACAATATAAAACAAAATTTTAGTAAATTGTATTGTTTATTAGGCTCATGCTTTATCCCGTCTGGGCACAAAGAGGAATCTGCGACCGATAACACATCGTCCTCTTTGAGAATAGGAACACTGAATTTTGTTGACTTACATTGATTGAAATGGTTTCCGTGTAGTTAAAAAATCTCTTCTTGGGAGAAATCTGCGACCGATATCACATCGTCGTCTTTGAGAATATGAACATTGAATTTTGTTGACTTATGCTGATTGAAATGGTTTCCGTTTTTATTAAAATCTCTTCTTGGGAGAAATCTGCGACAGAATCTGCATTCGTCGGATCGTTGCATCTGCCCATCCAGCAGACGTGGCGGCATCTCGCCCTGAGTTGCTTGACTCGTCTGAATCGCGCTCTTGCGTCAGAGTCATCGTCTTTCCATGCCGTGCCAATGGAACATTTGTATGGACCCTTTGGGTCGGACTCTGCTTACAGATGTATGTTTGTTAACATATGAAGACTTTGAAAAAATTATAAAAAATACCAACTCTGCCGGACACGGTCAGAGTTGCTACAGTGAATTTGGAAGATTTGTATGGACGATACAATATCCTCAATAAAAATGACTTGAAAAAAAATGCATAAAAAATACCAACTCTTGCCAGACACGACAAGAAGTTGGTATGGAAATTTTGATATAAAATAAACCTAGCACTAAGTTAAAACTTAGCCTAGGTTGAAAAATATTATAAAAATATAATAGAATCTCCAGAACTTGATTCTGAATCAGAAGGGGAAGCATCTCGTGGCGGTGCATAAATTTGTACAACCGTTTGCTCCGGCGGTGGAGGTTCTGTGGAATCGTCTGAGAATGGGGAATCATTTCCATCGAATGATGTTCCGCCTGGACGAGCATTTTCTTCATCGGAAGATTCGATTTCCAAGTTGTGCTCCTCTGGCGGGGCTGGTCTCAAATCATTTACATGGACTCTAGTAGTTACGTTTCCCTTCTGAACGAGATATACTTCGTCTGAAAACTTCTTTAAAATTCTGGTTGGGCCTGACCAAGACGGCGTGAAGGTATGTACCTTCCTTTTTCTCTTACTCATGACTTTATCTCCAACTTTGAACACGACTGGAGTGACGGCCTCTTTCGGCGCGTATTTCTGCTTATAATTTTGCTGAGCCTCACGGGCTTCCTTAACTCGCTCGTATCGTGGAAGCGTTTGTTGCTTGGCTCTTTCTTGCCTCCAGGCATACAAATCCCATTCGCCTCTTTCGGCTGGTTCATATCCTAACACTATCATGCTAGGTGTTTGATTTGTAGCGGCGTTCCTACGATTTCTTAAGATGTATGTCATCTGATCCCAAGTGTCGTTTGGCTTTTTAAATAAGAGAGTATTTAAAATTTTCTTACACTCCTGAACCCGTCGTTCGACGGGGTTGGATTGTTGGTGATATGCCGGAATTAGGTATCGTTCGATACCATTTCTTTCACAAAACGTGACGTACCATTCAGAATTGAAATGACCTCCATTGTCTGAAATTATGACTCGAGGGACTATCTCTCTGCAACTATCTCTTCATCAATAAATTTGGCTATCGTTCTGCCATCGACCTGAATGTATGCCTTTGCCTCTATCCACTTGCTAAATACGTCTTCGAAGATGGGCCAATTACGTCGATGCTCAAAGTTTCAAATACATTCTGCGGTGCATGACTTCTAAGTGGAGCATTAGGTTGAGCTTGCCGTGTTTTTACTGATTGGCATATCAGACAGTCGTTTATATATTTGCCGACGATCCTGGCCATATTATTGAAATAGTAACGTTTTGTAATTTTCCTAAGAGTCTCGTCTCTTCCTGGATGACATACTTCATCTCGGTCATGATAATGGTAAATCAACTCTTTAATTTTCCTTTTTGGAACTACCAACTTAAAATTTCGATCGCTGTCTTTCAAAAGTACATCGTCTTGTACGTGAAAATTTTTCATAAAAATAAGATCCGCTTCGGAACGTTGTTCCTGTTGAAATAGATCATTCCAACGGCGGATCTTGTCTTGAATATCCCTCGACCTCGATTGGGCCCGTACGATATCTTCGTATATTTCTGAATGTGTTAAAACAGAAATACGTTCTGGACACTTGTAATTTGGTAGGAACATTCTTTCCTCTTCATCGTCGGTCTCGACATACTTATCTTGTGGGTTACGACTGAGAATATCTGCTAATAAATTTTCTTTGCCTTTACAGTGTTCAATTTTGAATGCATATTCTTGAAATAATAATGACCATCTTGTAAATTTAGTTTTGTCGTCTTTGTGCTTGTTCAACCAAAGTAACGCCCTGTTGTCCGTCTTCACCAAGAATGGTTTATCTGCTAAGTACATCTTGTAATTTTTAATATAGTTCACCACCGCCAAGCATTCCAGCTCGTTAATGTGGTAACATCTCTCTGCTGGAGATAACGTGTTGCTTGCATACGAGATAATACGTTTTTCGCCGTTGTCGCCTAATTGATATAATACGGCCGAAAGACCTTGTAAGGATGCATCGGTTTGTAAAATGAACTGACGTGAAAAATCCGGCCGATGGTGCTCCAGCGGTCTGGATAATAAATCTTTTAATTTTCTGAAAGCTTCATCGCACGCATGGTTCCAATGAAAACGATTTTCCTTCGAAAGAAGTTTCGTTAGCGGCTTCGTAATCATCGCAACATTTGGTAGATATTCTCTTACCCAGTTGCAAAGTCCTAAGAAACTTTGAAGCTGCTTTTTGGTGGCTGGAACAGGATAATTTTGAATTTGTAATATATGTTTTTCCAATGGACGAGAAGTATCAGTTCTAATTGTGTGGCCTAAACATTGGATTTCATTCGTCGCTATTACACACTTTTCCGGTGACACTTTTAGATTGTGCAAACGTAGTCTTTCGAAGACTAACCTCAGGTGGGACATATGCTCCTTCACGTTTACGCTGTAAACGATTATATCATCTAAGTAGACTTTACAGAAATGGTGCAGGTAACCCGTCAAAACGTCCTTTGCCATGAATTTCTGACAGGTACAGGGAGCTGTCTTGAGGCCGAAAGGCATGACATTAAATCTGTAAGCTGCCCCATCAGGAGTGGTAAAACTTGAGAAATCTTTTGATGTTTCATCGAGCGGCATTTGCCAATATCCACTCTTTAGATCCAACACACTAAAAATTTTCGAATTTAATAAATCTTTAATACTTTCATGTATTTTTGGTAATACGGAAGCCTCGTCTTCAGTCATTTCGTTTAAATGGCGATAGTCAATACAAAAACGTGGCTTCTTGTCTGATCGTTTTATTATCGCGGGTGGTGAACTATATTGGGCAGTGCTAAGTTCGATGACGCCAGCTTTCAACATCTCTTCGATTTCGTCGTACATAATTTTCTTAGTACTCGGAGACATCGGATATGGTCTGATATTAAAGGGTTTTGAATCTTTTACGATAATTTTGTGTTTAACAGTCACTGTGGTTGCTTGAGTCGGTTCCGCAGTGAACAGATCGACAAATTCTTCGAACAGCGGCCGTAGAAATTTGTCTCTAATAACAAGCTCTTCAGGAAGTTTTGCCTGCTGTCTCTCCCTCTGAGAAGCTTGATTCCAGAGGACGGTAATACACTCTTCCGTGCCGGCATATAAGCATTTTCGGCCATAATCATATGCGACATTGTTCATGTATAAGAATGGTGATCCTAATATTACCGTTTCATTCAAATTTTCGATTACTTGAAAATCAATTTCAAAAGATGTGCCTGAAATTTTTACATTTAATTTTGTCGTGCCAAGAGAGTCCACCATTCGATCTCCACACGCCATAGCAAATAATCGACGTGTCGTGAGATTTTTAAAATTATCCAACATCTTCGGATGGATAACGTTTCAATGTCGAGCCTGATCAATCACAGCGTCGACCGCATGTTCATTTATTTGAACTTTTAGACGAGGCAAAGGGAACGCTTCGCTCATATAATTTATCGATTCCCGTGTCTTATGCATGGGAGCGTCGTAGTGGTCATGAGTATTAGAAAAGTTTAATGGACATTGCTGCCGCCTTGGTTCGGCCGTTGTGCCGGGGATCTTGCAGATTGACCCTGGCCTGGGTCTCTGGCCCCTTGAAAGTTTCCCGGTCCTCTATTACGATGCGGGTTATTGGGACATTGACTATGGAAGTGCCACTGCACTGTGTCTGTGCAGTATCGGCACGGGGTAGCCAGTCGTCGGGTACTCGGAATTTCCCCGATCCGCCATTAAAATTGTTTGTCCGACGGTCAGGTACTCCGAAATTCGCTGAACCGCGCGAAAAATTATTCATAAAAATAGGACGACCAGGTGCTCCACCTGGACCGTCCTGACGAGAGACATCCTCTCGGAAATGCACCCTCGGTGCTGTCGGAGTTGGGCTTCCATTGCTCCTTATACTTGAATTTTGTGGACTGATGTGTCCCGGCTCTTGATAGTAAGACGCGCGGGACAGACGTTGATCGATAAGCTGGATTAGCGACGTCTGTTCGTCATCTGAATCCCGCTCGACGTTAGTAGCCGCTGCTATTAACATTTCTGTAGAGGAAATTAGGTTGCTTCTCAAGCGTGACTTAATTTCTGGACGCAGTTGGTCCATGATGATCTGAGCTCTGATGGCTTCAGATTTGAAGGGATCAATACGATCGAAAAGGCAGGTCTTCTTTGTGATGAACACTGCCGTGTCGTCTAAAGACGTTTGCTTGGTGGCATACAGTTGAGCAATTGCTCGTGACTGTATGTCGGGAGAATTAAATCTCGTAAGGAATCTTTCCTTGAATAAGGCGTACGAAGTGGCCAACGTCCGAAACTGTTCGGACCATCGTTGAGCTTCGCCCTTGAGTTGGCCGGTCACGTTATGGAGGCGATCATAGTCGTGGCTTATGCGTGCTCTGTCGAAATACTCCTCCATAATTTTCAGAAAAGCTTCTGGATCTTCATGATCAATCCCATGGAACGTCACGTTCGGACATCTTTGTCTCTCATGGGGCGTACAGGTCGACACGTTCTGTATCACCTGCACGAAGCCCTCTGCCATTTTCAGAAACATACTTTCCATCGAATTAGCATTTTGTGGCTGTGAAGCAGATAAATTTTGATTATTTCCCTCCGAAAACAGTCTTTGTGGTTCTATCCCTCTAGAACCGTCGTCGACGAGTGGCGCGGTGGCTCGCTCATAAAATTCCCTTGGGGTCGACTCCTCGGAGTCTTCCGCCATGAAGGAGAATGGATTAGTTGGGTTTGGGGACGGCATGGTCCCTGTTCGGGCACCATGTGAACGATCCATCTTTATGAAGTCTGAAGGACTTTTATTTCTACTTTAAAAAGTTAGAAAAAATAAAAAAAATAGGAAAAAGAAAAAATTAATTTTTCTTCTTCCTCTAGTCTATTTTTATTTCAAAAATGAACATTTACGTTCACAAAATTTTTAGGGTTCAACACGACTGTTTCAGACGGAGAATAATATATAAAATCATACTTACTGTCGTTTATGCTTAACTGCTGCTCTGATGGTATCAATTGGACGTCGTAACACTATAAACCTAACACTGGATGTACCACACTTTCTTAAAATTAAACCTGAAAGGGAATTTTGTTAGAAAACACAACTAAGAGACAATATAAAGTTCAAAAATGTATATATTAAATCTTTAAAAAATTATGTTTCTACAACAACTTTTATTTCAAGAAAAATGTTTAACAAACACTAGTCTGGCCCGTGTACAACACATGGTGAGGAACGGAACGATTTATAATGTACCAACTACCATCCAATATGCGGTTTTATAAGCTAACGATGCACAAAAAGGTTCAAGAAAAGTTCAATGTAACTGAAATTTTGGTGGGCTTTTGCTTGCCTGTCTTATAAACGTATTTTTAATTCACATTAATTTTGGTCGCTCCTCAGAGCTTAAAATTGCTTGAAGCGCTACTACTTCGATTGTATTCTACAATAACAACTTTTTACGTTCAGGCAAGGCGGATAATACTTTTTTGACTCCGAATCACTGAGGAACCGGTTTAGGGCAAACCCCGTCAAAACTCATAATTTCCCCGTCAAAACCGACTGCTAGGAAATGATGGGGGTCCCATGTCGCTAAGGGCTATTTTCGCTATAACTTCCGATATACTTTGAATAGTCGTTGGATTAACTTGTCCTCATATTCAATACCTCGTAAGAGTTGCAGTGCTTGACAACGTGGATTCGTAAAAGGGTTTTTAATCTTGAAAGTCTTGAAGTCAAATTTTATTATACTTTCTAAATTTAGGTGGTCGGGGCGACATTACGTCCCTGTGCAGCGACATTTGCTACACTTTCTAAATTAACGCTCCTTGAGGAGTTAGCGAAAATTTTACATAAAAAACGCTCCGATGAGCGAAAATATTATTACAAGTATTAAAAACCTCTTCCACGGCGTTTTTACGTGAAGCACGCTTTTCGTACGAAGTATTTCCTAAGTCGGATTTTGTTACAACGTCGAAAAGTATATCGGGGTTATAGCGTTCTTTAACACGACCACCGCGTTAACGCGGTGGTGCCTTGCCTATGATCTCTTGCTTTTCGAAGCGTAGATATAACCACTAGGCTACTGCCGCTTTTATAAAGTGTTTTCACCTAGAGCATAAGATTAAGCAGTAGCTAAGTTTGTATATTAAAATTTGATTAAAACTATTATTTGTAGTTTTTTCTTAATCCGGTCGTAGAAAAAGTATACTGTACAACTCGAGTGGATTATCCATATCGCACTCGAAAGATTGAGACACTCCGCCTACGGCGTCGTGCTCAATTTTCTTTCTCGTGCGATATGGCTATTATATCTAGTCTGGTCGATAGCCGAGTGGGTTAAGGCGCGAGGTGGCAATCACGATTAACCACACGGACATCGCACCACCGGGTTCGAACCCTGGCTCCGGCACTGTCGGAGGAAATGGTTATATGTCCGCGTTTTTTCAATGTGTAACCCCCTTCCGCACAAGCCCTGGCTTCTGAAATTGGGGGTTGTCTAATTTCTGTGGTGTTTATTTATTTATTTATTTATTATTTATATCCACTCTTGTTGCACAAACTACTATAAAAACAATTTTTAATAGCAGTTTGTCCAGGAGTCTGTATCCGCTCATGGTCAGGGGTAGCAGACTAAACAGAGAAAAATAAGAAATTGTTGTACACGATGGTGGTCAGGTCGTCTATCACATACGCGGTGCCGGTGTGGTGCAGCACGTCGGCCAAGCTAATGAATAAACTAAAAGTGCTAGAACACAAATTTATGCGCCTCATATCAAATTCTGGGAGATACACCTCCCTCAGCGACCTCTACGAACGCTGGCAACGACATAATCCCGATAGCCGACTACGTCCAGCATATCTCCCAAAACTTCTATTCATTCAAGCTGGGCGAACAAGACACATTACACAAATTAGACAGCATAATGCCCCATTTCGGATTAAACACCCCTTACCTTACCAGACATTGCCAATCTTCCGGCAGCCACTCTAGCTAAACTTTCACCAACTATACCCTCCCTGATACTATCCACCTTTCACTGATATTTCATACCTTTCACCCGCTTTAAATCTTTCCTGTCCCCCTCTTCTTTTGTTTTTGTGTATTTTTTGTCGCGTTTGTTGTTCCTTCGTTTCTGTTTGTACATTTTTGTCTGTAAATTCTTTCTTTCGTCACTAATATTGTAACAGTATCCAAATTTTTTATACCAGAACAATCAAAATTTAAAATCTAGAATCACAGTTTAGGCCTACCTTGCGCAACCCGTAGTTGAAGCAACTCGCGGACGGCACTTCGTACGAGTTGTGATGTCGGCGTCAGTGCAAAAATTTAAAAAGTTCAGTGCTCCAGCGGTAATACCATGTTTAAGTGCCCATTTTTTATGTTAAGCTTTCTTTTTAAGCACCTTTTATCATATTACTTGTTTAAATTTGCCCTTTTGCAAAAGGAGAGTGCAGGTTGTTTTATTTTTTGTATTGTTCAATTTTTACTTTCGCCAAACCAGTCCCGTCTCGGCCCGGCCTTGCGATGCACCACCGCGTTAACGCGATGATCGCAGGGTCGGTCCCGGGATGGGTACTGGGGAGGCAGTGTTTATACCATTTTTACCTTGAATAAAGACTTTTTGAATTTGAATTTGGTTCAATCCCCCCATATAGCTACTTTTTTGTCATAATATACCTCTAAAATTTTGTCTGTATATAATAATTTCAATAAAATTTTAGGTGGTATACCGTTTATCGATTCTTCACTGGAATCACTCATTTTAAATTATTTTCTAGCCTAAACTGCACGAATATACACACTGACAACTACTGACAATTACTTTGACAGCTCACGCACCAACTTGAATTTTTTTAAACGAATAGTTGCCTATGTACTTAATACACGAACTGTAATTGGTCGATTTCATATCCATCCTAGAACGTATATGAAATATATCCATTCAGTTAACTGGAATGGCCCACTTATCCATTCTACAGACTGTACGGAAAACAGCAAATTTACATAAGGGAGTAGAAAAAATTAATTAATTAACATTCATAGAAATTATATGATACATTCATTATTGACATGTATTTAAAATTACATACGGTAGAAATATAACAAAGAATTCGGTGCGTATTTCACTTATAGAAATAACGTACTACATCATTGTTTTTTAAACAATAGTATGGCCATTTTGTAATATTCCTCAAATAGCCCAATAAAATGGGACGAAATTTGTCAATTTGGATTAGATTGGAGCGGGCTGAAATTTTGGGAACGGGCTTATTTTGTGGTACCTTTTAACATATAAAAAGTCTCCACCCATAGACGCCGGTGGAGGAGAGTAGGGGAGAAATAGGTATAAAATTGTTTTTTCGTAAAAACTCGGAAAGTATCAATTTTACTGTAAAATATGTACATATGAAAACTGTAGGTAATAAAAATCCGCACAATCTAGTTTTTTTTCAACTTCGTACGACCTATTGGAGCCGAGATAGATTTTTTGAAATTTTGACAGTTTTGCGACACAACAGCAAAGTGCACGTTCTTCGCTAAGATCTCAAAAATGATCGTTAGGATCGTAAAATATTTCAAATAAAACTTGTAGAGAATTCTATTACGAACAATTTTCTTTTATTTTTCATTTCCATTCGATAAATATCAATATAGAATCAAATTTTGATATGTTGATGTATGTACAAAATCATTTTGATAACGAGCGAATGGAGATAAAATGGAAAAACATGGAAAATTGTCATTATCAAGTGCATTTTGACAAATAACTATTTTTTGATTGGCTTTAGGCAATAATGACACTAAAGGTTTTTTTGAAGAGAATTAAATTATCTGTAAAATGAGTTCCAATTAACCTTCATACGATGAATGGTTCACGTGTTACAGCTGTTTAAAGCTATGAGCACAAATTTATTTTTTATTATAAATTAAGATTTTTCTGCAAGAACTGTGCATGACAAGTTTTTAACACAATATGAGACAAACTGTACTATAGAATCTATGCATAATAATAAAAATACTCTTTTTATTATACATTATTGAGCTATCATATGTGACTGAGCTATAAATATAACTACCAAATTTGCCATTGCATGTAACGAGAGTATTTTATCTATTTTTGTCAAAATCGAGGCCTTTTTGACTGCTTCTCTTGGATTTTGATTTTAAGACGAGATACAAACAAATAAAGTTCTACAGTTGTAAAGATTTGGTGTAATTGCAAGTAAGTTAGTTACGAGTTGTGCGTGAACAGCCGCGTACAGACTGGGCGAGCAGCTTCGCCTCACCCCGATTCACGCCTTGCGAGGCTGCCCGCAGCTTTAAAAATTTACAGTGAGGCAGCCTCGGGAAGCATGGTGAGCCATTATTTTTCCGAAGCATGTGATCAGTTTCATACGAAATAAGATTATGACTCCACGCTTACGAAATATTATCTACCTGAACCAGTAATATGACTTTCTTTCTTCTCTAGATTTCTCCCTTCTGTATGAGCCTAATAAGGAACCCATTTTTTTTTAAGTTCTGCAACTGGTAATCTCATTTCTCCATGAATCTTGCCTTACACCTTTCTTTGAAAAATTGGCATCCTGAGATTCCCATAAAGTTCTACTAATTTTAAGCACTTATCTTTTTCCATTTTTAAACAAAACAGAATGCTCGGGGACAGACATAAACAACATGCGTCCAGAGTGACGACCACGAGTTAACCGAGGCGCGCCTTTGAGCATGGACGAAAAACCGACAATGCTCGGCTCACGTTGAGGCAGCCTCGACTGCGGCATCGCGCGGGCTTGAGCAAGCGAGGCACGTCCACACAGCCAGAGCAATTTACTCGCGAGGCTACTCGCTCCACATTTACCGTCTCAGTGGCTCAATGTTTACGTGTTAGGCTTATACCAAGGAGTTCAGGGTTCGAATCCTGGCTAGGGTACGGATGTTTAGTAGAATTTTTCATGTGTTACCGAATTAGTAGCAGTGAACTAGACGAAGTTGTGTGAGAGACAACAGGGCTAGTTGTTACACCACAATCTCAGCTGCGGCAGATGGCAATGTCGTAGGGAATGGAAGCTCCGCCAGGACGTTAATCTAAATAAAAAAAATTACACTTTTA
Organism: Leptura quadrifasciata; assembly: GCA_963675555.1. Lineage (NCBI taxonomy): Eukaryota > Metazoa > Arthropoda > Insecta > Coleoptera > Cerambycidae > Leptura > Leptura quadrifasciata. The sequence goes on along the minus strand of OY776674.1, from coordinate 80,100,954 downwards.
AATTTTTCGATTAGCATCACGTTATAGGAATCGAGTCAAATAGCAGTATATAGGTACCAAAGTTTTAAACCAAATTTGTGTTACACTATGTTAAACTGAAATAACTCATTTCTTTACTCTAAAACTCATCAACTGACGAAATCATTTAACCATATTATTTCTACCTCCAACTGCAAAATTATAGAACTACTTAAACAATTGTATTGTGCTGAACTCCTCAGGCGTTTAATCGCATAGTTAGGTTAGTTAATTGAGTATTTAGTTTAATGAGATTTGTTCAAAATCCACACTAGTAGACACTGGAGTAATGAGGTTTTCAAAATTAGACATTCTCACACTTATTTTCTTGATTTAGATAACATGGAATTTTGTAGTAAAGAAACATTAATAAATTTACGCTGAGAATAGGACACCAGCCATTTGAAAACAAATTGAAGCACAAAGAATACACATTATATCAATTTTGAATCAGAATCATTGAAAAATGATTAACACGTGTTTAATAATATCTTTCTCATTAGGCTTTACTAACTGTTTCTTAATAATCTCTGTCCTTGCATCAGGATGTAGTGTAAATTTAAATATATTTAATAGAAGAATCTACTACAACTTTCAAATTGTTTGTTATTTAGGTAGGATTATAGTTATTCCGTATAGATTTGTTAAACCACCTATAATATATTTATACTGATAGTAAAGTCTTTCAAATTACAAAGATGTGCATTTATTATGTTACTCTTTATTCTAATACCGATACTTGGTGCAGGTAATGTCTACTCAGTCTATTCATCCAAAACGATAAGTTTCTTTGGTAAGTGATATATAATAATAATTTTCATTTACAATCGTAATCGATGATTTGATTAGTGAAAAGTCAAGAATATATTGGAAGCAAAGCAAATCAATACATACAAAAGTAAAGTACTAGTCCACAAAGAAAAATGCGCGCGTGAACAGTACCTACTATTACATTATTTATTTTCTGTAGAGTTATTATTTAATACATAAAAGCAAAATAAATATTAAAACTATGACAAGCACACACAGTATGTTCCTAGCCTTTTTGGGAGAATTATGTTAGTTTTTAAAAACGAAAGTAAGTATCTATGTTATTTATATTTGTTTCTGTTTATGTTTTATATAAGAGTGGGGTAAAGATAGTCATAATTGACTGTAATTTATTGTATATACACATACACACAAGTATGTTAAAAGTTATAAATATTCTTTCTATCTATTATTTGATAAATTTTTAATCTAGGAATATTTAACAATCAGTTATTGAGTTTCTTTTTCATCACTACAAGAGAACAAGCTTTCCTTATTTCTTCTGGTATCTCGGCATACACGATAGGACAAACGTAGGTAAAAGATCATTGACTGACACTTTTGGTCATTTTAGGTATTAAAGTAGTTTTTTTGGAAAAGCTGGTGTTGTGTTGATGCACTATTGGTGTAAAATTATTACGGCATTTAAAATGTTTAATTATCAAGCGATGGAAGAAAAGCGGTCTTATATCAGGTATTTTAGATTCCGTGAATAAGGCTTCAGTTGGGTAGGTATAGCTTTTCCCATATATGATTTTCAGAATCCATTTTGTATAACCTCTAAACTTCTTAAATGGTTATTGTTTACACCTCCCCAAACCAATATGCCGTATGTAATATGCGATTGAACCAATGAGTAGTATAAAGTTCTTCATTGATGTTCTTTAAAAACCTGTTTATATGTCTTAAATATTCCTAGCATTCTTCTAATCTTTTGTACAACGTAATCAATGTGGTGGTTCCAACGCAGATGGCTATCGATAATTATTCCTAGATATTTTATTTTATATTTAGCTGATATTGTTATTTGTTGTTGGTCTACACTAATTTTTAATTTGTTATATTCTGGTAGTGAATCTTGGTAGCAACTAAATGGAACAAAAAAGGTCTTACTGAAGTTTATAGTTAGTAGTCTGCTATTGAACCAATCAACTACTTTTATGAAGTCTTGTTCAATAGCTTGCTTTAATTGAATCCAGTTTGAGCCATTGTAGAAAATTGCAGTGTCAACTGCGATACTGAAGATTTCTCCTAGAGTATTAAGGTTAAACAAAACAAACAAGACGGTTCCTTGGGGTACTCCTCAAACAAAAAATGACAATTATTTTTTAGTATCTGCACGACGGAAGACATTTTCAATGATTCTTAAGTTGCAGTCGATGTTTCAAATGAAACGGAAATCCCAATACACAAGGTAAAAATGAAGCTTTTGTGAATTAGTTACATAATCCAGTGACTATGTTCCTAAAAATTTTCCGTTTATAAATTATTCAGTTATTATTCAGTTTTGAGAGGTTGTTTCTTTACATTGATTTGCTTTTGATATAATAAAAGAAATAAGAAAATATTCCAATGTCAGTATAGTTTATCATGAAAAAAATAATGTTTGGCTGCAACTGTTCGAAAATTTAGACTTCTAAAAGTGATGTACAAAATTAATAGGCCGGTCGCCAGGGAGTTCAGAATGCGTAAATACCAATTTAAATCAGACGAAAGATTTTACCTCTGGCCTCTTTTAGACATACTAATTTTTTCCCTCGCCGGCCTCCTTGCAAATATTTTGGTTGTGAATGGTCCTACGAAAAAAAGATGGTTATCAAAGATAAGAAGTAAATTCTCTATCGAAACGGTTCAGACACATTTTTACGTAGTATTAATATTATTGGAGGCGAGGGACGTCAAGCAGCGTATCGCACCCGCGCTGTATATCGACACTTTCAAAATTGATAATAAATGTATTTACTTAAACTCCGAAAGTGAAAATTAAACATAATAGCAAGCAGAAAGCGTGGACATGTAAAAAAGTGTCGATATACAGAGGGAATATGCATACGATGCTTAACATCCCCCGGCCTACTCCAATGATAATTAATACTACGCAAAAATGTGTCTGAACAATTTCGATAGAGAATTTATTTATCTTTAACTTTGATAACCATCTATTTTTTCGTAGAACTGAAAGTAGTTAAAAAAATTGTTTTTTCGCAAAAAAGTATCAATTTCACTTTAAAATATGTACACATGTAAATGATAGATAATAAAAATCCGCACAATTTCATCCTTTTTTTTAACTTCGTACGATCTATTGGAACCGAGATAGATTTTTTGAAATTTTGACAGTTTTGAGACACAACGGAAACGCGCGCGTTCTTCGCCAAAATCTCAAAAATGGTCATTTGGATCACAAAATGTTTCAAAAGAAAGTTGCAGAGAATTCGATTGCGAACAATTTTCTTTCATATTTCATTTCCATTCGATCAATATTGGCAGAGATATGAATTGAAACATCTTTATAGTGCGCTATCAGAAGACTTGTTTCATAGTAAAATCGTTAGAATCTCGAAAACGATAAATCGTACACATATAGTGTATCTAATGAAAGTTAAAGAAAATTAAATATTGAATATGTTATTGTATGTACAAAATCGTTTTGATAACGAGTGAATGAAGGTAAAAGGGAAAAACATGAAAAAATGTCCTTTTCAAGTGGATTTAGACAAATAGCTATTTTTTGATTGGCTTTAGGCGATAATGACACTAAAGGTTTCTTGACGATAATTAATTTACCTATAAAATGAGCTCAAGTGACCTTCTTACGATGAATGGATCACGAGTTACAGCTGTTTAAAGCTATGAATAAAAATTTCTTTTTTATTATAAATTAAGATTTTCCTGCAAGAACTGTGGACAACAATTTTTTTTTAAATATGGGCCCAGTATGAAACGACTCGGAAATGCTCATAGAATAACTTCTGATACTTCAAAAAGTTAAAATATATTATTAACGTGACGAAAATTGCCTGTTTGCTAAAAATTAAAAATCAACCGCATTTTCTATCGTCAGTTCCTTGTCGCTACTTATTGAAAATCATACACGAAAAATGTTTTTTGTAGAAAATTTTGTAAGCTTTTATTTAGGTCATGAAATTTTGTCATAAAGTCAAAAGAAACGTTGATATATACAAAAAGGGAATTAAAAAATAATATTGGTTCCATTTTTCTGAACAAAAACAGTTTGCAAGAACCTTTTTTTAAAGAAAATATACCTTGTGAACGACTTATAATATTGCATTACTTCCATATGTATATAAACTAATAAAATAGGTCAAAACCAATTTTTAACAAATTGTTACACACAGTTCTTGCAGGAAAATCTTAATTTATAATAAAAAATAAATTTTTGCTCATGATTTAAACAGCTGTAACTTGTGAACCATTCAACGTGTGATGGTCACTTGGAGCTCATTTTACAGATAATTCAATTCTCTTCAAGAAACCTTTAGTGTCATTATTGACTAAAGCCAACCAAAAAATAGCTATTTGTCAAAATGCACTTGAAAATGACAATTTTTCATGTTTTCCCTTTTGTTTCTATTCTCGTTAACAAAACGATTTTGTACATACACCAGCATATTCAAAATTTGATTCTATTTAACTTTCATTACATACCATATCGTTTTCGAGTTTTTAGTGATTTTATCATGAAACAAGTGTTCTGATAGCGCGCTATAAAGATGTTTAAAAATTCATATCTCTGACAATGCTGATCGAATGGAAATGAAAAAATAAAAGGAAATTGTTCGCAATCGAATTCTCTACAACTTTAATTTGAAAAATTTTGCGATCCGAACGACAATTTTTGAGCAAAACTGTCAAAATTTTAAAAAATCTATTTCGGCTCCAATAGGTCATACGACGTTAAAGAAAACGAAATTGTGCGGATTCTTATTACCTATAATTTTCATATGAACATATTTTACAGTAAAATTGATACTTTCCGAGTTTTTTGCGAAAATCCGATTTTTTTGCCTATTTTCTCCCCTTTCTCCGTCTCCGTCTACGGGTGGGGATTTTTGATATGTTAAAAAGTACTACAAGATAAGCTTGTTCCCAATATTTCAGCCCGTTCTGAATTATTTCATCCTAATTTTGCCATTTTATTGGGCTATACTCTCAATAATTATATTTTTATTAAAACATAATATTTGGTGCATTCTCTTATTTGATATAATGTAGGATCTTTTGAGATAAAGTGCATATAATCATAGTTGAAATTAAGTGCTTTAAAAAATTATATGCCTAACCAGTTTATAACTGAAAGTTATATGTGAAATAAAATATTCAGGACACGCACAATTTGGACTGTAGTTAGAATCCAGATAAAAATAAAATAATGTTCTCCATAAAAATAATTTATACCCCTACTTATTCGTCATTATCTTTGTCAGTTTCTTACTCAAAATCGTGAAATATTGGTACAGCAGGTGTGGTGTTTCCATAGTTTTCACATTTTGGCACGCTTCTCGTCTCGCACATCAGCAGGAACTAATGCTATTAAAAGTGTTTTCTGCACGTGTACCATTTACTTTTATAATCTATATAAAAAAGACTTATATTTCGGGAATAAAACATGTATTTTATTTATTACTTGTCTTTTTTTACATTTATTGTCGTGAGCAGAAAAAACTTTTTTTTCTAATGTAAATCTGTCTCTATTTGAGTATGTAATGAGTAGCCGAAATAAAACAGATATCACTTTTAATTTATTTTTTATTTTAATGCTTAATTGCTATAGTAAATGGATGGAGTAAATGATGGATGGTTAATGAGACAAATTGGATTGCTTTAAAACATTAACAAAAATTTGGTGTGTAACATTTTAAGAAAGTGGAGAATAAACGGTACGATTAGTAGAAATCCTGGATCAAAGAACAAAGGATATCCTACTTAACAAGAAACTAACTATTAATATTTCGTTATTACATCATTTCTATTTATAAATTCTATAAGTCTGGCATAGAATTAAATAACCTTATACAATAAGCATTAGTAATAATATTTTCCCATGCATTATTTACTATTCCAGTAATTCTTCGGCATTCCGTGGTCTCACATTTCGTTTTCGGATGCTTCTTACGAGTAGAGTAGTCCCCATACTTCTTCCACAGGGTTAAGATTTGGACTATGATTGGGCCAGTTAAGAACATTGATGTTGTTATCTTGAAACCAGTTAGTTACGGTATGAGTAGTATGAACGGAACAATTGTCTTGTTAAAATATGAACTCATTATTAGGAAATAATTGTGACAGAAGGGAGCATAATATTGTCTAAAATCCTAATATATGTTTCACTATTAAATCGTTCCTCAATATGCCACAAAACACCAGGACCACGTGCCGATATCCAAGCCCACATATTGATGGAAAATCTACAACTTTTATCATTGTTAGATATATATTTCTCATCGAATTGAGTATTCGGAGGGCGGTAAACACGAATACGACCGCTGTGTGTTGACTGGAAAGTTTTTTCGCCTGTAAAGATTACATTGTTCCAAAAATCTACATCATGTGCTAAAAATTCAAGCGCAAATCCTACTCGAGCTTCTTTATGTTCAGCTTTAGGTAAGTATTTCTGTGCTGCTGCATGATAGCGTAGCTCCTATTCTCTTACTCGCTGGCGGCCAGTACTACTCGATCCAGAAAAATTCGTTTCTTCAGCAGCCTGAATAACTGAGTAAAGTGGATTTTCTACTAAAGCATTTACCAATTGCAAATCTTGTTGTTGAGTTGATATCCTTCGTCGCTCTGATCCAGGATTTCTACTAATCGTACCATTTATTCTCCACTTTCTTAAAATGTTACACACCGAATTTTTGTCAATATTATAACGCAGTACAATTTGTCTTATTGACCATCCATCTTCTGCTTTAGCAATAACTCCAGATTTAACTAAATCGCTTATATGAGGCATATTAGTTTTTTACGCACTTGCAATAAATTATGACAACTAACTGACAATGTCACAAAAATTAAAGTTAGATATACACAACTAGATTCCTATTTTTTTTTTACGACCGTACAATATTTGCATGTTGTTAGAAATGAAGCTGTTTTTTGAAATACGGATAGAATCGCGTTGAGAAACTTTGTTTTTTCAAGCCAATACTTCAATTAAACTAGTAGGTTATGGATGAACTACAATGAATTTAGCCAAATATTGCATTTTACTATGGCCTAAGTCAGGTCAAGAAAACGAGGTCCCAGATATTACGAATCCTTATAGTGAAAGTAAAACAAGAAAAAGAACAAGTAAAAACACATACCATTTATTATGAAGGCCCCTCTACACAATGGGAAATATGACTTAAACTGACAGTTTGACAGTCAGCTATCATAGAGTACCAACCTGAGAAATTTTAAAACTAAATCGACTGTTATGAGCTTTTCTATCTTTTTACTATTAGTTTATATAAATTTTTATGCACTAATTATAATAATATATTTTATGATATACCCATCTATTCAACAAATTGTTGTATTTTCCATGAGAGCCATCTGTTGGCGGAAAGCCTAATTTAGATGATAATTTGAATAGGTAATTAAAGTGACATCTATCGATGAAAGTGTAATTTATTACTCTAGATTGAGGAGTTGATCGACTAAATTTTACTTTACATATTACTATTAATTTGTTCAATCGAGCCAAAGACGGCACGCCACAATTTGTAGTGGTGTTGTTAAAGAACACGGTAAAACCCTCGGTATACTTTCGACGTTGTAACAAAATCCGACTTAGGAAATATTTCGCATGAAAAGCGTGCTTCACGTAAAAATATCGTGGAAGAGGTTTTTAATATTCTTAATCATATTTTCGCTCCACGGAGCGATTTTTATGCAAAAATTTCAATAACTCCTCAAAGAGCGTCATATTAGAAAGTGTAGTAAATGTCGCTTCACAGGGACGTAATGTCGCCCCGACCACCTAAATTTAGAAGCTATAACAAAATTTGACTTCAATTTCGGAAATTTCAAAATTAAAAACCCTTTTACGAATCCACGTTGTTAAGCACTGCAACTCATGCGCGGTATTAAATATGAGGACAAGTTAATCCAGCGTCTATCCAAAGTATATCGTGAGTTTTAGCGAAAATAGCCCTTAGCGACATGGGACCCCCATCATTTCCTACCAGTCGATTTTGACGGGGAAATGATGAGTTTTAACGGAATTTGCCCTAAACCGGTTCCTCAGTGATTCGGTGTAAGAAAAGTATCTTTACCACGTACTCATATGTGCATGGGACCGCCTTGCCTGAGCGTATAAAATTGTAATTGCAGAATACAATTCGAAGTAGTAGCGCTTCAAGAATTTTCAAGCTCTGAGGAGCGACCAAAATTGATATTGAAATAAAAATACGTGTATAAGACAGGCAAGCAAAAGCCCACCAAATTTCAGAAACATTGAACTTTTCTTGAATCTCTTTGTGTAATCGTTAGCTCAAAAAACTGCATTTTGGATGGTAGTTGGTACATTATAAATCGTTCCGTTCCTCACCATGTGTTGCACACGGGCCAGACTAGTGTTTGTTAAACATATTTCTTAAAAGTTGTTGTAAAAAACATAAATTTTTGAAGATTCAATATATATTTTTTAACTTTATATTGTCTTTTAATTGTGTTTTCTAACAAAATTCCCTTTCAGGTATAATTTTAAGAAAGTGTTAGTACATCCAGTGTTACGTTTATTGTGTTACGACGTCCAATAGATACCATTAGAGCAGCTTAAGCAAAAACGAACAGTAAGTATAAATTTTCATATTATTCTCTATCTGAAACAGTCATCTTGAACCCTAATTTTGTGAACGTTAACATTCATTTTTGGAATATATATAAAGTCCTTCAGACTCCAAAAGATGAATCGTTCACAGTGTCTCAGATAGTGCTGATGATATTTGTTTTCAGTAGGCAGTATGTTAATGATCTTTGAAACAGACAATAATTGATATCTTCATTATTCGCATAAAGACACAATTGTTGATATTTTTGAATGTATTGAATTTATTTACACTCATTTCAATAATTCTCTATAAATGTATGCTTTCAACACATCTGCTTCGCCACACCACATTATTATTTGCATCATCCGATTCTAGTATTTCTAAATACTTGTATAAAAGATGCTTAGTGAGGGTAGAGAAATATATAAATGTATGTTGAGAGGAACCAGACAAGCCACGATTGTTTACGTAGAATATATATAGAATATTGCAGACATGATAAGTTTTGCCTTATTTTTCATTTTGAACGCCTGAAAACAAAAAAAAAACCTTTTAAAATAATTATAGCTTATATTACGACGATTTATCCAGCTCTTGTAATGTTTGCTCAACACTCCTGGTATTTAATGAGGTGTAGACTTATGTCTGGTGTTTCTTTCCTGCTTGCTTATTTCAAGATAAAATTATATTGTAGACTAATACATTTTAAACATGGTAATAATGACCTTATATAGCACTTCGAATAATTCATTCAAGTTGTTTAAATTTTCATTAGGAATTTGCAAATAAATGGAAAGCAAAATGTAAAAATATATTTTTTACATATTTTATGCAGTATCAACTTTTGAAATATTTTGTGTTTTTAAGACTTCTAAGTCAAGGGACTAGGAATATATGCAGTTTGTTTTGATACTCTCTTTTGATGTCTGAAACAGGGATATTAGAAATATGATTTTTTTTCTGAAAATTTGAATTGGCGTTTTTTAATGTTGTTTTATGAATAAATATTTGGAAGAGAAGAAGAAATAGGGACAAATAAGCAATTATTTGCTATATTGAAAACTCGGATATTTATTTTACCGAGAGTGAGTTAATTGACTTTGTTAGATTCTTATTAGAACAATAGAAACATAGAAAATAATCGCCTTAGGTGTTGGGGCAGGACACTTTATAGGTAACTGCTAAATAGTTTTGTTATCCCTTTCGTTCAGGGATCATACTGCCAGTCGCAATTTGTTTAAATATTATTACATTAAAAATATATTAATATTCGTCTTTCATTTAACATTCGAATACGTTGTCAAAATATCCTGTACCTAAATCTAACCTAAAAACGAAAGATGGGAAAAGATCTATAGAACATAACAAAAAGAATATAACTGGAGTACACGCTTCTCATCCTGGAATCTGTCAGGACATTTTAAAGTATACAATACATGGAGGACCACGATGGATAGGGAAAAAATAACACAGGGAAATATATTAATAGTTAGTAGTTATATTTTAAATTATTATTTAGTAACCAATTGGTATCATAAATCATAATTAAAGTATACTTACAACTTATATGTATGATGTGAAGCGACTCAAAAGGGAGTTATCGGAATCTCTATCTGCGTATAGCGATATACGGAATAAGGTATATATATATATATATATATATATATATATATATATATATATATATATATATATATATATATTTCAATCAATCGACCTCTTTAGATTAACGTCCTGGCACAGTTTAGCATTGTCTATTCCATCACTCAACCAGGATACATAAACAGAGACAATTTACACAACGATCATTCCCTACAGCAGTACTCTCTACTGTAGCTAAGATGCGAACTCATGAGTGGACTGCGACTAGCAGTGTTGTCTCGGTAACTCGGTATCACATTAATAATGCCTCTAAACATCAATATCCTAGACAGGATTTGAACCTGGAATTCCTTGGACCTCAAGTCTTACATGTAAACATTGAGCCTTTGAATCGGCGCGGCTTTTCACGGTTTCCTATTAATTACCATAATTTCGCTTATTATCAACGCTACAAACATAAGAGGCATTATAGTAGTAAAGAGGAAATAATTGCAAAATGCCATGTGACCTTTTATTATCATACAAGTTTGAATTCAGGCTATTTAGGGCATTAAAGTTCTCTAATACTGAGAAAATGAACAATTGCGTAATATATCATGGCCTAAATATAAAATACAGTAGCAAATTGTGACGCAATATAATTTACTGTCACTTTGTTAGATGAATTTTATGCTTATGGTAGCTTCCGGTACCGATTTGTACATCTAAGCAATATTTATAATTTATGCATGTCTAAGCCATATACATTTTTTTAAACAGTTATTTAGCTTCGACCTATTTCCGCTACTGAGGCCTAACACGTCTGTAGACGAGCTAGGCCCAACCAAGAATATGGCCCAACCTTTTCTCTGTCGAAGAGTAGGGAACTTTTACTTGCCTAACATTTAAAAGACAAGGGACCGACGACTTTACATCTCTTGCTAGCTTCTGCGCATACACTGATATACAAACCACTAAAAGATGTGAAAAGAGGACGCGGAGCGTGGTTTGAGACTCTTGGAGTACCTCGTGCATTTTCTGTGGCTAAAGAAGTCAAAAAACACTTTCCAATTTGGTTAGGGTCAAAAATACTTATATAATTCTTTTGAAACGACTTCTGCAGTTCGTAGTTAAAAATCGCATTTTTTAGGTTTTTTATGATTGGGTCAGGGCCAAAAGCTACATGTTTACACAAGTTTGAATAAGATAACTATTCGACAACCAGAAATTTGTCCATAGAATCAAATAAAGCGAAAAAATAAATGAAAATGAATAGGAATGAAAAATGTTATTTAAACTGAAAAAATTTACTGTGGGAAAATATTCAAGACGGCGACGGCGTCAGGTTGCGTTTTACTTGACTCCATCAAGGAAGCAGTAGCAATAACCCGGCTACAATGAAATAAACAGTGCCTAAAGTAGGGAAGCTAACTAGGTAAAAGGCACTAGTTGAAAGCCTACAGATACACTAGTATTATGACTTGTTAGGGTAAACTACTTAAATTACACACGCGAAGATATAACACTTAATAGATCACTTGATTGGTTGACTTGCTGAAGTGTAAAATTAGGGGCGAGCGTAGGTGCGTCTTTACTATGTACATACTTCGGTATGCGATGTAAAGCAACGACAGGCGCAGTTAGTACTTGGATTGGTGACCATTCCAACGGAAACCGCGTTCTCGCCTCACACATCTTCCAGCGGCTTGTATATCAGTTTATGCGCGGAAGCTATACAACCTTAGGCGAGGGTTGTTTAGGAGATATACCTACCATCCTTCGGAGGGGATGTAAAGCCGTCGGTCCCTTGTCTATTAAATGTTAGGCAAGTAAAAGATCCCTACTCTTCTTAAGGGAAGAAGTTCGGCAAAATTCCTGGTTGGGGGTAGCTCGTCTACAGGCGTCGGTGTTAGGCCTCATTAGCGGAAATAGGCCGACGTTAAATAAATGTATATAAAAAAAAAAGTGTAAAATTCTCGACCGGTATCGTTTCATTTAGACGGGGACAGTGCCTCGCTAGAACGTTATTCCCTATTTTTGCATTCGTTTGCCGTGCTCTGTCCATTTTTTCGGCGAGGAAGCGATTTTAACATAGAAAAAAAAATATTTCGAAACTGAAAATTATATGAAAATTGAGCATTGATAAGGAGCATCTTTTGAATAAAGAATTAGGACTGCATTTGAAAGAGCTATTGAATTACTCAACACATTCCGCGCCAGCAGGCCACGGCGGGCCCTATGGACCGCTAGTCAGCAAAGTTGTATATACGTCAGAGGACCGCTAATAAAGCAGATCTAACTTATATGACGGCCCGTTGTGGCTCTGGAGGCTTGTCAGTTATAGCGATTTTTTAAATTCTCATCATAAAGAAATTGTGGCCAAAATACATAAAAAAGGAAAAAACTTTATTGTAATGCAGAAACAACATAATAAATAATGATTTATGATATATTAGATACTACATTATTATTTGTATAAACAGCAAACACCAATCTAAACAAGTGTGGTCCGCTAGCCAGACCACTGTGGCCTGGAAGGTACAATAAAATCGACCGCTGGAAGGATCGGTGTGGCGCAATTTCTTAAATTTTACTCACCATAAAGAAACTATGGCCAAAATACACATAAAAAGGAAAAACTTTATTGTAATACAAAAACAACATAATAAAGAATGATTTGTGGTACCTATATTAGATATTATATTATTATTTGAATAAACCGCAAAACAATCTAAACAAAAGTGTGGTCCGCTAGCCGGACCGCTGTGGCCTGGAAGGCACAATCAAATCGACCGCTGGAAGGACAGCTGTGGGCGCAACAGTGTTTCCCTACACACCACGGCGGGCCCTGGGGACCGCTAAATTTTTGTTGTTTTAAAAAACATGAGTAAACATTGTATTGAGCTTTTTTGCATGGTGTACTCTACTATATATTATTATGCCTTGGAGAGTACAAAACTACAAAAAAAAATCAGTTGGCCCAATGGACCATTTTTGTTATATTATTTGGTGTAATGGGGTAGTGAAGCGCAAGTTATAGCCACTCCTACTCAATTGTTAACCTCACCTTCGCGATGAGTTCAATTTGAACTTGGTGCACCCTGTTTTCACTAACGAGGTTCTAACGACCGAGTAAGGGCGGAATAACCCTTACCTTTTGCCGTGAGCACATCCACCTTCTCACGAAGAGTGCGGTAAAAATAACCCACCGCACACAAAGGTTGCTTTTGGAATCGTTTGGTTACCCCATCGTCGCAGTCTCCTTCTGTGCCATGGGACCACACCACTCGCCTTCCGCAACCGAGCTGGTCAGTTGCATACCTGCTCCAGCTAAAACTTCAAATGCAGCTTCGTTTTCAGTCGATTAAGACTTTAAAAAAATGATGGAGCGTTCAAGTGGGACAAAATCATCCGGAGGTAAAATACCCTCCCGATCGGATCTCCGGGGGAGGGTGCCCACAGGGACACCTCATCGAATGTCGAAAAAAACACCGACAAGTTAAATCCAACAAAACTAATTCTTTCATCTACGGCGCTTGGAATGTTCGTACTTTGAACGACAGCACTCGCACCGATCGGCCTGAAAGAAGAACTGCTCTAATAGATAGAGAACTTCACCGACTCAATGTTGACGTTGCAGCTCTCAGCGAAACTCGATTTTTGGAGGAAGGCTCTCTCACAGAAAAGTACTACACCTTCTATTGGAAAGGTCTTCCCACCAATTCAAGAAGACAACATGGAGTAGGATTTGCCGTTCGGAATCAACTTGTATCCAACTTAACACAAGTACCACAAGGCTTATCCGAGCGTCTAATGCTGCTACGCTATGAGCTATCAGATGGCAACGCGGTAAATCTAATAAGCGCCTACGCTCCCACTCTGGCTGCAAGTCACGAAACCAAGGAAAGCTTCTATCAACAGCTGCAAGAAACCCTCTGTAGAATACCTAAAACGGAACGACTCGTTATTCTTGGCGATTTTAACGCTAGAGTAGGGAGAGATGCAGACACCTGGCCAGGCATCATAGGCAAGAACGGTTTGGGCAACATGAACACTAACGGTCAACTACTCCTAACTAAATGCGCCGAACATGATCTAGTTATAACAAACACCATTATCCGACAAAAGAATAAATTTAAAGGCACCTGGCGTCACCCCAGATCAGGTCACTGGCATCTACTGGACTATGTTATCGTACGTAGGAAGCATCTCAAGGACGTCCAAATTACAAAGGCGCGCATTGATAGCGAATGTTGGACCGATCATCGTCCTGTTGTCTCTAAAATGAAAATTGTTATGAGACCCAAACACCGAAGAACTCAAGTAAAACGTAGACTCCGTCTCTGTATTAGTAAATTGCGTGACCAACAAACCGTCGAACAGCTAAAGCACAAAGTTCAAGAGAATCTGAGTGCACTAGAAGAAACCAATTCTGTAGATGTCGCTGCTACCTGGACACAAATTAAAGACAGTTTAAAAAGTGCGAGTGAGGAAATTCTTGCCACTGCAGCAAGTAAAAAACAGGAGGACTGGTTCAATGATAAAGAAGCTTTTATACAAGAACTTCTTGGCCGCAAACATACTGCCTTCCAAAACGCTATCAACCACCCCAACGATTCATCAAAAGCAGAAGCTTTTACCCAATCTAAGTATGAAACGCAACGCGAAATCAGAAGAATAAAGAACGAGTGGTGGGCAAGCAAGGCCAGAGAATTTCAAAGGTACGCCGATTCACACGACTACAGGAATTTCTTTCAAGGAGTAAAAGCAGTGTACGGCCCCAGTCGGAAAAATATGTGCCCTATTAAAGATTTAAATGAAAATCTCCTCAAAGAAGACCAGGAAATAAGAGCCCGATGGAAAGAACACTACTCTAACATTCTTAACCAGCAAAGTCAAGCCGATCACGATATTATAAATCTTATCCCTCAATATGACACCTTCGAAGACTTAGATAAACCACTAACAACGGAAGAGATCTTAACCGCCATTGGGCAGCTAAAAAATAACAAATCTCCCGGCGCCGACTCACTCCCAGCTGAGATCTTTAAAGCTGTGTCGTCAGAGCTCATACCCTACCTCAAAAAACTGTTTGATGTCGTGTGGGAAAGAGGTCAAGCTCCGCAGGAGTTTCGTGATACACTTTTAATCAACCTCTTCAAAAACAAAGGGAGCGCTGCGGACTGTGGAAATTACAGGGGTATAGCTCTCCTGGCTGTTGGAGGGAAGATACTCACTAAAGCGATGGCAAATAGGCTAACACCTGTTATGGAAAAGTTACTTCCTGAAACACAGAGTGGCTTTAGACCAAACCGCATCGGATTTAATCTTCACACTTAAACAGCTTCAAGAAAAAGCACTCGAACATCAAGGAGAAATTCACATGGCCTTCATTGATTTAACCAAGGCGTTTGACTCGGTGGACAGGGAAGTGCTCTGGAAAATTATGTTCCGCTTAGGTATCCCTAGAAAATTTGTGGAAGTATGTCGCAGTCTACATACAAACAAAAACGCCCAGGTTATGTATAATAATGAGGCAACCGAACCTTTCCAAACCCTCACTGGAGTTAGGCAGGGATGTGTCCTGGCACCCCTACTCTTTAATTTGTTTACCACTGCTCTAACAATTATTGTTGACAACAAACTGACAGTCAGAGGAATAGGTCTCAGATACCGTTTTGATGGCGGTCTCTTTAACATAGGGTGCTTTAGAGCTTTCACGAAGACACGCACACGATTCATTTGTGATCTCCAGTATGCGGATGACTGTGCACTTTTAGCCTCTACGCCGGAAGAGCTTCAAGAACTTTTAGATGTGTATGCCCAGAGCTATGATTCCTTGGGACTTAAAATCAACATTGGAAAGACTAAGATTATGTCAACTCCTCATCAAGTGAACCGAATAGACATTGCACTTAACGGAAATTCTCTTGAAGTGGTGGATCAGTTCAATTACTTAGGCAACGTTGTTAATGACAAAGCAAACATGGACAGCGAGATTCGCAATAGAATTAACGCTGCATCTAGAGCACTCTGGGGACTTAGAGAGAGAGTATTTGACAACCACGACCTTGCTTTGTCAACGAAAATGGCTGTCTACAGAGCAGTTGCCATTCCAACACTGCTATATGGATGTGAAAGCTGGGTCACTTACCGTCGTCATGTGAAAGAATTAGAACGTTTTCAGCAAAGACCTCAGAAGTATGATGAAAATCCGTTGGTTCCATCACATATCAAGCGTTGAAGTACTCAGGAGAGCAAAGAGCCTTCCAATTGAGGTGCTTATTTCAAGAGCACGCCTAAGATGGGCAGGTCACGTTCATCGTATGCATGATAACCGCCTTCCTAAATGTACACTTTATGGTGAATTGCAAAGCGGTAGAAGAAGGCGTGGCGGTCAACGAAAGAGGTTCAAAGACGCTCTCCATGAAAATCTAAAATCCTGCGGTATTGCAGACGAGCAACGGGAACAACTTGCAGCGGACAGAACCGAATGGCGAGGGGTTGTGGCCAGCTATCAAGGAAATGTTGCTGCAAGAAGGCCGAATCCAAGACCTAACCAGGTCTATATTTGTCCTGACTGCGGTCGACATGTGCTTTCCCGAATTGGCCTCTATAGCCATAGTCGTGTGCACCGTAGATGAATGGGAATTACAATAGACTACACCTTTTACTTGTTTTTTATTGTACACAATTTATCGACTGTAACAGTTTTATACTCGGACTCGAGTAACGGCTAATAATGATAATAATAATTTTTTAATCCTTAAGGCGCGGAACGTGTTTTAAGATTAGCTGCGAGGCTAAGACGAACTGACGTTTATGTGGTCCGATAATGTATCACGATGGCCTCCATTTCAATGTGAATGACAAATTTGTGTATCTGAGAGCTTGTACAGTTAACCCGCAAGCTTAGTTTATGCGAGAGCTTTAGCGTATAGATTTTGCTCTGCATTCGTTCAAGAGGAAATAAGTTTTGATGAATAAAGTTAACATTTGGAAATGGTGAATTTATGATTTAACTATTAAAATTAGATAATTTGAAATTATGTTAAACTAATTTAGACGTTGAATAATATAAATGAAAATTAAAATAAAGAGAAATAAAATGTTGTGATTATGGATTGATGAGGCAATTTTGATGCGATTGAAGTTCACGTGGGGGCGGTATATTTTAGGGTGATGATTTGTAATAATTTGTAAAATTGTTATTTCGAAAGTTTCAAAGCTATTATCGGTAATTTGATAAGAATAATTATGATATTGGATAAATTTAAGTGTCTGAATAACTTTTTTTATTGTATTTTGACTTTGTGGACTAAATATGATGTATATTTTGAAAATTGAGAAATTTTTGAATTTTATTGGTTCGCCTATAAGGTACTATAATACTTCTGAACATGAACTGGCCCTCTGTGATTGAAAAATAAAAAAATTTTGATGCGGAGAGTTTCACTTGAGGTCCTAGAGGACGTTTGTGCACTTAATTTTGTTGGGATAAGCCTTTGGATTCGAATTCTGCAGTGGTGGTTCGGGTCAGTTGCTACACCCTGTATAATATGGTCTGGAACTGTTTAGCACTTGGTGTTAACGATTTTATTTTATTTAGCACTTTTGAGTCAAGTCGAAAGCTACACCCTGTAGATAATCTTTCTTGAAATAATAACGCTTTGGTTTAAATGGACCGAACAAACTATTTATTTAAGTTTTAAATTAACAGAGTTTAGAACGGTTTTGTGTTTTATTTAACAATAAATCGGGAATAGATAACTATTCGACAGTAGAAATTCAGTCGTGTATGAATTTCGCGAAAAAATGAATTATTAAAATTTATCAAAATATTCCGTAAAAACTCACTGTCGTTGGGGCCGCGAAGGCGATTTTATTTACTTAAAATTATTTGGGTCGCGAAGGCGAATACTTAATACCACTCTTTTTACAAGGTTTCGATCTGGGAAGCTAGATCTTAACACCTCGTTACGAAAAGTATGCTGGAACCGAAATAGGAGCCTAACTAGACGGTAGGAAACAACAACTTGAGTTAAATAGGAACTGAACCGAATTCACTAGTATATTAGCTTATTACACTAAAAATCACTTTTAAAGTAACTACTTGGGATATCACTCCCGAATACTTAACATAGATGTCACTGTCCATTTCTGAACTAACTTTGGGTTCGCAGTGTTCCGTTATTTATACGTATAGGGATAGTTGCGTTTTTCGTGCCCCGCAACTCTCGTGTCCCGTTTCACCGATTGCTAAATATTGCGCAATATTGTGCAATACTGGAAAATGCTGAAATTTCGAAATGAAACCTATATGATCTTGTTGTGCTTAAAAATACGAATTTTTTGATATAAGGTTTATCTCTGAATCGATTTGGATTAAAAAGTTATTTTGCAGGTTTCTTATATCTAAAAATTCAGAATATATCGGATTACCCCGTAATGTAGCGTTAAAGCCACGTACGTACAATTAAAGTGGAAACAATTTGCGTGCCGGCAGGCTGAATGAAGCGAATGGAAACTATGTTTTACAAATTATGAGGGTTACAGATGTTGTATACGGGGGGTGAAGAGAAAGGAAGGGGTACCCAAACCTGTTCATATTTTAGAAAGGTTGCGGATACTGTATACGGGGGAAATGAGAAAGTATGGATAATCCGAATTAACTACAAATGTCATATACAGGGGGCGATGAGAAAGTATTACTAAAAAGAATTGAACTAAGAATTGGGAAAGGAGGCGAATGTTATATACGGGGGGCGACGAGAAAGTATTGCTTATAAGAAAAAAGTGGCTAACATAATATACGTAGGGCGATAGTGACATTTGAAATAGGAAACTGGTTGTAGAAAATTAACGAAACAAAGTAAAATGTTGAGATTATAGTAGTTCTAATCTTGTTGATGGCCATAGGGGGGCTGTATTGTTAAGGGGTGTTTTTTGTAACGTTTTGTATGTAAAATGACTAGATTCAATGTTGAAAATTCGGTACCGGTGAATTTAAGTTATTTTAGAATAATCGAATATTCGTGATTTTTCTTAGATTTTATTAACCTTGAATGTGTTTTTTTGACGTTTCTTGTGTCTGGATGACTTTTTTCATGGTTTGCCATGGTGGGTGAATCAATCTGTTTTTTTTGTTAATATTGAAATTCTTTGTTTTTATTTTTTCGCTTGTAGGTGAAATACCCTACAACACTTGAAACGGTCACCCTTCTAATTACTAACCGCGCCTGATGTTGCTTTATATCGCATAACGAAATATGTACATAGCAAAGACGCACCTCATACACAATTTAATGGCTAAGCTGTCGATTATAATATAAGGAAAGATAGGGCAGTGAGGGCATTCTAATTTAAGGAGTCACTTGGTATTCCGAATCAAGAAATACGTTCTGCGCCTTTATTTAAATTTTATTAAATATTTTAGCCCCCTATTTAAATATTAACACTAATTTCTGTACCATAATTGAAATTAGAATAATACGAAATTGAATTTAGTTCATCGATTAAACTCTAAATTTAAATAAAATTTTATATAATATTGTATACTCATTATTCCAAATTTATATTCTGAACGTTATCTCATAAATATTTCATATTAAAGAGTCAGAGCTGCAATAAGAGCCGAATATGTTGGTACTCTGGCATGAAAATGTGCTCCCATTTAGCATGTTTAGTGTTATTTATGGGACAATTTCAACTGAAAATCTGCAAATAGCAAGGAGTCTATAGAGGATCCCACCCGCTATGTGCAAAATTACTGTCAATTATACAATGTAATTGGTATTTAGTATTTATAAAGGAATGCTGAATTCAGAGAGGATATAAAATGATTAATTGAGAAATATTTTATTTATTACAATTAATTTGAAGAAAATGATTTGTCTAACGTAATAAGGGCATAATATCATTATGTAATTATAATTTCTGTCCGCCTAAAGCTAATATTGAGCATGCAAAGCACGAAAGAACGCGTACATAGCTCATAAAGCCAAGCGAAGACAGCACAATTTTCGCAATCACAAAATATTCGGCTAATTTATTTTAAAAAACTGGAAAAGGCACTGTAGGTTAGGACAATATAATGAAAACGTCTGTCAACCTAATGGAGTAAAGATAGATTTTCAGAGAAAATTTTACATGGAGCAACGCGACATAGAAAAATAAGTTTATTTTGGTGAAACTAAGAATAACCTGAGTTGTCTACATCGAGTACGCGGGGAAACTCTTTTATTTGCGAAAAAGGGGTAAATTGATAATTTCTAAGGGCGTTTTTCAGTTTTAATTTATTTTGGACTCATTAAAATGCTAGTTAAGAAACGAGAATAGTGCTCTTTTATTCTAGATGTTCAAGAAATCTTCAGATCGAATTTCGTGCACCACCTCCCACGATATGTGAATATATGTACTGAAAAAACGCACAAACATCTTCTTCATAACTATCATCTTCTTCGAATTCTTCAGTATCATAAATATCAGAACTAATAATTTCTAATTGCTCAGGCTCTTCATCAACCACAGCTTCGTCAACGATATTGTCTGCATTTTGACACAAAGTATTCCTTCCAATGTGGC
The DNA here is from genome assembly GCA_963675555.1 of Leptura quadrifasciata. Taxonomy (NCBI): domain Eukaryota; kingdom Metazoa; phylum Arthropoda; class Insecta; order Coleoptera; family Cerambycidae; genus Leptura; species Leptura quadrifasciata. The sequence continues at coordinate 80,080,183 of OY776674.1, read as the reverse complement.
ACAAATTACTGCATGTGACGCCAATGGTTTTGCATGAGCAACGTTTAATTTAGCGACAAGCAATTATATTGAGTAATTCGTTAGGAAGTGGAACTTTTCAGTCCATATCGGTATCAGTCCATTATCTGTTGTCTGCTGCCGTCGAAAATCCTGCCAATTTTGGTACTTTGTACTTCAGAAGTGCTTCAGACAATATCTCAGATGAATACGATTTTAGTCGATGACGAGGGGAAGAAATATTCCAAACTCCAGTTACCGATTCGGAAGTAGGCACTTCTTGCCATAGCACATCTAGTACAACAATTAGAAAAAGAAAACATGAATAAAATAAAATAATAGTCAATATATGTAAAAAGTTTAATAGAAATCAAGTGAATTTTCGAAAAAAAATATATCTTACCTTCGAGAGTTTTTTATCCAAATATTTGAAACCTGCTCACAATCCCTTTTTATTATTAATATTGAAATTTTTATAATGAATAATTACACGTATACTTGTGCGCGCTTATGTATAATACCGAAATGACGGAAAATCATCGCGCGCATATATATACCAAAAATGATAAAAAGTCGGCTAAATTAAAAAAAGCAATTTTTTAGTTATATCATTTGAAAGTACACAAAAAAATCTCGTACGGTCATTTGGACAAATTGGGGAACGGAATTTGGACTAAAAATTGAATTGCCGCTAAACTATTGGATATTTTTTGCTAAAGTATGCCACGCTATTTCTTAGTTATATAGGTTACTTGCATCTAATATTCGGGTTAATTTTGGCCAAGGTAGCCATAATTCAATTTTTTTACGTTTTTTTCTGTACACATATCGTGAGAGGCGGCGAACCGATTTTCATGAAATTTAAACTGAAGATTCCTTGAACATCTACAATAAAAGGGTACTATTCTTGTCTCTTAACTAGCATTTTAAAGGGTCCAAAATAAATTAAAACTGACAAGCTACTCATAAAAAATTACCAATTTACCCTTATTATTTAACTTATTTTTCTATGTCGCGTTGCTCCATGTAAAATTTTCTCTATCGCCTTTTTCGGCTATTTTTAGTCCACTATAAACAAATAATAATAACACCGCCACTCGAAATAAATGAGAGTACAACTTAAGGAAGCTTTTGGTACATTAGAGTTTGCTGCTGAAAGACCTACAACCTCTCTACAATTAAATGCGGATACTCCTGAATTGAGATCATTTTGTGATTTCATTTTTCAGAAGATGAAAAATTACAATAATCAAACTATAAACTTAGTCCAGCAAGAGATTATTTTTCGGACTGACCAAGCAGAATACTGTGGTCGTGCACAGCATTATAGCATTTAGCTCAAAACATGTCACCATCAGCTGTAAATGATCCAACTGAAAGCTATATTTGCTCAAGTTCACACTCATATGTATCTCCCTCTCTAGTATTTACTCTGATAATAGGAAAGACCTTATTTAACTACATTACCTTATGTTATAACAATATGGAACAAATATTTTTGCTACTTCCTTACCTTTTTATTTTATTCAATCCATCCATAATTCTCTCGCACACCTCAGCAACGATCCTGCTAATAACTTGTTTAGATATACGAAATAAATACCGCAGACTTGTAAAAGAATCGCCGGTGGTCAAATATCTTAATGTCACTGCTAATCTGTCTTATACTGAAAATGCTTCCCTGCCATTGCTGTTTCCTCTTTGAATTCTAGGTCCAAGTAAATTAATGAAGTATTCAAAATCTGTTGGGTTCATTCACGTGAAATTTTTGTAATGGCCACTAATAGTTTGAAATTTTAAAGCAGCAAGTAACGAAGATCCACTTCTTTCTTCGTACATAGTATGACGCCACCATCGCGCATCGTCGGGGGTGTTTGTAATTTTCAATTATTGTGTCAATTAAAATATATACGCCACTGGCAATCAATTCAAATTCAAAACAGATTTATTCATATGAACATACAACCAGTTGCCTAGCCACGGCCTACCCTGGAACCGATCATGCAACCACCGCACTAACACTATGGCGGATTGCAGGGTCGGCCACTGGCAATCATTTCTTTTGAAATCTGCATGTCGTCAAGAGCTCTATACGAACACTGTGGATCCAGAGATTTGCGAAAAGAGACGACATTAACGTACACACAAAAAATTGATTACAGTAATGATTGCAGTTACAGTTCGCCTGTGAGTATTGGGCTTTACACGGTGAATATCCACATGCCTTCTGTACCAACTCCGTATCAGGATTTAAATCTACTGAGGTTTCTCCATATATTGATTAATTTTTAAGTGACGCTAATTTTCTGGGTGCAACGATAACTGACGTTTTCAAGTTCAGGAAGCAGAAAGTAGACAATGCAATAATAACATCCAGTCAACCGTATTACTTTGCGATAAAAGGCCAGATCGCAATAATAATGTGGCGTCAACATGATTTAATCGGAACAAAACACTTGATCACATTCCTGTCAGACAGATGGCTATACAGATTCGGGTGAATAATATACTTTCAACGCGGTGAGACACTCGTGTTTCTCAAGGGTCGTACTTATCACCGAAATTATATAACTTATACGTCTCTGATTTACCGAATACGAAGCTAGCCAAATACGCCGATGATACAGCCATGCGTATCCATTCACATAACGCGCAAGCGTAAATATGCTTCTGAAAGCACACATGGCTCATCCTATGGTGTGCTATGACCGCTGAGAGGTCAAAGGCGACAGTCTTTACGCGTTGCTTCTCATAAAATAAAATATTAACACCAATTTAGATCAGGGAAAATCAAATTTCGACAAGGTGTGTAAACTTGGGGGTTAGGTTAGACCAAAACTAACGTTTAGCATACATATCAACGAGATGATACGGACGGTCAACTTCATGTCCAGACTCTGTGCCCGCTCCTGGTTAGGAGTAGGAGACTTAATCGACACATGAAAACACTGGTGATTAGACCGTCCATTACTTATGTGGCACCGGCGTGGTGCAACACATCGATGACGACAATAAGGAAACTCAAAGAGTTCTAAAATCTATGCATCTCATATCAAATTCTGATAGATACACTTCTCTCAGAGACCTCGACACACTTTGTCATGACATTACCCCAATAGCGGACTACATCCAAGAAATTTCACAGAACCTCTATACTTTCAAACTGGATGATAGCCCGCTAACCAGCAGCAATACACAAATTATACAGCATAATGCTTCTTTTAGAATAAAAGATACCCCATCGTATCAGGTGTTGCCCATTTTCCGGGAACCCCTCTTACCAAACTTTCATCTAATATAACTTTCACTTGCTTCACCCTCAACCAACGAAAACTCTTTATATCTTTAATTCATTTCTATCCTCCTTTGCGTTTTTGTATGTATAATTTTGTTATGTTTTGCTATTTTTCTAAATTCGTTCTTGAGAACAAATGTTACCTTTATTAGAGTCAAAACGAAACTTTATGTTGAAAGTATCACATACATTTTTACTGGCGATGGTGACTACACTATAAGCTTTTTGCGACGGCAAAGAAAGAATTTCTCGTATTAAATTATTCCAGATTGTTTCAAAGTTCAAAGCGAGATGTAGTTTCTCACTTGCACTGCAGGTGGAGCTAAGAGAACAAAAACGTTATTTACATCTTCGACAGATTTGTCTTCTTATAATGTATGTTAAAATATTGACGTTCATTATTTTGTGTTGGATATTTTATATTAGCCACATCTTGTTTAAGTATAAAATTTTTCTGTTGAAAAAATAATTTTTAAGGCAAGTGGCCTCAGTACCTTATTTTGTTGACCACTGTACCTCATAATTAATGGCCAATTTGCAAACAAAAAAAGACTTGACTTTAGCACCACATTCTCGTATTTTTTTTCATCCTATCAAGCTTAATTACAATGCACCAATACCATTAGTATTCCCTGTGAAAAAAAGATATTTTGATCTACCCGTCTCTATTATTTTTATTAAGGATCTTGTGGAATGGTGGCCACCATACTATACTCTTCCCTATTTTTTTTTTTGTTATTTCAACTATTTATTGACTGATCTAGAACTAGTACTTACAAAAATAGTGTAGTTTAATGTTAGTCAAGCTCGTATAGTTCATCTTCAATTTATATTTCTTTTGTAAAATATACGCTATTGCCTACTAGTAAATCCCTAACACCTTATAGATTCACAAAATATTATTTGCATTTTATCAAGAACCATTTAAAGAATAAAATTTAATGTAATGTGTAGAATCATAAATAAATCCAGTAAAAGTTTTGTTAAGTTCAGAATCCATAAAATAGTCCGGATAGCAATAAGTTGTCAGTAAAGTATGTGTACTATTTTGCAGATGTTTCAAAGTCCTGTAGTTTACCGTCTCGGGGAGTAGTTTTGGTGCTCTGCACCAGGTACTTTCCTTGTACTTTATATTTGTTTCCAGTGAGACTACCATAAATTTTAAAGTAAAGATATTTTTGTAATTGAAAAAAGTTCCTTTTTACGGTTAAAGTGACAAACTTGATCAATAGCTTCTTAGAGACTTTACTACAAAATATAGGTGGGATTATAATTGTTCCTAGAAGATAAGTTTTCATCTAGCGAAACTTTGCCTGTTAGTAATTTTCATCAGAAGTTCATACATACATTTACTGAATATAATTTATCAATCACATTCTCTTATTAATAAAGTTATTATTTAAAAAGACTTTCTTATTCAATATATACTTTATTTAATTTGCAATTTCTTAGTTTAAAACCTCTTATGCAAGACTATACATAATTATATAATAAAAGAAGTTCATAGTCCTCCACAACAAGGCAACCGGAGGAGACATTGGAAATGATGGATCAGAATTTTTTTTTTTTTAATTTTACATATCTTAACTAATAGTTTATGCAACTTTAAATTTTGGTCTGTAGAAATGAGACAATATGTTATTAACACTTGTCATTGCCATTAATTTGTGTCCAGTTTTTCCTCAATTTTGGAAGCAAAATATGTTTTCACTGTTTAACTGTGACCTACCTCGTGCTTATCAAATATTATACGACAAAAATCATTATTTCATAGCAATCGATTTGCGAAACGTACTAAGTACCCACAGCTTCTTCTTCAAATTTTTTAAATAATTTACTTGTTTAAAATAATGTCAAAGAAAATAGATGCCCTGGTGAAGTGGTTATTTGGAGAATATGCTGGATATAGCAAAAAATTATTAAAAGGCGAAAATAAACACGGTGCTTGTAAAGCTGTCGATGAATAAAAGATATTATCTTACTAATTACAATTAAACGTTATATACATGAAAGAAATTTCCGACGACATCTAAAAGAAGCGGCTTACGGATAGTTATAAATAATAAAGTTACTAGTTTAACAAATAAATCGGTAGCAACGTTAATAATACAATGCTAGTACGTAAAATGCATATAATAAATCATTTCCACACATTCATATTTTATAACAGATATTCATTGAAACGAAAGCATAAAGATGGAAAAAAAATCCTAGTAGAAACAGTGTACGACGATGAATATATTAGCCATCAATACAATATAACAGATAATGAAGGCAGTGGAACACAATGAACATTTTTCGTCAATACATATTCAGAATATATTTTAACATTTTTTATATTGATTATTTAATTGCAATAAAACCGAGACATCAATGGAAACAAAATTACAAGCGAAACATATGCAGAGAAAAACATTTCATAGCATAAATAAAGTATGTATTTGAACAATTGCAAAGTATTATTTTATTGAAGGAAAATAATTGAAGATCACGTTGCGAGCGTTCTTTGTAAATTGATTTATATTTTTCGTATTTTTTTGTCTATTTTTGTATTTGATGTATCCTTTGTCAAAATAGAATTTGATAAACAGAAATGAAAATCGGTTTGTGACAATTCGGATAAAATTTCCTATTTAGAAAGAAAGAAATTTTTATGTTAAAACTTTTATTTCAAATCATTGGAAATCTGCCGAACTAACATGCCCTGTTCCCGCAATAAATTTTTATTTCGTCAAATCTCCATTGTATTTCAGCCAATCTTAATAAATTATTAAACACGCAATGTTAAAAGACATCAACAAGGGCACCTTCCAGCTGGGAGGTAGATCTGGTTCGGTGAGTGCATATATATAAACATATAAATTAAAAAGGTAATATCATGGAAATTAAACAATTAAAACTTAAAACTGATAACCCAACAAAAAAACCTCTTCGAAGCAGCTGATGCAGTTGGATCTTGCCTAAGGTATGATTATTCTAAGATTATGTCCTAAATTAGATTGGAGTTTTTGATAGAAGGGCAATAGTCAAATGGGCTACCCACTATACCACCAACCATTGTTGAAGAAACAAAGTTATTCATGGTACTTAACACCACAATTATTGCAAAATAAAATAATAATCAATATATGTAAAAAGTTTAATAAAAATCAAGTGAATTTTCGAAAAAAAAATTATATCTTACCTTCGACAGTTTGTTTTTTATCTAACTATTTAAAACCTGCTCACAATCACTTTCTATTATCAATATTGAAACTTTTATAATGAATAATTATACGTATACTTGTGCGCGCATACGCATATAACCGAAAATTACGGGAAATCGGCTGAATTAAAGAAAATAATTTTTTTTTAGTTACATCACGTGACCTTCGACCATTTGGACAAATTGGGGAAAGTTTTGAAAATTTTGTGGAATTTGGACTAAAAATGGAATTGCAGCCAAACTGATGGATATTTCTTGCTAAAATTTGGCAAGCTATTTCTTGGTTATATAGGTTAGGTCTAAAATTTCATCAAATTCGGTTTAATCTTGGCCCAGTTAGCCGTAATTCAATTTTTAACGTTTTTTTCAGTATATTTATATACATATCGTGGGAGGCGGTGAACCGATTTTCACAAAATTTGAACTGAAGGTTCCCTGACCATTTTTCCCAAAAAAATACTAAACATACTGTTCATACTATTTTTCAATTATAGATGAAAAAAAAACAACTCTCGTCACCTACCATCTTATTCAAAGAAACACCTGTAGAATATCAATTTTTTCTCACAAAAGTAAATCATTTTTCCACCCCCTACAAGGGTGGAAACCTGGGGTAGGGGTGGCTGAGGTCAAATCCCTCGAGGGATCTTCCGTCCTACTCGATGGAACAACAATTAGTCGAAAAACTGGGGAAAATAAATGGGTTTACGGTAAAGGGAACTTTGGGGGTGGTTTTTGGCCAATTTGAGGAGGTTGCCGAGGTGGAAAAAATGTTTTAACCCCGGGAATCGATTCAACACCCTCGAAAGCGGAGAGGACGATATTATTTAATCCCATTGTGGACGAAAGACAAAACGCTGTTACTCATTGAAAAGGCAAGACAATCCAATGGTTGGGATGTAAGGAGTAAGCAGTAAAAAGACGTAAAAATTCGAGGCGATATACTAACAAATATACGAAAAAATTGAAAAAAGTTTAAACCACACCAGGAAAGAAATCGATGACAACTGGCACAATATAAAAAGCCAATTTAGTCGTGAACTCTCCAAAGTGAAATCGAGTGTGAAGTCAGGTCTTGGTACTGAAGACGTTTATATACCAAGCTGTACAAATCCAGATACTTGTGTCAAATCTAAACAAACATTCATACCTCAGACATATATGCATATACAAGTTTTTTAAACAGTTTTTTCTGATACATGTATATGAATAAATCTCGATACAAATCCAGATACTTGTGCCCAATATAAACGTACCTAGCGTAGTGCTTCACACCAACATAGTATGGGGTCTGTTATTTTATGCACCCTTCCACAAAATCTGTTATCCAGGTTACCTTCACACAGATACAGGTGTTCCTTCATAAATTCATGACCTGAGAGCAACCTTGTTATTATTCTCAGTTGAGTCCTGTTTGGAATAAACAGCTTCTAAATCATTTTTATGCTCGATTCAGCTTTAAACTCCTTGCTGCGTCTATGTTCCAGTACGTTTTGCTAGTGTCCGATGTTTTCTTCTTTGCTCAGTGGTGTAATTCTTTAAACTGCATGTTAACACTGCAAGTGCTGGTTCTGAACCAAGGAATACTGTATCTGATCCTTAGTAAGTTTGTAGCTTTTGTCATTTACTAGGACCCCCTATGACCTAGCACAATCAGTTTTATTGAATTCTGGCCTGCCAGAGCATTAAGTGCTCCCAAATCATCTTGACGGCACTTTATGTTACATTTGTACCATCCGACTGTCTGAAATGATATGAGGTTGCTTATGTATATAAGCTCTCCTTTTGATTCCGAGGATACGTTCTGGTATTGTGCTCGTTTTTGTCTAGGAACACTGTGATATTTCTCCCAGAAGCAATGCTGAGTTTGTTCGTAGGTTTTCTTCATATATTTTGGACTCTGCTCTTGGTTCAGTCCTAGACCTGTCTGTGTACTAAGCCAGTCCTTTACGCAGGCCTTCTGGCGTCATTTCCTTTCATTGCTTTCGATTTCTTTCTTCTCGTATCACCAAAATCATGTAACTTGAAGTGACTTACTTATGTTTGAGAATATAATTTTGCACATTTTGGGATACCTCCACCCACATATGCACTGTTTCCCGATTTCAAGAATTAGATCCTAGTTTATTAATAGTATTAATATCTACAAAAATTGAGTAGCTTGAAGTTCAAGTTAAAGCACTCTTAATTCTTGATTCTATATTTTCGATTCACAATCAACAATCCTCCATCCTCCATCCTCCATCCTCCATCCTCCATCCTCCATCCTCCATCCTCCATCTTCCATCCTCAACCCTCCATCCTCCATCCTCCAAGTTCCATCTTCCATTCTCCATCCTGTCCACAAACTGTCCACGGAGCGGGACATTTGTGCGAGACACGCCTCGCACCAAAATTATTCAATTTGAATATTTCTGACACAACTGACCTTGCACACCGATGAAACGGCTATGCACACAGTTATAGCTGGACCATATGCTGTTGAAAACACACATGGCTCGTGCCACAACGTACTACGACCGGTGGAAGATAAGAATCAACGAGGAGAAACCAGAGGTCATGGTTTTCTCCCAGAACCTCACGAACAACGAAATTATTACTGCAATCTCGATCAGAGGACTGAAAATTAAAAATAATAGAAAGTTTGAAGTATCTGGGGATTTATTTAGACACTCTAATGACCTACAAAAAAGATATAAACGAAACGATACGCAAAGTATACTAGCTTTTTAGCAGTCTTCTGTGCCCTCTGATGGCAAGCAACAGTAGACTAAGCAGAAACAACAAGAAGTTGTGAGGCCCGCCCTTACATACGGGGCACCGGTGTGGAGCAGCGCGTCGGCAACGACAATAACGAAACTATTACTTTTTGAACGCAAGTTCCCTCACCTAATTCCAGCTCAAGCAAATATAGTAGTGTGTAAATGAGAGAGGTTCGGTTCAGGAGCAGGAGCAGTGATCAGTGATCAGTTTAGGGGTGGGGGGCAATTAGTGTGGTGGGGGTAAATATGGTGGTGGGGGGCAATTAGTGTGGTGGGGGTAATTAGAATGGTGGGGGGTAATTAGATTAGTGAGAAGTAATTAGAGTGATGGGATATAAGTATGGTGGTGGGAGGTAATTAGACTGATATGATGTAATTAGAGTGGTGGGGGGTAATTAAGGGGCGGGGCTTAGGGGATGGGACGTTAGAGGGCGGGGCCTATGAAAGGTGGTAGTGGTGGGGGGCAATTAGGATGGTAATTAGATTAGTGAGAAGTAATTAAAGTGGCGTGATGTAATTGTGGTGGTGGGGGGCAATTAGATTAGTAAGAAGTAATTAAAGTGGTGTGATGTAATTGTAGTGGTGGGAGGTAATTAGAGTAATTGCATGATGGGTAATTAGAGTGGTGGGAGGTAATTAGAATGGTGTGATGTAATTGTAGTGGTGGGGGGCAATTAGTGGAATGATCTGTAATTAGAGTAATTGCATGATGGATAATTAGAGTGGTGGGAGGTAATTAGAATGGTGTGATGTAATTGTAGTGGTGGGGGGTAACTAGAGTGGCCTGATGTAATTGTAGTGGTGGGGGGCAATTAGTGGAATGATGGGTAATTAGAGTAATTGCATGATGGATAATTATTGTGGTGGGAGGTAATTAGAATGTTGTGATGTAATTGTGGTGGTGGGGGGCAATTAGATTAATAAGAAGTAATTAAAGTGGCGTGATGTAATTGTAGTGGTGGGAGGTAATTAGGGTGATGTGATGTAATTGTAGTGGTGGGAGGTAATTAGAGTGATGTGATGTAATTGTGGTGGTGGGGGGCAATTAGATTAATAAGAAGTAATTAAAGTGGTGTGATGTAATTGTAGTGGTGGGGGGCAATTAAAGTGGTGGGTGGTAATTAAAGTCGTGTGGTGTAATTGTAGTGGTGGGGGGGTAATTGGAGTGGTGTGGTAATTAGAGTGATGGGATGCAATTAGAGTGGTGGGAGGTAATTAAAGTACTGTGGTAATTAGAGGACAATTACAGGTAATTTAAGTAAAAATAAAGGTAATTGCAGTAAAAATAATGGTGATTAAAGCAATTATGGTCAATCCATCCGTCTAGCCGTTCGTATGCAGACAGTTAAATAATTCTCTATTATGTTGTATTGTCTTATTGCACTTTGTATTTTTTTACGATGAGATAACAAACATTCATTCTTTATTTACCTGCCTTATCCTTATGCTGATAAACAATTGCGACCTATCTGTCTTATCTTTATATCGATCAACAATTATTTTACCTGTCTTATCTTTAGGGACATCTGTCTTATCCTATGCTGATTTATGAGATGTACATTTACGACCTGCCTGTCTTATCCACCGAGATTTTTATCAATGAATTTGTGAAAGGGAACATTTACATTGTTATTTCAGTACCTGCAGAGTACCCTCTTTATTTCTTTTGTGTACTTAACATCTTAACATGACAAGTGAGGAGAACGTGTAGCTGTTTATTTTAGTTTTTATTTTTTTAGAATTGAAACACATGATTTACATTTTCTTATATTATTTATTACCTATTCTGTCACATTACTATTTTCATACTATTTATTACCTATTCTACTACATTACTAACTAATTGTCTTTTTATTTTATCTTGCACCAAAAAATCCACCTTGAACTGATCCATCCAATGCATTGTAGGTCAAGTAGGTATCGTGAAGTATTAGTGCATATACATGAGTTTGTTCAGGGAACTTTGTCTTTCGTGTCTCAAACTCTATTTTTATGTCAACCGTAGATGTCTTCAATGCCTCGGATTGGTGGCTACAGTCTATGACAAACAATGGATTTTTTCTGAATTCTTCAAGATCCATCATAGGTTCCCCCATGTCTCTACCATAATAACCTCGTTGAAAGCTCTCGTATGCATAATATACTGCGGAGTCCAGCTTTTTATCGAAATTTAAATTCCAACGCTCATATGGATATACTTCAGCATTTAGAAATAGTCGAATATTATTTATGTCTGCATGAATAAACTTTGTGGCATCTTTGGATCTATTATTGGAATTGGCATTGTTTTGAAAACCAATAATGATGTAACGAGGTCTCTCAAGACTGCTGGTGGTTTTAACAGCCCATACATCAGAAGAAGTATCACGCAGAATTGGTAGTTCATAAAGGTCCCACATACGGTAAACCATCTTAATTCTGGCATTATTACCGCCTGAATCAATTTTCTTCAACAGCTTAATTTTTTGTCTATCTTCAGGTACAATATGTCTAATCTTCCACTCAATTTTCCTGAGAGCAACCTTGTTATTATTCTCAGTTGAGTCCTGTTTGGAATAAACAGCTTCTAAATCATTTTTATGCTCGATTCAGCTTTAAACTCCTTGCTGCGTCTATGTTCCAGTACGTTTTGCTAGTGTCCGATGTTTTCTTCTTTGCTCAGTGGTGTAATTCTTTAAACTGCATGTTAACACTGCAAGTGCTGGTTCTGAACCAAGGAATACTGTATCTGATCCTTAGTAAGTTTGTAGCTTTTGTCATTTACTAGGACCCCCTATGACCTAGCACAATCAGTTTTATTGAATTCTGGCCTGCCAGAGCATTAAGTGCTCCCAAATCATCTTGACGGCACTTTATGTTACATTTGTACCATCCGACTGTCTGAAATGATATGAGGTTGCTTATGTATATAAGCTCTCCTTTTGATTCCGAGGATACGTTCTGGTATTGTGCTCGTTTTTGTCTAGGAACACTGTGATATTTCTCCCAGAAGCAATGCTGAGTTTGTTCGTAGGTTTTCTTCATATATTTTGGACTCTGCTCTTGGTTCAGTCCTAGACCTGTCTGTGTACTAAGCCAGTCCTTTACGCAGGCCTTCTGGCGTCATTTCCTTTCATTGCTTTCGATTTCTTTCTTCTCGTATCACCAAAATCATGTAACTTGAAGTGACTTACTTATGTTTGAGAATATAATTTTGCACATTTTGGGATACCTCCACCCACATATGCACTGTTTCCCGATTTCAAGAATTAGATCCTAGTTTATTAATAGTATTAATATCTACAAAAATTGAGTAGCTTGAAGTTCAAGTTAAAGCACTCTTAATTCTTGATTCTATATTTTCGATTCACAATCAACAATCCTCCATCCTCCATCCTCCATCCTCCATCCTCCATCCTCCATCTTCCATCCTCAACCCTCCATCCTCCATCCTCCAAGTTCCATCTTCCATTCTCCATCCTGTCCACAAACTGTCCACGGAGCGGGACATTTGTGCGAGACACGCCTCGCACCAAAATTATTCAATTTGAATATTTCTGACACAACTGACCTTGCACACCGATGAAACGGCTATGCACACAGTTATAGCTGGACCATATGCTGTTGAAAACACACATGGCTCGTGCCACAACGTACTACGACCGGTGGAAGATAAGAATCAACGAGGAGAAACCAGAGGTCATGGTTTTCTCCCAGAACCTCACGAACAACGAAATTATTACTGCAATCTCGATCAGAGGGCTGAAAATTTAAAATAATAGAAAGTTTGAAGTATCTGGGGATTTATTTAGACACTCTAATGACCTACAAAAAAGATATAAACGAAACGATACGCAAAGTATACTAGCTTTTTAGCAGTCTTCTGTGCCCTCTGATGGCAAGCAACAGTAGACTAAGCAGAAACAACAAGAAGTTGTGAGGCCCGCCCTTACATACGGGGCACCGGTGTGGAGCAGCGCGTCGGCAACGACAATAACGAAACTATTACTTTTTGAACGCAAGTTCCCTCACCTAATTCCAGCTCAAGCAAATATAGTAGTGTGTAAATGAGAGAGGTTCGGTTCAGGAGCAGGAGCAGTGATCAGTGATCAGTGATCAGTTTAGGGGTGGGGGGCAATTAGTGTGGTGGGGGTAAATATGGTGGTGGGGGGCAATTAGTGTGGTGGGGGTAATTAGAATGGTGGGGGTAATTAGATTAGTGAGAAGTAATTAGAGTGATGGGATATAAGTATGGTGGTGGGAGGTAATTAGACTGATATGATGTAATTAGAGTGGTGGGGGGTAATTAAGGGGCGGGGCTTAGGGGATGGGACGTTAGAGGGCGGGGCCTATGAAAGGTGGTAGTGGTGGGGGGCAATTAGGATGGTAATTAGATTAGTGAGAAGTAATTAAAGTGGCGTGATGTAATTGTGGTGGTGGGGGGCAATTAGATTAGTAAGAAGTAATTAAAGTGGTGTGATGTAATTGTAGTGGTGGGAGGTAATTAGAGTAATTGCATGATGGGTAATTAGAGTGGTGGGAGGTAATTAGAATGGTGTGATGTAATTGTAGTGGTGGGGGGCAATTAGTGGAATGATCTGTAATTAGAGTAATTGCATGATGGATAATTAGAGTGGTGGGAGGTAATTAGAATGGTGTGATGTAATTGTAGTGGTGGGGGGTAACTAGAGTGGCCTGATGTAATTGTAGTGGTGGGGGGCAATTAGTGGAATGATGGGTAATTAGAGTAATTGCATGATGGATAATTATTGTGGTGGGAGGTAATTAGAATGTTGTGATGTAATTGTAGTGGTGGGAGGTAATTAGGGTGATGTGATGTAATTGTAGTGGTGGGAGGTAATTAGAGTGATGTGATGTAATTGTGGTGGTGGGGGGCAATTAGATTAATAAGAAGTAATTAAAGTGGTGTGATGTAATTGTAGTGGTGGGGGGCAATTAAAGTGGTGGGTGGTAATTAAAGTCGTGTGGTGTAATTGTAGTGGTGGGGGGGTAATTGGAGTGGTGTGGTAATTAGAGTGATGGGATGCAATTAGAGTGGTGGGAGGTAATTAAAGTACTGTGGTAATTAGAGGACAATTACAGGTAATTTAAGTAAAAATAAAGGTAATTGCAGTAAAAATAATGGTGATTAAAGCAATTATGGTCAATCCATCCGTCTAGCCGTTCGTATGCAGACAGTTAAATAATTCTCTATTATGTTGTATTGTCTTATTGCACTTTGTATTTTTTTACGATGAGATAACAAACATTCATTCTTTATTTACCTGCCTTATCCTTATGCTGATAAACAATTGCGACCTATCTGTCTTATCTTTATATCGATCAACAATTATTTTACCTGTCTTATCTTTAGGGACATCTGTCTTATCCTATGCTGATTTATGAGATGTACATTTACGACCTGCCTGTCTTATCCACCGAGATTTTTATCAATGAATTTGTGAAAGGGAACATTTACATTGTTATTTCAGTACCTGCAGAGTACCCTCTTTATTTCTTTTGTGTACTTAACATCTTAACATGACAAGTGAGGAGAACGTGTAGCTGTTTATTTTAGTTTTTATTTTTTTAGAATTGAAACACATGATTTACATTTTCTTATATTATTTATTACCTATTCTGTCACATTACTATTTTCATACTATTTATTACCTATTCTACTACATTACTAACTAATTGTCTTTTTATTTTATCTTGCACCAAAAAATCCACCTTGAACTGATCCATCCAATGCATTGTAGGTCAAGTAGGTATCGTGAAGTATTAGTGCATATACATGAGTTTGTTCAGGGAACTTTGTCTTTCGTGTCTCAAACTCTATTTTTATGTCAACCGTAGATGTCTTCAATGCCTCGGATTGGTGGCTACAGTCTATGACAAACAATGGATTTTTTCTGAATTCTTCAAGATCCATCATAGGTTCCCCCATGTCTCTACCATAATAACCTCGTTGAAAGCTCTCGTATGCATAATATACTGCGGAGTCCAGCTTTTTATCGAAATTTAAATTCCAACGCTCATATGGATATACTTCAGCATTTAGAAATAGTCGAATATTATTTATGTCTGCATGAATAAACTTTGTGGTATCTTTGGATCTATTATTGGAATTGGCATTGTTTTGAAAACCAATAATGATGTAACGAGGTCTCTCAAGACTGCTGGTGGTTTTAACAGCCCATACATCAGAAGAAGTATCACGCAGAATTGGTAGTTCATAAAGGTCCCACATACGGTAAACCATCTTAATTCTGGCATTATTACCGCCTGAATCAATTTTCTTCAACAGCTTAATTTTTTGTCTATCTTCAGGTACAATATGTCTAATCTTCCACTCAATTTTACTAATTTCTAGCTCTGCATCAACTTCACCAATATAAGAGTCTTTAAACGAGCGGGCTATGATTAAAATTAGTTCCTGCTTTGAATTTAAAACACCTTTTGTATAATCTTCCGCAAAACCCATGAGATATTTGAGAGGTAGTCTACCACTGAATACATGACTGGTAGTATCTAAAATACACTGCTTTTCTTCGGTGAGACCCCAAGCTGCAGTTAGTAGTGCTCTCGTATGTGTCTGCCCATATGATACCATAGTTTTCATTGTTGTAGTGATTCCAGGCTTTCTAACGACGGCCACTGACTCGCCACCCATTTCATATCTTATCTCATCGAATAGAAAGGCTAGTGCATTATTGGATAAATAACACCGCTTGGTGAGGTCACTAGGAGTAAACTTGCCTTCAATATATATGTAACTCTCTGCAATGTCAAGTATTAGGTCTTGGAAATTAATAGGAATGCGTACTGTATCAGAGTTTTTATAATATTGCGAACCATATGGCTTATACGTATGTTCATGTAAGCTAACAATTGACTGGTCAAAAACAGGTTCGTCGAACACTTCAAGTTTTTCACTAGACGTAATAAGCACCATTGTTAATTTTCTTGGACTTCTAATCCAACGGACTGAAGAAATGCACGATCCTTAGCTGACAATCTACGTCTGAACTGATCAAGATGCTCACGCTGAATGATTCGCTTTGCACGATTACGCTCCTTTTTATCATTGATTGCATTATATTGTAGACGGGATCTTTGTTGATTGTATTGAAAACCTCCCATATTAAAACTGTTTCAATTCTAGTTTTACAATAATTTTTTCACCTCGAAAATTGACTAAATGTCCGTTGTCATCCAATATTCGCAGCGTAATGTTATCGATAAACTGACGTCCTTCAGGTCCAACAGGCAAATATATGATGTAGGCGGGTTCCCTGGTGAGCTTGTAGCCGGGCTCGACGTCTATATCAAATTCGAATATGGTATGGGATTTAAGAGCATTTAAATAGGCTCCAGAAATAATGTTACAATCCACCCGTATCATTCGTACTTTCATAATATCAACAGGGAGCGTTGATTCATGTCTTTTGTTCGGATGTAAATATATCGATTCAAATCCCAATAGACTTCCAATAGAATTTGGCTGTGTAAAATCAATTCCATATTTTGACCAAATTTCACACTTCAGCGTATTATTGTTGGCTCGCAGTTGGAATAATTTTTCTTTTTCTTCTTCTCTTTTATCATTCGGCATTGCTTTTAGTATTGTGCGATATATTTCATCAATTTCATATGCACCGAATGGTATATGGAGAGCTGTGAGAGCCATTTTCGATCCAGTTTTATAACAAAATCGATTATTCGTCTCGTCCACATTGAATATGGAGTTGTAGGAATAAAATCCTGTTAATCCCAATCCATATCGACTACCAGTATTTAATTCAATGGGTGGATAAAATTCTGCACTAAGCACACTTGTGTGACTCGACAGAGTAAAAGTGTACGACATAACTGATGAATTTGAGCACTGACCTATGAATTTATTGTGATTTACAGCAATCATCGTGGATTAACTTTCTCATCTTGTTGGGTGACGGTGTCTCATTATTTGATACTACATTTATATCACGTACTTTACAGTAACAGCAGAATACTTTTCGAGGCGATGGTCCATCATTAACATCAACGTCACTTGCGTTCTCATTAGAATAATGCTCTTGACAGTATTGGTATTTTAAAATATCGATATCACTCTGGAGATGTCTGGGTAGTTTATCCCATACTAATGCAATTTCATGTGCGGCACAACCAATCATTACTTCTTTAGGCATATCTGCGAGTTGTTGTTGACTCATCTTCAACAAGCTGTGTAGTCTAGAGAATGCGATTAATGAATGACCCATTCGCTTAATGCTTTCTTGATCCATAGCAGGAGTCATAGATGTCATTTCCATCGCGTCTTATGTCTGCTTTGTAGAAAGAAACTTTAAACACAAATGACCACACCAGACTGTGTTGAAATTTTGCTGACGATCATAATTATAGTAGATTTTGTTGGTAGAATTTGAGCCTTTGCGCAAGTACAGAATTAGTTCCTTAGGTGGAGGTAAATCACCAAAGCTATCAAAATATGTGACTATATTGCCAAGTTTTTTAAATGCCACCCAATGTGTACCAGGACCATCTATACTATCCAAATTTATGATTACATATTCATTATGTCGCGGTCCTGAATTTGGTAGATTGTTGCGCATAAATATACCTCGAAAATATGGTACTTTCAGCTTCTCAGCATAATATTTCAGATCTATATCGGTGAGAGGTTTTCGAGGTAGGGTGTCTAGTAGTTTTTTGAACTTTGTGGTCTTAGATAAAGTCCTAATCCTTTGCGATACGGTTTTAAGTATAACCCTTTACCAGTTTTTCCTATTGCAATCGCTTCCATTTGTCTATTATGTCGATTTTTTTCGGCCAATTCTTCTCTGCTCGTTTTAACATCATTTACAGCCTTAGCTATACCCGCCGCAGTGCCAGCCAAACTACCTAATGCAGATAATCCAGCAAAAATAGGTATTAAAGGTAGAATTCCACCAACTTTCGGGATTGGTATGATCCTAGGCGTACGAATATTGCGTTTTCCTCCAGCAGCCCTCAGGTGACGTCGCGCTGCTTGAAGTGCAATGTACGTCATTTTTCTTGGGTCCTTAGCTATAGACCGTTTGTCATCAACTTTTCGTAAGTCATCGCGCACTTTACGAACTATTCCTGCACCAAATGCTATCTTTTTAGGGTTCTTCTTTTTAATATTTTTTCTTTTTTTAGAATGAGGTACAATTGAGTCACATCCCATACCAAGACGCTGTTTTCCTTTCATTATAGATGTAACTAACCAAGCAGCGGCTTTTTCTTTTAAATTGGCGTCTTTTGATTTAACTCGTTTCCACGCAGTTTGTTCAAGTTGATAGTCTGCTTTGTGGCGGGCTGCTAAATCACTCCTGTTTCGATCGTATGCAATGTCGTGTTCCTTACATGCAGCGTCAAGTTTGTTTATGCCCGAATCACCTCGCGCTAATCTTTCTTGTAATTTGGTGCCTGGACCACAATACTGGTAACCACCTGGTAAATGTAGTTCAAATGGAAGCTTATTTATAAGGGAATTTACTACCCCCCTGCCAGCCTTTAAATGACGGTGATTTTTACTTGTGCACTGCTTGACTGACAACATTTAAATAACGATTGTATGATGTGCATTCATTTATATAGTCCTCAACCGTGCTACAATGCGCATCGTGAAGCAGAGACAGAAGTTTTCTATAGACAATTTAGATGAAAAAGTTGGAAGTGGGTTACAAGCCGAACCGCGCCATGGTCCGTTACTTCCCTCAACTATTCGCGGACTATTAATCGGTCCAAGTGCGTGCGGCAAAACAAATTTACTTATATCTCTACTTACTCACCCCCTCGGATTACGTTTTGCAAATATATACTTATATTCAAAGTCTCTTCATCAGCCCAAGTATGAATATTTACGCAAGATATTAGAACCTTTGTGGCGGGCTGCTAAATCACTCCTGTTTCGATCGTATGCAATGTCGTGTTCCTTACATGCAGCGTCAAGTTTGTTTATGCCCGAATCACCTCGCGCTAATCTTTCTTGTAATTTGGTGCCTGGACCACAATACTGGTAACCACCTGGTAAATGTAGTTCAAATGGAAGCTTATTTATAAGGGAATTTACTACCCCCCTGCCAGCCTTTAAATGACGGTGATTTTTACTTGTGCACTGCTTGACTGACAACATTTAAATAACGATTGTATGATGTGCATTCATTTATATAGTCCTCAACCGTGCTACAATGCGCATCGTGAAGCAGAGATAGAAGTTTTCTATAGACAATTTAGATGAAAAAGTTGGAAGTGGGTTACAAGCCGAACCGCGCCATGGTCCGTTACTTCCCTCAACTATTCGCGGACTATTAATCGGTCCAAGTGCGTGCGGCAAAACAAATTTACTTATATCTCTACTTACTCACCCCCTCGGATTACGTTTTGCAAATATATACTTATATTCAAAGTCTCTTCATCAGCCCAAGTATGAATATTTACGCAAGATATTAGAACCTATTAAGGGACTAGAATTTTACACCTTTAGTAATAATGCAGAAATAGTGCAACCGTCCGACGCTGAACCTGATTCTGTATTTATATTTGATGATGTTATATGTGAAAAACAAGATGAAATTCGTGCATTTTTCTCAATGGGACGTCACAAACATGTAGATTGTTTTTATCTAGCACAAACATATTCCCGCGTGCCAAAACAACTGGTAAGAGACAACAGCAATTTCATAGCAATCTTCAAACAGGACAATATGAATTTACATCACATTTTCTCTGATCATGTCTCGCCAGACGTATCTTTTAAATAATTTCTAGATATGTGTGCAGAGTGTTGGAAAGACAAATATGGGTTTCTTGTGATTGACAAAGACAGAGAGGTGAATGAAGGCAGATACAGGAAAGGACTTGATAGTTTCATATATACATAAAGCACCATAATTAGAACATTAGTCGATCTATAGACAGCGCCGAGATTACATCAGTGAAATTAAATATTGGCAATGAAGGACGCCAGTGAAATAAATTTGAAACGTCAACTAGTTGAAGCTACTGATTCTATACGTAAAAAATTTAACTCGTTGAAAAGTAAGAATGTAAATACTCGGTTATCTCTCGAGAAATTGTATGAGCCCATAACAAAACCTTTAAAAGTTATATCATCCGCTTCAGAGGTAAAATTACACAATCAGCCAACTACAGAGATACAAAAACCTACACAACCGCAAGAGGGTGTAAAAGCGGCATCTGAAACTAGCGATGAAGAAAGTGCAATTCAAACATATTTTATGGACACACCGCCGAGATCATCGTTAGATTCAGAAAATTTCCTTAGCAGTGAAGAAAAAGAATGTGATGTAATCAAGCAACACCTAGAAAATCTAAAGTCTGGTGATCATAAATATGATACTGTGTATGGTGTACGCCTAGATCCTCAAACAGCCAAGTTACAAATGGGTGATGCCGAGATACACTTTTCTAGTGGAAATATCACATTGTCGCGTGGTAACAAGGAGCTGGGGACGTATCCCGGTAGTACTAAGTTGTATGATATAATATTTATGAAGTATCCATCATTTCTGCGCCGTGATCAAGCCACTATTGATGATGAAGAGTGTCACATATATAGAGATATATTAAAAAAGACAAAGGCAGCATATAAGGATTTTAATTTCAAGCAGGGTTTAAATAAAAACAAATGGAAAAAGTTTAATGAACTCATAATGCCACTAATGTCTTCTACTGTAAAGACGAGATCCAGAACTGGTTTGGGTTTTCCACGTATACCTCTTCAAAAATTATATAATAGTAGAGGCGTGGATTATGTCTATTGGAATAAACCGAAAGAACTGGTGGATCGTTTGCGACTGCTGTATAGTTCAAAAATGGCAGGTAACAACAATGTCGACAACGAAATAGTTAGTTTAGTCGAGGAACTTCGGGAAGAAGAAATAATATATTAGAAAAATGACTTCCTCCATAACTAGTATATAAAGCACCGAAATGTTGAAATTATCTCAAATGCAAAGAGAAATGGTAGGTGTAAACACAATTGACAAGTTCGGGAGACGAAGAAGTGCCTTAAATAAGTCAATGATTGTACGTGGACCACCAGGCGTTGGTTTTATTGTAACCGTAGACAATCACTTTGATATTCAAAATAAACGTTTAAAAAATATTGGAGAGCCAGTGGATAATCGTGATGGTGTAACTCGTAATTATGTAGAAAAATGCATGAAAGAGTTACATAGTGCCTTTTTCGAGAACCAACAGACTTTTGTACACAACAAAATTACCGAGATGATTAATGAAGTGCGACAGTATATCAACACAGAAATTTCAGACGTTAAGAAATTAGTTGAAGACAATACCAATGCAATAGAGAAGGTATTCAGCACTATTCAAGAATCCCGTCTGATAAGCGCACCTTCACAAACCAAATCACTTGATGTTAAGATGGTGGGAGTTGATAAACAGCAGATGATGGATGAAATTGCTGACACCGCTACTGCATTGGGACATATTAAAAATAAAAAAGGATTAACTATAAACAAAGTCCATTAGTATATTAGAAGAATTAACTTATTAGAAATTAGTTTACTTGTGAACACCTACCAGTCAGGTACTTTATTATGGAGTCCAGTATTATAAAAAGAGCAGTCGTTGAGGAGCTACACAAACGTAGTTCGTAAAAATTTCCGTAGAAGGAGAACAATAATAAAAGGGTATGGCGATTTATGGCAGATGGACTTGATTGAGATGCGACCATATGCTCATGATAATAAAGGATGTCACTATATTCTTGTCGTGATAGATTGCTACTCCAAATATGTGTGGACTAGACCTGTAAAAAATAAAACTGGTATTGAAATTACAAAGGGTATGAGAGATGTATTGGAAGAATCAAACTACTCACCTAAAAATCTCCAAAGTGACCAGGGTACAGAATTTTATAATAAAACATTTTCCACCCTAATGAAAAAATACAATATAAACCATTACTCCACATATAGTACAAAAAAAGCAGCAATCGCTGAGAGGGTAATAAGGACACTAAAAAATTGGCTCTATAAAGAATTCTCAGCTAGAGGCAAATATAAATGGGTTGACATTCTGCCTAACATTACAATAATGTACAATAATAAAGTACATCGCACAATTGGTATGAAACCTGCTGATGTGAAACCAACCACACGCATAAAAGCTTATGATCACATTAAGATTTCTTTAAAACCTAAATTTCATGTTGGCGACATAGTTCGAATAAGCAAATACAAAGGTATATTTGATAAAGGATATACACCTAACTTTTCAACTGAGCTGTTCAAAGTCTTTAAAGTAAATGTAACCTACCCCAGGACTTATTTAATCGAAGATATGCAGGGTCAACCGATAAAGGGAGGCTTTTATGAAATGGAATTGCAAAAAGCTAAGTATCCGGATGTGTATCTGGTGGAAACGGTTTTAAAAAAGAGAGGAAAGAAGATTTTTGTGAAATGGCTTGGACTCCCAAATAGCCATAATACTTGGATCGATAAAACTTCTATAGTATAATATTTTCATGAATTTGTGTAATTTTTTTTATAACTTTAAATGTTTATGAGTAGTATGATGAAATAAATAATAAAAACACAAATGACTGGTTTTAATCTTATATTCTCTAAAGTAATACATAATATACGTTTAGAAATATAAAGTCCTCTAAAAATAATACA
The DNA here is from genome assembly GCA_963675555.1 of Leptura quadrifasciata. Taxonomy (NCBI): domain Eukaryota; kingdom Metazoa; phylum Arthropoda; class Insecta; order Coleoptera; family Cerambycidae; genus Leptura; species Leptura quadrifasciata. Next base: position 80,057,248 of record OY776674.1, on the reverse strand, counting down.
ATAAAATACTTCATCTATTGTTAATACAATTGTGGAGGAGGCGTGGCTTATTAGTACATTCAAGTAACGCCTATCTACCCCCGCCACTTCAATTAACCCCCACCACCACTCCTAGACCACGCCTTCTAAAGCCCCGCCACTTCAATTACCTTCCCCCACTGCAATTGCCCTCCACCGCCTCCACTCCATTCTCCGGATGCTATATAATGCGGACGATTAGACACATTCATCAGTATCGTGTAAATTCTTATACAACAATGAAGTGTAGTTACTGCGAGAAAGTTTTTTCAACAAAAAGCAATTTAGTTCGACATATTCGCCAATACTGTACCATTGTAAAAGATGGTAAAGTACGAGAGATTGGAAGTGAACCACCAAGCAAGAAGCAAAAGTTTAATAGTATGCCTTCTACAAGTGGTATTAATTGTTCAAAAACTTGTGATTATTGTGGAAAGATCTTTTCATCATCTTTTAACTTAAAACGACATATTAATAATAACAAATGTGCCGTGCTGAATGAGATGTTTGTAATGAACAGAAAACAAAATTCTCCGAGTGGCTCAAAAACTTGTGAATATTGTAGAGAGAACTTTGCAACATTTTCCAGTTTAAAACGACATATTAATAATAATAGATGCAACGGTCAGAAAAATACGTTATTAATTGACAGAAAAAAAATTAACCGCCCTATTGATAACAGTTTAGGAAATGGTGTCGATAAACTTCATAGTGCTTTCAAAGACAGAATAGCTAGCTACCGTTTTAACAGTCCAAGGACCCATATCGATTATACTGATTTTTTGAAAGAAGTGGAGCAAAAAGTGTTGAATATAATCGAGGAATACTTGCAGAAATACCAGACTCTCAAGATAAATTTTGAAATATTTGGGCTCTATGAAATACCTGAAAAGGAGTTATCCGATATCAAATCGTTTAATACCAAAAATAAAATAATCACCATTTCTACAGATCTACATCAGATTTTCGAAGAGTTTGGCGATGAGATGACTACACAAGCCTCTGAATTCCAAGAGAAAGATTCGGGGTGGACGCTGAAACATATAATGTTCCTCGATGTAAACATAAATAAGTTTGCATCAATGTCGGCGTCATCTTATATCAGGCTACCCAAAGTCATAGAACAAAAGAGCGCTGTTTTAAATATACAAAACAGGGACAATGCATGCTTTGCTTGGTCAGTAATTGCAGCCATTTCCCCTGTAAAGCATGCTCCAACGATGACATGTTCATATCCACATTATGATACCATGTTAAGTTTTAGAGACATTGAATTTCCTGTCAAATTGAAGGACATTGCGAAGTTTGAAAAAATTAATAACATCTCCGTGAATGTGTTTGGCCTTGAATCAGAATTCAAAGATGGTAATACTATTACTGAAGTTGTGGGACCATTACATTTTACGTCACATCACCAAGCCAAACACGTTAATCTGTTACTTATATCGGATGATGTGGGTAACAATCATTATTGTCTTATACAAAATTTATCAAAATTGGTTTCAAAACAAATATCAAACCACAATAGTCGATTACATATCTGTGATGGGTGTTTGCAGTCGTTTAGAAAAGAAGAACATCTAAAACTGCATGAAGAAAATGACTGCAATCATACCTATACAAAACTACCATCTACTGAAATAAAAATTAATAAATATGGCGAATCAGTACCTGAAAATATTCTTAAGTTTATAAACTTTGAAAGACAATTACCAGTGCCATTTGTGATTTATGCCGATTTCGAAAGTTTACTGAAACCCATCGACCATAATGAACCTTGTGATGATAAGTCATTCACAGTTAAAGTATGTGAACACCAACCCTATTCTTTCGGCTTTTATGTAAAATGTAATTTCGATGATAAGTACTCAAAATTTGTAACATACAGAGGACCTGATGCCGCTGAAGTGTTCATTAAAAGGTTGGATGAAACGGCTCTAAACTTGTATGAGAATCATTTAAAGCATGTGAAAAAGATGTTCCCTCTTTCAGCCCAAGAAGAAGTCGAATATGAAAATGCGGTATGCTGCCATATTTGCACAAAACCCTTCAAGCCTGAGGACAAAAAAGTGCGTGATCACTGCCATTTAACAGGACGCTTCCGCGCGGCTGCACACTCTATTTGTAATTTAAACTATAAAGTGCCGAAATTTATACCTGTGTTCTTCCACAATTTGACAAACTATGATAGTCATTTATTCATTAAGAAGTTAGCATCCCAAAAAGAACAAGTTTCCGTAATAGCCCAAACCAAGGAGAAATATATTTCGTTCTCAAAGTCAATCATTGTAGAGAAATCTGTGAATCCCAATATACCGCACACATTCCTGAGGTTGAAATTTGTGGACTCTTTTCGATTTTTATCAAAGTCCCTCGATAAATTGAGTCAGAGTTTAGTGTCCGATCAATGTGTTGAAACTAGAAAGTATTTTCAAAACGATGAGGAATTCGATTTAATAAGACAAAAGGGTGTTTTTCCTTACAATTATATGAGCTCTTTTGAAAAATTGGAAGAAACCCAGTTACCGTCCAAAGACCTATTTTACAATTACTTAACCAACGAATCTCTTTCTGATAAGGATTATGAACGAGCCAATAAAGTATGGAGTGTCTTTAAATGCAATACATTGGGAGAATACGCAGATATCTACCTGAAATCAGATATATTTTTATTAGCAGATGTGTTTGAAAATTTTAGAAAGGTATGTTTGGAGCACTACAAGTTAGATCCTGCTCATTATTTAACAGCACCTTCTTTGAGCTGGGATGCCATGTTGCGATATACACACATCGAACTGGAACTTCTGATTGATGTGGATACTGTACACTTCTTTAGAAAAGGTATTCGTGGCGGCGTATCGCAATGTTCAAAGAGAAAGTCTATAGCGAACAACAAATATCTATCAAACTATGACCCCACCAGAGAATCGTCGTACATCGTCTATCTTGATGCTACAAATCTGTACGGAGCAGCTATGAAAGAAATGCTACCAACTAGTGACTTCAGATGGCTTGAGAAAGAGGAAATCGAAAAATTTGATTGTTCCCTAATTGGAGAAGATTCACCCAAAGGATACGTTTTAGAAGTCGACTTGGAATATCCTCTACACTTGCACGATGACTATAACGAACTGCCGTTTTGCCCAGAGAGTATGATTCCTCCCAAAAGTAAAGCTCCAAAATTAATTCCAAACTTACGAGATAAACATAAATATATCATTCACTACAAAAATCTGAAACAATGTTTGAAATATGGCCTGATATTAAAGAAAGTGCATAGGATAATAGAATTCTCTCAGTCTGCCTGGCTTGGATCATATATTGACTTAAAGACAACACTTCGTAATTCCGCTCGAAACGAGTTTGAAAAGGACCTATTCAAGCTCATGGTGAATTCAATTTTCGGCAAAACGATGGAAAACGTCGATAAAAGACAAAATATTAAACTCTGTTCGTTCTGGGAAAACAGAAAAGGTACTTTGGGCGCCAGAGCGTTAATAGCCAAGCCGCATTTTAAGTCTTGCTCAGTATTTGATGAAAATCTAGTGGCAGTGCAATTGGAAAAAATAAAAGTTGTTTACGATAAACCACTTTATGTAGGTTTTTCAATTTTAGATATTTCCAAAACCATAATCTATGAATTTTTATATGGTTACATTAAACCCATGTATGGAGATGACGCGACGGTTTTATACACAGACACTGATAGTTTAATTTTAGAAATATTCACAGAAAACATTTATGATGATATTAAGAAAAACATTCACTTCTTCGACACTTCAAATTATGGTGCAGACAACAATTATAGCATGCCTAAAACTATATCTGTAGTAGGGAAAATGAAAGATGAGTATGCTGGAAGACCAATAGAATGCTTTTATGGAACTGGTGCGAAAGCCTACTGCGTTAAAGCTGACGACATTACGAAAAAGGCAAAAGGTGTTTCCAAAAGTGTAGTAAAACATCAAATTAATTTTTCTGATTATGTTCAAGTTGTTGAGAACGGCGGATTAATATTCCGTAAAATGTCCATATTTAAATCTGACTTACATACGATTCACACTGAACTCAAAAATAAAGTAGCCCTATCCTCTGCTGATGACAAGAGGTATGTTATACCCGATGATGTATATACTTTGGCTTGGGGGCATCATCGACTTGATGAAGATAATAGTGAAAAGAGGTTGGATATTTTACTAAAATACGCTAGACGTTTGAACACGGAGGAGCCTGAAGCGGGATGGGATAGTGTTGATTTGGATGAGTCTGAATCAGAACGCGATAATTTTGATTTGTAATATATATTCATTAACTGTTTAGACATAAAAATAGAATTTGTGATACGAAAGACAAAGTTCCCTGAACTTATACTTCACGATACCTACTTGACCTACAATGCATTGGATGGATCAGTTCAAGGTGGATTTTTTGGTGCAAGATAAAATAAAAAGACAATTAGTTAGTAATGTAGTAGAATAGGTAATAAATAGTATGAAAATAGTAATGTGACAGAATAGGTAATAAATAATATAAGAAAATGTAAATCATGTGTTTCAATTCTAAAAAAATAAAAACTAAAATAAACAGCTACACGTTCTCCTCACTTGTCATGTTAAGATGTTAAGTACACAAAAGAAATAAAGAGGGTACTCTGCAGGTACTGAAATAACAATGTAAATGTTCCCTTTCACAAATTCATTGATAAAAATCTCGGTGGATAAGACAGGCAGGTCGTAAATGTACATCTCATAAATCAGCATAGGATAAGACAGATGTCCCTAAAGATAAGACAGGTAAAATAATTGTTGATCGATATAAAGATAAGACAGATAGGTCGCAATTGTTTATCAGCATAAGGATAAGGCAGGTAAATAAAGAATGAATGTTTGTTATCTCATCGTAAAAAAATACAAAGTGCAATAAGACAATACAACATAATAGAGAATTATTTAACTGTCTGCATACGAACGGCTAGACGGATGGATTGACCATAATTGCTTTAATCACCATTATTTTTACTGCAATTACCTTTATTTTTACTTAAATTACCTGTAATTGTCCTCTAATTACCACAGTACTTTAATTACCTCCCACCACTCTAATTGCATCCCATCACTCTAATTACCCCCCCACCACTACAATTACACCACACGACTTTAATTACCACCCACCACTTTAATTACCACCCACCACTTTAATTACCACCCACCACTTTAATTGCCCCCCACCACTACAATTACATCACACCACTTTAATTACTTCTTATTAATCTAATTGCCCCCCACCACCACAATTACATCACATCACTCTAATTACCTCCCACCACTACAATTACATCACATCACCCTAATTACCTCCCACCACTACAATTACATCACGCCACTTTAATTACTTCTTATTAATCTAATTGCCCCCCACCACCACAATTACATCACAACATTCTAATTACCTCCCACCACAATAATTATCCATCATGCAATTACTCTAATTACCCATCATTCCACTAATTGCCCCCCACCACTACAATTACATCAGGCCACTCTAGTTACCCCCCACCACTACAATTACCTCCCACCACAATAATTATCCATCATGCAATTACTCTAATTACAGATCATTCCACTAATTGCCCCCCACCACTACAATTACATCACACCATTCTAATTACCTCCCACCACTCTAATTACCCATCATGCAATTACTCTAATTACCTCCCACCACTACAATTACATCACACCACTTTAATTACTTCTTACTAATCTAATTGCCCCCCACCACCACAATTACATCACGCCACTTTAATTACTTCTCACTAATCTAATTACCATCCTAATTGCCCCCCACCACTACCACCTTTCATAGGCCCCGCCCTCTAACGTCCCATCCCCTAAGCCCCGCCCCTTAATTACCTCCCACCACTCTAATTACATCATATCAGTCTAATTACCTCCCACCACCATACTTATATCCCATCACTCTAATTACTTCTCACTAATCTAATTACCCCCCACCATTCTAATTACCCCCACCACACTAATTGCCCCCCACCACCATATTTACCCCCACCACACTAATTGCCCCCCACCCCTAAACTGATCACTGATCACTGATCACTGCTCCTGCTCCTGAACCGAACCTCTCTCATTTACACACTACTAAATATACCTCCCACAAAGACTTGAATGTCCTTTGTAACGGTATCACTCCACTGTCGGACTTCATTAAAATCAATTTTCAAGGATTCTATCAACACAAATTTGATAATAGTCCGCTAATAACCAACATCATACAAATAAGAGAGCATAATGCATCATTTCGAATTAAACACAAGTTACCCTGCCAGGAGCTATCCGTCTATCGACATCATATTTAGCTATCCGATCTATTACTAAAATATTATATTTACAGTAAATTCCTCCACCTTCTCTATTCACATTTTTTATCTGCCTTTATTTTTGTAACGTTTTCTTAGCTATCCTATGGTTTTAAATTACTCACTCAAATTCGAAGCATTTAGCAAAACTATTCAGAACTACATTTCAAACTAAAATTAGAAATTTTATGACATATTTTTAATGGAAAATAAATTTGATTTGATCGGTCGACTGATTTATTTTTGTAATTGTCTTCTCTCCCATTATTGTTAATGTTTTCTGTCGTTCCTATTTTTTTATGCCATTACCGTTGTTATCGGCCATTACCACTTTTTTATACGAGGAAGGGAAACCCTCATGGGCTCCCAACCTGAGCTAGGACAGTGTTAGACTCTTACTGTCACAGGGTCGTCTGTAAACTCTCCGAGGGCACTGCAGTCTCTTGGGCTTACTGTACACTCTACACTGCCCATTTTAATACTCCTGTGCCACTGATGAGGTGATACAGGTCTGAGAATTAGCGAGTTTTAATGCTTTCCGGCTATGTCTGTGTTTGCCCGTAAATATTATATCATATATAGTATGGTCTACCATCTCTGGTACCTTGCCACATAATCTGTAGTCAAGGTCGCCATCGAACTTGCCAATTCTTTGCAGGTGCTTAACAGGAAAATGTCCCGTCAAGAGACCTGTCACAATTCTCAACTGTAGCCTGTTCTACGGTTTGTTTTGGGCATGGTCCTTTAATGAATGTTTTCCCATGTCGATTACTAGGTGTATTCCTCCAGTAATAATTGTGTTTATTCCTGACCCAGTCTTTAATTAGCCCCTTAGCTGAGCCTTAGGTAAAGCCCAGCACAGGTTCTGGGCCGTTGAATGTATTAGCTGCTCCTTTTCTAGCATGTTCATCAGCTTTTTCATTGCCGTCTATTCTAGTGTGTCCCGGCACCTAAAGTAGTTTCACTCTGTTCCACCCACCCAGAACTTCGAGCTCATTGTGGCATTGCCACGCCAGTCGTCTGGAAGACACTTTATTAGAGGCTACCTTTAGTGCCGCCTGACTGTATGATGCGATGCAGATTTGCTGGTTCACATATATCGTCGTTTAAAATTCTCACGTATACACTCAAGTATAGCTAGAATTTCAGTTTGAAATACAGTGGCGTAGAATCCAAGAGAAGGACTTGTTTACTACTTGCCCTCTGTCTCATTCCATGTATCCCTGCTCGAGCTCCTGATTCCATCCTAGACCCGTCCGTATACCAGGCCAAGCCTTTGCGTAATATCTCAGGAGCTCCTGTTGACCAAACCCTTTTTTCTCTCCAATAGAGGGCTTGTTAAATGTAATTGTTGGAAACATGTAGTCTGATCTCATGCTTAATAAAGGATTTACTACAATGTTGATTATTCTCATATGTCCCGACTCCCTTACATGTAGAGCCAAGTAATGTGAGTTTTGTACCCTGTATGCCCCCATTCTTACCTCTCCCTGAATCACCACGTTGAGTGGGGGGAGGTCCAATAAGGTCTCCATGGCTGCTGTGGGGGTGATTTTTATAGCATCCGTGATTCCCAAGCAAGCCAGTCTCTGTACCCGGCTTAGCTTGTTAGCTGCTGTTGTTTGAGTAGCTTTGGGCCACCAAACTAAGGCAGCGTATGTAATGAAGGGTCTTCTTACACTGATATAGAGCCAATACACCATACCAGGCTTGAGCCCCCATGTTTTACCATATAATCGTCTACATGTAGCCAAGGTGGTTACGGATTTATGTATTACCCAGTCTAGATGTTGGTTCCAGGTAAGTTTAGAGTCTATGATGACTCCAAAATACTTTACCTCCTCCGACATCCTCAGTTGTGTGTCTTGAAGAACCAAAGGCCATATAAATAAAAAATAAATTATATATTTTGCTTTGCATTTCCAAATGTACTTAATTATCAGACTTTTGTTATAATTCTTGGCTGGATTTATTTTTATCGTCCATTTAGGAAACTAACACAGTATTAATGTACACTATTTAAATCGTTAAACTGTAATTTTTAATTGACTTTATTTTTTTAGCATTTATTTCTAATATCGTCACTGAAGCGCGCCTGTACGCTACCAATTACCAATTACCAATTAAAAAACATTTATTCAAAATTTAAAATATACAGTTCATTTTGTCTTAAGATAACTCATTATTTTGTTTATTGCATTTCACAATACATTATTTTGCTGCGGCGTGACTTAATGCCGGGGGCATCGACCCGCCACAGTTGCAGGATATTCTTGCGTGAGACCAAAGACAAATTTAATTTTCGGGGGAAATAACAGAAGTATTCGGCCAGTATTACTTCAAAGGCTTCATTACCAACGTAATTTCAATTAATTCAACTGCAAACATTTATGTTATCTGTGTACACTGTTTAAGATTTTTGTAGGAAAACTATCTAAAAAACCTACTTTAAAAAAATGGTACTTTTGTATTTCTTTTTTGGATTTGAATTTAATATTTAATTTTATACACGATCACTAATGTGTATATTATAATTGTAAGAAAGTATAAGAAGGGGTGATAGAGGGTAGGTGGTGATGTAGAGGGAAAGTGAGATAGGGGGAGAAGAGTATGGTCAGTCTTGTGGTAACCGTTCGTCGTATAAAGGTAAACGTTGGTAAATCAGTCTGTGAGTATGTCCAGTGTTATGGTAGCGTCTTGTCGCTGTAATGTCTCGTGTCAAAGTAGAGTATGTAATCTTGGTTTTGAAAAATTTTTGTGATGTCTCGTCAATAAACTCTCTGATTCTGGGAAGTCTCGTTTGTCTGTGAAGTTCGTCAATTGTGATGTATCTTGAAGAGTTTGTCAGTAGTCTTAGTAACTTGTTTTGCGTACGTTGTAGTCTGTTGCACTGCGTGTCTGAAATCATGTTCCAGACAGGACAGGCGTAAGTCAGTATAGGTCTAAAAATCGATTTGTAGAGTACAAGTTTGTTGTCGGTCGTCAGCAAGCTCCTCCGATTACAAATCGGGTAGAGCTTGCTGAGAGTCGCGTATGTTTTGTTTATAGTTCTCGTTATGTGTGGTCCGTAGGATAGTCTGGTGTCTACCACTAAGTAACTGCACTTGACTCTGCAATTAAAAATTGCGACTGTAATATTTGAATAACACTAAATTCACCGGCTTAGTAGCTCAACGCTTACGCGTTGCGTCGGGTTCTACAATATAATATATACATACAATAAATGAAATAAATAAAATATCTGATGTATTGTAAATATAAATGAATAAAGTTGTTTTTAATTGGTAATTGGTAATTGCTTACGCGTTAAGCTTGAGACCAAGGGGTCTCGGGTTCAAATCCCGGCTAAGGTATGGATGTTTAAGGTATTTTTAGTTTGTTACCGAGTTGATAGCAGTGGGCTAAATAGGGGTTGTGTGAGAGACAAGATGGTTGGTCGCGTAACATACATACTGAAATGGCAATACGGTAGGGTATAGTCGTTGTGTAATTGTCTGTATGTATGTACCCCAGTTAAGGGGTGGAATAGTTAATGCTGAACCCCTCCAGGGCAGTAATCTAAATAAGACGTTTAAATAATAATAAGAATCAAAAACAAAAACAAAGATATAATCATATGTTAATATATTGTTTTAAAATATTTGGTTGAAAAATTATTAACATATTTCTGATTGATTTATTTGTTGATCAAATGCTGAACGCCGCTGGACTAAGGCCATTATCCTAAGATGTGCGCGGTCGAAATATGTTGTTCAGTGAAGTAGGTCACAGGCAGGTATCCTGCAGAGTAAATGTGATTACTTGGCTTTAGAGTTCTTTGGAGGAAACAAAATAGAAAATTGACAATCTCTTTTCCGATATAACATCTTTACACGTGCGTGCTTGCATAAAATATTTTACGGTTATTGCAGATCTGGCTCTGGAGTAAAAAGCGACATGTCGATCCCTTATTTTATGTAAAACGATGTGAACTTTTATGTGTTCGGATTTTCTGAATTTAATAAAAAACACCTGTCTACCGGCGCTGATACCGATCATTATATTAAAAAAGTTTGGGAAATTGTGATTTAATATTTATTTCAATGAAAATGCAGGAAATTTCAATGAATTACGTACGTTCAACAGCTTTAGATATATTTTATTTATAATGTAAGATTACCTAGGATTTTTTAAACAGTTAAGAAAAGTGATACCTACGTTTCCTTTTTTGTATACAAGCGTTTTGAACCTCTATATTTACAATAATTAATATTAAACACTGCAACTCAATTTCAAATAAATAATACACTTTTGAAGAAATTGTAAAACATGTGATTAACTGTTTCTTAAAAAAAAAAAAGGTAAGTGAAAGTAATAGCAATAGCAATAACAAGTGAAAAAGATGAACAAATTTTCTCTGTATTTGTCTGCCAAGTTTTTATTTGGCAATAAGGTGCGAAACATTAGAGAGCCCTCTTTTTATCCACAAAAATTGTAATTATCTAATTATCATATTATTAGTATTTATATGTTTTCTATTGTTATTTGATATAATAAGATTGTATGCACTCTGTATACATGATTATAATGTATTTCGAAACATAAACGAATTTTTTGTCATATCTTTGTTATAATTTATTATTTCGTGTTTATCCAGTTTATAAAAAAGGAGCTAAATACAGTTCTACAAAATATTGATCAATAACAATAAATTATTCAGTGAGACCCTTGAAATTTTATTTAATTCTGTAATGTATAATAGTCGTGTGTCGGTGATGTTGTCTAGCAATAAACATGGTTATATGAGAGGACGATCTACTGTTAGGAAGCTTGTGTATAAAACTCAGTTCATTTGTGACCAATAGAGTTAAGTTGATGTTTTGTATATACCGTCTATCTATTTTACGAGGGTCACGCTAAATATCTCGCTAATATCTGTTATAGAAGAATAAAGTTTTAGAAAGAGCTATCCCATTTTTTGGGAGCTATATTTTAGTAAAAAGAAATTTGAAATCGACAGCTTATTTTGTTAGATATATTACAAAAAAAGTTCAAAAATTCGCAAAACGCAGTTGGCTTTGACATACGCTCCTGTGCAAAAAGAAAAGAACAAATCTAAAAGTAGGCCATGACACCATTAATTCCGTTTATTTTTTTCACTTTCCAATGATATAAAACATGTCACAAGAATTTTAATTGAAAGTGTCAATATTTAATATTTTACGAAAACCACAATTCACATCATTGAATCGTAAAAATCAGCTATGCCATGATTAGTGAAAAACAATGTACACAGTTATTAACAAATCTGACAGATTGTCACTGTTGTATGTTGTATGTTGCGTTGTCGAGTTCTAAGATAAGTTTTATATCAGCAATTATGGTGTACACCAATAATAACAAATCCGACATGATTAGCATTTATTATCAGTGAAATTTTGACGCTAAGACGGCAGTCATTGTTTACAAAGATAGATTTTTAGATGTTCCGCAGCCAAATCGAACTAGTTTAGGAAGTTAGTTCCAAATTTGAAAAAGCGTCATTAGTTTTCAAAAAGTTGTAAGGCGAGGGCATGTTACGGATAATGTAAGAAAAGTGAATAGAGTACTGAATCTATATCTCTATGTTCCTTTTCTGACTTGTCACATGTATAATATGTATTTATCGTGATCAATAAATTGTTATTATTATTGTTATTAATTATGTTAACCAAAATGAAGAAACCTCATTGAGACAAATTCAGAGAAACTGTCACATAAAAAAGACAGTGCAAGAAAAATATTTAAAAAAGAACGGATTTCGATGCTACAAAATGAGGAAAATTCAACATTTAAATGGGGGAGATAAGCCAACGAGAGTAAGATTTTGTAGATGGTTGTTAAATAAAAAAAGTAATGACCCACTGGCATGTAGCAAAATTCTTTGGCGGGACGAATCAAATTTTTCTAATAATGGATTTTTCAATAGAAATATGCATTATAAGTGGACACGAGAAAATACACATTGGTGCAGAGAGACTGCCAACTAAGAAATATTTTTCACGAATGCTTGGGTGGGTCTTTTAGGGAATTTTTTATGATGGCAAATTAACAGCTCGTAGATAACTTAATTTCCTGCAAAACGAATTTCAAGATTTTCTTTATGAATTAACAATGGCAAAACGATTAAATTATTCGTATTTTCAACAAGGCGGGGCTTACAGTGCTGTAATATGTACAAATTATTTAAATCAAGTTATGCTAGATAGCTGGATAGGCACCTATGGATCCATTCTATAGCCAGCTCGATCACCAGATATTACTCCCTTGGATTTTTTCGTCTGGGGTTACATTAAAGACAAGGTATTTCAAACTGCCCCTAAAAATATTGAGGACATCAGAACCATAATTAAAAACGCATGTGAGAAAATTACTCCTGAAATGCTCCAAAATAAAATGCGTGAGGTGTCTCGTGGAGCATGTTTGTGTATTAGAATGCATGGTGCACAATTTGAGCATTTGTAGTTAGAAAAATAAATACACACATTTTCTTTTCAGTATGGTAGTAGGTAGTACTGTTATACATAGTTTTTTGTTTTTTTTTTTGATGTTCATTTTGTACTTGTACTTTTATTTATGAGATATTTGTTTGTTTGTATTAAATTGTAATAAGTAATTACTGAATTATAATAATTATAAAGTGATTTTTCCAACTATGGCATAGCCAATTTTTACGATTCAATGATATGAATTGTGGTTTTCGTAAAATATTAAATATTAACACTATCAGTTACAATTTTTTTTTTCTAAAACTTTATTCTTCTATATAATAGATATTAAGCGAGTTATTTGGTGTGGCCCTCGTAAAATAGACAGACGGTATATAACCCTTGTCAAAGGAATTTGACAGATTGGACCATGGTATTTTGTTGAAAAAAATTGTCTATTTCAGCTATAATGAAACTGTTGTAAAAGTAAATATCATAATTATGATTATATGTGAAACGTTTCAAAAGGAAAATGTGAATATATAATAAGAATTATATTTTATGCTTATTTTCAAGATATCAAAAATGGAAAATATCGTGTCTCAGTATCGAAGAGTAAACAAAACAATCAAAAGTATTACAATTATTTCTTACATTACTGTCTTACATTGACTATTTTTAATGTCAGTTATAATCATTGAGATTACCAAACCTAAATGAGGCACGTACGAGTCACTCATGTATCCTATGAGCTCACCGAAGTCACTTTTATATTTCTACTGAGCATTACTCATTGGTTTCTCAGATAAAAATGTCATTTATCTAAGGTGTTTTATTCCATTTGAAGAGTCTTTCCATCCTATTTACAACTGATTTGGGCTAGATTCCTAGCACTCTTTGTATTCAATTTCCTTCAAAATTGCTAATGAAATATTCAGTACCCTATCTCTCTATAGCTTAAGAGGCTCTTACTCACATCTGTGTTTTGTGCTTTTTGGTATAAAGTTTCGCGGGTGAAGTTACCTATTAAATTTTATGCTTCTCAATAATGACGTGTGAAGCTCAGAGCTGTTATTTAGAATATAGTTTATAAAACAAAAGCTGAAAAGGTCTATGTTGTTTATTACAGAGGAAGGAAACTACAACGTAATGTTTGAAATGTGGTTAATTAGTTGACATTTGCAAATTTTGTGAACCAAAGGGAATAAATTAGAATGAAGCACTGTGTGATAAACCAGAGAATGTAACTTACGACAAATGACGTACTCTCTTGTTAAACTATGATCAAAAGGTACCGCATTCTTATTAACTATTCTTTGCTTTATATTTTAAAGTTATACAGGAACTGCAATTTAGTTAATTGTATTCGGGTGCACGTAATATATTACTAAGAATTTATAGACGTAATATACCTATATATTATTGTTCTGAACAAATACCAATTACTTCTTTGGCTCTAAAGTAAACTTGGTGTAAATAAATACGTAATATAATATCCTCGAACGACGATAAAAGACCTTCATTCCTACGTATGATATTTGAGTTTTTAGTACTATTTTTAGGGGAACTAACATAATTTATATACCGTAGCCAATCAACAGATAAAAAATTTGGTTCTGTTTGGTTGTTAGTGGCTACTATATTTGATTTATGCTTAAGTACAATTGTGTGCGGTATAAGGTTTTTATTTTTAATATTTATAACAAGATCATTTAATAATTGCAAGGTTGGTGTTTTTCGAAAACACAGATACACTTCACAGTAGGAGAAATACTAAACCAAACTTTTAAACATCAGGAAATATATAAAAGAAAGGAACAATCTTAGAAATAATTACTAGAGCATGGGTAAACATCATATCTCTATCTGCAGAATGGAACAAAACCGTATAAATACCCGATAGAATATAAATGACGATGATGTAGTAAACGCAGAAACTGAAATAAGTGACTCTTTTAAATACTTAGGTTTGCAACAGATAAACTCGGTTCAGAATCATTTATTACAAACATTAGATTTAACGTTTGTAAATTTTGACTATCTTATGTTACAAAATCAGTATTCAATATAACAGAACAGAACTAGTATATGTGGTGTACAAGTACATGTCAGATGTAAGTTTAAATTATTTTAAGTGTTGTAAACTAAACACATTTTCAAATTATGTATGCATAAATTGTTTCTGCATTTACCATAGATCTTGTTTACCACATAGTAAAGTAAAAATGGTAAAGTGAATCCAGATAACTTAATCTATCACCTGGCAATTTAGATATCACTATCCAAGAAGAAACTGTTGCTGATTTACAGCAAGAAAATGATATAAAAAATAAATATATTGGAAAAATTAAAACGACAATGAACTGTTTATAGCAGATATATTAGCGTGTCAGGAAGAAATGCAAGAAACAATTAGATTGCAGGAACTTAAAATCAAAGAATTATGCAGCTACGTAGAAAAATTAGAGGTTTAAATAAGAAAGTTGAATTATAAAGATACAAAAACTGTAAGTACACAGAAAAAAGAATTTAAACAGAAAAACACACAATAAGCCGTGGCACGAGCCATGTGCACCTTCAGCAGCATGTACGCTGCTTGTGCGTTATGAGAATGCGTGTACATGGCTGTCATCGGCGTACTTGGCCAGATTCGTATTCGGGAACTCTGAGAAGTCGGAGACGTACAAGTTGTACAACTTTGATGACAGGCACGATCCGTCCCGGAACTCCCGCGCGAAGGTCCCGCCGTGTTGACAGTTTATTAGTTATTCGAACCTGTAGGGATCTGCCCGTCAGAAACGAATGAATGAGCTTGGTGAAGTAAGTCGGAAAGTTGTAGTGGTGTAGTTTGTAGAGTAACCCCGGGATCCAGACGGTGTCGAACGCCTTCCCAATATCGAGGAGCACCATGGTGGTGTTCTTCCCGAGGTTGTATTGTATTTTAACGTCATTAACTATGCTAACGACCTGTTGCACCATGCTCCTCCCTCTCCTGAAACCAAACTGGAACTCATGTCAATGTGAAACTCCCCGTGAACAGTATTTAGCCTGATCAGAACGAGCTTCTCCACCAACTTAGAGATAGCCGACAGCAACGAGATGGGCCTGTAGCCGCCATCCCATTTCTGGTTCTTCGCAGTGTTTATGGAGGATCTGATCTGCCCTTGTAGCCTGATCATTTCGGCCTTAGCGTTGACATCACGATTTCGCTGCCAAAGCCGTCTCGGTCCATTTTCCTCCCTTATGTTTCGTATGACTGCTTCGTCGAATCGGTCTCCGCCAGTTGGTGCCTCTATAGGATGTAACTTTGCGTGTAGTGTTTTCCCTTGACAAGATAAATAGGATCGGACGTGAGTTTTTCACGCCCTTGTTGACCACCATGTCAAGGGTTGTAGGTGTTGTACCGTTGTCCGAAAAATGCGTGGGATCGTCCGGATACTGCAGGATGACATTTGACTATTTACATAGTCGAACAGAGTGTGCCGTTCGCTTTATTGCAATGGCAGTTCCAGTTGCGATGTCTAGCATTAAAGTCGCCTATGAGCAGACAGAGTGGGCTCACGCTCATCAAATTCTCCAGACAACCCACCATGAAGCCGTTCGTTGGTCTATTTTACGACGATACTCATGTCTCCCTCCAGCGTCACAAACATATTCTCCATACATGTGTTCCGTACAGAATGATGCGAGTGCGCAATGTCTGACTTTATGAGTGCGGCTACTCCACCGCCCCTGTTATTGTCGGTCCTATCTTTTCGATGTGCCGCGTACCCCTAGACTTGCAATTTATCTCGTCTGGTGAGTTTCGCCTCATTTAGCAGCATAATATAAGTTTTATGCCTCAATAAATAATTGTTGAGAAATGGAATTTTGTTACCTATAACTTTGGCGTTCCAAGAAGAGATTCTAAAACGCGTTTTCTGGCATTGCTTCCACGAAGCGATGCATCACAAAGAATTTCTCACCTGCGTTCATGCATTTCTCGAGCTTCTCGTTCAGATTAGTGTAAAGCGTCAACAGTTCGTCTAGATCCACAAGGAAGGAGAGCCGCTGCTGTTATCCTAGAAGCTCCAGCTTTTTCCCAGTTGAAGCCTGGGACTTGCCTCTTGTGGGGAGTGGAGTGGGCAGCAGCGCCGGTCTTCTAGGTGTCACCTCCTGCGCCGGCCTAGGGGGTGGGGGTCGCGCTGACGTCACTTGTTGACTTTGCTGCTGACTCATCTTAGCCCGCTCTCTCGAGATATTACGAGTTGGAGGAGGAGCTACCACGTACCGCATCGCGAGGGCCGTTGCGGTACACATGCTGCGCCTCTCCACCTTTTCTATTCTCCTTTTGTAAATGATGCACGCCGTACTGTTGGCGGGATGGAGGCCCTCCGTGGTTGAAGCATTTGACTTGGTATTGGATTATTCCCTTAGTATTCACATGCCTTTCCACCTCACCGCGGTATAATCAAGGAAGCGTACCTTGGCTTGCAGCTCATTAAGAGCTACCCCACCCCGTTGCCAGTTATTAACATGTCCGTGGGACTTTTTGTCCCTTTTAATGTATACAGCTCCTTGACGCCAATGCTGTGGGTGACTCTTAATTCTTCTTTGACTTTATCGATATCTGCCTCGTGGTGAAGGCCTCTTACCACAAAGGCGTGAGTTTTGTCTTCTTTTGGAGTATAGGCGTGGTACTCCCCGCTTGACAGTTGGAAGTACTCGTTGATCGTGTCCCAATCTTCTCTATTATCAACCTGTAGGGAAGTGCCGTTGGGCGAGTCCTTCAATAATGCTTCCCACTAAGTCTCGTCTTCAAATATTCATTCACCTCTGTGATTGACCAACTGGCCGTGTATTATGACAGAGGGCCTTCTCTTCTTGACTCCATCTTCTTCGCTATTATCTGGTTCCTCTGCGCGAGGGGGCACCGTTATAAGAATAGGGCTGGAACACTGAAATTTATTTGTTATTGCTACTTCTGACTTATTTACCGCGTTCACCTGCCTGCCATTCCCTGGATATGTAAACTTAGGATTCTCCACGTCAGCCAGCCCTTGTAATTTTGTTTGTTATCTTGAACAGGTCTGTGTCCTTCTGGCTGCTTACCGAGCAGCAGGGCGCCAGCATAACACTATCTACGCTGGCGTCCAACGCGCTTTCAGCAACTTGCTCTTTTCTTTCGCTTGAGAACGACAGGCCTGTCTAAGCTGGCGGTGCTTCCGTCCGTCTCACTTTCTGTATGATAACTTGCCGAAAGCTGTCCTGATGATACAAGCACCTCCCCTCACACTCGTTTAGCGTCCTTATCGCTCGTCACAACCCTCTCCGTGGGCGGCAATATCCCGGCCCGTTTTGGTGCAACACTGTCTATAGACGGTATCCCCGGCCCGCACGCGAAGGACACCCGACCGGTTACCGCCAAAAATAGTCTAATACACCTTTGAGGTTATGTCATCCCGACCAGTTTCAACCAACGGTCGACGGGGGAATACTCGCGAAATATTCCCTCTCTTGTTGTGGTTATGTTTTTACTTATGCTACCTTCACTACTGTTTAATAAAAATTTTAGCCAATAATGTCCAGTCCGAAAATTTTCAGCTTAAATGTAACTTTACTTTATTAGAATTTAGATTTAAACAGTCAATGTCAACGAAAAGGAAAAAAGTCACCGCCCCTTCACTAGCGCTCCTAGTCCACAATAGTATGTGTCTCTTTTCACTTTATTCCGCGCTTTCAGCACACCTCGCCATTTTTCCTCACTCAAAATAGTTGAAAGGTCATTGCTACACAGCGGACACAATTTCGACAGCGAATATCGCAAATACTCCATCGCATACCTATATGTATACAACCAGAATGGTTCGGATGGAAGGCGGAGACCAAACACAAGAATACAGGGGTCAGGGTGCCACTGCCTGATTATTCACCACCATCTTGAATCAGTTTAATATACAGAACAATAAAAGAGGAGCCAAATGTTACCATGACGTAGAAATATTGACAAGGACTATCTCCTAACGTCACTGAAGAGGAGCAGGATATTCTCAATTCCCTTAAAAAAGTAATGCGAGACCAATCAACTGAAACGAGCCTGGTCAACAAAGAATAACTTGATAATTACTAGTCATTGAAAAAAGGAAACATTACCTTTTTCATAAATTCTGAATAACTCATGTTCTCCATCCACTAAACATGGCAAAGATGGGCATATTTGCATTTACAAAATTCTGGCTTAATATTAGCAAAACTTAACACCCACTCTATTGCAGATTTTCAGTTATATGGTCCATGAGTGTGTCGTTAATGAAATTGGGAGTAGTTATCGTTCATATACTTGTTATGTAGTACGTGTTTAAGATCTTCCACTCTAATATATATTTTTTCAAAAGTTGTATTTTTGGGGGACCAACATTTTTATTTTCTGTTCAAATAGAAAACATGTAACTATTATACTACATAGTAAATTGCAATTCTATATGAACAGTTAATTGTTTTACAATTTTGCATTTAGTGAAAATATATAATGTAAAAAATAAGACATATTCGTTGTTCACTTTGTAGAAGAACTTAAAATTTTGAAATCCCAAAGCAATAAGAGTGGGTGATAATTTTACGACGCAGCTTCGTTGCTCAAGATCGAATCTTCCATGGCCCGTAAAATTTTTGCACTAGAAAGGTTTTATGAAATCATTCAGTAGTTTCGGAACGTTACTCCTTTCCATCTATAACTTGTCATTCAGAAAATTATCAAGAGAAAAGGGACAAGGCATTCCTTTTTATATATTTTTTCTTACAAATGAAACTGCCATCTCCGTTGGTCTATTGTCTTTGAATAATTTCATTAAATGACTGAAATGTAGGTCAAACTAGCGACTACATACTCTAGGTATATATAGGGTGCTTACATAAGGAACCAAGATGTATATTTCAAATCTATAATAACAGTTACTTCCAATAGTAGCTTTCCTTTATTTTATAACAAAAAGGTTAATAGTGAGGAATATACTTTTAAGAGTTCCTGAATATTTTATCACATTAATTTGATGAAGCTCTAATTGGGACAGTATATTATAATACATAGCCAGTAAGTGCCTTTTACCGATCGAGATAATTTGTAGGAAAACAAGGCCCGCCAAGCTGAGTATTGCAAACTTTCAAGATCGGTGAGTACTCACCGACTAAGTATCGTATAGCATATTTTGCACGGTCATAATAATAATCTTTATAAAAAAATATAAAGACTAGTCAAATTCGTATGAAATATTTGAGCATTCATAACAATATAGTGCTTTAACCTCTTGCACAGTTGAAATAACTTACATCTACACAAGCATAATCATAATGTTTATGTTCAATCTACAGCAAATCCACCTACAAAATACAAGTCTTTTAAAAATCTCGAGAGGAAGATGATCATCGTCTCAAATTAAATCATCTACTAACTACTCAGACAAAGAAAGTGAATACATAAAAGCATGATATATTAGTTATTTATGCTTTATATTAATGTTTTTTTAAATAGCAATGTTTCCAGATAGATATATTATAGATAGATTTATTTCGTGTGAGACAGAGCAATAATTATGTACATTGTGCACTCGTCAAAAAAATAAATTTACAATTATAGTAAAAATTAACATTTATAATTAACATACATTCAAAATATACAATTACATTACAAATAAAAACAAATATATGCATAAATTAAATAATAAATATAACATTAATATAATAGAATTTTATTTGTCAAGGTATAATTTTATGATCAATCGATGGGAAAAAATGTCAGGAACAACATATCGAAATGTTTAAGACTTGGGTGTTGTAGCAATTTAGTAAATAAATAAAAACTATCAACAAATTGGCCCTGCTCGAATTTAACGCGGTACGACGACCACAAAATACTTCTAATAATTAAAAAAGAAATATCACGTTGTAGGGAAAGAAATTCTCTACAATTTTGATAAGGGAAATAAATACCCTACGATGCTTACTTTTTTCTAAATCAATATTTTAAGATTTTTTTGCCAAGTTGTTTTTGTTTGGTCAGCTGCCATTTGTCGCCACGGCGACATGGCGGAACGGCGCGTGCTGCACTTGGCAAAACAACTTGGCTAAAAAGTCTTAAAAAATTGATAGAAAAGAAATTAAGCATCGTAGAGAGGTACTTCCCCGTATCAAAATTGTAGTGAATTTCTTACTCTAAACCGTGATATATATATTTTAAATATTAGAAGCATCATATGGCCGTCGTACCGCATTAAATTCGAGTGAGGCCAATTTGTTGATAGTTTTTATTTATTTACAAAATTGCTACAACACCCAAGTCTTAAACATTTTAATATGTCATTCTTGACATTTTGCCCCATCGATTGATCATAAAATTATGCCCTGAAAAATAAAATCCAAACGATAGATTAATTTTATTGTACTATAAGTTGAATGAAAGTATTCCTAAGTTTTTAAATAAGGGTCTACAGGTGTTATTATATTTGAAATTAGCGATTGTTCTTTTTGCTATTTTCTGCAATTTTAGTATTTTAGAGGCATGTGAAGATCCCCTGAATTAAAATGCCATAACACATTACACTATGAAAAAGAGCTTGAGAAAAAATTACACTATGAAAAAGAGCTTGAGAAGCCATTATGATTAGAATTTAATTAAGTAAAAACAACTTGACAGTTTTTTGGATCGACACTCTATATGCCCTTTCCAAGATAGCTTACTGTCCAGAATTAGACCCAAGCATGTTAATGTATTATTATTTTCTATATAGCTATGAGTATTTAAGGAAAATAAGCGTTTGTTTTATCCTGATAATAACAAGGTAGTATCATCAACGTATCTAACATTTTTGCAGGAAAGACATATCCATATGTCATTTATAAATGTTATAAACAGTATTGGTCAAAAGATGCATCCCTGGGTAACACCCTACTTGTGAGGCCTTAGTGAGGATTTATTAGTACTATATCAGATACGCCGATATATGTTCATAATATAACTTTCAATAAAAGAAAATCGTTTATTTTTCTCGTTTTTATCATTTAATTTGCGGGAAAAGAAAGCTAAAGAGGTAGTTAAATCAACAGACTTCTGTTCAAGGACAGCACCTATTGAGACATTCGAGCGGTCTACAAATAACATAAGTGTGACGTTGTCATTGTAGTTTGGATGAGACAAAACTGTCGCGTTCACAGCCTGTTTAGCTTTGAGAAAACTCAGTTCAGTTTGTTGGCCAAAAACTTTTGTCTTTAATTTTACCATGGACTGACATAGTACTGAAAATATGTAAAGGAGCTAGTGAGGTATAAAACGATGGTAATAGTTGATATTTTCTATAAAACGCTGAAGTTGCTTAAAGGTTGACGGTTTGGAAAAATTGTCAGTAATGTCAATGCGTTCACTGGTAGGAGAAATGCCGTCGGCGGAAATATGATGGCCAAGAAACTCTAAAGATGGCATACCAAAAACGCATTTAGATGGTTTAATGTTAATAGTCTTCGAGGCATTTAAAAACAGTTCGTAAATGCGATAAATGTTTATTTTGATCTTTACTAGCAATTAATATGCCATCTAAATAGACAAAAGCGAACGGTAAATCTTTAAGAACTTCATTCATAAATCTTTGGAAGGTTTGTCCAGCTTTCGGACTCCAAAAGGTATTCTAAGGAAATTAAAAACACCGAAAAGGTTAATTATTGCTGTTTTATAAACGTCCTCTTTTGCAACTGGGATCTGATGATAGGTACGTACCAGATCGATTTTGGAAAAAATGGTAGTACCATGTAAATGGGAGTTAAAATCATGGATATGAGGCAAGGGATATCGATCAAGGATAGTGACTGTATTAAGCTGTCGATAGTCACCGCAAAGTCGCGAATCGTCATATCCTTTCTTGGCAACCATGTGTAAAGGTAAAGAAACTGACGATGAAGATGGTTCACAAATCCCCAACACAACCATCTGTTTGAATTTTTTGCAATATCAAATTTGAAAGGGTCAAGCCAACGCGGCCGACAAAAAGTTAAATGTCCCTCTGTCATTATATAATGCCTAACAGAGTGCTTAACAGGCAACAAATAGTTGGGTGAACTAATTAGACTTGGGAATTGTAATAATAAATCCGTGAATTGATTTTCCACCGAAAATAATTTAAGAGTGAGGGTGAACGAATGGTCAGTAGCACAGATAATTGATAGGGATGTTGTATCATCCACCAAACGTTTATATTTTAAGTCTACTGTTAATCCAAAATGTTTTAAAAGGTCAGCGCCGAGTATAGGAACTGGTATCTCGGATATATTAAAAACGAAACTAAAATTGCGGCGTAATCTTAAATTGACTGTTAACAACTTTTTGCCGTAAGTAGAAATCACAGATCCGTTAGCTGCGGTGAGGATTAGATCTGGATTCTTTTTAAAATCTGTCAGATGATCCCTAGGAATGACTGATAAGTCGGCACCGGTATCCACCAAAAATCGTAATTTGTTTGTATAATCGTAAACAAAAAGGGGAGATTTATTGCTTAGTACACTAGTGTCAGGTGGAAGGACACTAGTAGTGACTAGTCGAAAAATTGGAGTTTGACGTTTCAGAATTTTGATTAAAATTTGAATTAAAAAATGCACCAAGTACCGGCGCACTCATGTGCTCTATCTTTATACAGCCGGTGATAGTAGCACACAGTGTTGTTGAAAGAGTCAAAATAGGCACGGTTGGTTAGGGGAGCATGATTGCGATCGTGGCCGATTTTGACACTGCGAGCAACGGTTGGAGGTGCCTGACGAAGTCGAGGTAGTTGGATAGGAAGATTCATTGTGACTTGGTAAGCAAGTAGACCTCAGTGCAGAGACATGTGCCTCGAGCGACTGTTGGTTCTGTACAATTTGGTTTAACATAGCTTGGAGACTTATAGTAAAAGTATTGAATTGGGAAAGCAATTCTGGTACATTAGGCGAATTATTGATACTTGATGGTAGGTTAAAATTAGATGCATTCAGTGACGGATGGTTGACTTGCGACATGATTGGGTTTTGACAAGCTTTCCAAGTCTTGTCAGCGATGTTGATAACCTCGTTAATATTAGTCTTGCTTGAGGCGGTGATGAAAATGTAAATAGGCTTGCAGTGGTGGCGTAATCATGCGGAAGTTGTGGTTGCTCATCAATCACAGGTGGAGGCAAGTCTGCGGCTTGATCGAGCATATTATGATAACAAAAATAAAAAGGAAATGCGAAAAAATGAGAAAAAGAATGAATAGATAAATAAGCCGAGGAAGAATTTAGAGAATGAATTGATTATTTGGCTTATGATATTTGGCAGAAAGAATATGAATGTCGTACTCACATACCAATAATTTTGATAAATAGAAAAATGGTTTGAAGGGTTCGGACTGGACTGGTTGGGACAGTGAGATGGGGAAACTCACTCAGGGTGGACGAGGCGGAGTCGACAGGGCAGAATAATGGGGAAATCCAGCTGCTGGGGCAGGAAATGGGACTCGGTTGGGGAATCTTGGAATCGTACGTCAGAATCGGAAGGATAGTGAAGGTCAGAGCGTCGGGATCATCGGGAACGAAAGGCTGTTGAAAGTTCAAATGTCGGGGTATTGGACTACAAATGAAAGATTAAGTAGATAATAATTGATTTTATTAAATCTATCAAATTCAGTAATTCAAATATAATAGTAATTGTTTCGTAGTTATTTTTTCTTCTTAGTTACTCAAATCCCAAAAATAGTTGGCCATCAAGTGGCTAGTACACGTTAGGTAGGTGTGTACCCCACACAGTTCCTCTAATGCCTCTTTCTAATTTTATTAATAATATTTTAAGAGATACATAGTCAAACGCTTTAGACAGATCTAAATAAGACGCCATGATCATATTTTCATTTTCAAATTCATCACTAATAAAAGTAATTATGTCTGTTAAGACTTCAATTGTAGATTTTCCTTCTCTATAGGCATATTGATTATGGTTGCATTTTTTTGTCGCCCGTCCAGCCGAGGCACAAAAAATCAGTTTACTCCCCATAAACATGCTATTTTTTTTCAACCGTCAAATATCAATTGAATAAATAACGTTATTTTATTTTCAAAGACTTTTACTGCCGCTCAGAATGATGAGAGAGCAAGGAAAATACTTCTACTTCCGCTTTGATGGAGTGTCAGAGAAATGACAGTTCAAGTTCGCAAAATTTAATATCCATGTTCTTTTGACGTTTGACGAAAAAGTTATTTGCTTTCAATTTAATTTTTGTGCGTTTCTCCTTCTTATGTTGTGGCTTGTCTAGTCGATAGCCGCGTTGGCTTAGGCACGAGGTGGCAATCGCGATTAATCGAACAGACATCTCGCTACCGGGTTCGTGCCCTGGCTCCGGTACTGGCACTGTCGGAGGATATGGTTGTACCTCCGCGTTTTTCAATGGTAACCCCCTTCCGTACAAGCCTCTGGCTTCTGGAATTGGAGGTTGTCTAATTTCTGTGGTGTTTATTTATTTATTTATTTATCACTATTTTATAATGGAAATAAGGTGCAGCAGTAGTGAAGAGGAGATTACTTAAGAAATTGCAGGTGTAGCGAAAAATGCATGTCAGTATAATATTTTTGCTTTCTCTTTTGTCATCAACATTTTAAAGAATATTCAATAAAAGTAAATAACCAACACACAATTTTGTTTAATAATTTTAAAAAGCTTAAACAATTAAATTAAAAGTTTTCTAAAATTAGAATCCTGTAAATGAACTGTCAACATTGTCAAATTTTGACAATATATAAAATTTTGACATACACTGACAGGTTTCACTTAACCGCACACGTGCGGTACAATCGCACGCAAATTAATTCGGTAACTAGCTCCTTACCGCGCGTTTTAGAAAAATTATATTTCCATTGAGGAGATAGTTTGAATGCAATGCACTTTATAAAATAAGAAATAAGAGTAATAAGAATTAAATTAGGCAGATGGCTTTGGAAATTTACTTGCTCAGTTTTACTTTCTGCACCATTTTTTTTACATTTACAACATTTTGTGGCGCAAGTGTGCATCTTTACTATATACATATTTCGATACGTAATTTATAGCAACGTTATTCGCATTCAATACTTAGCCAGGTGACCGCTTTAAGGAAATACGGTGTCCTCGGCTCATATCTTCTAGCGGCTTGTATATGAGTGTATGCACAGAAGCTATGCAATATTAGACGAGGATTGCGTAATAAAATACCACTCTTTGGGGGTCGGTCCATTGTCTATTAAATGTTGGGCAAGTAAAAGATCCCTACTCTCCAAATGAGAAGTGATTCAGTATCATTCCTGGTCCTATAGCTGAGTTACTCCCAGCTCATCTATAGGCGTTGGTGATAAACTTCAGTGGCAGAAATAGATCGACGTTAAATAAATGTATCAAAAAATAAATAAATAAATAACATTTTGTTGAATCTCCTACGAAAAAAGCATTTGACTAGTGAGGATATGAACTTTCTTTGTAAACTTCCAAGGCGTGCTTGATTTTTCGAAACTAAAATGATGGCACAAATAAGTCTCTATCCAAGCAATGTTCAACCTTAGGAGATGACATTTCAACTAAAAAATGTCCAAGTATGCATGCGTCGACCTGGGTACCCACTGTATTTGCTTCATATGTTATTAAAAATTATTCCTTCGTATTGGCCATAACATATTTAGCATTGAAACTAAATTTTAATTAATTACTCGTTTATAATATTAAATTCAAAGACAGTAAATTTTTCTTAAATCATGATTTGCATAAAATAAAGAGTTCCAGTTTAACGGGGTTAGAATTAGTGCTTTACGAGGCGCAATATAATTGAATGAAGTCATAAAGTAAAATCAGCATTTTATACCGATTTTATCCGCCACTTTTCTAATTACAATTAACCATTATCCGCTTTCTGTTCGCTGAAATAACTTTAATCTACTTTAATAGCACTAGTTTTAGCAATAATTTACGTCCTTGGAAGCTAGATAAAACCTAAAAGTACGAAAGTTGGAAGTTATAAAATAATATACAGACACCATGGTGAATATATGTATTAATAATACACTTAAATAATAATAATAGCTAAACGTGTGCACTTAAGTAAGAAGTAGTAGGAATCAAAGTAATTTTCACTATTGCTTGATTATTAGACCTTTGTGGTTGTATTTCAATGTATTATTTCAGTTGCTGTGCGACTGGATTGAAGATGTTTGGAAATGTTTTTAACTGCCTTCCAAGTCATCTGAAAGACACTCTTAAGTCAAGAGATCTAGATTTATCTTAGAGGGGAGAAGGGATTCTGCAGTTTGTAGTGGGATCTACTACATATCGGTCAGTCGTTAGTCCTCTTGTTTTCCCTCAGACCGCTCCCCATACCGGCGGACATGAATATATCCCCACTCGGGCCACCGATAAAAAGATGAAAATAAGAAAGAAAGGAAGCCCCCTCCCTTAGTAATTCATATACAGCTTGAAAATCATAAAGGAGTAAATAATTACTTAAGGGTGAAATTAAAAAGTAAATACTTTTGGAACCACTCTATGAACAATACGTCCCTCCAAGTCACTATCAAACAGGATTGGGCTGTAATAAACAAGTGCTTCCAAGAAGGTAACGTGGAGTATCACACGTATACACCCCGGAATACTTTTGTATTGAGGGGGATACATCATGAGGCCGAGATAGATGAATTAAAAGAAGAGAAAAACTACCCCACTATAACTTTCCTACCTACTTCATGAAGCTCATTCACTCGTTCTTGTCAGGCAGGCCATTCCAGGTTCGAGTGAATAACAAACTGTCAACAGGGCGGGACATTCGCGCTGGAGTCATGCAAGGATCGTGCCTGTCACTAAAGTCGTACAACCTGTATGTCTCCGACTTTCCAAGGTTCCCAAATACGAAACTGGCCAAGTACGCCAATGACACAGCCATGTATGAGCATTCACACAACACGCAAGCAGCCAACATGCTGCCGAAGGCACACATGGCTCGTACTACGGCTTATTACGACCGGTGGAAGATTCATGTAAACGCTGAAGAGTCCGAGGCGATAGTCTTCACGCGTCGGTTTACAGAAAATAAAATCATAACACCCATTTCGATCAGAGGAAACAAAATTCCAACTAAGAGATGTATGAAGTAGTGTTAGACTGAACTAGAGACTGACGTTTAACACACATGTAAATGAGACAGTACGGACGGTCTATTCCCTGTTCACGAGTCTGTATCCGCTCATAGTCAAGGGTAGCAGACTTAACTGACAAAGTAAAAAATTGTTGTACACAATGGTCGTCAGGCCGTCCATCATATACGCGACGCCGGTGTGGTGCAGCATAACGATCACGACAATAAAAAGTGCTCAGACACAAATTTATGCGCCTCATTCTAAATTCAGGAAGGTAAACCTGCCTCGACATAACCCCGATAACGGACTACGTCCAGCAGATCTCTTACAACTTCTACTCTTTCAAGTTGGGCGATAGTCCGCTAACAAGACACAACGCAAATTAGACAGCATGAGGCCCCATTTCGGATTAAACACCCCTTACCCTACCAGACGTTACCGATTTTCCGGCAACCCCTGTAGCCAAACTTCACCAACTGTAACTTCCGCTTACCCTATCCACTTTTACTAATATTTCATACCTTTCGCATCTTTAAACCTTTCCTATCCCCCTCTTCCTTTCTGTTTGTATACTTTTTGTCGCGTTTGTTTTTCTTGGTTTCTCTTTGTACATTTTTGTCTCTAAATTCATTTCGATTTATAAATCTTTAGATAGTCGAAACATTATACAATCAAAACTTTTAAAATCAAAGTTTAGGCCAGCCATACGCAGCCCAGCATTGATGTATTTCGCGGTAGGCTCTTCGTTCAAATTGAGGTGCTAGCGTCAGAAACGAAATTCAAAAGTGATTAGTACGCGAGTTTTTAATTTGGTATGTAATTTTTTGTTTTGTTACGTCTGTTTTTAGATATATTTTAATGACACCACCTTTTTTAATCTGTCTTTTAGCAGAAGGTGTTTAGATTTAAGATTTTAATTGTTTTTTCCACGGAACCAGGCCTACTCTGCCCGGTATTGCAACCGGCCATCGTGATCAACGCGATGGTTGCATGATCGGTTCCGGGTTAGGTCTTTTATATTGTTAATTTGAATAAAGAAGTTTTTTATTTTGATTTATTTTCCCTCTATTTTAAATTATTTATAATTTTTAATAAAGAGTAGGCAAGACGGACTATACTTTCAATCGTTGCTTATAGTTTTATTAAACATGTTATGAAATTAAAATTGATATATCTCGTAATCTAAGTAAAATTCTGAGACGCATACTGTATATAACAATTTTGATATCTTGTATATCTTCAAATCAACATCAACAAATTTTTACGATCTAATTACAGGACAACTGAGAAGCAGAAGCATATTATAAAGCATATAATATATTACTAAGAACTGATTAATACTAAATATAAATTAAAAGGAAAATAAAAATACGAAATAATATAAATGCAAAATATAAAACTGCATACAAACATAATTATGGTTAAATTGGTATTCGGTCTTTCAAATCTATGATTATTCTCCATTGTCTCTCATTTATATTTCCAATTATGTTTCAGTGTTTAAGTGGAAGTCAAACTCCGTGTATGTTGCCAATCTATAACATTTACCTCGGACTCCGCAATATTGTGTGTTCCGCAGTGCCGCTCTTCGGATAGTAAACATGGTCGGCATCGATCTTTTCAATTTTCTATATGTGCGCAATAATAGAACCATATCTTATTAGAAATTAAGTGACACATCAATCTGCTTTCCGGGTTTTATAATTATTCGCTCATGATTAAAATTGTATACATCCTTTTGACCATCACTTCCTTTATTGGTACTTCTGCTATTTCCTGTGCCATGCTTTAGGTTTCTTTTCCTCCTCCGCCTCTTATTTCTACTTGCCGGCTATTAATTGCAAACTTCATATACTCGTATGTATCCTTCTACCGTCTTATCTGCCACAGGGTACGTTGTAAAGTTGCAGCGAAGACTGCAGACACTACTTTTAACGAGTACAAAAAAGATTTGAATATATAATGAATGATGTAGGACAGAAACGCATTGTCATATGTAGACATCACTTGCTCGTTTCCTAACGCTTGTTTCACTAATTGCGTCATGCTTCAATATGGTATTCAAAGGAGCTCTCGGTAGTCTAAAAGATATTTAACAGCTCTTATTGGTGTTAATCCTTTCCTAGTCCTTGTTCCTGTCAGTGTGAGCAAATTTGTTTTCTCATGTGCTAGTTTTCTCGCATATTGCCTCGTTCATTTTATACTTAAGGAAGACTACATCTCTTGCTGTTGCCAAAAGTGCTAGGTCGCCTGTATATCCAATTGCCTTCGTGATTTCCGCCAAATCTAAGCGTAGTACCTTATCGCATATCATACAGAATGATTCGCAGGGTTAGCCCTAGGACTGATACTTGCAGTACGCCGACAAATTATTTTTTGGTGTATTTTTTAAATCACTAGTATTATGGAATCAGATTTAAAAGAAATTATATAAATGAGATTTTTGGCGATCGTCTTTCTAGTATATTTACTAGCACTATGTTCCCTGTAGTTTTTTATTTCTTTGTAATGACATTCCTGGATATCTTCCTATAATGGACATATCGAACTAGGAAAATATTAGTTTAATTTACTCATCCTTAAATACATTATGGATAACAGTTGCAGACGCATAATACCAAGAATAGAGTTCCAAATATCTGTTTATTATTAAAGTTGGATGTTAGTTCTAAAAACTCAACATTATCATCTAGTCACAATTGGGGAATTCATTTAAAAGAAAATATACCTGGATATACCAATTTTGAGAAAACTTAAAACTTTACAACTGCCCTTTCGTAGACTCTTAAAGTCCCAGAACTTCACAGCAATCGAAATGTCGGTCTAATTCCATACAAATTTCCTGAGAACCTTGCTGGCTAAAATTTAAACTATTGCCAAATCTAAAGCAATAATATTGATTTGATTGACTAGATATGGATATGCATTGCTGTTACTTCTGGAAAACATACCACAGGATCGTCGACTTCTACTTTGGTTACGACTGAGCTGATGCTTGTTGTCAAAATTGCTAAATGCAATGGGAATAGAATACACGGACTTGATCAAAATTTTAACTGATTCTACTAAATTTTAGCAAAATTTGAAAAAATTTGGTTCTTAAATGTACTTAATAGTACTTTGTAAATGGTGAGCGTCGGTATGACATTCGTATTGTTGATACAAAAATTAAATCAAGCTAATTACGGCAAGTACAAAAATGGGTGAGCGCTAAGGAAGTACAACGATCTCTCCACAACTACTAGCTCCTTCTATATCAGTGTATGCGTAGAAGTTATGCAATCTTAAGCGAGGATTACGTTGTGGATATACCATCCTTCGGAGTTGATGTAATGCAGTCGAGCATTTGTCTATTAAATATTAGCAAATAAAAGATCTGTACTCTTCGACTCGGACAAAATTATTGTTTGGAGTAGCTCATCTCCAGTCGTCAGTAAAAGTCTCAGTCGCGAAAATAGTTCAAAGTCAAATAAGTGTAGAAGAAGAACATGTCCTGCGAAGTTTATGATATTCTAGGATAAACACTTTGTAGTTTATTTGTCGTTGTTGGAACTAATTCATAATCTCATTACATAATAGTTTATTGAGTTACGCTGCGGAAATTTGTTATTTTATATACCTAAATTAAATCGTTAACTAATTATTCCTATAAATATTATAGGACACATTTGTATATTTGACACCACTAAAAAGGAGGCGGAGCGTTGCATGTATTACTCAGCCATATTCCGGACAAGTTTTCCGTAAAGTAATAATATTCCTGTGAAAAGAAGTAGGTGTAGCATTAATACCCATACCTGCATCAAAATTGAAACTTAATGAATAAATACTTTCGTCCTTTTATACTGAAAACAGGCAACTGATAAAGATTTGTACCCTTGTCTAACTTCTCGCCGATTTCAGCTTATGGTTGGAATATCCAAGAGAGAGAGAGAGAGATCAGATAAGGATTATTTTTGGCCATAACTTTTTTTAATACATATATAGGTTTTCCATTCACTAATTTCAGTCATCTGCAAAATTAGTCAATTTAAAACTACAAGATATGAAGATTGGTAATATTTTTAATTTAAATTAACTGATCTTGCAAACAACTGAAATTATTGAGTGAAAATTCATATCACTACACTTTTTTGTAGGGGGAGGCGACATCTTGCATAACACCCTGGCTGGTTGTTAGTGCCCGGAGTGTCTGATTCTTACCGACTAAAACCCCTTCCCTTCGTCTCGCTCATCTCACTGGAACCGTGCAAGCATTACTTCAGTGAGACGGCCGTCCGAAATATCCTATCTTTCTTCTCTGGCCTCCGTTTCTTTATCCTCTATTATTTTTTTAACTGCCCTATAAACATCATACTTCCAGTTATCTTCGCTTGTTACGAGGTCGGTTACCATATTAACGATGTTGAATGGTCTTCCTCTTTGGCGGGCATATATATCTCTGACCTTATTCCACTTCGGATATATAAACAGTGTATGCTCCGTGTCATCCTGATCTCCGCAGTACTTACAGGCGTCTGTTTCCGCTCTTCGGCGGTCATATAAATACTTCCTGAAACAGCCGAGCCCTGATAGCGCCTGTGTCCGGAAGTATTCAACTTTCCCATACGATCTGCTAATTCAAGCTTGGATGTTGGGTATTATACGGTATCTTCACTGCCCATATGTCCCGCGTATATACTTATCCTGCCACCTGGTTATCAAATTCTCTCTTGCTGTCACACCATCTACTCCTCCATATTTTTTCGTTCACTCTTGTATAAGACGTTCTATAGGACGAACTCTTGCTCGGGCAATATCATGGCATGAGCGCCTCCTGAAGGTGTTAATTTGTAGGAACTTAGTTTTCATATTAATTTTTGCGTTGGCAGTCGGTCGAGGTGCCTCCGGTTTCCTTCCAGTAGTATTCCTTGGAGAGATTGATGCCCTTCTTTATTGCAGTGCACGCAGTATGCATTATTCTTGCAGGCTGCCGCCTTGTGCTCTTCCTGGCTGCACTTCAGGCATAGTTGCTCCCTGTCGGGGCCCTTGCATTACGCCTTTGCGTGCCCATACTCCCAGCATTTGAAACATTTCAGTTCCGACTTCCGGTCTAGGATTCTGTATTTCGTCCATCCGACTTTAATTCTTCCCATTTTGATAAGCTCTACTGCGTCTCTCTCCGTCAGTAGACAGGGCTCGTACCTCCATGTTTTCCGGCTTTACAGTGATGGCACCTGAGATGGCTTCCTTAATTTCTTCGGCGGTCAATACTTCGTCCAAGTCTTTTATGTGAAGAACCTTCTCATTAATAAGGCAGGATGTAGTTGCCCCTGGGATCTTATCCTTAATTTCCTTCTTAAAGGTTTCCAGCTTCAGCTCTATTCTGCACGGCGAATAGCAATTACTCACTTCTGGTTTTTTGACATCTCGTACCTTCACCCCGATTTCGGTGGGATTTACATTCTGTCTCACCGTCTTGAACAAGTCTGCGTGGTTCATGTCTGACATCTTAACAACTATTGCCTCCTGACTCGGGTTCTTCTGTTTGGCGGGCGTAGCTACGCTGCCTGCCTGTGTGCTTTTTATCCTTCCCCTGAAAGTCGCCCCATGACTCAGATCATCTCGTTGCTTGAATAGCGTGATTTCTATATCT
Source organism: Leptura quadrifasciata (assembly GCA_963675555.1). Taxonomy (NCBI): domain Eukaryota; kingdom Metazoa; phylum Arthropoda; class Insecta; order Coleoptera; family Cerambycidae; genus Leptura; species Leptura quadrifasciata. The sequence continues at coordinate 80,023,659 of OY776674.1, read as the reverse complement.
GTGTCCGCAAATAGGAATTCCATCATTCTGGTTTCAGCCCGGTTATGCCTTCCACTTCCGATATAGCCAATTAGTTCTTTTATGCTGCAGCAAGTTGTTTTTAACAACTTTTAACGACTGTAGCATAAAATCACTTACGAAATTTTCATTCACACCTCCGTCAGATGTAGTCTTATGTGTGAAATCTTCATTGTCGTCATCAGGGAAACCCAATGAGTGAACCATCATTGCCACTTCTCCCATCTTTTTGCCTTGTTTTTTAAGATCCTCTTTTCCACTTAGTCTATCTATTATTTTCTCCACCACTTTGTAAGAGGGCGTAAGGTTTTTGTTACATGGAAGGATCAGCGCGTGGTCGCTTGGAGACTCCCAAATATTTCCCTGTTGTACGCATCTTCACCTGTTATCCGCTTAAACGCATCATAGCTTTCGTCTTTGGTTAACAGTTTTCTTCTTGTCCTCTTTTTTTGTTCTTCCTAGCAGCTTTCACATTGTACAATATTGCATACTGAACGAGGTTGTATATTTCCTTACTGTGTGACTCATCCATGTAGAGTGAGCGGTCTCCCAATTCTTTTCTATGCATCTCTTCCATATGTGTCAGCTGAGTATAGAGATTGTAGATTTCTTTTCGTAACGATTGCTCCATTTCCTGCTCTTTAGTCCTATTTATTGTTGCTTCTAGGCATTCCCTTAATTTCTCATTATCATTACACCTGTCATAGTTCTACTTAGGTAGTCTTATAACTTTTTTACCAATATATTTATTTAAAAAAAGTTACGGCCAAAAATAATAAATATTTCCTTATCGGCTCTCTCTCTCTCTCTCTTGGATATGCCCACCTTAATTTAAAAAATCGTATGCTGCCAATTCCGAGTAAATTTTTTAAAATCATCTAAACTTATAAAATGAATCACTGTGCTACTCAACTGCTTCAGCATGGCTGAATTTTTACTACCTACCATTTTTAGTTCCAATTTTAAGGGAAATTTTTGATATGTAGTCTACTGCACTACAAATACGATCTTTGATACAATAAAAGGAAAATACGCAAAAATTGTTTTAAGTGAGGTTGTTCTAAATAAAGCTGGTTTGTAAAAATGTCTTGCTATGGATAATTTTGAATCATTGTTACCTAATATAGCTACCGTCAACTGCTATAATTTTTGTTTCCACGAATTATACCGGCTCAAATCTAATTAAACTTAATTAAACAATAGTTATTGTTCGTAAAAGGAATTTATTCATCTGAAAGGACTGAGCACATTAACAAGTTTGTTAATAAAACTTGTTAGCTTTTAACTTTTCTCAATTGTGAATGGCATTAGGTAATAAAACCTACTCAGTCATCTTGTTCCTAATTGGCATCCTGGGAGGCAAGGTGGTTTCAATCAGAGGCGTCTCGTAATACGTTCTCTAGTTCTCTTAGTCCTGCTAATTTATTTTCCGTATCTCGCTATTAAATAACGTGTTTGTGAATTGAAATAATTACATATTACTCGCATACTTAGAAAGACTGTTCCTTATACTTTTTAAACCTGGTCTTTAATTATACTTCTTTATAGATATTTTCTATAATAACAAAACAATTTGCTTATCATTCTAATTTTTATTGTTATAATCTATTATAATAACCAACTAAATATTATTGATTTCCAAAATTTGTTGATATAATCATTGCAACTAAAAATTTCGTAATCATGAGCTTAATAGGAAGTGTGACCATTTTAATCGCGGCACAGTCAGTTTTGACCTAGGAATTTCGAATATCGCGCTGAGCTTTTATATGTTGTTTATGATACGTACAATAACATACTGAAATTTCCGTAGTATGCAAATAACACGTGCGCGCAGGTGGAGAAAATATTTTTCCTTGCTTTATTTACCAACCGATATTAATGTTCAGAGAAATAATTGTAACCAAAAAATGTGGCCCTAACAGATTATAATTTACATATTTTTCTAAACCATGTGTGTGATAAGAAATTGATTTAAAGGTTTTCAGAATTTCTATTTATGTAATTAAAATGGAAATTGTGGAACTTATGAAAATATTTTTTAAGTAAAACTTTTAAGTCATTAGGAAAGAAAATGGTTTATTAAATTTAAGTTATAGCTTTAAAGATAATGGAGAATATTTTTTGATATAAGATCATATATTATTATAAGGTTTGCTTAAATGAGTACTGAAAAGGTAAGATGTTTATTTTTAATCACAACACAATTAGTGGAGTAAATATAGATTTGTAGAGAAAATTTTACATGGAGCAACGCAACAAAGAAAAATAAGTTTGTTTTGGTTAAACTAACAATACTCGGAGTTTTCTGCTTCGAGTAGGTGGGGGAATCCTTTTTTGGCGGAAAAAGGATAAATTGTTCATTTTTAGGGGTGTTTTTTCAGTATTAATTTATTTTGTACTCTTTAAAATGCTATTGAAGAAACGAGAACGGTATCCTTTTAGTGCAGATCTTCAAGGAACCTTCAGTTCAATTTTCGTGAAAATCGGTTCACCGTCTCCCACGATATGTATATAAATATACTGGAAAAACGTAAAAAATTGAATTACGGATAACTTAGCCAAAATTAAACAGAAATTGATGACATTTTAGAAAAAAGTAACCTATATAACCAGGAAATAGCTTGCCAAATATCCGACAGTTTGGCCGCAATTCCATTTTTAGTCCAAATTCCACAAAATTTTCAAAACTTTCCCCAATTTGCACAAATGGTCGAAAGAAATTTTTTTTTACCAAAATGAAGGTGACGTAACTAAAAAATAACTTTTTTTTTAATTTAGCCGATTTTTTTTGTCATTTGTCATACATGAGCGCGGCGATTTTCCGTCATTTTCGGTATTATATGTACGCGCGTACCCGTGCGCGTGCATATGTGTAATTATTCGTTATAAAAATTTCAATATTAATAATAAAAAGTGATTGTGAGCAGGTTTTAAATATTTAGATTAAAAAAAATTCATGAAGGTAAGATATAACTTTTTTTCGAAAATTCACTTTTTTTTTGTTATAATTTTTACATATATTGATTATTATTTTATTTTATTCATGTTTTATTTTCCTAGTAGTCGTACTAGATATGCTAGATGTGAGTTTGGGGATATTTCTTCACCCCCGTCATCGCTAAAATCGTATACATCTGAGATATTCTTTGAAGTACCAAAAATTTATAGAATTTTGGATGACAGCAAACAACAGATAATGAACTGATGCCGATAAGGACTGTTAAGAAACATCATGGAATCTCTCTCTGAAACTTTTTAATATTTTATCGAAAATACTTGTAAAAATTCGTAAGCACTTGACTGAAATTCTTGAAAAGTACTTGGTCTTTCCAATTCCTTAGAATACTTGTAAAGACTATATTTAAAAAACCACTTCAAATCATACAAACTCCATTCGTAATGTATGTAGAACTTCACCTTGTGGGCAACCCCTGCCTGTAGTCACCGTGGCCGACTCGTCCCCCATACTTGTGGTAATTATTATGCCCCTTAGGCATGAATTGTACTCATTTAATTGTTGGGGACTTTATTCTTCTTTTTTCGCTGCACTTTGTATAGATTCGCATGAGGTGTTGTCAAGACCACACATCTACGAAAACACACATAGCCACTTTTTTTTATTAGGCCATGTAGAAAAATTATTATTGATTTGGCAGGTTCAAATTGTTTTGAGTAAAGCGGTGTTCCTGTAAGGATTTCGCTCGTCATATATTGATCCAGTATTTTCTCCATTGTTTTTAGGAGAAATAAGGATAAGCTAACGGGGCGATATGACTTATAGGCTAGTCTGGTGGACGCCTGCCTATTTTTGGAATAAACGCCACCTTGACTTCTCTATAAGTTTGGGAAATATAACCAAGACTGTAGTTTGGTTTGAATATCAGGCTTGGAATGAGTTCATACCGCCCATATAATTCTGTTGACGATGAATATTTTCCATCTAGCTTTTTCTTTCTCTGGTATGTATGCATCTTCATCCAGATATGCTTGTGGAAGTTAACCTTCAGTTATACGAGAGCTTCTATTGTGTTGATGGGGTGGATGATACGTTCTACCTCCTTCCTTAATTGTTCTTTGTAGACACTCTGTAACATGTAAGATTTTTATTAAATCGCTTATAAATGGATCCGCAAGGGTTACATCTAAAATCTTTTTTCTGAATTAGATTACGAATCTGATGTCATCCAAACGGTATTCAAAATAGTGGCCTCAATCTGACCAACATGAATGTCAAAATCACATGTAATTTATAAATCTCATAAAAACAACGTAATTTAAAATTTTAGAGCTTACTAATTACTAAATAGTTCATTGCATTTATTCATTTTAATTACTACAACACAAATAAATACTTGATACCTGAAATTATGTCTGTCTAAATTGTTATCATCTGCTACCTCAGCTACATTTTGAAGGCAATATTATGCAGAGCACTGGTAGTTGCAACCCGTATAATTTGTAACCAGCCAGATTCCTTGCTAGACCAAATCAAATCATTTACTTAACTATATTGAGAAAGATTATTTGTAGCAAGTCGAAAATAGAGCAAAAATAAAATAGAAATAGGTAAATGGAATAGTCATTTCATACATACAAGTAATGTGTACAACAAACAATAATAAATATTTTAAATCTGCATGCACTAGAAAATACATAAAACAGTAAGCATGCTACACGTCATAAATTCATGTCCCATTAGACATGACCTATGGACTTCCACTATTAATACGTGCAACGAACAGTACATTAAATTATTGATATGCAACTTTTGAACATACTTTTAAAGTTAAGGTTTATTTTGTGTACAGTTTTCTGCTGAAACCATTTCCGGAAAGCGGAAAGCGAGCCGACCTTGCATTCGTCCACTATTTTAATTTCCCACCCCTTTTCGGGTAGTGCATGATATTTGTATTTTGCTACAAGGACCAATTTTACAGATTTTATTTCTGAAAACCAGAAAGTGCGCTCTACTGCAAAGTTGTGTAGTGCTATATGTAAAAGAAATTTGTTAAAATATCCACAGGATGTTTTTTTACATTTCATCGTCGGAAAATATTCTATTAGCAATGTAGACAAACATTGAAGCGAAAAATACTCGCGTTCAAATTTAACATCGGCAAAGGAATATTGACAATTGAACAATTATATTTGCATCAGCAATTAAAGTCAATTAGTAAGGGTAAAAGCGTATGTGATTTCGTAAGGATAGTAAAGACACATTAAAAAAACATTCAAAAATTAATTGAAATAAAATTTACTGTGCAATTAACCTTTAACTTCTTACATAAGTTTGCGTCAACTGTACGAGTAATGGACCTAACTGCACTTAAGTATCCCTACAGACTTAACAAAAACTATAAAGAGTTAGTACAGTGATCTATACCAATACATTAATGTTGATTACGCTTTGGTTGTAGAGCGTCTGCTCTTTATGTTTTTGTACCCGTCACCGTTTGTGGAGTCGTATTTAACTTAAAAAATTAACAAATACAATTAAATAATTTTTAAATTATTGTAAGAAAACAAGCACGGTTTGTTGAACACGACTAAGACAGATGAAATTAATTGCAGCAAAGAGGCGCGATTCAAAAACTAAACCGAAAGTCAACAGAAACTCAACATCTAAGGACAATGGGTTCCGGATATCCAAGAAAAACAGCCTCATTAAACTACAAAACCCTTGTGGAATATGTGAGACAAAATCCACTATCGAATTCACTCCATTTACTCATAAGAGGAAACCAACTTTCAAGCATTCGTTGGGCGACCAAGAAAATTAATATCTAAGTAAAAACAATATCAAAAAGAGGACCACTATTTGGTAGAACCGCCATTTTTTTCTGGAACACTTTACAATCTACTATCCATAGAACTAATTAAATTTTGCATTTAATTTTTATCCACATTATTCCACTCATTTTGAACCGAATTAACTAACTTTTTTCTATTTCTGGGCCCAACTTTATATTTGTAAATCTTAATATGACAATAACACTGATAATAAAACAAGAATATTGTGTTGCGTTGTCACTGATTAGAAAACCGTATTGACAAAAGAGCAATCAGTCATCATCATCAGCCACAATAATACATAGAACGTAATCATCATAAAATATTTATGACATTTTAGTTTCCCTTTTGATTTTTCATTCTTAGAATAATGTTTTTAATGTAGCTTATAATCTTTATTTTGTACATTGGGGACTACATTGAAGACAACGAAACTCCGGAGAAAGACGATGAAAGATTTAATAGAGTTTTTCTTTCTTTACATATTTGCAAGTATTTTTTTATTAAAAATGCAGCAGTGTCTGCTTTTTATATTTTCATTACCTATACTGTGCTTTGAACTCGACAGACATGATAAAATAATTTAAGAGTGGTTTTTTCGTTGCAATTTTAAAATTTATTTTTGCAAAAATTAATGATCTCCATTTTATGAAGTTCTTGGCTTTTCTAATTCGCACAAATGTAAACTACCAACCGCGATAAAATCATATTCAACTAAAAATTATTCGCTTATGTATAAAATTGTTCAAATCCTTCATTTATTTTTCTTGGGATCTCGGGGGAATTTCTTAGTCATGGAATCGTGAGGATACTTGGATCCTTCGGTGTGACACTAACTATAACGTAGTTTCCATAAGCACCAAAACACTTGAACATTACACTCGAATAATTCATCCCCGATGATGCCAACATGGTTAGCAAAGCGTGCGTCGAGTAGTGTTTTCGATTGTAGTGCTCAAATGTCTCGGTGTTTGTGGAAATTACGTCAGGAATAATTTTAAATTTTTTTGTTTTATTAAATTAAATCATTAATGTATGAAAATATATGATCTATTTAAAACTAGAAAATATTTGGGAAATATCCCAAAAACTCATAAATATGGGTTTGTTTTAAACTTATTAAAATATTAAGAAAGAGTATTATTGACAACCCCCAAATACTGTTTCAAGTGCTTCACTGAATGAAGGAAATCTGATAAATATGAGAACTTGCATTTTGTACGCAATTTTTTTTATTCATTATAATATGCAAGACACTTCTTACGACTAAATTCAAAGTCAGAAATAAAAAAATCTAGTAAAAATATAAAAAATAGGAATTATAATATTCCAACCTATCTGCAAGGGGGGTATATATAATAAGGACTAAACAAATTAAACCAAAACAGCTATTCTACCTGCTACATGCTGACGACGAGCGCTAAATTAAATGGTGAAATTTGCCGTATTTTGTCTAACACACTTAGCACTAAAATACAATAACTTGGATTGCTCGAATGGTATGAGGAAGATGCGAAGCCTCCTTCATCTCAGGATGTCACTAACTGCAGACCTATTTCGACCTATTTTTTGGTCTCGTCAGTGCAGTGCAAGTGAGCATACCTTCGATGAACGGGGGTCGCATCTCATAGACACTGTTAAGTTCTACAGCAGTAGAGCGTAACTGGCACCATCTCTCGGTAAACAATCCAAATAGAAAATAAAATTAATAGTCATCACTGAATAACCAAATTTTATAGCAGAAGGATATTTTATAAAAACAGGAATTATAATATTCCAACCTATCTTATTATATAATAAGGACTAAACAAATTAAACCGAAACAGCTATTGCCGACGACGAGTGCTGAATTAAATGGTGAAATTTGCCGTATTTTGTCTGACATAGTTAGCATTAAAATATAATAACTTGGATTGCTCGAATGCTACGAGGAAGATGTGAATCCTCGTTGACCACTGTTATTATTTAATATTTGTGATTAGTTTATTAGTAAATCTTCAGTTTCCTTTATATTTTAGTTTTAGGTTTCTTACTAATATATCGTTTACACTGCGCTTTGTGAGCTATGTAGATAAACCTTATCCGTACAACACCACTGCACTGTCTTGGGTTAAATCTAGAATTGCCCTAACAGGCCCCAGGACGATAGTCAACCTACAGATGTGAGGTTCCATCTAGTGTTTAGTTATTTACTCGGCACTTTACGGCGCGCTGATTGCAACATACAAATTGCTTATGTAAATGTTGCCTTTTAACATTAATCTCTTCTTGCGATAGTTACGTTCTCCGGAGATCTGACGCCAACAGTTACTCTGACAAAACTGTTTAACCCTAAAATAAACTACAGTGAACGCGGTATAAAAATATCAAAATTATTTAAGCGTTATTCCCAAACATCTATCATATTAGTTCATTAATATTTTATATTACAGAATACAATACTGTTTTCTCCAATGTCACTTTCATTGCTCTAATGTTTCTAAAAATAATTTACATTATTTGTAAGATATGACTTATCAATTTATTGCATCTCTGTTAATAAAACAAAAAATGAACTGATCTCTTTTATCCTTCAGTCCTCTATACGAATTTATCTATTTATGTTTCAAAATAAATACCCACTAGACAAAATTCCAATTACACCACACGGAAAGAAATTGACTCTAAATTCTCTATGCACCATACGCTGCAAAAATTGTATTCATTAAAATTCATTAAAATGTTGCAATATGACTAACAAAGATTGATTTCTGGGATATAATAAAACCGCATACTCTAATTTTTATTATTGAAAGGACGCATACAGCAATTAGAGATTAAACTCATTAAAAAACTTTTTTGAGGTCCAGATGACAAAAACTTCAACATTTAAATATTGTTAAAATAGTAACTTCAAGATGTTTTCATAACGCATCAAAGGTTTTTCAATATCTTTTAAATAATTAATCAAGACTGCTCAAGAGTGTATTTCCAATTTTTAAATAAAAGTCTGTTATGTTATATCTTTTCTTCCTTGTGAATAACATGATTAAAATGAGATGCATTTGGTTATAATTTGCACTGTGTACACTAGTATTTTACTTTATTAAGTGCATCTTGTAATATTTCACATTATTCTCAAGAATTTCGTTCATGAATTAACTCAGGTACCTGTGGAAATCAAATAACATGTAAGTATGACACAATATCTAGTAGCGTGTCTGTAGGCTCAATATTATATTTCGTTTTGCAACGTATTTGGTACATTATTAATGACAAAGCTGAATACTTGAAAAAGCCGCTCTTTATTTGGGGGAGAGAAAATTAAAGTTAAAGAAAAAAGGTGGCACGCAATTTTCACAAAAAATATATATTATTTTTTTCAAGTTATATCGACTTGAATATGACGATTTTAGCATAGAGAAATTGGTACCTTGAGACGGCTTTCCGTGAACAACTCAAAAAGTTTTACGTTTAACGAAAACGTGGTAGGGTAAAAGGAGAAGCCTACGTCACGAAATTTACTTTGCTACTTGTAATTTCAGTACGATGCATAGTTTATAAAGATATGGCGGATTAAAAATGGCGTTGTAATGTTTGTAAGCCTAGATAAATGTTTAAATGTTAAATGTTCCAAAATAGTAACTGTGAGGTTAATTTGAAATAAAAAATTATTGTCAACCGAATTGAATCATTTTTAGCTAAACACAAACTTCTGTCGGTAAACCAACATGGGTTCGGGAAAAACCACTCAATATGCACTGCAGCATTCCAACTTGTAGAATTTATCTATAAGTCACTAGACGGGCACAAGTATACATTAGCTTTTTTGATCTCACATGTACATTTGATTGTATGGATATGGATTTTTTGATTAACAAATTGTTCTTCATGGACATCAGGGGGTGCATGAACGATAGGGGAAAATCATTTCTGACAAACCGGAAAATCAGAGTTAAAGTTGGCCAAGAGTTATCACATTTCAGAGATTTGAAATATGGCGTGCCACAAGGCAATATTCTATTACCATTTCTATTTACACTTTTCATTAACCATGTGGGGAAATACGTAGGGAATAACATGGATATGCAACTAGTTTTGTACGCAGATGACACCATAATCGGTCCTCAGAAGAGGAGCTATACTGCAATTAACAAATATGGCTCTCTGAATTTTACATGTGGTGTTGTAGAAATAAACTTTTCTTAATTCCTCTAAAATTCACTACATAATTCTTTCTAAAAGACGTAAAATTCCAGAATTTCAATTAAAACTTAATGATACCGTCCTGAAAAAAATAGATAATTGCAAGTTTCTAAGTGTATATTGATTACCAGCTATACTGGCATGTACATGTTGGCTTTGTGACCAGTACGCTAAACTTAGCATTTTTGCTATCGTAAATCTAAAAAACATTCTAGATCCAAAAACTTTATGAAGGTCTATTGTGCCTTAGCATATTCTCATCTAAATTATATGGCAATTTTCTGGGGGAACTAATATACTAACCTCAACCACATATTTGTTATACAAAAGATAATAATACGAATAATTTTTTTTGTTAACCCATTGGATTCCATATTTAAAAAGCATCAATCCCACCCTTTTCCTGTGTAATCATTTAAGTAGCACTAATTTTCGTTAAAACAAATCGAGGAAAGTTCCCACAAAATGATTCACTGCATGCTAACGATACCAGATCTTATATCAATATTCACATTTCAAACTTTAACTTGCCATTGTATGAAAAGAATCCTTATTGTGTTTTTTGTCATATTTTGTCATATTTTTAATCACCTGCCCAACAAAATAAGCAAATTCAAAATTTACATCAAGCGCTGCCTTCTAGAAAACTGTTTTACTCTTTCCAAGAATAACTGGAATTAATTTTAATTAAATACTTTATTCGTATATTTTAGGTTGTGCACTTTGTCTTCAAATTCTAGAATGACTCACTATTGTTTGTTTTATTTTTCTCCTAGATGGATAATTACAAGTAATCAATTGACGTAGTCAAAATCTTTATAAGATCTTATGATAATAAAGTTACTATTGTCATTATACACCGAGATAAATGTTTAAATGTTAAATATTTCAAAAATAGTAAGTGTGACGTTAATTTGAAGGTCTTCAAATGACTGTTAACATGGCATTTTCTTTACTCCAATAACTTTGAAAATAACGCAGTTAAAATTATGAGGCATGATTGCTAGCAAATTAAATTAACTATTAAGTACACCAATTCTAACGTTCATGAAAGCAAATCATTGAAGTGTTAAACGGTCTAGACCTGCTATAATTATATTAAAAATAAAAGGTATGAAAGCTAGCGGTTTTTATTTTGAAAATTGTAATTTTCACTTGTTTCAAAATACCTGTCAAACTACTGCAAATTTTTCAGATCTGATAATGACATCTTGGCTAGTATAAAATGCACAACTTTTTCTAATTTAACTGACCTTCTGTCTCTTACACTTTAGAGTTGCATAAAGTACATGAACTTGAAAATGAAGAAACTTTTTACTTACTGTAATTTGGGTAAGTATTAATTAATGTACTGCTTAATTATTTTTAATTTATGTATAGTTCAACGTATAAGTGTTATAAATTGCATTATATTCAGGATTAAAAACTCAGAGCTGCAGTACTGTGGCGATACATCTCAATATATATTTTAATTATTTACACCATGACGCACCACTCTGAAAAATCTGATAAAAATTATAAGCCAATAGGCATACAAGAACATTGTTATGTAAAAAATAAAAATTGTCACTTAAATAATAATATTATAACAAAATTTCACATTCAGAATTAATAATTTTTTAGTCGAATTTGAAGCGAAAAAGTTCTGATAAGCATACATAAAAGTGCACAGGCATTGACTTCATTCAGAATTTTTTATACAATAGGAAAAGCGAAATGTTCGTGCCCTAAGGGTACAAACATAGTGGAGCTTGCACCGAACCCCGCCACAAGTTACAACAGAAATGAACTTTATTCTGCAAACATTCTAGTATTTCGATTTATCTCATAAATTAAGGCCGTCAGTTCATAATTACTCGCAATCGAGTCGAGGCTTCACTATGTTTCCATCCTAAAAGAGTATTAGTTCTATCAATTTTTAAGTGAAGGACAAGGTTTGCCAAGAAGCAGGCCTCGATACTCGGAAGTCTAACATTGACACAAAAGAGATACAACATATCTTAATATGCCCTAATTTAAATATAAAAGAATAAGTAATATCCCCTTAAATATAAAAATGGCATCCCAATTTCTTCCTAAGATGGATTTTGATTATACCATATATCAAAATGAACATTATTAACTTTGTACTATAAGAACTAACTAGCAAGGCTTCCTTTCAACCTGCTATAGTTGTTAATTGTTTTAAATCATGATGATGATACCAAATAATTGACCATTATGCTAATTCGGATCGTACAAATGACTAATAAAGCGTCTTTAGTGCTAAAGCAGAATTAAAATTTTGATATTACTAATTACAAAACCAAGCATTTTTAAGGTTGATGCCGTAGTCAAATGTTACCGATATATTCCCGATCTGTCGCATTGCTTAAGGCGCGAAGTGGCAATCGACATTAAGTGAACGGGAACACGCTACCGGGTTCGATCCCCAGCTCCAGCACTGTCGGAGCTGTATGTCTGCGTTTTTCAATGTGTAACCCTCTTCCGCACAGGCCTCTAGGTCCTGGAATTGGGGATTGTCTGATTCCTGTGGTGTTTATTATTAAACGAAAATTTGATGTTTAATACTTTATACTTCAATACTTCTGCAACGACTTAAATTGACTCGATTTACAAAGTGAAAAATATAAATAGGTTTTAAATAATATTCATATTTAATTTATCTTTTGTACGCCATGACACAATTTTAAATAACTACTACTGAATAATCTAACAATATTTAAAGTTATTCAATGAATGGAAGATAAAATGCAAATAAAAGTATTTCGTAGTCGACAATATCAGCCAGGTTTGACCCCTGTGGTATGTACCCCAGTCCTATTAAACTATGTAGATTCAAATTCATTATATGTGACGGATTGGAATTGAATGGAAATATATGACATGAGAAGTAAAATAGAGAATTATGGAATTTAAAATTATTAAACTTGTTTAAAATTATTTTGTTAACAATGTGATGAAAAGTTTTGGAAGAATCAGGGTAAACCACATGTACCTGACCTGAATAATTAATTATATTATATACATATTGAGTAAAAGACCTGCAATTTGTGGTACTGGAGCGATTTTCCATTATGATTATAAAACGTGTTGCGGACCTCTAGCGTATGCGACCCACCATACGCTTTAGCGTTTTGGGGGCCGCATAATAACAACTGCTACGTCCGTAACAAATTTCGCAATTCTCCACGGGAGGGCGATACCCTTGTGGCACGTGGTCAGCAGAGAGCGGAAGGCGGGCAGGCAACCATTTTTGCTGGGTAGTAATTAGTTGATAATTCTAAAATCCACCAGGTTGCCTTGGATTAAACCGAGGTTCACAGAGCCCGGCTAGCTCAGTCGGTAGAGCATGAGACACTTAATCTCAGGGTCGTGGGTTCGAGCCCCACGTTGGGCGTCACTGCTACGGATTTCAAGTATATAAACAAATAAATACGTTGGATATTAATGATTATAAGATATTACATAACAAAATCACTTGGGCTACTGTAGCGTAGCAGATATCGTAGGCCACAAAATTCCAGTTTCTGTGTGTGTCTGTGCGGGAATTGTTTGGTCTCCGGAAACTAGAGTAGTCACAGTAGTTTTTATAATTCTAGTTTGTCTTTTCTTAAAATGAATATAATTACCAAAGTATGTCGAATCAGTCTTAATGGAGTGTTGAACTTTAATTAAATACAAATTAAAATAAGTTTAGACACACTAATAATATTTTAAGTATCATGCAATAGGTTTTATAAGTTATATGGTTTAGCAGGTTTAGGAGGCAACAGCTTAGCATATTATATAGCTTTCTTCTTCGAGAGGGTACCTAGAGAAGTGAGTTTGAATCCCATATAGTGGAAATAAATTGTCCCAGAGAAGTGTTTCGAAATCCACTATGAACTGTTAAACTATGTTTCATTTGCTCAGGCAAATCTAGACCTCCTAGACTTAAGAGGATCATTGACGTGACCTGAAGCGGTTGAAAATATTTTTTTCATTAAGAGAGAAAGATATCCGATAAGTAAATTTTTATTATTTTTGGCCATATTTTTTTTTAATACATATATTGATAAAAAAGTATAAGACTACCTAAGTAGAGTTATGACAGGTGTAGAGATATGAATTTTCACTCAATAATTTCAGTTGTTGGCAAAATTAGTTAATTTAAATTCAAAAATAGTGCAAATCTTCATATCTTTTAGTTTTAAATTAATTAATTTTGCAAACAACTGAAATTATTGAGTGAAAATTAATATCAGTACACCTGTCATAATTCTACTTAGGTAGTCTTATACTTTTTTTAACAATGTATGTATTAAAAGAAAAGTTATGACCAAAAATAATAAATATTTGCTTATTGGATCTTTCTCTCTCTCTCTTGGATATGTCCACCTTAATAGCCGCAAACAAAGATTGTTTAATTTTCTTAGCAATGCTAAACAACGCATGTATTTTGATAGTTTCTCGAATTTCCATCCAAAATATAAGTGCTGAAGTACTGCATTGCAAGATTTGTGAGAAATATGAAAATCAATACAATCTATTTTACAAGTGGTGCCAGCAAGAAGGTTAACACAGTAAATGATGACACTCTTCTCATTTATTTGTCCGAAAAAGTCAAATGCATGAAAGCTTCAACTTTATGTATTCGGTTTACTACTGTTCAAAAAGTTCAAAGTATTAACTGCAGACCAAGTCGCCAAATTCGTACTTGAAGCACCAGATGATATGTGGCTATGAACTAAAGTAATTTTAATATTTGGTATTTTCGGGATGACCTGATTTGTTTAACTTTGGAAGACGTGGAAGATAATGGTCATTTTTTAATGGTATTCCTTGGAGATAGCAAAAATGGTAAGTCAAGAAGTTCCACAAAGGAAAGATGTTCCTTTGATCCATTCAGTTTTTATTGTATAAATATTAATCTACACCTACCGAAAATATGGATAGTAGAAAATTACATATTGCGCGTTGCAATGGTAGATGCTATACTCAGCGTGTAGCTTGCTATACTATAAGTAGTACAACAAAATAGATTGTTGAATACCTGAACCTAGAAAATCCTGAAGAATGTATTGGACACGGCTTAAGACGATCTTCAGCATCTATGTTGGTCGAAGTTGGAGGGGGTTTGCTTACTCTAAGAAGACATGGAGGTTAGCGTTCCTCGACTGTGGCTGAAAGGTACATCGAAGAATCGGTAAGCAGAAAGATTGAAGTTTCTCGTAAATTGTTCAGTCAATCTAGAATTGGGAACACAACGTCAACACCAGAAAACATTGTAATTGGGGAATACCAAGAAATAATTTCTAATGTAGTACCTTCGACTTCATCAACTACAATGCTACAAAGTGCAGTGCTTGCTAATGGATTGCATATTTACAATATCACAAATTGTAACATAAATATTTCATTTAGTAGAAATTAATACCGTTCATTACACGTCTATAAATGCTTTTCCCGTGTTTTCGGGAGGCTACGCATACGCGCACGGAAAAAACTGTTTTCCGGACTTCTAATAAAATGTACTATTCTTTTTCGAGTAAATCATTTTCCGATAATATGTTGTGATAAATATTGAATTACAAGGATTAAAATAAATTTTATAGGCAAAGCAACATACTTATACAATTTTCTAGTTTAATTTAATAAAATCATTGTAAAAAAATTCTTAGATTTTTTGTAGCAAAGTATTAGCCGAAAACTGATACTTCAGTGTCATCATTTTTTTAAAATCTAAAATAGTTTCAGTATAGATACATACAAAAGAACGAATTAAATACTACAAAATTTCTATTTGATGTTGACTCAATTTAATAAAATCTTATTTATTTAGTTTTGTTTTCTCATTGCGATAAAAAGCGACTTATTGTGGCAATCAACTTAAATAACTTTAACAAACTGACTTTTATTGTATGTATAGTTTGTTTGGAAAAAATGTCAACACAACGCTCTTCTTTAATAAAACGTCAAGAATGGATTAAATAAATCAAGACCTTATTTCTGATAACAGAATCGAGCAATAGAGGCTGAATACTGAAATTGGATCA
Source organism: Leptura quadrifasciata (assembly GCA_963675555.1). Lineage (NCBI taxonomy): Eukaryota > Metazoa > Arthropoda > Insecta > Coleoptera > Cerambycidae > Leptura > Leptura quadrifasciata. The sequence continues at coordinate 80,007,625 of OY776674.1, read as the reverse complement.
ATAGAAACGTGGCTGCCTTCCAGACCTGAAAATAAATCATATCTTCAATTCTCTCACTCATTAAACTTAGGACATAACTCGAAATTAATAGGGAAAAATACTAGTTTAGATTAATTTCGAAGATTCATGGTCAACAAGATTAGAACAATGATTTTCGAATGTTTAAGGTTTCAAGCACAAAAACAAAAGTAAATGTAAAAAGTTATATACATGGTAATTGTATGCCGTTTTAAAAATCAAACAAAAAAATAAATGGAGTTAGACTAAAAGGTTATTATATCATCTTATACAGGGGGACAAAAATATTTTTAAAATTACTTACATCTCATTACATTACATCTACAAGTATAATACAAGATAAAATATTATGTTAATTTCTTGAATGGAATGATTCGACTACTATCTGAAAGATTAGTGCCACCTATTATCAGTGGTATTATTCAAGTCTGTCACAATATATGAATCCATCATTCTTCGGATTTTTAGATTAAGAATTAGGATCGGCGGCTTGAAACTCACTTTTCGCTGCTCCTAAATTCACTTTTGAGCACAGTTAATGAATCGTAATATTCGGTGCACATCCGAAACTTACTTTTCTTTGTAGTTACGAAAAAATCGAAAAGTACGTGTAAGGCCTCGACCAACTGTTCATAATATCTTATAAGTTTTCGTTACAACTACTAATTTCAAAATTTTTCAGCGCATTGTTTAAATTCATGTCTTCTAAATTCTTTCTTCATAAATCCTACTCTACTTTATTATAATCTAAACTTAATTAAACAAAATATTTAAATAATGATCTACTTGTCGTGTAGAATATTGTCGCTGCAGTACTTATCTTAAGCGGGTTATTTTAATTTTTAACCGTTAATTTAGAATAGCAAAATATATTTATAATTATTTTTGAATGCCAATATCCGACCCACTCCTAAATGGTAAAGTTTGTCCGAGTTGTATCAGACTGATTTTTAATTTATCGCCCACATTAAAGGTGTAGTTTTTTTATCTTTTTTATTTGTTCCTCACTGAACTGAAGCCAGCTCTTCTATCACTATGGTGGTTTGCGCCATAATTGTCTGGCTGGCTCCCAGTTGGATCTGGGTAGGATTTTACTGTATAATTGATATTAAGTAAGTTCTATTCATTAATTCATTTTGAAGTATAACTTTTTGTTATAGTTCAAAGCCGTAAAAAGCTAGGCATGCACACAGACTACTGTTCTAGACCAAGAGCACTGAATTTTTCAGTGAGCGTTTGAGAAACTTCTTCAACTTTAATGGTTTAGGGAGACAACCCTAGCCAGGATCCAGGTTCTGGAGGTGGGGGCGTCTTCTTATGACGGCTATTTATCCCAAATCAATATCTTTGCTATGAAAACCACCTTTACAATATGCCAAAACATTTTAACACTACACTCGACTTCTCGACGCGCATTTCGCTAACCATGTTAGCATCATCAGGGATGGTTGAAAGTAAACTAAACTTATTCGTCTTCCAGCGATATTGACACGGTTAGAGAAACGTGGGTTACAAATTTTATTAAGTTTAAAAATTCAACACTTTAATTCACTGTAAATATAAAGGCGGCTTTCATGTCACAGAATTTCTATGGAAACGACATAAGTGAAACAATTACGAAGGGTAACGACCGCGAAATTGGATTTCGCGAACTGTGTTGCGTATGAGAAATATTCGCTTCTGGTACGTTGTACTTAAAATTTTAAACGAGTAATTTCTAAAATTAGGGAGAATCGGAATAACGTGACTGGTCATTTACAAGTTCTTGGATATAATGCAAATTAGCTTGATAAAGTTTTCTCTATTTTGACAATATTGTTATTTAGAATTTGATGAATCTAGAACTGGAAACGAACGAGTCGAAAAATTCAGCCATCTGTTTGCCTGAGCTGACAAACATACGTCTACTATTTGATACATTTCTGATTATAGTTCAAATCATAATTGTTGTGATCACGTCATCAATTTATGTACTTATCAACAACAGGCGATTTTTCTATCTTTGTAAATACAAAGCATATAGAATTTAAATAACAGAAAAGTACGTCTACTGACGCTGCGGCAGAAGATCCAAGCGTAACGATGCGTTTTACAAATTTATAATTGCATATTACCATCAAAATCAAATCGAAGCATGAGCGTTTTGATGGTAATATGCAATTATTGCACTTAACGCGACAGGCTTGTAACTTGTAATTCAGCGCTCGGCGGGGCACATAGCCCGGAGAGTAGCTGTTAGTTGCAGTCTGGTTATGTTCCTTATAGTAAAATAAGGATTTTATAGAGGAGTTTGCGACTAAAAATATTATGTTTTAACGATTAATATATTACAATAATAAAAGGAGTGCGATTAGTATTTGTTTGCTCACTTCATTTCTAGAAATAGCAACATTTTTAATTCAATATGATTTTATGAAATTAACAATTCGACATAATTAACATGGGATCAATGGATTTTAATAATTTCATCACTTACAATATGACTTTTAAACTTTAACAAGTAATGAGATGTGAAATTCACGCTACTAGATATAACATACTGTAGAAACAATTAGGCATAAAATTACATTATGATTAATGTCGAAGCTTTGACGATAATTCTGAGTATGATGGAAATCAAAGTTGTTTACCAACTTTCCGATAAGTTTACAATCAAATTAAAACTCCAATATTAAATTTTTCATATTATAAAACTTTTAGCCTCGAAAACTTTACTTTATAATAAGTAGTAATAACTGCAGTAACGTGCACTATTCGCTAAAACAATAGGTTTAAAATATAGCACGAACTTTATTTCAATCTTTGCTCATATGACTTGAACTAAAGTGACTTCACAACTCTTTTTTGTTTCCAATTGTATTGTATGTGTCATATATTTAAGCATCAGTTGTTGTAGTTTCTTCAGCATAATAATTAACTGTTATTAAAACGAAAGAGATTTCAGGTAATTTACAATGCAGCTGGTAGCGGTAAAAGCAAAAGATAAAAAATATATATTAATGTAATCCACGTCTTCTTATTTTGAATTACCCTAACCTAAAAATTAAAAAAAAAATCACTTGTGTTCTGTTATATCAAGTATAAATATTTCTACATTTTACAGTATTTTTACATTGTTCCAAAGATGTATAATATTTTAATTTTCTTTTAAAATTGATAACTAGGACACATACTTGTATAGAATACTCCAGCAAGAGCAACTGCAATCAATTATCAATATAATTAAGTATTATTACCAGTTCAATGGCTCAACGCTTACGTGTTAGGCTTGCTACACAGTAAATATACGAACATTAATACTATAACAAAACTTAAAGTAAATAACAAAACGATTGGGGAACGAAATATTGTCATATATCTGGGAGTAACCCTAGATAAGCGGCTGTGTTTCGGACCCCACATCACACAAACAATAAACAAGACCTAGGCGACATTAAGTAAATTATACCCTCTAGTTAACAGATGAAGTAAACTGACGGTGGACAACGAGATGGCCTTATATGAGATCATCTTGAGACCCATCATCACATATGCCTGCTCGTCTTGGAACCTCATTTCAGACGCGCAGTGCAAAAGATTTAAGACGCTGCAAAACAAACTATTACGACTACTTACCAACGCGGACAGGTGCACTGTGATTGCTGTACTGCACGAAAATGCCAAAATCTCTATGATCAAGGATTACATCGATGAGGTGGCGTTAAAATTCATCGCAGAGAAGACTCAGCAATTGGAGATGACACGAGACATCGGAGACAGGGACAACATGACACACAGACATTCACATCAGAGACTGCCGATTTATGCAGAAAGACGGTAACATTAGGAACACACATATAATATTTAACATTACATAACAGACTTTTACTGATAACCTCTCACTCCCCTCCTCCCCATTTCCTTTCTTGCCTTGAATATAGTGCAGCAGATAAAAAAAATGATATCTAAAAAATTATAATCTTTCCTCGGAATAAAACTTAAATATTCCTTCAAGCTCTTAAGCAGGTTTTTCTAATATATTTCTTGAAAAAAATCCTCAAAAATTAAAACATAAAACGCATTGCGTAATTATCTCCTGCTTAACCAGTTCACCGGATAACTTTACGTATAACGCGCTTGACTAATGAAAGCAGCAAAGGTTTTTGAATTAATTTTAAGTATAGTTATTTTATTCTGTTGGCATTCCACTTGCCGGCTGGCCTGTTTCATATGAGAAATAATATCTGTAACGAGTCGGCTTTGATGAAAAATTGTGAAATGAAATAAATAACACAAATAAAGTACTATACTGAACTCTATAACATAACTAAAAATATTTTAATTGGTATTGGTAATTGTTAGGCTTGCAACCAAGGAGTTCCGAGTTCGAATCCTGGCTAGAGTATCGATGTTTAGTGGTGTTTTTCATTTGTAACCGAGTTGGTAGCAGTGGACTAGACGAGGTTGTGTGAGAGACAACACGGCTAGTTGCTGTACCACTCCTGAGTTCAAGTCTCAGCTGCGGAAAATGGCAATGCCGATGCCGTATGGAATGGTCGCTATATTTGTCTATGTATATTTGTCCTGGTTGAGTGGTGGAATAGCTAATGCTAAACTCCGCCAGGACGTTAATCTAAATAGGGAGTTAAAATAAAAATAAAATAAAATATGGTTCACTCAAAAATAATTAATAATATTTATAAAATTATAATTGCTCTGCGGTGACATTTAGCCAATTTGACTAATGACCAATGCCATAGGCAGGTAAGTATTTCGTCAATTTTATGATTTGCTACTTGAAGATGTTCGCTGTTGAGCTTTAACTGGGCGCCAGTCGATAAATCGACAAGGGAAGAGGATGGTAAGACATACAAGACAGTTATTCGTTAAAAAACTAATGAAAGTTGTAAAAAAATTAATAATGTGTGTATATTGAAAATAATTATCAAACGTATCGTTACGTGTTTACACCCTCCAGTAAACACCTCCAAGCGTAGATCCAATAATTGCAACACGAATTGTCACTAAATACTGATTTATTAATCACTACTTGCAATAAGTTCTTATAATTACACACTAACTATAACTCTTAACTACTATGAATTCACTATTTGTTACTGTATTAGTTTGTTCACTGTTTACCTTATCTGATCACTTGACTCCTAATATGTACTTCTTATATATCCGTAGCGCTAATTTTGGATTCACCCATTTTACTCTAGACTGTTCCAGGCGACTTCTTCTATTTTCTGGTCTTTCATGCCGGATGATTCTACCGTTTTCTAGCACATCTGTGGTAATGGCGCCATCTCTGGACCAACTGGCGAACTACCGTTTTACTGGTAGCTAATTAGGCAGGCCTCATTTTACTCTCCTGATTAAATCTCTATTCGTGATAGTGCGGCATATAACAGTATGTATAAGCATATATAACAAATAAAATATAATTACTGCGTCATTTACCAAAATTATACAAGTATAAATGTACCAATAATCTAAATAAACAAAATTATGCTATAGTTCTAACCAGGTTCAGTGTGTGGCAGTTCTCTTAAATTTGGAATGTTGGATACAGTGTGTACTTAACCACAATATTGTGACCTGCATAATATTTTGCCCTCCTGAGACAAACGATCCTATCTGCAAAAAATAGATTTTTCAGGTTTTTGTCCTGTTGGACACGCACAATAATTGTCTTCATGCGTACTAGAGCCCAATGTTCTAAATCCACGGCACTAATTTATTATTTTTATACATTTATTTAACGTCGGCCTATTTCCGCTACTGAGGCCTAACACCGACGCCTGTAGATGAGCTACCCCCAGCCAGGAATTTTGCCGAACCTCTTCCCTTAAGAAGAGTAGGGATCTTTTACTTGCTTAACATTTAATAGACAAGGAAACGACGGCTTTACATCCCCTCCGAAGGATGGTATATCTCCTATACAACCCTCGCCTAAGGTTGTATAGCTTCCGCGCATACACTGATATACAAGCCGCTGGAAGATGTGTGAGGCGAGGACGCGGTTTCCGTTGGAATGGTCACCTATCCTACTACTAACTGCGCCTGTCGTTGCTTTACATCGCATACCGAAGTATGTACATAGTAAAGACGCACCTACGCTCGCTCCCCACTAAAATTTAAAAGAAATATTTGTCCTAACTGACAAATTACATTGAAATACTTAATAAAGTTTTTCTATAGTATATTGCTAGATTTTTCTGTTCTGTTCTAATTCGTGCAAGTGGGACATTTATGACTAATTTTATTAAGAACAATTGTCACAACTACAAAAGTTAGGACAATGGACAATTAGTACCCTTAAAACATAATATTTTTAGTCGCAAACTCCTCTATAAAATCCTTATCTTACTATAAGGAACGTAACCAGACTGCAACCAATAGCTACGCTCCGAACTACGTGCCCCGCCGAGCGTTGAATTACAAGTTACAAGCCTGGTGCATTAAATGTAATAATTGCATATTACCAACAAAAGTTTTAAGCTTCGATTGCAATAAGCATTAGTGTTTCGTTGGTAATATGCAATTATTACAAACACAGAGAAGAGTATTCTATAAAATGTTCAACAATAAATAATAAATTAGCAAAGAGTATAATGTTAACCTGCACTTTGTTATTTATTTTGATCTACAGAAAATTTGAATTTTTGATGATTCTTGAGAATCGGGGTTAAAAAATGGTTTAACTTGTGCTTAATGAAAGCCTCAAGGAAACACTTCAGTCAATGCGCAGACTAAGAAACCTAGGATTTTAATAACAGAGACTTGGGTCATATACTGAAAGATGACTTTTCGGGTAGCGAACAAGAAGATGAATTCGATCATGTTAGTCAGACAAATAAGAAATTGACGACCTCTCAACAATTTTTAACATGTGATATTGATAAGGGAACGTGTAATCCTCTTCCAGACAGCCTTTCGATATACATGTGTGTTTATATTTATGATTTATTTTACTCTGTTTGTTCATTGTTAAATAATTTCGAAACAAATCACAATAAAGACTGTTTTTTTACACTGCCTCTCAGTCTCATTATCACTATCACTCTCATACTTGCCCTCCCCACACCCTCACCGTTAACCCTACGCTCACTTTCACCATCACTCTTGCTTCCAATTCCGCCCCCTCACTCAATCATTTCTTTTTTCATGAAACGGTTCTAGAAATTTGTGTGAATGTTGAGTGTTAACTTTTTTCTACAAAAAGTACAAAAATATTAATACCACATTTGTTATGCAAATAAATCTTAGCAACTCTTTGAAATAAAACAAAACACAATTGGTTTCACTTTTAAAAATCTGATATCCATATTTTTCGTTTTAATTATTATTCTCTGGGAATAACATAATTTATTTTGTGCCTTGTTTCGTGTTAATTAACTTCATGTCTACATTCAGCTTTGCATCTCCTTTTAGAATTTTTGTTTTATTAGGGCAATAAATATACAGACACAAAGTAATTATTTCTGTATGTTCAAAGATCTCATTTCGAGAAAACGATTGACTTAATTATATAGAGTAGTAAAGCTACAGCAACGCTACACAAAAGTAAGAAATTCAACAAGCTTTTGCTGTAGAGATCAAATACCTAATATATTATTCGTTTTGTGAATGCAACATAGAAGAAGAATTAAGTTTATCCTTCGAATAAACCAATTCTCTAGAGTTACTTTATTAGTGTTAGCTAGAGAACTAAAGAATTATTTACTAATTTTAAATTGCTGTGATTAGGCACTGGAAACTGTTTTATAGCATTAAGAGAATAGTGAAGTACATTGTTTCAAAGCAATCAGAACCGTAAATTGTTATGATAATGCTATTCAATGTTATTCTTATTTTCCTATTTTGTACAACAATTACTAACTACATTAGTTTTCAAAAATAATTTATATTTGATATGAACTGATAATCCTTTCGTATTTTTAATTTCTTTTACATAAATCTTTAGAGCAAGCCAGATATGAAAAAATAAGTGAAATATGATCCTCTCTGATATAGCTGTTATTCTTTAGTTCCAAATAAATAATAGTAAAATTAATAAGCAGAGAAATACATAAATATTTTACTTAGATTATAACATACTTTAATAATACCCAGTAACTTGTTTTTTATGCAAATTTATCAAAAAAAGCGAATGAATAATATCTCAATGTGTTTTTAGGGAGGCTGATGGAAAAACCTGTATGATATAAAGTGTTTTAGATGCAAACCATAATATGTTTCAAAGAATTCACTCAAATTTAAAGTTAACGTTTTCATAATAATTAATACTGCTTCGAAGAGAACATTATTAATGAATGGTAACTTCAGAAAAATATTAGATTAAAAGCTACTGAAGTTGCAGTACTTTCGCCCTAGCAGCGTGGCGATCACATATTTCAAAGCTCAACCCGCCCCACACTTTCGCACTGCACTCAATTCTCCCAGCTCCAGGCTTTAGTCAAATTTAAAGCTATACTGTCGCAATTATCGGGTTTGAGGGTGGGTTGGGACCTTCGACGAGGTTTTCATAAAATCAAGATCGAAATTCACATAGGCTAAGCTCCTTTGATATTATGATTATATTCGATCTCAAGTCAAGTTGTAGGTGTTTAGAGTTACAGTCTGGACAATTAAACTTCACTTGAGTTGATAGTATTATTTATTTAGTTTCACCTGCTATATTTACGTAATTAACCGACAAAATTAAACCCGTTCTAAATTTACAAATCCATGAGGCAAAAAAATACCTTATGAATTGTATTTCCATAAGGATCAAACAAGCATGCAGAACAAATCAACAAAAATTTTTTAGCCGAAAACCGTTTCAGCAAATATCTGACTTGAAAGTAACGGTCCATTATATACGTAGCAACCATCAAGGAATCTTTAGACCATACAGCCGATAGTCGAACCGTGTCAAAATTTAGAAGTTAGACTCTAGAAGTATACGCAGAAAATTTACTGATATCAATACTACTCGCCTGCAGAACATTTTTTATCCATTTGTTTTACCAAGATATACGAGGACATGAGTAATACAAACTTCTGTATCGGAATTCAAAAAGAGCAATAGTAAAACCGGTTGGGGTTACAGTTTAGCAGGTGTTTTGCTTCTTTTAGCATCTATTTTATTTTCCAATTTGTAGTTATTAGATATTTCTATTTGAGCTATTTGTAGCCGTTGGCCAGTGGCGAGTGCCAACAATGTCACGATTTTTGGGTAAAGTATTTTTAATGTAATATTTGATTTGTTTAAATTATCCTATATATTTTAAAATAATGGCATGGTTCCATGTATTCTGGTATTTTGGTAAATCTGGTCTTAACATAAATACACCCTTAAACAATTTTTGTATTTGAAAATTTTTGGTTAAGTCCGATCAGCTATTTGATCTATAGCGGATCTATAAATATTAAGAGAATAATTATAATACACACTTGGTTTCATGAGTTTTGTTCAGTTTTGTCTGACATATGTTTCGGTTTGGCGATCATTATCAAAGTTTCTTATGTATCATAATTATTCTATTGAATATGTTTCATTAAGAACCTACCGCAGATTCAATTCAATTAACTTTAAATATTAAGAGAACTATATCAGGGGATAATGCTATTTGTTGAGCAGAAACAGGGTAACTTTTGTAGTGAAAACTGAACATATTTCTAAGCACTCCGGATTTTCCCGTTTTAGTCTTTCTCTGATAATGTGAACGATCCATGTTTTATGGATGTCTGAAGGACGTATTTTCTGCTCGAAAAACTTAGAAAAATTAAAAAAAATAGGAAAAAGAAAAAATTAATTTTCTTTTTCCTCAACCTTTTCTTAATTCTAAATAATAAATATTACGTTCACAAAATTTTTAGGGTTCAACACGACTGTTTCAAACGGAGAATAATGTAATAAATCATACTTACTGTCGTTTATGCTTAACTGCTGCTCTGATGGTATCAACTGGAAGACGTCGTAACACTATAAATCTAACACTGTCTGTATCACACTCTCTTAAAATTAAACCTGAAAAGGAATTTTGTTAGAAAACACAACTAAAAGACAATATAAAGTTCAAAATATATATATTAAATTTTTAAAAAATCATGTTTTTACAACAACTTTTTCAAGAGAAAATGTTAACAAACAATGGTCTGACCCATGTACAGCACATGGTGAGGAACGGGACGATTCATACGGTACCAACTACCATCCAATATGCAGTTTGATAAGCTAACGATGCACAAAAAGATTCAAGAAAAGTTTCATGTAACTGAAATTTTGGTGGGCTTTTGCTTGCCTGTCTTATAAACGTATTATTAAATTCACATAAATTTTGGTCGCTCCTCGGAGCTTAAAATTGCTTGAAGCGTCTCTACTTCGTTTGTATTATGCAATAACAACTTTTTACGTTCAGGCAAGGCAGATCCTATGCACGTGTGAGTACATGGTAATAATACTTTTTTGACTCCGAATCACTGAGGAACCGGTTTATGGCAAACCCCGTCAAAACACATCATTTCCCCGTCAAATCCGACTGCTAGGAAATGATGGGGGTCCCATGTCGCTAAGGGCTATTTTCGCTATAACTTCCAATATACTTTGAATAGTCGTTGGACTAACTTGTCCTCATATTCAATACCTCGTAAGAGTTGCAGTGCTTGACAACGTGGATTCGTAAAAGGGTTTTTAATCTTGGAAATTTTGAAGTCTAATTTTAGTATACTTTCTAAAATTAGATGGTCGGGGCGACATTACGTCCCTGTGCAGCGACATTTGCTACACTTTCTAAATTAACGCTCCTTGAAGAGTTAGCGAAAATTTGGCATAAAAAATGCTCCGAAGAGCAAAAATATGTTTCCAAGAATTAAAAACCTCTTCCACGGCGTTTTTACGTGAAGCACGCTTTTCTTACGAAGTATTTCCTAAGTCGGATTTTGTTACAACGTCGAAAAGTATATAGGGGTTATAGCGTTCTTTAACAATAACCGTGCCCCCATCAGAGAAAGATTGGCTGGTAGTGGGTGCAGAGCCCTGCCAAGGGAGAGAACTTTCGGTTTGGCTTTGGCATAATAAAAATGGAGAAAATGCATGAAAATTAAAACATCCCCAGTTTAAAGTAACGGCATCTAAATTCATGGCATCGGAGTCTTTCAGATATAAACATATATATAGATACATATTCAGTACATTTCCTATTTAAGAGGCTGGCAAATAAATTTACATCTGGATTGCCGAATTCTCTAACTAATAAACCGTAAGCTGAGTCGGCATACTCCATTCTACTCTACGTTTTCCTCCGATTTAATATAAGAAGCGAATATATAAATGTTTCTGTATTCACACAATTACTAAATTGCAGGAGTGAGATTGATTTATTTTAAAACCGAATACTTCCCATAAGATTTATGTAGGATAACGCGGTGGTAATGTCTACTCTGCATAATATCGCAAAATTATATAAATACTTAGTAAACCATTTAAGGTAAAAAAACTGCAAATAATTCTAATTAGTTTATGTGGTGATTCTTCTCTTCATCTTACCAAAAACTATGTGAACTTATATTGTCACGCAATGAACACACCAATCCTTACTGCTCGCATAAGAAAAAAGTTTTTACGTAATCATTATTGCTAATGTAGTTATTTACACTAATCTTCCTGTTATCTTGTGAAATATTTAATTTTACAATATCTACATTTCATGAATTTGCCTAAAAAGTTATTAATTTTTTAAACTTTTAGAAACTTTTTAAACTATAAAATTATAGTTAAAGCCTTAATAGATATTCATTGTCAAATACTTACTTACTTTTCGTATAATTAATAATAAAAGCTGGATTTTCTAAGGTATAAATAGTTTCTGAAATATTTCGTAAATAACCATAATATGATTTGCCTAGAAACAGCAATTATTGTCTATATTATAACGGAAATAAAGCCTTTATATTTTCATGTAAGAAATTACGGGTTTCTTCAGTTTTGTAAATAATATTCTGACATAATTTAGCCCAAAGCATGGAAAATTTTATTCGAAGAAAAACAACGTCATAGAAAAACCTTAAATATTTTCTAATTCATTTATTAATGACCAATAAAAAATAATCGTCCTCGAAGTCTAATTTTGCGAGAAAGCGGCTTTATGTTATTAACCTGGTAATTAGTTTATTATCTTCCAATTTAAAATGGTGTGTTTTAACATAAAGAATTAATTGTTTATTAAAATAAGATGTGAGGAGCCATCTGGTTTAGGAGCGATAAATGCATAAGATTATATCCTGAATAATAGCACCCTTGTATATGAATTGCTTAATAATAGTACAAAAAGCATAATGCTCCATGATAGAACATCTGTGTTCTTTTGGAACAATTTTTTGTTGTGGTTTAATTATGAAAGGGTATTTTGACGCTATACAATCAAACTAAGGCATGTTTATTTTTGGTTAGTCTTTTCAAGCGCCTTTGAAAGTATTTTTGTTTTCCTGCGATTTTTCTCACCTCTATTTACGGCCTTGATTCTAGGATGCCTGTGGGTGTGACTGGAATAGTTATTGAACACGGCCACTCTATCGTGCTGTAGGGTTTTGCATAGGCGTTGAAGTTTAAATGGTATTTAATGTTACTTGCCTCTCTTGGATCAGTTTTAATAAGCTTAAGCTGTGTTGATGAGATTTGGAATGATTTTGCGGTTTTCAACATCTCTTATAAATTTTCTCCAAAAATTGTTCGTTTATTGGGGAACCTGAAAGAGTAAATTTTCATTCCTTATTGTCCTCTTTTAGAGACGATTTCAGAATGATAAACATCGGACAAATGACGATCAGTATCACTTAATAGCTTGACATGCTGATTATCACAATATACGCTACTTTTAATTATTCAGAAATGGCTAAGCAAGCAGATACGCTTGAACTAATCTGCTTTTGCAAATTGATAAGACGATCGTCTGTCAGTAGCATATTTTACTGCAGGATTTAATTTCGAGGCTTAGATAACAATTTCGATTTAGGAAGGGGGATATTTTTTAATCAATTATCCGCTTATCAGTAACTAAGCTTTTTTTTTAATGATATTTAGCCATCTATGGGCTTCATCCTCTCGTATATATCATTCACTTATACGTATTGTGTTTGATTCATCACCCAAAATCTACAATAGCTCCTTTCTGTTTTAGGGATGATGTATTGTTCGCCAATCATATCTGCATTATTTTCATCTAAAGGAAGAAAATAACTAATTTAGATTAGTATTGTAATGCTGTCTAGTTATCCAAATTAGCATTTTATAATCTACTGATGATAAAATTAATATACCAATCGAAAATCTGTACTTTATTAACAACAGATAGGTACTGTTACTCCACATAGTTAACCAGGTGGTATCTAATATACCGGGGGGCTGTCATCACAAACAGTTAAGAACTGGCATCATAACCAGTTGAGAACTGACATTACAGTCAGTTGAGAACTGATATCACAATCAGTCAAAAGCTGACTTCAGCATAGATTAAGAAAAACTTTGTAATTTTAAATGGTGGTGGTGCTGCTAAATGTAATATTAGCGAGGCATAGAAAAGTTCATCTATAAAAATATGATCTTACCTTAGCGTATTTCGACAATCGAATTTTTCTGTCGTATTTTCACCATCAAAAGTCGAATTTATTTTTAAGGCGGGCGGTCCAGTTTTCAGTTATGGATAAATTTGTTTTCATAGAATCGATTGGCATGGATCCCAGGTCCCATTCATTAGTGGTCCAATTTCAAGTTATTTACGAGAAAGTGTCAAAATAGCATTATTTCAGCTGTTGCAGCAAAAATTAAAAATTAGGAAGATTACACACAGTGGCATGTGGTTAATAAGCATGCGATATTACCATAACCTTCTACTCAAAGATTTATGGCAATGAGAAAATCTGCGCGCGCTGAATGATACGTGGTCCACAATCATAGTTGCTGGGCTGAAATTTGGTGGAAAATGAATTAAAAAGTGAAGTACCTAACGCTGGCGTTACTAAATTGTACATTTTCACAATTTTTTACCACCGGCAGTTTTTAGTTAGAAGCCAATTTCTGTTTGAAGTGTTAAAATAACGCATTCTGTGTTGTCAGAGTGATAGAGGCACTAAACTTTATAGTAGAAAACACGGTCGTGTTCAGGGGCCAAAATGTTGACTGCCTCTTTCCAGAGGAATGAATTGAGGTAGGCATCAAATCGGTAAAGAAGAACTCTAAACGCTAAAATAGTCGAATCATTCAAATGCTTTAAATTCTCAAAGTATAATAAAAATCGGCAGCTACTGGAAGCGGCTGGAACCTCCCCACTCGGTGGATCTTTGAAGCCGAAAAGAGCATTAAATTGTGTAACAAAACGGCACTAAACGTAATCCGATCTCATCCAAAACCTTTTCAGATCTTCTGGGGCACTAAAAAACCCTCAACTTAATGAATTTACAATCATCTATGCGAGTTATTACCTACATTATCGCTCGTTGAATAATATACTATTACGATATTAACAACTTCAACATCACTTGAACGACTAAGAAAGTCTAGTTATCCTAAATACTACAGATTTGTAAAGCAACAAACTGAAAATTGGTAAAGTGATAATCTATAATAAATTCACCAACGAAGGTACAGAAAGCATATGATTTTGATATTGTTACATCTACCTTTAAAGTTTGTGACAATCCACTAAAAGTTACAAATGTGCCGAAATCTTATTAACATGACATGACACCAACGTTATCGAATGACAAACGATGACAATGACAATCATCAAAATTTGCTTATTGCAATCCGATCGCTCGCGGCTGTCTTTGTTAAATCAAACATTAGCATTTCAGTAATTTTACTAGATTTTAGAGGAATATTTGTAGTTTAATTCTTCGATTTGTCTGTATATATATTTAAAAACGGCACTAAACGTAATCCGCTCTGCTTCTAGAGCAGTGAAGAAACCCTCACACGTGAATTGACACGTGATGTAACGAGTTTCTCGATGTAACCGCTACGCGCATCGATCATGTCATGCGAAATGCGATCTATGCCATATTTGCTTTGTTTTTAATTTTTTTCACGGAAACGAAATCGAAAGGGTGGAAGTGTGATATATCGTTGAAATCAGAATTTTAACTGCTTTTCAATGGTTCCATTGTAAATTGAAAGTAAATATAAAATAAACAACTTGTTGCGTCAAAATGGCACTAAACGTAATCCGATCTCAACCAACCAACCTTTTCAGATCTTCTGGGGCACTAAAGAAACGCACACGCGTTCCGTTCAGTAGTTTCGGCGCTATCGTGCTAACACACATACACACATACACACACACAGACATTTTTCAAAAACCACTTTTTTGGGTTCCTAGGACCTCAAAACGTAAAGATTTGATGTTATCTCAATTTTCGTTTTTGAACCAATTTTAGTAACCTCTCACAATTTTATTGTGGAGAGGTTAAAAAGTTGGTTACTATTTCAGAATCATAAAAATAGCACAGCATAAACATTGATTCATAGAATACTTGGAACTTTCGTTGCAGTCTCCAATTTTCATTTTTGCAGTGGTTAATAAAAGCCATTTTTCAAATAACATAATTAAAAATCGTAGTTTTACTTAATTTGACATTAGACCAACTAATTTACATGGAAATAATGTTTCAGATCGATCAAACCAAAATCATGAAATTTATTCCCAAACTAATATGACAATGTTCATAATGTTTCCTAAATTATAATTTTCATTCTTTAGTATTCTTATTGTTCTCAAAACGAAATTTTCTTAGGCCAAATTTTAGTCAAATTTTAAGACACTTTCCAAACCATATTATAATATAATTTCACTTTTTAAATCACTTATTTAAATTTTCAAAAAGCTCATTTAGTCTTGTCACTTTTTTGATACATAAATCATTTTTATTAACGTAATGTCGATAGTCCATGAAAAAATTGAAAAAACCCAAAAGCTCTGGGACAGGGATGAAACGGGTACCCTCCCGTTATCGGGAGCGCTAAACATGGTGGTGATATTTCTAAGGTTCTGGCCGTGCAGCAACTACCCCTAAATTCGAAAAACCACTACCATTTCGCGTTTTTCTCCATCGTAGGCATGCGAATCGGTTTTTTGGGCAGGATTCGGGTAGGCCGTATAAAATTTAACTATTTAACATCTTATCCACGCCTGGGCTTGAAACTACCCTAATACTACTACTAAAATATCCCCCAAAAAATCAAAGTACATGAAAATTTTTATATACCTTTTTTCGTGGGTGTTCAACACGAGGATAATATGAGAAATTAATATTAGCATCGTGTTGAGCACCCTCGAAAAAGGTGGAGGAATTTTTTTGGGTATATTTTATAGTATTAAAGGAGGGGGTAATTTCAACCCCGGGGGTGGATAACATGTATGGTTAAATTTCATACTGCCCAAAAAAACTGAACCGCTTGCCTACGATAGAAAAATACTCGAAATAAAGGTGGTCTTTCGAGTTTACGGGTAGTTGCTGAGGGTGGGAACCTTAAAAATATCACCATCGTGTTCAGCGCTCTCGAAAACGGGGTATACCCAAGTTTCATCCCAGTCACAGAACTCTTGTGTTTTAAATCTTTTTCTGGAACTTTTTCATGGACTATTTTCGGAGAGTTTTTTGTCTAAACTCAATGTTATCTACGACATACGTTACTTTTCTCCATTCGTTTTATTAATTTGAATTATTCAGTTACAAGCAAGCAAATTAATTTAAATTAATAAAAACATAATCAATATCTTCTAATGTAACCAACTTTGATTCTAAAACTAAAACTACATATTTGCCAAGGGCATTGAAAAATCATGTTAATGTTAATTTTTTTATATTATTTTATTTTTTTATATTATGTTATTAATGTGAGAGAAAGAATATATGTTAAATATACTCATCTCGGGCACAGCAGTTATCTAAGTATTCAAGTGATCGAATTTTTCCTCCGGACCTGGTGCAGATTTTCGCTTGACCGATACGTAACATATTTTCGAACATTATGAACTCGTATGCGAACTTTCCGCATGCGAATGATTTCGGGCGAGATGCAACGGATGAGAGTTTAATACACGATAAAGTGATTTCGTGTATGAATGTATTCAAAGTGATCGTTTTGGTTTGTTTTATTTCGTACCACATAACCTCAATGTCTCAAGTTTAGGTTTTTGCTGTGATTTGTTTATTATTTAGGGATTTTAAAGTAGACTTATTTGAACAAGTTTTAGTGAGTGAAAACGGATAATGGCAGCGTTAGATGACAATACATTTAGCTGCCATCGACGCCTTGGAACAGGCAGAAGTTTTGGCAGAAAACCCAGAAATAATAAAATACATAAACTGAAAACATCGCCGAATTATACACATATAATAGCTGACTAGTGACATTAGTGTTTTATAGGGATTTCAAATCCATTTGGTTGCACAAAATAGTGTTGTCACATTTGCCATATGACATATTCACGTGTGCGAAAAACGAATCTCGGATGGTGTTCGAAAATACCACCTCAGAACTATAAGCGAAATTCTTTAAGCGATTCGGGTGCCTAGTATTTCGTATGCGACAAAAAAATATCGATTAAGCTCGAAAATAAGGCCCCTGGTGTTGCGCAAGTAGTACTTAAAAATCTAAACTTCATCTTAAGTAAACCAAAATTGAAAGGCATAAAATTTTATTTCTTTATGATCTTTATATAAACACATGAGCTTTAGATTAATACCATCTCAGGCCAATATATCAATTTGTTTATTTTTAATCAATTAAAATATATATTTTCTATTCAAACTAATATTCCATTTTACCTTTTAATTTTAATTGTAGGTTGTTCAAAGTACTATAAAGCCATGTTTTTACTTTTCAGTTTAGTTAAGAGGTCCAAGAGTAATGTTAATTTGTCTATAACCAAAAAAGTTAGTGTTGAATAAAAATAATGTTTATATTATTAAGAATGAAAATTAATTTTTGATAATTATCGATTATATGTGAAAACCTAATATATGAGGCAAAAAATAATTCTACTATCAAACCTACTTACAGAATACAGGCATATTTTACGTAGATTTGATGGACATTGGTTATTATTTTATAACAGATTCAAAATTTCCGAAAACCAAAATTTTTTAAAACCAAGGTTCAAGCCAGCCTATGCGCAGCCCGGCATTTGCACGTCTCGCAGATGGTTCTTCATCCAGATTGAGGTACCAGCGTCAACAGCCAAATTAAGAACAGTGAAATGCGCGAGCTACTGATAAAGACGTAATTTTAATTTTTGTTGAATTTGTTTTTTAGATGTATGTAAATTTTATCACCTTTTTCAATCTGCATTCTGCAGAAGGAGCCTAGGTATAAGTTTTAATTGTTTTAAAACCGAACCAGGCCTAGTCCACCCGGTCCTGCAATCTGCCACAGCAAACAACCCAGTGGTTGCACTGTTGGACCCGGGTTAGGCCTTGGGGAGGTACTTTTATAAACTAATGTTAAATAAAGAAGTTTTGAATTGAATTGAATTGGTTATTAACGAGTTAAGATACAACAAATTTTAAAAATCAGCCATAATTTTTTTAGTTCTGTTTTATATGCAAATTAACCAACTAACAGCAACATGTTTTACTGCCCTAGTCTCATTCGAAATTTAATTGTGAAGATAATACGAGTATAACTGGATATATTTAACAAAAAGAAGAGGAAACAATGTTCAAAGCGTAAATTATTTAAAGAGAAATATGTTCCGTGTGCAGTGTTCTACGAAATATTTTCCACAACTTTTAACTACCTGAACTATTCATTTCTTGAATAAAATTCACCTTTCTAAACAATTAAATTCAAAATCTAGTTGTACTCCACTAATAGGCATTTCTGAAATTATCCAATCTATCAACCAAGAAGAAGAACAAAAACTGTGCACGAACTTATTGATCCTCTTATTTAAAACAGTAATTTGCATTCTACGTTGACCCCAAAACTTCGTTCCATTTTTTATATCACCTTAATATCAACGTGGCTCTTTAGGATTTAGAAGGCGCCGTGTGTCCTTATGATGAATTGGTCTGAAAGAAATACCCCTAAAGCAAGATGACTGATCACTTGAAACTATGTCGACGTCCCTGCCATTCCGGAAATACTTCAAATTTTAAAAGTGTTTAAAACGTCGAAGAATGTATGTATGCCACCTATATAAAGATAAAAGTTTCGGGCGGAAGAAAACCTATAAATCATTTTATAAGTTAATAACATGTATTCGGGTCTTTCACTCTCAGGTTCTGAATAAAAAATACAAGTGTATGACAAATTGCTCATTGTAAAGCATTTTGTGAAATTTATTATGGACGTTTTGCGTTTAACACTAATAATAAAGTGGAAAATTTTAAGTGGTTCTTCTTTCAGTTAAAAGAAAATGTTTATTTGTTGTTAGTTATTTAACGAACTTTTATTTGTTATATTTTACATTTAGATGTAAGTCAAATTAACGCTAACAAATTCGTTAAGTGTCATCGTCCCTGTCAGGTCGTGTAGTCCTGAGTAGAAGTGTATGGAAGTTTAGTGGCTGTCCTGAGTATTTTATTATGAATATTTATATTTAGTTATGTATAATAATGAGGCAACCGAACCTTTCCAAACCCTCACTGGAGTTAGGCAGGGATGTGTCCTGGCACCCCTACTTTTTAATTTGTTTACCACTGCTCTAACAATTATTGTTGACAACAAACTGACAGTCAGAGGAATAGGTCTCAGATACCGTTTTGATGGCGGTCTCTTTAACATAGGGCGCTTTAGAGCTTTCACGAAGACACGCACACGATTCATTTGTGATCTCCAGTATGCGGATGACTGTGCACTTTTAGCCTCTACGCCTGAAGAGCTTCAAGAACTTTTAGATGTGTATGCCCAGAGCTATGATTCCTTGGGACTTAAAATCAACATTGGGAAGACTAAGATTATGTCAACTCCTCATCAAGTGAACCAAATAGACATTACACTTAACGGAAATTCTCTTGAAGTGGTGGATCAGTTCAATTACTTAGGCAACGTTGTTAATGACAAAGCAAACATGGACAGCGAGATTCGCAATAGAATTAACGCTGCATCTAGAGCACTCTGGGGACTTAGAGAGAGAGTATTTGACAACCACGACCTTGCTTTGTCAACGAAAATGGCTGTCTACAGAGCAGTTGTCATTCCAACACTGCTATATGGATGTGAAAGCTGGGTCACTTACCGTCGTCATGTGAAAGAATTAGAACGTTTTCAGCAAAGACACCTCAGAAGTATGATGAAAATCCATTGGTTCCATCACATATCAAACGTGGAAGTACTCAGGAGAGCAAACAGCCTTCCAATTGAGGTGCTTATTTCAAGAGCACGCCTAAGATGGGCAGGTCACGTTCATCGTATGCATGATAACCGCCTTCCTAAATGTACACTTTATGGTGAATTGCTAAGCGGTAGAAGAAGGCGTGGCGGTCAACGAAAGAGGTTCAAAGACGTTCTCCATGAAAATCTAAAATCCTGCGGTATTCCAGACGAGCAATGGGAACAACTTGCAGCGGACAGAACCGAATGGCGAGGGGTTGTGGCCAGCTATCAAGGAAATGTTGCTGCAAGAAGGCCGAATCCAAGACCTAACCAGGTCTATGTTTGTCCTGACTGCGGTCGACATGTGCCCTCCCGAATTGGCCTCTATAGCCATAGTCGTGTGCACCGTAGATGAATGGGAATTACAATAGACTACACCTTTTACTTGTTTTTTATTGTACACAATCTATCGACTGTAACATTTTTATACTCGGACTCGAGTAACGGCTAATAATTATGAATATATTGTAGGGTACGTTGGTGGGTTTTGGATGCGAGGAGGTACCATCCGGGACAGGCGTAGGTAGGAATAGGACGTAGGTAGGATTTGTAAATAAGGGTGGCGATATTTGTGGGTGCATTCTTAAGGATTGAATATAGGGAGGAACAAGGGCCCCAACACCTTTTTTTGAGGGAAAATCTTTTAAAGGCACACTCAGACTTCTGCTCAGGGTAGTGTCGGATTACCACCGACTTAAACCCCTCCCCTCTTCAATGTTTCCATGCAAACCTGGTACTGCTTTCGCTTTGTTTCAAGATGGGGGCTAATCTAGATGTTGTATGTTCTATCTACTTCCTCCATCGGACAACTATTAGAGGTTTAGATCCCAACTTCTTTCCTTCACTTTCTTGGATCTTAAGATTTCGTTAACTAAGCCATCTACTTTGTTTCAGTTATCCTCTGATTGAAGCATGTAATCAACCAATTCTTCAGGTTCAGGAAATCGCTCTACTCTGCACGTTTCCTCTCAACATCATCTCTTTCTCCACAATATGCACATTATCTTGTCCCTACCTTATCGATTCCTAAGAGGTAGTACATAAAGAAGGAGACACATTTTGGAAATCATGTATTTTGTACTATTTCTATATATCTTCCTTAGTTTATACTTGTTATCATTTTCTTTTTGTAAGCGGCCTTACACAGTTTGATACAGTGTGTTTTCCACATTACAATTACATATAAGACTTACAAGAGCTACAAGTTTCTACATATGATATTATGCCTATCTGGTGACTTTAAAAAATTTAAGGTTTCTAAAATATTTATTGTTTCAAATTAAGAAACTAGCAGCCTAGTCAGGTATTTTTAAAACACCTACGATACTTAGGTAAGATGCAACGTTTGTGATTTTTTTATACGAGTTCAATAGTGGATGGCTATCCATACAGGTGATTGATTCAATACTGATCGAAGTCTAAAAGGTATATTAAAACGTTTAATGACATCAATTTATACTAATCAGGTCGATTACACAAACTAACAATAGCACATTTATTAAAAATCGCTTTTTTTGTTTCAGAGTATTTAAAAACGTGTACATCCACCAAGAACTGAAAATCGAATATTGGCATAATATGCCATATATCTCAGGGTCGTCTATCGTAAATTTAACAATTTTTCAAGAACAACAAATACGAGGTGGCATAAATTACCCAGGCATGCTCTGTCGGTCTCTCTTAATATATGTTTGTTTGCTACCATCCCAATTCCCTATACATACAAGGACTCGTTCCGGAATCGCTATATGGCAAATTTGTTTAGATTTTGATTTATTTTAGATGCCACGTGATTTAGTTTAGGTGCCCTGTATATAGTTAATAAAAATAAGACAAGTACTCCAGAACCATGAAAAGAACTACCTATAGAGATATAAAGCAACGCTAAATTGCAAATTAAAAATATATAAATTGCTCGGGGTAAATAGTCTCCTGGTATAAATAATATACTGACTTTTAAAATAAAACATATGCATAAGTACACGAATACAGTAAGTTTATTGTCACAGACTTTGTATACAAAATATTCCCAAAAAAAGTATATTTTATAAGGACCTTATTTATTATGTACAATTGATAGTTCGGTCCAAAGTTGTAGACGTCTATGTCTTTGGTTGACAAACGATTTCGTGTAGTTTTAATAAATTTGTAAACAGACTATTTTAAAATATACATAACAGGAAAATAGAAACAAGATATAGATTAAATCCTCAAAATCCTTTAAAAAAATCATTTACGTTTGGTACAATACCAGATGTAATTCTTTTTTTATCTATTAAATTACTTACGATGGATTAATTGTTTAGACGTATTGGGTGGTTGGCGTATATGATGAGATAAAACGGACAAAACACAAAACTTATCTGCAATATTCCGGTCTTCTCACTGGTAACCGCAAGATGAAATTAATAAGTGATGGTCGTGGATCGAGGATGGATTTGGAGGGATTTGCTCTATTGCAAATCAATGGTTAAATATTTCTTCCTATAACCAGGGTGAAGGCCACTCAATAATCTTTGGAAAAAATTAATTGAAACTCTCGAAAGGTTCCACATCAAGGGTTCCGAAGGGGTAAACAAAACCTTTTAAATAATATTTTTTTTGTCACCAACATATTCCAAATTACGTAATAGAAGAGAGTGGACATAAAAGAACATTAATTTATATACGGAAGGTACATACCTCTACCACAGAAAGTTTTCTTTTCCAAGTTTGTCGAATGCTATTACAGTGAGACGTTTTCACGGAGACGTGGAGACGTGCTAATCTCAAAAAGGTACGACTTTACATGAAAGTTAATTCGACTACTATACAGGAACTTGAGAAAGGAAATATATTTCTGTGAAAAGCGATTAAAATCTCAAAAAGGTAAGGAAAATTTCCCACAAAAGTCTTTTCACAAATATGTCTCCACATTAGTTTCACATGTATCAGTTCTCTTTTTTTGTGACCTAGTCTTATTCAAAAAAAGTATATATTGGAGAGAACAAACAGGCATACCATACCGTAAAATGAGATTAAAAAGTTATTGTTGATGAATTGCTTATGTCGAGATTTGGTAGTAAAATTATCGGAACAGCAGGCTGAAAATAGGGACACATAAAATTAAAAAGTTATTTACGACAGAAATGTTAATAAGAAACAAAAGAACAATCTATTTACAAAAAGGGGCAATCATCTATTTTAATTTAGAAGTTGGAGTTTCCTTGACGGCGAGTATGAGCGAGCTCTGTTTCACAGATCTAAATAAAGACTTAACGTTTGACGTTAGAACTATATAGCGTTTGACGTATTGAAATCGTCACTTATTGAATTTATCTAACGAGGAAACCCACAAAATACTGAACAGCTATTTTCGACAATCTAATTTGGAATTTCGTTGTTACTTTTAACTCTGAATAATTAATATTTTGATTATGCGATGCGGAACCGTTAAATAACCTGTCTACTTACTAACAATATGGAAAATTGAAAATGACTGCAGAAATTATGAAAATAATTGGAAAATATAAAACTTATTGAGGTCTACAAAGAAAATTGAAACGCTAATATAAAAAATGCAGTTATTCATTTTTATTATTGCAATGTGATAATTAAACTTCCTGGAAGTTGCAGAGCTCAACAAATCCAAATATTTACTTACTAGTATTTTAAATTCATCCTACAAAGAGAGCTAAATGAAAGGAATTAAACTGGTGTTACGAAATGAATTTTATAATATGCAATAATTAGCTTATTAGCTTATATTACACAAAGCTAAATATAGACTAATTAAGTAATGGGGAATTAAACTTATTCAAAAATGTTCTCTCTAAGGAACGCGTAATCATTTATTGCGTGTCTGTAAAAGCACCACGGACTTAACTTTCCCTTTGAACTTTGTTTTCCTAAATTGCCGGAAGGTCTGTACCGTAGAAAATATCCAGAAATAGGTTATCTGGCCGCCTTTGTTGTCTAAATAAGTCATTGATAAATAATGAAAAATACATTTTATATGTCGACTTTAGAAAGAAAGTTTGCCTTTGTTAATTATTTTTCGGAGATTATCATGTTGTGTTCTTTCGTCTCGAGATTTTTTTGTGGAAACATAGAAGTACAATTTTCTGATAAGATCTTAATTTTATGATAACGTAATTGCATGCTTTGTCTCTTTTGGTTATTCTTGGAGGCTGCTACGTTGATATAATTTTTATATCTATATAACGTTGGTGTTGTTAGATATTCTATTTTAGGGTTCAAGTGCAAAATGATATTATGCGACAATAGAAAAAGGAATAATAATGGAAATGAAAATTTTAGTTTCTTATAATGATACTGAGTGTAACATGGAACATGAATATCAATTATTAGAGTAATAATTTATTTTCCTATTAAAATGTGTTTAAACGTTAAAGAAGAAAAATATTCAAAAATCCTAATAGTAGGAGAGCCAGAGCTATAAAATGCTCTGAATTTACTAAACCTGATTTTTTTCCAGTTGATTACAGTAGTTGCGTACACAAACATACTGCTGTCAGTCAAGCGAACGGTAGAACAGATGTCTCAGATATGCTATCAAACGTGTCATGATTACGGCGGTGAAAAAAGAATTTACTAAGGCTGAAAATTTTTATACAAATTATATATTGCATATAAATAACAGTTATGTCAGTCAGTCAGTTGAATGTGGGAATGGAGCTGGTCAGTCAGCCCTAATGTATGTACAATAAATAAATATTCTCTAAAGTTGTACCCATATTTTCAAAAGAAGATGAAATAAGTCTTGTAGTTTTTTTCTCACAATTTTTATTACTCCATTAATAAAAATTGTGAGAAAAAAAACTACAAGACTTATTTCATCTCCTTTTGAAAATAAATAAATAATGTGCAATTCATTTACTAAACTTGAAAACGTTTGTAAGTGTACTAAATTATATATTAATCATAAATAAAATGGTCAGTCCACCATATTGTAGGACAACGCCCGTCAGACAGCCAAAAAAAATATTGAAAAATGTATGCACTTACAACAATTATATTAGACATTCAATATATACAATATATAAGAATTAAACGTGGTAAATTTGTTGACTTCATCCAAGATCGAAGTTAGAACTGGAAACCACCAAAGAATGATTGATGGCAATAAATTATACGAAGAGTTGGGAAATTGTGTTTGTAATGCTTTGCCAGGACTGCACGCTTTCAGTGGGTGCATTTCAATCTGGCATTTTACAAAAAAGGTAAAAGAAGGCCTCTGCGATGCTTCACCGAAGCGCAGATTTCCAAAAAGCCATTGCCGATCTCGGGTCCTTAATCGACAGCAACAGGAGTGACGTATTCAAAAAAATACAAGAATTTGTTAGACACTTGTATGTATCAGTGAACGAGGCAAGATTCGTTTTGTTTTCAAAAACGTATCAATGTCCAGGTAGCGACAATGATTAGTTAAAATTCAAGTAAAAAACGTTGATGGAGCAAGCATGTCACCGTGCCAATCAGAATTGATGCAACAATTTTTAAGAGCAAGCTACATTACAAGTACTTGGCGCAATGCCTATCGTGAAGTCACGAAGGAACTGTCCCCAGTTGATCACAGATGGAGATTGATCGACAACAAATATGAATTTAATTGGTTTATAGGATTAATTACCACAATTGGTCAACGATATCGTTATTCAACCGCCGCAGGAAAATTCTGGTATGCAAATAATATTGTCGACAAACTTCATTTACGTAAAAAAAAATATTTTGTATTGTATATACTTACAAAAGTAATACTTATTTTTTAGATAGCCAATCTGCAACTCAATCGGTAACTTCAGAGCTCAACATTTCTGATGGTGAAATCTAAATTAACGAATTGAATGATTCGGAGGAAGAATTTGATTACAATGAATGAAATATTGAAATAATAAAGAAAACATTTTTTTTTTAATTTTTAAAAATAATGACTTTCTTTTTTTAAATTGCCATCCAAATCACACATATCTGTAAAATTTCAGCTCGATTCGATGCTGGGAAGTGCATCAAATTTCAATCACTATATTTGAACATACATACAACATTTAGATCTAAAGAAAACCATTGAATAAAGAAGAGCGAGCCGCCACCTGCCACCCGATCGAGCGCGAATTTTTTTTACTGACCATTTTATTTATGATCAATATATAATTTAGTACCATTACAAACATTTTTAAGTTTAGTAAATGAATTGAACGTTATTTATTTATTGTATATACATGTAGTGCTGACTGACCAGCTCCGTCCCCACATTCAACTGACTGATTAACATAACTATAGTCTAGTATACTTTAACTTGGCGTGTGTATGTATGAGTTAATATTTCCGTACGATTTCATTTTCTCTTGTACACAAAGATCCAGAAATATTGCCCACGTAGACAATGTTTCTGGACTATTGCTTTAACTTTGTGTACAATATGGGAGAAAATGAAATCGTACGGAAATATTAACTCATACATACACACGCCAAGTTAAAGTATACTAGACTATATTATTTATATGCAATATATAATTTGTGCTTGGTGGCGTAATGGGCAGTGGCGCGTCCTCTCACGCAGACGGCCCGGGTTCAAAACCGGGTCACAGCAAGTCGATAAGATCTAGATGATGAGCGAATCTGCTCGCGCCACCGTCTTTCGAAAGAGATGTAAAACTGTGAGTTCCGTGTATCTACGAAGTGAGCATGGGGTTCGGCAAAATTTCCAAGTTAGAGGTCAAAGTGCCTACGCAAACACTGATGAGCTTATCCCCTGGCGTCGGTGATTGGCCTTGGTAGCGGAAATAGGCCGACGTTAAATAAATGATTAAAAATAAAATAACAGTTCTCTCAGCCTTCGTAAATTCATTGTATTACCGCCGTAACCACGACACGTTAGATAGCATATCTGAGACACCTATTCTATCTTTCGCTTGATTGACCGCACTATGTTTGTGTACACAACTATTGTAATCAACTGACAAAAAAATCAGGTTTAGTAAATTCAGAGCATTTTTTGGCTCTGGCTCTTAGACTATAACTAGTCGTGTCGCAACCAGCTAACGAATGCAAGAAATTGCAGAATTTTTTCGCCAAGGGAGTGGGTTTCCAAGTGATACCCTAAAACACGTTTTTTTATGCGATCCGTTGAACTATAAATCTTGACAACCAATTTTTACAAGGTTATTTTTACTGCATGATATACAGGGTCAAAATATGAGGATGTAACCAAATATGCTTTAGTAAAATGTTGCTGTGGGAAAAGACACAGGGTGTCAAAGTTCAAAGTATATTTTCTTTGTTTTGCAATAACTTAGCAGTCTCTTGACTGATCTTTGCAATATTTGCTAGAGGAACGTTTTTTATTCCAAGAAACAATACTTTATGTATTACGTTACATTAGATCATAGAGGACGCCGCAGGACCTGTATCTGATGATGAATTTTTTTCATATATTTTTTTTTACGAAACGTTGTGGTACTTCTGACCAAAAAATCTGATGAGGGCGTCATTTCCACGTATAAAAGATACACTTGGTAAAACTTGATAACTCCAACCATTTTCGAGGAAAGTGCCATTAAACATTTCAATAATTTTTTGAGACAAATTCAAATTTAATGAAACAAAATGTATTTATTGAAAAAGCACAAAACGTAAGGGAAAACAAAATCGTAATAACAGCGTAAACTCTTTCTCACTTTCTTATGAACTAATGGATTATTTTCATGGTATTGAGATAAACACATAAATCAAAAGATTGTCTAAAATAAGGATCTAATCTTAATAGCAACTTAGAGTAAATGTTCGATATGGTTTCCCTACTTATATGCCTTTTCTAATTCTACCGATAAAAGATTTGCTTACATTGAAAAATACATTTTCCTCTCCTTCTGTAAAATTCGCTGCGTTTTGTATTTTGTCCCACAGTTCTTCCCTTGAGTTGATAGTATTTGCATAGACTAAGGACTTGATATGTCCCCATACATAATAATCCAAAGTATTATAATTAGGACTTCTTAGTGGCCAAGCAAATTCACTTACTCGGCCAATCCATCCGCGTGGGAAATTCTCATCAAGATAATTCTTGACTTCAATGGAGAAATGATGGGGAGCTCCATCTTGCATGCACCATATTCTGTTCCGTATAACTGGCATGAAAGCATGTAATATATCAGCATTTAAATTTGGAGGAAGGACAAATGGTCCCAATAATTGATCGCCGATGATACCACACCAAACGTTAATCTTAAATTCTTACTGAAAATGCCTTTCTCTAACGGGATGAGGATTTTCTACTTCCCGGTAATGGGTATTTCTCCAGTTAAAAGAGCCTCGGTAAGGAAAAAAGTTGCTTCATCGGTAAATAAAGTGTTCTTAACAAAATTTCGATCCCTATTGTGTTTATTTAGAACAAATTGACAAAATTATAGCCTTTGTGGCAGATTCTTTCGAAGTAAGTTTTGTACAGGAGTGAGATAATATGGGTAGAAGCGTTCTTAACGTAAGACTCTTAAGACAGATTATTTACTCACCCCTGTTGCCGCTGCTAAACGACTTGAGCTGACTTGAGGATCTTCATCCACACGAACTAAAATTTCTTGTTCTTGATCTGGAGTAATTGGTTTCGGTCATCGTACATCGTTTTAATAGTGAAATGAACCCGTTTCTTCCAAAAGATGAAACAGATCTTTGAAAATCTTATGGTCTGGCTATATTCTATTTGGATATTCCAATGAGTATCTCCTCGCTGCAGCACGTCCGATAAAGCTATTTTATGCGTAAACACATATCGTATTTCCCTATTTGAAAAATTATTATGTCTAGGCGTTTTAAATAAGGAAAATAGCTTGAGAAATACGAAAACAAAATAAAATAATTAAATGACGTAAATGACAGAAGTAAAACGTAACCAAAGCACACTTTTCAATAAATACACTCTATTTCATTCAATTTAAATTTGTCTTTCAAAAAATTGTTGAAATATTTAACGGCACTTTTCTCGAAAACGGTTGGAGTTATCAAGTACTACGAAGTGCACCTTTCATATGTGGAAATGGCGCCCTAATCAGATTTTCTGGTCAAAAGCACCACAACGTTTCGTCAAAAAAATATGAAAAAAATTCTTTATCAGATACAGCTGGTCCTGCGGCATTCTCTATGATCTAACGTGATGTAATACATAGATTATTGTTTCTTAGAATAAAAAAAAGTTCCTTTAACAAATTTGGCGAAGATCAGTCAACAAGCTGTTGAGTTATTGCAAAAAAATGAAATAATAAAACTTTGACACCCTGTATCTTTTTCCACAGTAACATTTTACTGAAGCATATTTAGTTATATCATATTTTGGCCCAACAAATCTACCCCTGAAATATGGCCTATTATTAATGGTCCACTCTGTACATGACAAACCATCCTCGAAGCTGTTTCTAAGTGGTTTAACCTTTAATTCTAAAACCTCAGAAGAAGAAAAAAATTATAATTTGAAACATTTTGACGCGTTGTCAAATTGGCCGTAAATGTGCGGCTCACTGTCTTCTATCACTTGTGCATATATGGGAGCACGATGCAATAAACAAACTGTAATTTGTTCTCAATTTTCCTAAAGAAATCCTTGTAATCTGCTGCAATTTTGTGGAATTGTTTGAAATCATAACTTCTTTTGAATTTTGTCCGAGATGGTTATCAATTGAAAATTACCAATCCCAAATACTACGTACTACATGAGACTACATGCTAACTACACAAGATCACAAATAGGAAAAATGTGTATATTATTCATTTAGATATATATTCATGAGTTCAATCTACATTTAATTGCATCTTTATTTATCCATTTAAATGATATAAAATACATTCAGCGCACTATTTAAAAAAAATACCTCCTTTAATATATGAATTGCTTAATGAAACCTAGTCCGATATCACATAAAAGATCTTCACCAGACGATACCTCGCCTGATAATCTTAATCCTTACCCTAATTAACATAAATTAAGTTTCTTAAACATAATCATTTTAAATTTCATTGTAAGTCTTGTATTGTTATATCTTGTATAAGTTTTGATAGTATTTTAGTACTTGTAGTACGCTAAAAACGTTTTTATTTGAGATTGGGGGTATTTGTAACGGTTCCATTAGTTATTTCACGTTAAAAGTTTCATAACCTACATTTTTAATATTTAAAATTATTTCATAAATTTAATTATCTATTTTTAAAATAATTTTCATCAGCATCGTCCGTGCTATATGTATTTTCCATCATCTTCTTTACATCATCGGAAATCTGTTAATAATTTTGGATATCTAAAAATTTCCCTCATAGATTTCAAAGTAGGTATTACATTTGTTAATAAATAATTTTATGTGACTTGATTGTTCGTTTGGATATTTCAATATTTAGAAATTAGCACAGTAGATTATTTCAATTGTTTGATGTTTAATAGGTGAATAGGCCAACTCGATATCGATCGTGCATAGGTATTTGGATCTATTCGTTTCTAAGCCGATTATCAGAGGATAGTCTTTTTTTCGATGACTCGTCTTCAAATATCATCGGTTTTTTTTGTAGTAAAATTAATCCAATATAGCAGATCCGTAATGGAAATAATTACATGGCTACACAATCACTACAAGTGGCTACCACACTACATTTACTCATGTTCTCATGTACTGGCTACATGAGCGATTACGCCTTCGATTTTGTCCTTTACCGATACATCAGAGGCAATCTAGCAATAGCCCTTTCACGCTAAACAAAGGGGTACGGGACAGAGGAGAGAGGGATGCAAGACACCACACCAACTACTGGCATCATGTGCCTATTACTTTATAGTGTAAGGCACCAAATATACATATCGCAACATAGTTGCTGGTTTTCATATTTTGCACACTCAAATAATTTTGATCATGGAACTGTCACTTTTATGGCTTAGGACTGAAAAACCTGCCAGAAAATTTGTAGGATGGTTTGATTATTCGATTTCGAAAAAAATCAGCCCATTAGTGCAAAAAAAACAGGGAGCTGCGCTTATCTTACAAAAGCAATATAAATATGTAATAAATATGTAAATATTTGAAAATAACGAGGTCTGAAATTTTCTTACTAACTGACTGATTTTTGGATTGTTAAACTGATTGTTAATAATAATAATATAATAATAACACCACAGGTAAATACGACCCCCTTTATCCCAGAAGGCTCTAGAAGAGCCTGGTGTGGGAGGGGGCTATGCGTTTAGAGACAAGGGACACACACCCAATATCCGTGTATAGTGGAAAAATCCCTCTCACAGTATTTTCCATTACCACGATCGGAAATCGAACCCGGAACATTTGGGTGAGAGGCAAGTGCAATTATTATTAGCAATTAAAATAGCTTTATTCTTTTTTTGAATAGCAGAGTTTAAAGTGATATTTCATTTATATCATTCTTTGTTTACATTTGAATAAAAGACACCGACTCGTTACAAATATTTGAAATAAATACGTAACGAGCCGGCCGGCTGTTGGAATGCCAATTCAAAATATCTTATTCTACCTTAATCCACTAATATTGCTGCTCTCCTGATAATTTAAAAGCGCGTTTTCTTTTGTTATCCAGCAAGCTGGTGATGCAGATGATCCTCAGTAGACTATTATACTTATTAATGTTTGATCAGAGTTATTTTTATAGGAAAATGAAAGAGAAAAACCTATTTAAAATGTCAGATATATAAAACGAAATGATTTTTATTCTGTGTAAAATTTATGTATTTTGAGATTTGACTGTCGGCATGGGTTATATGTTGCACTGTGTGCAGGAGGTGAAGGGGTGGTGGGCAGGGAAGGGAAGGGGGAGGGAGAGTCATCTATGTTATGTGTTTTCTCAGTTTCTGTGTGGTCAACTGTTTTGTGTGGTAATTTATCGTCACCGTCGCTCTCTGTAGATAGGTAAGTTTTGATGTAATAGTTTATGTGCGTGATGTGGGTCGTTGTGCCATCGTCTATCTGTAATGTCCGGTGTCATTTCCGATTGCTATGTTCTGGTTGCAAAAAACTTTTGCGCCGTTTCATTAATGAAGTCTCTGATTAACATAATTTTGGCATTTTCGTGTAACTCAGCAACCGGATTGTACCTGTCCGCATTCATAAGTAGTCTGAGTAACTTGTTCTGGAGTATCTGAAGTCTTTTGCACTGCGCGTCCAAGATGAGGTTCCAGGACGCGCAGGCATATGTCATAATCGGTCTTAAGATAAACTTATACAAGGTTATCTTATTGTCTGTCGTAAGTTTGATTCGTCGGTTTACAAGAGGGTACAGTTTGCTTAGCGTCGCGTAGGTCTTGCTGATGGTCTGTGTGATACGGGGTCCGAAACACAGCCTCTTATCTAGGGTTACCCCCAGATATTTGACCGTGTTCCGTTCCCCAATTGTCTTATCATTTATTTTAAGTTTTGCGATGGTTTTTATGTTGGTAAATTTACGGTGTAGCGTGATAGTGTCCGTCTTGTTCTCGTTTATGCGTATCTTCCAAGTATTGTAAAAGTTAGTCAGTTTTACGAGATGATACCGGATCTTCTGTGCAGCAGTCTGCGCATAAAACGACTGCCCACAGATCACGGCATCATCCGTGGAGAGGAGTAGGGTTATATTAGGATAGGTGGGGATATCTGAAAAGTAAAGGTTGTATAATAAAGGGGATAAAGTCGCTCCTTGCGGGACTCCCGCAGACATTCTTTTTTTAGTTGAAATTTCATTGTTTATTTTAACAATAATGTATCTATCATGAAGAAAGTTTTTAATTAGAGTCAGAAAATACGGGGGTAGTCCGCATATCTCCTTAAGCTTGTAGATGAGGCCGTTATGCCACACTGTGTCATATGCCTTCTCGATGTCCAGCAATAGCAGTGTGGTGCATTGTTTCTTTGTGTAGCCTATGAGGACATCTTGCACAATTTTAGAAATCGCGAGTGTAGTATTGTGCCCGGTTCTGAAACCAAATTGTTGTTTAGGGATGATGTTTTTGTTTTTAATGTTTGTTTAGTAATTGCAAAATATTTTTTTCTGCTAGTTTGGCCATCGTACATAATAGTGCGATAGGTCTGTAGTTTGTTGGGTTTTCTGGTGACTTCTTTGGCTTCAGAATCGGGACAATAACGGCTATTTTCCACTCTCTGGGGAAGTATTACGTTTTAATGATAGCATTGATTATATATGTTATTTACGCCAGAGCTTTTGTAGGGAGGTTTTTCAGAAGGATGTTGTCATGGCCTGGAGCCTTAAGGTTGGGTAGGGTTTTGAGGATCTTTTTAATTTCAGAAGGATTAGTAAGGATTTTAGGAAGTTTGTTTGGGGGGATAGGGTAGGTGTCTAGTAAACGATTAGTCGTATTTGTCACTGTCTGATGGAAGTCAGTTACGTTCGGGGTACTAGTATTTGTGTGCTGTAGATTTTGCGCAAATACTTCCGCCTTGTTCCGATCCGTAAAATATGGTACACGGTTCTGGACAAGGGTCGGCATCTGCGCAAATGGTCTCT
The DNA here is from genome assembly GCA_963675555.1 of Leptura quadrifasciata. NCBI lineage: Eukaryota > Metazoa > Arthropoda > Insecta > Coleoptera > Cerambycidae > Leptura > Leptura quadrifasciata. Next base: position 79,973,763 of record OY776674.1, on the reverse strand, counting down.
TAAACAATCTTGTCATTCGCCACAGGGAGTTGTTCTGTCTCGTCAACGACGCAATCTTGGCGTTCCAGGCGAGGCAAGTGCGCTTACCTCTCGACCATCAGTCAATTAATATTTTTGGATGGCAGTTGGAGTAGATAAAATGAATTAATAATAATTGTAACATTTACATTTTCGTTTAACATAAATGTTCTGTACGTTGTTTATTAAAAATATGTCAATTTAATATAAGTTAAGTACAGTGTAGCGCACCTGACTTGGCTATTTGCTTTAAATTGAAATTCACAATCAAGTTGTATGTGGTTGACGTTATAGTTCTCTTAACACAATATATGTTTACCATAGGAATTTCACGGGTCAGCTCACCGAACCCCTTAATACCTGTATTGTTTTGGTCGATAGTTAGTAGTTATTTATGCCACAAAGAGCCTTGGTACACCACATATAACCACAAGAAACAGTATACCAATTAAGGATTCCCTTTAGGGTAGTAACACTTTATTGAATACTTAGATGAGATTGTATTTGTTCTAGAATATTAGTTTCTATTCTGTGAATTGTAGTGCGGAGGACACTTTTTTATTTCTATGGTTACATTTTCTTATATTTTATATAAAAACAGCATACAAATAAAGACTTTCTGAAATATTGTAAGGTTCTATGTTCATGGCTTTCTTATATTAAAAATATTTAAATTTGCTACACCTGAATTCTTAAAGAAAATATGTTTTTTTTTAAATTTCTGCCGCTAGCGTTATTCATTCATTAATTGTACCCTTTAATTAATAAAATATATTTACGTAACAAACGAGTAAATTCTCCCTATGTACAATTTGAAAAATAGGTTAAAATAGGTAAAAATTGAGAAAGTTGAGTCTTAGTAACAAGTAATTGAATACTAAGGCAATAATTACAAACATAATCAAAACAATGAACTTACCTGCAAGAAGTATTCGAATAGTTTTTCAAAGTACTCTACCGAGAATTTTCGCAGAGAGACTTGTTAAAACCAAGCCAAACTCAGCCTGTTAATAATCACTTTAAAAAAGGGGCGTCGGACCCCAGACCATAAATGATTTGTGGCAAATTATTGATATATTTAATTATCTTGGGAATCATTACGTTATACCGATCGAACAAAAATGGCGATTTGGCCTGTGGATCAAAGTCACAGTAACAGTCTACCCAAAGACCAAAAAACTCTAGTGGTAGAAAAACAACTGTAAATTTAAATTTAAATTTAAATGTTACCTTATACATTTTCCAAACTTTTTATTTAATCGCCTTCCAACTCACTTATACTCTCTCCTCTAAGTCAAAACCTGAGTTAAAGACTAAGAGATCTATATTTGTATTAGTAAAAGAAACAGAGTCCTATATTTTATAGTGCGATCTGAATCACTTTTTGAGAATAATTCAAAATTGAAAATTATATCGCAGTGGATAGGACTCGAATCTACCGCGCTAGATAGGCTCACAGAGAAAGTTAGACGCGCTAACGGCTGAGCTACCGTCCCTATTGGTTATTAAATGGAGAAATTAACAATATTTCAAATTTATTACAATAAACTAAAAATAACTATTACAATTTGTGTTGCTTTTCAGTTCTGTCACATAAGAGCTGTTACCAGATGACTGTCGTATGTGGCCAAATGCCACCGCAAGTGATGCTTGTTATTGAAGTCTAATAACCTTTAACTTTGCGTGTGCATGAACTGACACAACTCACATGACTTCATTTCTCTTGCCTACAAAGTTAAAGCAATAGCCCAAATACATCATTTACGCAAGTTTACCAAGTTTTTCTCTCATCTAAAGGGAGACGGAAATATGAAATATACACTGAATAGAGAGAGATAAATAATATATCCTTCCATAAGTTCAGCGATTCCCAATCTCTAAAGATTTGGCAATTGTTATTATGAACTATTATTTATTTGGGTTAGAAGTCTTAAATTGGGGCGAGCGTAGGTGCGTCTTTACTGTGTACATACTTCGGTATGCGATGTAAAGCAACGACAGGCGCGGTTAGTACTTGGATTGGTGACTATTCCAACGGAAACCGCGTTCTCGCCTCGCACATCTTCCAGCGGCTTGTATATCAGTGTATGCGCGGAAGCTATACAACCTTAGGCGAGGGTTGTATAGGAGATATACCATCCTTCGGAGGGGATGTAAAGCCGTCGGTCCCTTGTCTATTAAATGTTAGGCAAGTAAAAGATCCCTACTCTTCTTAAGGGAAGAGGTTCGGCAAAATTCCTGGTTGGGGGTAGCTCGTCTACAGGCGTCGGTGTTAGGCCTCAGTAGCGGAAATAGGCCGACGTTAAATAAATGTATAAAAAAAAAGTCTTAAATTGGTATTAAATTCGTTATTATATGGAATATTTAAGTTATTTTCAGTGCTATAGAGTGGATATTTATCCGACAAACAGAAATTGTCAAACCACTAAACATATTACAACTTTCCATTACTTACATATTGCTCGTTTTATAGCATAATTATTCTCCTCGTGTAGCTCAGTGTATAAAAATCCACGAATTGAATTAACAATGGAACACAATACATCCAAGTTCAAATTCTGTTGGCTTCTTCCATTTTTTTATTTTGTAATATTGAGTTAAAAATTTTCCTTCAAAAATTTTTATTTTATTAGTCTGTGTTGTGAGTTTTATTCAAACTTTCTTTCCCCTAAAAATTTTTCTTTTAATATTTCGCGCGAGTTACTCTCTAAATAAATAAAATCAACTTTCGAACGTTTAGTGGCCTGGTTATTTGTCCAATTGGCTGCGGAATATCCACAGTCTTGATTTTTTTACTTTCCCATATAAGTAGCATACAAGGAAAGTATTTTGATCGTGCAAAAGTCGATTTTGAGTTATTGATGAATTTGCACGGTTCCAGGTCCCCTGAGCCAAAAAAGTGGTTTTTAAAAAATTTCAATAATAGTGAGTTTTAATTTTATTTTTTAATACACCAATCTTGAAACGCCCGTCGTATAAAGTGTTCGAGTATATAGTGTTTGGTGTTTGTAAAAATGATTTATTGCTAGTGTTGTTCTATGATAATTAATCCAGTTAATAGGGCTCAAAAAACCCTTTGCCTTACAAAAGGTGAGGTGGTAATGATTTTTAAATATGTTATTAAGGTCTGGTTTTCGACCTTGGGGAGACCGCTCAAGCCTCCATCTTGAATAGAACGTACAAAAAATTGGTTTTTTGAAAATAACTCCGCAGCGGTTGATCCAACGACGAAAATGTGTTGAACAGAGTTAAAGAAGACACAATTCCTCACATTTATAAAGTTTTTTTTGTAAGTTTAATATGTAACAGCGGCGGGAATATAGTAAAACCCTATTTTTGTGATTTTTTCAATTGTTTCTCGCTATTTATTACACAGTTATATTAATTTTGTAAATTCAAAGTATACTCATTTCCACACAACCTTGAGGTAGAGTAAATGGCGCGTTTTTTTATTGAGGTATCTCCAATAGGCCTAATTCAAAGATTCTCGATCTTAGATGTAAATGACGCTTGGCACGTAATTATAATATTATTCCCTTTTTTGATGGTCTTGGTCGGTTGATGTCCTCATTGCCATCATCATAATCGGTACTTCTGAGAATCCATTGTTCTTTCATTAAGAAATCTACCGTCATCTTCGTCCTCACTGTCGATACGAACCTCCGGTAGATTTCCGCATGACTAAGCACTGCAGAAGCCATACACAACAGAGCACTTCAACTCCGCTTTCCTGCAACCACATGCTCCGCCGCATCCTTTTCGACAAGTTCTTGAAATGAATTTCAATAAGTTCTCGGGTGCTGGTTGCTCAGTTATTGTGAATGGAGCGAGCCCATTGCTGCCACGTTTTCAGCCTCAGTCTTCTGGATTTTTTTGAATCCCTTCATTGTTGGACTTGGTGGTACGCCCTGAATGCATAATACCGCGCAGCGTCCTCCATTGGTGACAAAAAAGCAAGATTGAATTTGCTTTTTGTTGCAGATTTAACGAAATGTTTGTAGCGGACTTCTTCCAAGGTTTCCTCTTCCATGCTGCCGCCATACGAAGCAACGAGAAAGCGTGCTTCAGCCTCTACGATGTGCTCTGGTCTTGCATCCTGATCTTAAAAGATTCTAATGGTGGCAATGAGTCCTGCGGTTTTCTGGACAAGCGAAGAGAATTTTATTTTTCTTTGGTTGAAGATGGAGGATGTCGTGTTGCAGCCACTAAACGCATGGAGAAACAGAATATTCTCAGCCACGTCTTCAAATTTCAAACTATTCGTGGAATATGGTCTTTCAGCAATTCTGCCTCTTTCTTGTTTGCGAAGGTAGATGTTACTTTGAGATGGCGATACTACTGTCAGCAGAGAATATTCTATTTCTTCATGCGTTTAGTGGCTGCGACATGATATTGCGACTACTTTATTACCGTTGACAGAACGACAATTTATTTTTTGGTACCTCTATTGAAGATATTTTATTTGTTTTAGTTATTACATGAAATATCTTATTTTACTAATATCCTTTCCCCTACTAATATTATTATCCTCTCTTTTCCTTATAAGAAATGCTCTATATATCCCCGCGGTTTCTGCTAAACTGTAAATATGGGACTTTTTGGTGGTAAAAGTTATCGATATTATTTATGTATATTGATTATAGGCAACAAATTAATTAAAATGAAAACGTAGAAATGCTAAATGTGAATTTATGAAAGTGCAGTTGCATATTTTTCGAACTCTAATTAAGAAATATTAATTATTAGTATGATTAAGTTTTCAATAACTGTACTTGTTGAAAATAATAATTAAAACCTTGTAGCGGAAACAATTCATCACTAAGAAAATTAATTTCAACTTTAATAAACTTATCAGAACATAAATGAGTTGACGTGATTATGTTATCACGTGAGAAATGAATTTATTATTCTCTTTTGATAAATGAACTGCTGCGGTACAGCCCTACAAGGGAATGTACGTACACGCGAACTGTTAGTATTCATTCATTCTCATTTATTTTATCGCTTAGAAATGGGATAAGTTTGGTGCTTCCGTTTGGCGAAAAAATTATATCTCTTGTATTGTTTCCAATAATGAATAGCTCTAGCTATATATTAATTATCTTAATGGTCAATTATATTCTGAGAAATAAATAATATTGTGGATGTAAGAAAATTTCTTCTTTGTTTTTTTTTTTTTCATTTGAGACATTAGTGAATAGTGCAGTGGACCTGATTTTAATAAAAATTGAGTGTAAACTCATTACTTTTATCTCAAGAAATATGGTAAATAGTAAAAAAGTTTTCAAATAGGAAATTATCATTTGCCGCAGGTAAAAAGAGCAATTTTTGATACAAAATACGTTTTTCTTGCATTTTGTAAATATCTCTGGTTGTACTACGTTCAGCATAATACGAAACTATTAGCAATAAATTTCAAAAAAACGTATACATACATAAAAATAATGTGTCGTAAATTAGCAGTTGATGTGGAAAACGTTAAAAATGAAGATGTCACAATTAATTATACAAATGCAAATTCCAAAGATATAATAAAAAATAAAGTAGAAGTGATGGGAGAAAAATATATAGTACCAGAAAAAAAATTATCACAGCCATTTTGAACAACCACATAACACTTAAACACTTACTAAAAGGTAAATTATGAATAATGCGCAAAAATTAAATGACGTGGAAGAATTGAAAATTCGGATAATGAAGAAATACTGCAAGCAGTTGTAGAACAGAACTATAATAACGTGGAAGGGAAATTAAAACTTGTTAAGAAGTACCCTAAAAAATTAACAAACCCTGCATTTTATTGTAGGTATTTTAAAAATATTTGACTCAGCTGCTAGTTCTCTTAGTTCTCAGTTAACTTATTTGTTATAAAAAAATTTAGTACCTTTTAGAATGTTATATGCAACTATAGTTCCTGGAAACTAATGTATCGAATAGTGTAAGGACGCTTACAAAAAGATAATGATATCTCCTATGAAATAGGGAAGAAATATAGAAATAAAAAAGTGTATGATTTCCAAAATAAATTTTCCATTTTTATTTATTTCATATAGAAATGCCTTAGACACATTAAGCGATTATAATAATTTTAATACCTAACATTATTATTTTATTTATTTATTATTATTCATTTATTTACGGGTAATACTCATTAATACTCCTAATTACAAGATAAGCATTTTACAAAAAGAAGAACATAAAGCTAAATAATAACATAATTAGAACAAATAATACCAACAATGATAAAGTGGAACAACTTAAAGTGGCTTAAATAATGCAAAATCATAAGAAATCAACTGATCGAGCTTAACTGTTTCAAACTGTGTTTAAGGCTATACAGAGCGATGTTAAAAAAGTCAGTATCAATATTGTTACCTGTATGAACAATTCTCTAAATAAGTGAATGCATACCATAGTTACATCTATGATAAACTAGGCAAAGGTTTATAAATTTAGAGATTCTCTAGGAGGAACATGGATACCAATTTGGAAAAGTAAGCTTGGACAGACAATATGAAATTTCAAAATTTTATATAACATAACTACATTTGCAATATTTCGCCGAGTTTGAAGTTTCGGTAATCCAGTCATAGATCTAATTTTCTTAAGTGACGAGTTTTCAGGTGGCAAATTGAGTTTGTATGCAATAATGTGCAAAAATTTATTTAGATCTTTTCTAAACTATAAACATAATATATATAGAAATATAATAAGAATAAGATTTAAGATCATCTCAATCATATGGTTTACTAAAGCGAGCAAGGCATCTAGTTAAAAAGTAAATAAAGATATTCAATACCAATGTTTCAGAGACGTATTGTGCTGCAAGTAGGCTCATTGTAGATCTGGCATTTTTATGGCAAATGATGACACTCTATGCCTAGTATACCCATGTAAAATTTTACTTCGATCAGATATAATGAAATACTGGCACTGTCTTTGAACTGATTCACTTCATCTATTGAGTAGGTTCATATTTCAAGTTTCATTGAAATAAAATGCGATACAACTCGTTGGGAGTAATATGCAAATGCAAATACTTGGCCATCAATTGGTGGACAAACATTTTTATTTATTAACTTAACAAAAGTATTCTTTCTCTTGAGATTTTATTCGGTTAAGTATTTAATGAGTTTTAAATTTTGCTCGGTTGAAATCGAACAAAGTTAAAAGTAAGGCCTTATTTTTAGGCCCTTTTGATATATTTACGGCAAATGATCAGATGCAATGCCAAGTACATACATGTAAAATTTTAGTTCGACCAGACATCATGAAATTGATATGCTGACGTTTTCATGGAACAAAATTACTTCGTCTATTCACTGGGTATCATGAGGCTGATATTACAATGTTCATTGTAAGTCAATGCCGTGAACTTGGAGGAGTTAATATGGAAATATTTAGAAATCGTCAGGTGGACAAATATTTTTATTTGTCGATTAATAAAATATATTCTCTCTAGAGATTTTGTTCGGGTACTCTTGAATTAATATAAATCTTTACCCTGTTGAAATCGGACATAATTCTATTATTGATGCATTTATCTCAACTAAGTAGGTACTTTTTAGATTGGTAAAATATTTATTTTATAAAATTTGATAATTTTAGAAAGATTAATAAATACATCTTTGTGATACATTAATTAGTCAGAGGACCACATGCCGCAGTCAGAAAAATAAAATGGAAAGAAAACATCATTAATTCACTTTATTGAACTGAACGGATGAATCTATTGAGATACTCCCACATGTTAAATTTACTTTGAATTCTTTGTGCTTTCACCTAATATGTGTACGTATTGGAATAAGCTAAGATATAAATTATATAAAGGTACTCATTTATTAGTCAAACTGTTGGCGTCTTAATTACCCAAAGACCTTAATACATTTTATAGAACAAAGTAAAAAGTAATTAGAGGTATCGTTAGGATGGATAGTTTTTGTTTCAGTTACAAAGGAGAGAAAATCTTTTGACTGTATTCATTTATATCTGTAATTGAAATATAAAAGCACCATTTAGAATTAATTATCTTGCTATTTTATAAAAGCTCTCATTTATAATTTGCAGACGCGTAAGCTTTAAGCCCTTCCTTAAATTATTCTAAATACCAAATGCAGTAATTTGTATTTTCTGTTAATAAATGGAAAGTCTTATTGGATATACTTTACATTGTTAGTTATTTTTTCCATTGAAAAAAAAACAGGTATTGTTAATCGAACAAATTTATTGAACACGTTATTTGCGAACAGATAGGTACATATTTTATCACCCCACAGTAGACACTTGTGTGTTCCACTCTTATTTAACACATTTATCAGGCGGATACTCATTTTTGTGCAATTTAAATTTCAAGTGAGAGATAGAGATACAAAACCTTACGTCGCATCAGTGTAATGACACTTTTTTAATTGCACGCAAAGGTCGTCTCTGGAATGGTATGCCTTTTACTTGGGTTAATAGCGTATTTCACATGTTTCCGAGTGGGTAGTAGTGAGCTAGATCGCGGTTATGTGAAAGGCCACATGGCTAGTGTGCCATGAAAGAACATCACGTGAGCGCAAATTGAGAAAGATCGGTTTAAAATGTATTGCCTGGCTCTAGGTTAACTGAAGCTTTTTAAACATTTTTTTGTTGATTGGTATATAGAAAAGGTAAAAGGTTATTGCGCTAAATCATTTTTCATAAGTTGAAGCCAGTTTTTGAGAAAGCATATACAGCAGAGAAATCATAATTTTGATAGCATTCCTACTGAGGAAGGGAACCGTATTGAGCTAAAAGCAGCACAACACTGACCTATCCAGTGGAAATGCGCCTTGGTCGTGCCCATCCTTACGGCAAACAAGAATGCGAAGTTCGCCGGCGGCTACAGGCCCATCTCGTTACTGTCGGCGATCTCCAAGTTGGTGGAGGAGCTCGTCCTGACCAGACTAGATGCTGTTGAGGAGGAGTTCCACATCGATGATAAGTCCTAGTTTGGTTTTAGATGGGGCAGAGGCACGGTACAACAAGTCATTAGGGTAGTTAACGACGTCAAAGTACAATACAATCTCGGGAAGACCACCGTCATTGAGACACCGTCTGGATCCCGGGATTACTATACAAAATGCACGACTACAACTTTACGATTTATTTCATGAAACTTATTTACTTGTTTTTGACGGACAGATCCTTGCAAGTTCGAATGAACAACAAATACTCAACACAGCGGGACATTCACGCGGGAGTCCCGCAATGATCATGCCTGTCACCGAAGTTGTACAACCTGTACATCTCCGACGACCCAGAGTTCCCGAATACGAAGCTGGCCATGTTCGCTGATGACACAGTCATGTATGCGTATTCCCATAATGCTCAAGCAGCAAACATGCTACTCAAAGCGCACATGGCCTGTGCCACGGCGTATTACGATCGATGGAAGATTCTGGTAAACGCTGAGAAGTCGGAGGCGATAGTTTTCACGCGCTGATTACTGAAAATAAAATCCTAACACCAATCTCGATCCAGAGAAACCAAATTCCAACTAGAAGGTGTGTGAAGTACTTTAGGTCTTGAGGGTCAGACTGCGTCAGCGACTGACGTTCAATACGCACATAAATGAGACAGTACCGATGGTCTACTCCCTGTCCTGGAGTCCGTATCCACTCAGGGCCAGGGGTAGCAGACTTAACCGATAAAATAAAAAAATGTTGTACACGATGGTGGTCGGGCCCTCCATCACATATGCAGCGCCGGTGTGGTAATTTTCTGTTTAAAGGTGTTTATGCTCATTAAGTATCTAATTCATTAAAAAAAAATTAGTAAATATTATAACAAAAAGCGTGAACCTAATTACACAAGCCCACAAGAATAAGGCAAAAAACAACCCTGAAAACTATGTCCGATAATACCGCAACTCACACCATAACCCCATAAACCTGGAAATTTTGAATAACCACATGACCCTGTGAGTTATGTGGACACAAGAAAGGGTAATATACAGTAATATACATAATTCAGTTACAACATGGATCTTGAACTCCGCTTTCGAAAATAAGTTTAGAAGAAACGTTCTGACAACTTCATTTGTTGATCTGCTCTAAGAAGAGTAGCAGTATAAATCTTGTAGAGTTCTGTATATATCTATGAACTGATGAAGTGAACTTACAAATAGTTCCTTGTTTCTACATGAACAAAATGGTGAGATCCACTGGTTCGGATCAGAAGTACCAAAATATGTCTACGGAGTACCATCAAATTTATACATATTTGGTTATTTCATACTTACATTGTTCCTGAATGTCTAAAAGTTACCAGGAAATTGGGTTGCCTGATGAATTACAACCCACACTTTCCCCATTCACATCTTGATTACTTCCCAGAAAGCCTTGGAGATACATCAAAGAGCAAGAAGAACGACTTTTTCAAGATTTCAAATAAATGGAGCATTATTACAAATATATTGAGTGACTTCCACTGGAGCGAGATACTGCTGTGGAAGAATGCGTAAGTGGATCCCACTCCACAGACGATTCTACTTTAAAGTTATCAGAAATAGAATATTTGATGCTTAATGATTCCAGAGTTAGTAATTTATAAAGTTATATTATATGTGTGTGTATTGTATATCCTTCCTTCTATCTACATAACACCTGGGTTATCTGGTTATTGGGAGCCTTCTAAATTTTCGGATTTATGGGATATGGTGTTCCGGTATTGTGAGTTACGGGTTCATGGTGTATGGGCCTTGCTGTTATTAGGAAAGGGATTATAGAAATTTAAAATTTTCACGTTCAAATTTTGTAACTCATGAATTTTCCAATTAGATCATATTATGGTCTTCGTTCGGTCCCAGGATTATGGTGTTATTGGGTCATGAGGTTATGGGGCTTGCAGATAAAAGGTCATAGGGTTACGGAAGTGGTACATAAATGCCAGGCTGCGCATAGGCTACTTTGATTTCAATAATTTTGGTTTTTCGAAAGTTTTGGTTTTTGTTAGAATTTTGGTGGAAAATGAATTTAGAAACAAAATTTTCAAAAAGGAAACAAGAAACAAACGGAACAAAAAGAAATAAACCGAAATGAAGGGGAGCGTAGAACAGATTTAAAGATTCAAAGGTATGAAATATCAGTAAAGGTGGATATTGCAAGCGGAAGTTATAGTTGGTGAAAGTTTGACTAAAGGGGTTGCCAGAAGATTAGTAAGGTCTGGTACGGTAGGATGTATTTTATTCGAAACATACAACCTTTTGCATACGAAGTGTAAATTTTACCGCTAAGCTACTAACTGTCGCCTCTACAAAATGTTTTCACCTAGGATATAATATTAAACAGACGCTACGTTTGTATATTAAAATTTGATTAAAACTACTTATTTGTAGTTTTTCCTTAAGCCGGTCGTAGCAAAAGTATACTGTATAACTGGAGTGATATTCATATCGCACAAGAAAGAAGTTTGAGCGCAACGCTGTATGCGGAGTGCTCAATCTTTCGAGTGTCAGTCAGAATCTTAATATAATAATAATAATATAACTTTATTAGATGCAATAAAACATATACATGAGTATTTACACTTAAACAATTTAAACTACGTACTTAACAACATAATAAAGTTAAGAGTATCCACATGAAAAGTCCGCGCGGATATTTGAAAAAGTAAAAATTGGTCTATTTTTACACAAGGAAATTTTTACGTTTTATTTGAAGAAAAATAATGTCCTCATTCAAAGACTATTTTAAATCAATTTACATGTATAGTGAAGTTCATCAGTTCCCGGCACTCAAAAAACGCAACAAAAACTTCGACATAATTATTATCACCGTTGAGCCAAGAAGCATATTGTCATCAATAAAGCCGACGCACATTTAAAAACTATAAAGGTAAGCGAGTCAATTTGCGAACAGCAGTACAGAGGGTACCGGTATTTTAATGAGGCCGTAAAGTTTTTGTTTTTGTTGCGTTTTTTGAGTGCCGGAAACTGATGAACTCGACTATACATAACTTTCTTACAACTGCCGGTTTTTATGTCATTCCTCCACAAGGTCACTATTCATGTGTCATATGCCTGTTACCATCGGAGGTATAAGTAATTGTTTGTACAAAAATACTCACTTATAACGACTATATGTTTTGAGGCATACTATTGAAAGACAAATTCTTATAATTGAACATGTACCACTACAGTTGTAATTTGTCTAGTATTACATTTCCAATACGTGTCCTAAAACCATACTCTAGAGCAGTAATATATTCAAAATTATTGAAAGGACAAAACTATTGAAATGATTGTTGTGTTCGAAATATAAATATTACTGGTTTATTTTTTTCACGTAACTACTGTTTTTATTTTTAATTAGGGTTATTTATTTTCAGGGAAATATTTGAAAAATTATTAGACAAAAACAAAGTATCTGCCTAAATTATTTCGTATAATCCAAGAAAACCAATAAGTACAACAAAAGAACACACAAACCGTTTTGAAGTAAAAAACAGTGACATTAGTATTTTCCACTTATTTTGTATTGCTTTGTGATTGATTAATTTAAACCTAAGATTGAATGAACTCGAGAGAAAACAATCAAAGAAATGGGATTACGTGACCTTGTTAAGACTCTCCTATTTATTCATATATTATTGAGGCACGAAGTGGTGCGCGCACCTGGCTGATAATCATTTTCAGATATATTTTGCTGAAAGTTTCGTTTGGCTTATATAGGAGCCATCACTGGAAATCTGCTTTCCAATTTTTCTTTAATAATCGCTATAAAAAATAATATCTTATATTTAGTCTTTTTGGAATAATAGAGAGGTAACGTTTTTAGAAGAAAAAAGATTCACATGGTGCCCAATCTAGTAAGTACGGATGGCACCGTCACCATTATGTTTTCAATAATCGCAACGGACAGGTAAGGATATTTTAAAATGATCTGCTAGTAGTTAAGTATTCTGCAAATGATTTCACTTATTACATCGCAGATTCTAGTAGCACTACATTGATTTGAATAAGATTTTGCATCAACAAGTTCAGAAGTCTGAGAAGAATTACGAAGAATCAAGGATGGCAAAGCAGTTAATGCATTATGTAAGTCGAACAGGAATATGAGTTTTTTCTAGCCTAACGAAACTATGTCCCCTCCTCGTTTCCGAGGATGCTGAAAACGATGGTGGTGGTGAAATTTTTTTCCGAGGTCACCCCACCCACCAAACGGCCAAAAGCCACCCCCGAAACAGGTAAAACGCGCATAGGTCGTCCTCTCTCGGTTAAACCCGTGTTACCCCCATTTTCGAGGACGTTGACCACGATGGTGTTGCCGAGATCCCTCCTCGATCCCCGCCAACCCCCCAAACGTCCAAAATCCACCCCCGAAAGGAGTAAGCCGCGAATAGGCCCATCTTCTTTCGGCTAAACCAGTGTTACCCCCCGTTTTCTAGGATACTGAGCATGAAAAAATATCACGACCTCTCCTCGCTCAGCAAACGGACAAAAATATCACTACACTCTTCTTACTAAACGGGCAAAATTATCATTATATTCGCACTTTTTTTATTTTTTTACAAAAGAATATAATTCAAAAGTGCGGGCTTGCGGCCGCGAAGCGTACACACAGAAGCACGTTGAGTAAAGGCACCGGGCAATTATCAACCAAATTTTACTCGTTCAGAAATATCGCTCGGTAAAAAAACTCACCGTTCAGTAGATCGGTGTGTTATGTCAGATCTGCAACTTTTTACCCAGATCAAATTTTGAATGATTTTTGGCCCTCTGGGGGGTTGGCGAGGGTCGAGGAGGGGTCTCGACATCACCATCCTGCTCAGCATCCTCTAAAACGCGCGTTACACAAGATTGGCTGGTAGGAGACGGCGGATGCGTGGTTTAACCCTTTCGGGGGTAGTTTTTGGTCGTCTGGGGGGTTGGCCGTGGTCGAAGAGGGGTCTTGACATCACCATCGTGCTCAGCATTCTCGAAAACCTGGGGTAATACAGATTTGGCTGGTAAGAGAATGCGGATGCGCGGTTTGACTTCGGAGAGAAATTTTTCCACCGCTATCGCGTTCAGCATCCTCGAAAACGGGGGGGGGGGTGGCATTAGCCTCGTTAGGCTAGAAAAAAATCATATTTTTCGAGGTTCCATCCAACTCACAGAATGCACTAAGTTCCTATTGGCAATAATAACTTAAAACACTGTTCCCTAGTTCTAGTAAGAGATCCGAAGTAGAGACGAGAACATTCCCAGGGCAGGATTGAGAAAAATGTGTTATACACCTCTAGACCAGTAAGGTCGGGAAATACCAAATATATCCAGTTCGGCATGCTGTCTGTGTATCTGTGTGTCTGCCGATCTGTCTGTCCGTGGGTAATATATTTTTTCTCGGATATGACTCAAGGAAGGGCTCTATCTACTTCTATGGCACGTAGTTCTGTTTAAGGAAACAATTTTACGTTTGGTTCGAATCCTGGCGCTGGCGCGCTTTCGAATGATGGTTATTTTTCATAAATCAATATTTTTGTTGCCTAAAAATCACTTTTCCAAAATGCCAAAATATCCGAACACTACACTCGAATACACTACTCGACGTACGTTTCGCTAACCATATCAAAATCATAGGATACAAATAAGACCGGCTTTCAGTTTCAATCATCTGATCCTAACATGATTAAGGAAACCCGCATTGAATAGTGTATTCGACTGTAAAATTCAAATACTTTGTCTTTTTTTAGAGGTGGTGTATAAAAACCAGAGATATCCATTTGTGGCAAATATCCGTCATAAAAATTCAGTAGTTCTGGGTCTGTAAGACCAGGATTTTTATTTCTCTACATAAAAATCACAGCCCGAACAATCAGTAAGGTACATAGTTAGTTTGTAACTGATGTGGCTGATACTAAATGAAGGTGAGGAGGTTGGTTAGTATTTATAAAAAATTTTCTACGTTGAATAACATTAATCATAACCACGTCAAGGAAAATAAACAAGTTTCAGAACATTCTGCGTTTATTTATACTAATGGTGCTATGTACCAACTCAGGTCTTTCACTCTCATATTCATTGCTGAATAAAAATAATTTACACAAGAAAATGTCACTAATATCACCTACTGATTTATATGAAAACTACACTCAAATATTTGTTGTACAAATTTTACAAATTTGAGCAACAAAAAGTTACAAAGATTTCTTATTTGTTTGACCGTTCCCAATTACTTACATTTTCTTAATGACATAAAAGCAATTATACTCTGTGTATGTAAATTAGTAACTTTAATCGCATATTTTATTAATAACTTTCATACTTATAATTTGTATATCCTTTTATTAAAGATAATAATCAACAAGAATTTTAATTCTGGTTATCCCACAATATTGGATAATAATTATTGTATTGTAATGCTTATATCTAGATTAATATTTGCTTTGGTACATATTATCACTATTCAGAATGCAAAATTAATATAAAATAAGTTCATTTCCATTTTTGTTATTAAATTTCATTTCTATGATTTCTCTTTGGGACTTCATAAGATCAGATTACTTGAAAACCAGTTTCATGTGCTGTTAATCTTTTAAGATAAATATAAAACCCTTTAGAAAAAATACATAAATAAATTTTTAAAGTTCATCCTTCGCTTAAAACTTAATTAAAAAATGAATTATCCCTCGGAAAGGCTATAAGTTTCCTACTTTATTCTGAAC
Source organism: Leptura quadrifasciata (assembly GCA_963675555.1). Taxonomy (NCBI): domain Eukaryota; kingdom Metazoa; phylum Arthropoda; class Insecta; order Coleoptera; family Cerambycidae; genus Leptura; species Leptura quadrifasciata. The sequence continues at coordinate 79,958,076 of OY776674.1, read as the reverse complement.
ACATCGTATTTTGCTTTCAAGCCATTCTAATGAAGGAGATATATTGGTGTTACGTGCAGTTTCATATTCCGAGCTAGAAATGCTGGGAAACGTATTTTGTGGTATGCTTATTGCGTCATTTTGCGCTTTTCCTCTTCTACTTTGTTTTGTTTAATCACGAAGCTTTTAAGAAATGTCTTAAATGGCTTAAGTTGGGAATTTCTGTTTATTTTTTCGTTTTAACTTTGCATAAGTCATAGTAACAGGATATTGATTTTAAATTTATCAGTCTTATCTTCAAAATATTAAATGGGGAACATAACTTTTCTATGAATACGGAGTACATTAAAGTTGTTTTTTATAAATTAAAATGCATTAACATATTAATTACAGACTTGTTTACTGATAATCTTTCCCTAAAAGTGATAGAAAAATTGTTTACATCACAACGAATTCTACGAGTTCTAATTAAAAAGTGTTAAATAAACGTGACACCATAACGCATTATAATTTCTTTTATACTGTTAGTCTAGACGAATTTCTTCAAAAAGGCTCTCCTTATTAAGAGTGATTGTAAATTATATACAATTATATGACACTGATTACATTTTATTTGTATTGAGGGAAATATGAGGCTCCATATAGCTAAGAAGCCTTAGTTTTTTCAATTTATTAAATATTTATTATCGTCTATTATATTTAATACAGATAAATAATTATTTTCGAAAATTTTTTTATGATAAGAATATGCCAAATATTCAATTCATTGACAAAACTAAATTATTCATTTTCGTCATATTCATTCCCCCTAACTAAATTACTGTATAAAAATAATAGATTTAGTTGAGAAAAATATATTTGTTTCTCCCAATTTCCTTGCAATGTTACATTTATTTCTTAGAAATAAATATGTCAGCAAAGAGTTTACCATAATACGTGAGGTAAATATTTAATTCTGTGGAGTAATATTTATTACCCATTAATAAATTTACTTCTGATAACTAAATTTTCAAATGTCGCCCCCTACCGGCGGAAAATTATACTGCGTACCTTATTGTTTTCGTTGTAGATGCCATTAAGTGATCCCAGTTTTCTTCCCAATTCGTTATGTTTTTCGTTTGTTTACAGTATTTACTTTTGAATATGGATAATAGTGACAATTTAATGCAATTTTGGGGCCTTGGATGTCTCCAGCAAGTCATTAAAGGTATGGACTAGTCTGGCCCGACTATTTGTGAGATCGCCATTGTATTCATTCTAGGTACTATTAGCAAATTTATCATGCACGTACATTATTAGATTTTCTATATTATGTCTATTATATTATATCTGACTATCCTAGAATACGAATATGGATAATTTTGTTTATGATAGGTACGTTTACGAGAATCGGCCTACTTTGATAAATTCTATCGCAGTTTTGGAACAAAATGGAGTATTTTAAAAAAGCTAAAAGTTAATCAGTACTGTGTGTGCGTGTACATTTTAGGTAATATCAGCCTATATATGTGATTATAAATTTCCTTTTCCTGTAATTTCTTAAATGCATATGTTTTACAATAAAACATTGTAATATAGCATAATATGTTATTTTATTAGTTTGTTTAATGCTTTATTTTATGAATATTATATCAAAAAATTTACTCGGCATTTATTGGTGAAAGTTATCCTGTCAGTGTATAGTGTATTCAAATACAGGTATTGCATTTATAATATTAGAAGCATATAAAGACGGTAAAAAATAAAGAATATAGAATTATAAAACTTTTTTAAGATCAAAGACGTTGTGGTATTCAAATAAACAAATTCATATTTTATTCCAATTATTGATATATATGTTTGTAAATAAAGTGGTTTAAATGTTCTAAGATGAACTTTAATATACACAGGTATAGTTGAAGTAATCAGTTCCTGGTACATAAAAAACGCAACAAAAACTTTACGACCTCATTAAAATACCATCACTCTTTGTGCTGTCTCAACCGCAATTGACTCGCTTACCTTTATAGCTTTATAATGTGCGTCGGGTCGTTTGATAATAGGCATGCTGCATGGCCCGTGGCGATGATAATTATGTCGTAAAGTATCTGTTGCGTTTTTTTTGAGTGCAAGGAAGTCCATACTTGGACATTAAGTAGAAATGTAAATCCTTATTGTTAAGGTAGCAATATTAGTTTGTCGCAGGTAAACTATATACATATACAGTGTGTTACCCGTTTTATTTTAACGTTTGATTGAAAAAATGACAGTGGAAGAAAAGGTTTTATTTATTGAAAGTAAGACTCACATAATGAAGAGTACAATTTAATGTTAGTTTATTGATTTGTTGGAAAATATACATGTTATCCAAAAATTAAGAAATCTCTAGCTAGATTAAACTACCTTAGTTTTTCGTTTAAGACCAAATGGCAAGACATAGTCAACTACAAAATTATACAGATATAAGCAAAATTTAAAAAAATGACAATATTTAATTTTGAATAACTTTACAAAATTTTACATAGATGTGATCTTCCAACTTGCTTGGCATTTTGCTCTTAAACAAAAATCAAACTAGTTTGGTCTTAATTAACATTTCTTTTATTTTTGGATATCGTGTAAGTTAAATTGTGCTTTCCATTATATGAATCTTTCTGCTTCGGTAAACATTAAAACATTTTCTCCCCAGCAGTTATTTTTCAATCGTTAAAATTAACGCATTTTTTCTTCCCCCACTGACAACCCAGGGACGCACTGTATATTAACGCAAAATATATATTTCTGTATTGCAACTAAGTCAAATAATATACATTTATTAACCACTAGTAAGCATATTTACTAGCAACAAAATTAAAGAGTACTCAGTAAAAATGATTCTTGTTACGAAAGAAATATTTTTTTATTACGCATAAATTGAAAGGCAAATTTATTTATATGAAACAAATTTTGTTAATTACGAATAAATCAATGAGACTTTTGTAAGAAACTTTGCTTATGAGAAATAAATCTTTGTTTTTCAGAACAATATATTTCTTACGCGTGAGTATTTGAATTTATTTGACAATATGAAATATTTAGTTTTCACTTTTAAATAAATGCTTTAGTATCCCCAACTACATGTTTAACCGACCAAATACAAATAAATCATTTAGTTGGGGATGATAAAATTTATTTATCTCAATTAAATCATTCTCTCAGTGATATACAAATTACCAAATTAGGGAACACAAAGAAGCTGGGTGCCCACAAAAAACATTTCAGGGGTGAAGAGAGAGGGCGGAAGTGCTCACTGTTTGCAAATGATTATGTAGTTTCTTTGATTTCCTAGTTTTCGGCCAATAATTTTTTTTATGGTCCAATGCTATTTTTATTTAGGTACCCAATTTTTTAAACCAAAAATACAGGAAACAAATTCAAATAAAAGTTTTTTTTTGTTTTTTTTATACATTTATTTAACGTCGGCCTATTTCCGCTACTGAGGCCTAACACCGACGCCTGTAGACGAGCTACCCCCAACCAGAAATTTTGCCGAACCTCTTCCCTTAAGAAGATTAGGGATCTTTTACTTGCCTAACATTTAATAGACAAGGGACCGATGGCTTTACATCCCCTCCTAATGATGGTATATCTCCTATACCACCCTCGCCTAAGGTTATATAGCTTCCTCGCATACACTGATATACAAGCCGCTGGAAGATGTGTGAGGCGAGAACGCGGTTTCCGTTGGAATGGTCCAAGTAAAAGTTGTAGAGCGCTTAAAGAGATTCATATTCATATACAGATTTATATAGTACATAGGATTGATTATTATTGGCGACAACTTTTCAAGATAAATTTTATTGAAGATTTTTATATATTTTGACCACCTTATTACGATTTTTCTCAGAAAAGTGGGTGTTCCAAAGTTATGTGCACGTTTCTGATACGCTTAAATGAACTTTCTGCTTACTGCGATATACATCGCGTGCTAGTAATCGAATTGGAATAACAAAAATATCGGCTTTATTTGCAATGAAATTCTTTAGAAATTCAGATACGTACAATATTTAAAGGTCAATCCGCTATTCCAAAAATTAAGAACACCAAAAATGCCGGAAAAACTCAAAATTGATTATGTTTACGATAAGACAGGGTGAGTTCAACAATATTAGAGAAAATAAAGCACATCTGTGAATAACGCAGTAGAACGGTAAAAAATGGCAGATGAAGTATAATTTTGAATCCTTCGCTAAGTATCAAGGGGCAATGCGCAATAATTTTTCCATTTTTAAATCGTACGCTTTTTAACGTACTTTAAAGTCATGAAGTTAAGAACCTCATTATTTTTAAAAAAGCATATTTTTTAAATATTTTCAAGAATATCTTTTCTTTGACCCTACTTAATTTCACCCCACTTTTATCTGAACAAATTAGACGTATTATTGTGAGAGAACTTTTTAAAATCTACAATTTAAAAATAAAACAATCAATTTTGGCCTAAGAGGGGCCCAGCAAAAACGACTTTTATGTTTGTGGCAATTGTGACAATACTAATTAAAATTACAATTTCAGTGAATAAAAATTATATAGTAGAAATCCCTAGCTTTTACAATATAAAATTGAAAAAATATTCCTTACGTAAATACCCAAAGCAAAGTGAGTTAATAATTAAAAGACGGGACGCCACGTAATCAACTGAGTACAATTCAGGTTAAATTTGCTATACTTTCTTGTGCTGTGAGTACCTGGAGTTTACCTTACAATAATTCCGATTGTTCATAGTAGTTTCCTAAAACGTCAGATCGATTTCGCGAAAAGTCAAAAAATACCCGTCTTCATAGAATCGTACCGCTTTCAATTTTCGATTTAACAACTGCTATCTATCTACGTTGCACGTAAAACGTCATCCTTTCTCTTTCCATTGCGGTATAGTACGGTCTCTAAACTACTCCTGTTTGTACGTCATATACGTTTGAAAATTACATGTTCGGCAATTTACAAGTTATCATTCCACGTCCTGACAGATAGTGACAGACGGTGCTGGCATCATCGAAATGGTATAATGACGAAGGGTATTGATAGTTGGGGTTTCAACGAGTAATAGCGCCGGCGGTATCTGCTTGGCTCAGTCCGGGACGCAGAGTACCGCTTTTTGAATACTTATGCATGATTTTTTTTTCAATTGCCCTTAAAGAACGTCAAGGCTTTCTACTCCATAATGGTTGTTTTCTGAAATCAATATTGCAATTAGTATTGTTACAATCGTAACAAACACTGAAGTAGCTTTTGCTCGGCCCCTAATTGTCCAAAACTGATAATTTCTTTAAATTATAGATTAGAAAATTCTTTCATTATACGTATGTTGCATTTTGTTTAGGCGAAAATAAGGTGAATAATGAAAGATCAAAGAAAAGGCATTGTGATAAAGTCTGCTTTTTTGAAAACAATGATTTTCTTAACTTTATGACCTTAAAGTACAGAACCTATGACTTAAAAAAAGGAAAATTGGTGCACATTGACTCCTTGATACTTGGCGAAGGATTCCAAATTATTCTTCATCCTCCATTTTTGGCCGTTCTATTTAACCTACAACGTACGCGTTGGATGCATTCGATTTGCTCGTAGATGCGCTTTACTTTGACCTGCATTGGTGAACTCGCTCGCTCTTACCGTAAAGATGGATTGGAAAGAAGCAGATGTTTTTGTTATTCCGATTTAATTACTAGAGTGCCATATATTACGCAGATACAAAGAAATACCCAAGACTGGTTTACTCTCCGGTTTGTCTACGGAAAAAATAGTTATTGCTAATTTCCGATTTTTTCAAATCTGAATAAATGATTGATTTTACATTTAACAGCCACTCCTCCTCTCCATGGGAGTTGAAACGCCCCACAAGGCAAAATTTTTTTGGTAATCTGCAGGCATTTCTTCATCCCAAACCTGCATCATTGTATTTAAATGTTCTTTTTCAAGCTTTGCTTACGTTTTTCTGTTATAGCTTGAACCCTTTTTCTATTAACACTTCTTGAAGTCCTCTCCTTTTTAAGTCTGTATGAACCAAAACTCCTAACATATTTTTCGGAATATGTATCTCGAAGAATCTTTGCTTGTACATGTTTATATCGTTTTAAGGACAGCTTCTTTATAATCTTCTACATTCATTTATTTCTTATTATAACCCCAGTTAGTCAAAATATTCGCAACTATTTTAGTAGCAGTATCTCTATCGAGGAAATAATGTTTTCTTTGCAAAGAGCTTCATATTATCCCCATATTGATTTTCTAGTATTTATCGCCTCAACTTCTTTTCTGTACATTCAGCTGTACAAAAAACGCGTAATATTAGATTTTAATATTTTCAATAAATTTTTGTAATTTGTTATACAGGGTTACTGGTAATTCGATACATTCCTTTGGAGAAGTGATGGGGCATGATCTAAGAAGTACATTTAGCCCTAACATATATTATGCAACACTCAATAGTTTTTGAGATATTTAATTTTATTTTTGTTTTTCTCAAAAAGTAAATCTTAATGTCCTAAAAGTTAATTTTCGAAAAATCTATTTGACATTTTTTATTTTTTTTTTACTGGAGTAGTTGTCCAATATTATATATATATCCGTTTGGAATGAAAAATATCTGGAAACATTTCGATCATGTGAACATCTGAAATAAAAACTTTAAACAGTTTTTTTTTAAATCAGCTATGAAATTTACCTATTAGGTTTTTTCAAAAAAATATTAACATAACACGCGTTAAGTGCAGAATAGCGGAGAGGATAATAGATACAGGGGCGGATAAGAAGTGCTACAGATGCTGGGGGTATGGCCACACCAGGGAAAACTGTACTGGCACTGACCGCTCGAAGATCTGTCTCAGATGCGGGGAAGAAAGCCACCAGATTAGGGAATGCACCGGGCCGACCTTTTGCCCCATTTGTAAAAAAGTGGGACATAGGTCGGACTCAAGAATGTGCCCATGGTTCTGGAAAGCCCTGGGGGGGGGGGGTACTGAGCAAAATGGGGGTGGGGAAAATGCTTCGCGTTCAACATAGGTGTCGGGCTGCGCAAGATCTCCTTTGCGCGGCTGCAAAGCAGAAGGGAGTGGGGGTCCTTGTAGTCAGCGAACCTAATAAGGAAATGGTTGGTAAAAAGCGGCCCGGATGGTATGTCGATGTTAACAGGGATGCTGCCATAGCGATCCTAAACCGAGAAATTTGTGTACACAGGAGCGGGAGTGGGCATGGATTCGCCTGGGTGGAGCTAGATGAAGTGATCATATTTAGCTGCTACTTCTCACCCAACGCCGGCATAGCGGAACTGGGTAACTCATTGGAGGAGCTCGGAAGGGCCATGAGAGCGAACAGGAAAGGGAGGAGAGAGGTGATAGTGGCTGGTGATTTTAACGGTTGGTCTCCAGAATGGGGCATGGACCGGACTAACGAGAGAGGAATGGTAGTCAGCGAGTGGATAGCCAGAGAAGACCTGCATATACTAAACGAGGGCACGGCCTATACCTTCGTAAGAATAAATACTGGTTCGGAAGGGGCCGCCAAGAGAATTACTGGATGGAGAGTTTTAACAACAAAAGAGACATTAAGTGATCACCTCTATATTACTTACGATATAGGGCAGAAACAAGTCGCTCAGATGGTGAAAGGCAGAGGCTGGAAGCTAGGCAGGTTAAACAAGGAAACATTCAAAAGGAGTTTGGCGGAATCCTTCCGAGAAACCTTGAATGAAACGGAGGAAACCCTCACCGATGCGGTTACTAGAGCCTGTGATGCAGCAATGCCCAGGAGGGGAATTAGAAGATTGAGGAAGGAGGTCTATTGGTGGACGGAGGAGATCGCAACGCTCAGAAGAGAATGCATCGCGATATGCCGGCAGGGGACAACGCAGAATAGGAGAGCAGAAGCGCCTGGGGAGAACCTGTATCTGGAGGAGTATCGAAATGCCAAAAGAAACTTGAGAGAGGCTATTAAAAGTTCAAAAAGAGAGAGGTGGAGAGAACTATGTGAGAGTATGGATACGGATGTCTGGGGGGATGGCTATAAGATTGCTACCCGACAAATGAGAAATCCCCCGCAGGCCTTGCCAGCTGAAAAGATGGCTGAAGTGGTGAGCGCTCTGTTCCCAGAAAGGAACATAGTTAGGTGGAGGGCGGTAGAGGTGACTGCGGTCCCACCGTTTACGGAGGAAGAACTTGAATCAGCACGTGCCAGGCTCAAAAGTGGGAAGGCAGCAGGCTTAGATGAGATTCCGCCTGAAATAGTTAAGCTGGTTACGGAAGAGTATCCAGGGGAGATTTTAAGGGTAATGAACCGCGCTCTAGAGAGGGGGGATTTTCCGAGCAGATGGCGGAAGGCTAGGGTCGTCCTGATCCAGAAAGGAGGTAAGCCGGCGGAAGAATCATCATCCTACCGACCGCTATGTTTATTAAATTCAATGGGCAAACTTCTTGAGTACTTGATACTTGAGAGACTGGAAAAGGAGATAGCTGAGAAAGGGGGCTTATCTGAAAGCCAATTCGGTTTCCGGAAAGGACGGTCGGCGTCATTAGACTACTAAAGGAGACGGCCGAGGAAGCCCTAGCCGCAAAGAGCATATGCGCCGTCGTGACACTGGACGTCAAAAATGCCTTTAATTCGGTGGGTTGGGCGTTAATTGTCAGGAAGATGCAGAGTATGGGGATAGCTCCGTACCTCGTAACGGTTATTATGAGCTACTTCGAGGATAGGATGATCGGGGGAGATTGTTTGGAAGAATATCACATGTGGGGTTCCGCAGGGCTCGGTGCTTGGGCCGACCTTGTGGATCATTATGTTTGATGATGTCTTCCGATTGCAATGGCAAGATTGTGTGAAAGTCATCGGTTATGCAGACGATCTGGCCATAACGGTGACTGGAAGGTGGACAGTCCACATAATGCAGGCGGCCAATGAGTCCATCAGAAAGATCGAGGGATGGTTAGCAAGGATGCAGCTCAAGCTAGCTGCTGAGAAAACGGAGTTCCTAGTTATCACCAGGAAGAGAAACCTACCGCCCATGAAAGTTAGGGTGGGACCAGTGGAGATACGCCCAGGTGACCATCTGAAGTACCTAGGGGTTTGGCTGGACTCTAAGTTGAACTTTGGCGTTCACGCCACAAAAACGGCCGAAAAAGCAGGAAAGACAGCCACCGCCATCGGAAGACTTATGGCCAACACTCACGGACCGAGAGCTAGCAAGAGGAGATTGATGTGCAGCGTCGTGCACTCTACGCTCTTGTATGCGGCCCCGGTCTGGGAAAGTATGATGAAAGTGGACAGGACGAGGAGCAGGATGACCAGGATCCAGCGTTGCGCTGCGATAAGGGTGTGCAGCGCATATAGAACTATCTCGTACGAAGCGGTATTGGTGGTGGCGGGGATTCCCCCTCTGGGTCTGATGGCCAAAGAGCGGCTGGAAGTCTATGAGGGAGTTGCGAAGGCAGAAACCAGGGACAGGCTGTTTGAAAGGTGGCAGGGGCGATGGGAGGTCGCGCATAAGGGAAGGTGGACCAGACGCCTTATTACAAATGTAAGGACGTGAATGGAAAGGAGACATGGGGAAGTGGGGTATTATCTTAGCCAAACACTGAGTGGACATGGGAGCTTCATGGAATACTTAAATGATATTGGTGAGATTGATAGCCGAGAATGTACATATTGTGGGGAGGCCGACAACGCGGAACACACCGTGTTCGTATGTAACAGGTGGAGGGAAGGGGCGCCGTTACTGTCCCCGGACGACATGATAGAGAGAATGCTTGAGACAGGGGAGAACTGGAGAAAGGCGGAGGAGGCGATAACTCGCATTATCAAAAAGAAGGAAGAGGATGAAAGACAGATGGGGCTGACCCCATGGAGGAATTCATAACAACTCAAATGACCAGCTGGTTTGAAGATAAGCGAAAGATGAGTTTCCCAAAAAAAAAAAAAAACGCGTATAAATTATTACAAAAACTGCCTTATTTCAATAGCTATCTAACAAGGTACAAATGTTCAATGTACCCTTCCCTTGATAGGTCTAAGAAAAAACTAGTAAAAATAACACATGTAGTACGAATTTTATTTTTAGATAAACAGTAAAAAACATTTTAAAAGTAGAGTTTAATTCTTCATTAATTTCAAAGTTGTACTTTATTTTTTATATGTCTTGCTCATAATAGTGGCCCCTATTCCGTATACAGACACGGCAGCGTCTTCTTATTTCCGTCCTTGTTACTCTGGTTGTCAGATTATGCTGGGCAGCATCGACTATCCTTTGTCTAAGGTTTTCTATAGTATTGACTGGTGTGGCATAGACCATCTCCTTCATATGACCCCATACGTAATAATCAAGGGGTGTTAAGTCAGGGCTTCGCGCTGGTCAAGGTATTGGGCCCGCTCTACCAATCCAACGGTTAGGGAAACGTTGATCAAGTAACTGTCGTACTGACAGCCGATAATGTGCTGGACAACCGTCGTTCTGAAACATCATTCGCTGTCTGACGGCGAGAGGAACATCTTTTAAAATCACCGCTAGATCATTTCTGAAAAAATTTGAAAAAATTGAGGAAGAAAGTGTGGCCCTATTAAATAGTGGCCAATCACTCCCATCCACACATTAATAGAAAACTTCATTTGGAAACTAGTTTCACGTGTTAACTTGGGATTTTCCTCTGCCCAATAATGTAGGTTGTGGAAATTTGTTATACCCTCGCGATTAAATTTCGACTCGTCCGTCCATAAAATACTTGTTAAAAAATTTGCACTTTCTGCATCTGAATTTAACATAAAGCGGCAGAATTCCACTCTCCTTTCAGGATCACCTTCCTCCAAGCCTTGGACAGGGGTATAGTGGTAAGGATGACATCCAACTCTACGTATCGTAGACCAAACTTTCCATTGTGACGCTCCGGTTAGTCTTGCGACTTTATTAGTTGAAATAGTTGGGTCTTCCTCAAAATACCTCAATATTTCTTCCTCATCATCTGGTTCATAAACGGGAGGAGCACCAGCGTCACTTCTTCTACATTTCACGGAGCTAGTTCCAGCGATATTTCGATATGCCGTACTGAATACACGTGCATTTGGTAAGCGGCGGTTAGGGTACCAAAGACCATATTCTCGGCGAGCTTCAGCAGCGTTGCCGCCACAGTATCCATAGACAAACAAGATATCAGCGTATTCTGCGTTGGCATACGCGGCCATGGCACATAAAATACAATAACAACAACTAATAACAACAACTACGAGTAAAATCAAAATCTTCGATAACTAATTTAACAAGACCAACAAACTTAAGGGGCACGAGATAAGAATGTCAGTTAATGACATATATGCACAAACGTCAAAGTCAAGGACTGACTGACTTAAATGAAAATGAACGATTAGTCGTTTAATAAATTCCGCCACCAGCATTATCTTTACTAATTTTTTATTAGAACTATCAAGGGTACATTAAACATTTCTACCTAGTTAGATAGCTATTGAAATAAGGAAGTTTTTATAATAATTTGTACGCGTGCTACATTAATATTTTTTTGAAAAACCTAATAGGTAAATTTCATAACTGATTTAAAAAAAAAAATTTTACAAGTTTTTATTTTAAATGTTCACATGATCGAAATGTTTCCGGATATTTTTCATTCCAAACGGATATCTATAATATTGAACAAGTAATCCAGTAAAAAAAAATTTAAAAATGTCAAGTAGATTTTTCTGAAATTAACTTTTAAGACATTAGATCTACTTTTTTGAGAAAAACAAAAAAATTGAAATATCTCAAAAACTATTGAGTTTTGCATAATGTATGTTAGGGCTAGATTTACTCCTTAGCTCATGCCCCATCACATCTCCAAAGGAATGTCTCGAATTACCAGTAACCCTGTATAGCTACTTCGATAAAGCAACATACATTTATCTCGATTTTCCTCTTATCTCTAACCATTTTTTTAAATATAATAAAATCTTATTGGTGGATTATTTAAATTTTCATTTTAATTGGTTAATAAAGTAAGAATAAATTAATCTCAAGAATATTTAGAAAACAGTCATAATTTTTATGGTTTCACGGAATCAACAGATTTTCATCCTATAGTAACCTGATTATCTTTGTATGCGTACTATATTTGGTACACAAACACTCTGAAGTGAGGACGTAGCTTTACATAAATTTTTTAGTACTATATACAAAATTTCCATAATTATTATTATCATACAATTCTCATACAAAATTGTCTTGTATATTGATTTAAATTGGTTAGTTTCTTATATTATTTCTTTGTTTCAGGTATGCACTTCAACAAATCTACTCAAGGTAAGAATTGAGAAACATCAAAATCTACCTTATTATTATCATATTTATTCAATTTAATAACATAGTTATAAAATATTTGTTACTTCAAATAAAATAACAAATACAAAGTTTACGGCGTGATAAAGCAAAATAATTGAGATCTAAAAACATCTCAATTGTCTAACATCTATTGTTTAGACGGTCTTCGACTACCAGCCGCTTGGAAATTATTGATGTCGAGACTAACCACACAACCTTCATCTGGTCTCCGAATCCATCAGCTGTTGATCTCCCACCAGTCTTCAATTTACAGACACTGTTAGTATAAATAACACATTATCACATCCTACTGATGGATTGTCTCCGGGAAATGGGCAGATTATTAGCCAGGGTGAGACAGTACCAGTCCTAAGAAATCAGAGTTATCCTCAGTTATATTTTCTTCCTGATTATTTTTTTTCCACATTTCTCGCAATTATTTTTCTCTTGACCGTTTTTATTCTAACTCTTTTTTCTTTTGACGGTTTCTCTGGACCATCTATTCAATTGAAAATGGCTCCGAAACGGGAGCCGATAAGTCAATACTTCGACAAACTCAGACTTGCTACAATCCGAGAACCAAATATGTTTCATACCAACAACTGCGGAAATATCTGTTTGTAGAATCATTTGGCATAGTTTTACGTTTGGAACAAAGAAGTCTGAACATCATAGAGAGACGACTTTTAGAGACGAAAGTCGAAGTAAGGAAAACCAAAACCTTTACTATTCTAACCAGGGGTGGCATATAGGAATTTATGTATGTTTTTGCCACGGGTAAAGTAAAATTTGACATACACGTAGGTTAAAGTTTTCAGTACAAAAGGAAAAAACACTATGTCGTTAAAATCCTATCCGGGAAGTGGGTTACGAAAGTTGAAAAATTTTTCTTTCACGGGCAAAGCTAATTTTAGCAAACATGTAGTAATACCTTCGAAATAAAGGAGAATCAAAAACACTATAAGTTTTAATCAAAGGGTCAAGCATGGTGTTGAAAAATATTTAGTTAAAGATTTTTTTCAAGAACAATGCCTAGCTGGATTAATCAGCTAGTCATATGTTTTTAACATAGCGTATTATTTAATTCTTTAGAGAAAATATATTAAAAGTATATACTGCTTCTAAATCCATCGTGAAAATTTTAAACACTTGATTAACGTTTTATATTTCGGAAAAGGTGTAAAGAATAACAAGAACAAATAAATATTGGTTTCTAACAAAAGTATAGCACAATTAAAATCTATATTATGCTGTAAAAATATTTCGGATATTCGTCATGTAATCACAATTTTTTAAATAACATTGTTTACAATGCTCCGTTAGACCGTTACCAATTGAATTGTAAAAATTTATAACATTAGCAATATTTGTTTTCTTTTAACATGCTCCTTATTAAGAAGAATTTTTAATTGAAAAGGTTTCGCATTAATTCATTTAATTCAATTCAATTAATCCATATTACTATTTTATCGTTATATTTTTATATTTTCTTTTTTGAAAGACAACACGGCTAGTGCCCGTACCACTTCGGAGTTCGAGTCCAAGCTGCAGCTGATGGAAATGTCTTACGGAATGGTCATTGAATAATTGTCTATGTGTATGTGTTCTGGTTGACTGGTGGAATAGCTAATACTATACTGGCCTTTTTGTTAAATTTCGGCCTCACCCATTGAAGGTATTCTAAATCCCGTGGAGTGGTCAGATTTGAGATTAAAAAATTACTAACACTTTTTTGGATTTTTGGCCTGGAAAAAAATCGAAGTAGGCCTTGAAATTTTAAATTTCTTCCTGAATTTTTGCATCACAGTAAAGTTATTGAAGCCCTATCATTTAAAAAAATCGTTTAAATCGGCCAACAATAGTATATTGTTTTATTAGGAGTAAAATTGATACTTTTGTGACGAAAGTGGTAAAAATTAGTAAGCATAAAATTATTTAAGAAACTGTAGTGGATGCAGAAATTCAACTTAGAGTCTTTGAAGACTATGTGTTTTATATTTTATCAAGATTTGTTGAAAAATAACGAATATTGAACGAATTAAAGATTTATTGCGAGAATAGGACATATTATTTCGGCAGATTTATAATAACTTGAAATAAAAATTTTGACTGTGATTTCAATTTAATATTCACCTTTGTTACTTTCTCGGCGGAAAGCGCAGTAATCTCGTGGTAAAACCAAGAGTGCCAGCGTGATACATTTCAAGTTGACGTGTTTTAATATTTTTTTTCAAAAGGAAAATAATAATGTTAATATATGATAAAAATTTGATTTGCCCAATGCATTTATAAAGTCATGAAAAGAGGAATAAATACAATAAAACTTTATTATTATGCGTATATACATAAAATTTCCCTAGAAACTCTAAAAGTATTAAATTAATTAAGATTCTAGCTTTTACTGTCTTGTACACCTTACATTTTGTCTTGAGAACATTGCTAACAAAAGCACTCTCGGAAATGATATTACGGTACATACGTGTAGACAAATTTGCTGTAGAGGTATTTACAATTTATGCTCCATTACACACATTTTCTTAGGATAAATGTATAAAGACTTCTTGAACTCCCTCTTTGTCGCTGCAACGTAGCATCTAAGGTGAGTATAAATGAGTAATTCAAGTGTCTAAAGTAAAATGAGCAAATATGGTTTTGATGTTAAGCATTGATTAAAAATAGTAAGAAATTGCTTTAAAATTAAAGTATATAAAAATTGATAAAGGTGCTTACTTTCTGAAAGCCAATCAGTACATAAAGATTGACCAAATAGTAACTGCTTTGGCATATAATAACTCACACTTGATTTAAGTCTGAAGAGCATATTAAAATTTCTAACTTTTTTGCAGCTGCACTAAAAAGCTTTCCTAAAACCAATTACTTAGAGAGTGTTGATATCTCTAAAAAAAATTATTCTAGAATAGCCGAGCAAAACAAACTACAAGAACTTGAAGCTTTCCTAACTTCAATTGTAAGCAATTGAGTATTGGTATCTCTAAAAATTTTTATTCTGGGATAGTCGAGCAAAACAAAATACAAAAACTTCATTTTATGAATACTCGAGTTTAACAAAATTACATTAAATGACAGCTGAAAGTATGCCCTCTCTTTGTTACGGTATAAGACAAAAATGTTTTTATTTAAAATTTGTTTTACAAAATTGAGTTGTTTACCTTGAATATTTCAAAACGTAAAACCCACCGCTACTACGGTTCTACGATTCATTAGGGAAAACATCATTCTTGTTTTACTACATCTCCCCTCCATCTGTTGGTGTTTAGGAGGTCCGGTTTCGTCACTAATTGGGTTCCTTTTCAGCTCACTCCTTCTTCTCTTTAAGTTCCATCACCTTGTGAAATAGAGTATGGATAACATCCTACTGCTTTCGGTCTCTTGTTATTTCAGCCGCTAAGTTCTTCATGTTTAGCTCAAAACTCAATACGCCATATTATGTTTCCATTCCGAAGGAACCCCATGTCGCACTGTGCACAACAGTGTATTCGGCAGTGTCCTCCATGCCACAATATCTACCGTGGTCGTCTAGCGTCTTACCAATCCTCATAGTATAGGTCTTGAACACGGTGTAGTATATTAGGTGGTCCGACACACGGCACGTGCCATGTTAATCGACGGTTTCATAAGTACTTGGTTTCTATTTAATTCAGTAGATGGCGCTCGGAATATACCCCTGCAATTACCCAGGCATAGATCATGGCATAGATAGACGAATTTCCTTTGATGCATGTAGTGTTGCATATAAACACAACTAAACGGCATAACTAAGACAAAAAGAACGAGCTAAAAGGCTCTTTAAATATAAATAAAACAAATCTACAAAGCATGAACTATTGTATGTATGTAAACTGTATTTCTAATATTTCTATGCGTAAGTAACGACGAGACTTTTTTGTCCTGCCATCTATTGCATTACACACAACTAAACACTTACGAAGCCATTCGTACGGGTCTTGTCGCATCACCTAACATACTACACCGTGGTTTTGAAGGAGCCATGCCTCGTTAACGCCTGTTAATTGATAGTAGTCTCGCCAATGCTGAGGCTCTCTGTTCGTCCTTACTGGTCAAAATCTTGATGTTCTCGCCGAAACTACCTTTGTCATCTAGCATAATACCTGTGTATTGTACCGCCTTTGTTGGTATTATTTCTAATCCTCCTTCTTGTAATTTAACTCCCCCTTTTTTTTGGGTCCCTTGAGTATAATTGCCTCAATATTTCCTGGAGTCAATTCCAGATGGTGATTTTATATTCATACACCGATATTTCTTACGGATTCATCAGCCCTGAATGTTAATGCTTCTTTATCAGGTGCCGCGGCAATAGTCACTAGGTCACCGGTACCTCCTCGTTACTGGTGATTATCTTCCTGTCTCGAAGATACTGACAAAGTCTCCATTATTTAGAATTTGTAGCAATTACACGTTGGTTTAAGACACCATTGATATTTTTAATACATCTCTAGCTAAAATTAAAACATAAATACTAACCACTCATGCTTCCTCTAGCCCTACTTTTTATATTTGTACGTCTTGTTGTTAATTTTGTTGATCTTCACATGAATTTATTTCTTATATGTACATTATTTATACAAGGTGGCTCCACAAATACTTGACGTGGATATTTTGGGTAATATAAAGAAACGCTCAATTTTATTTTAGAGAGGGAAAACTAGTTTTCCGAGTTTTAACATTGTCACTTCAACCCGTGAACAGTGAGGATGACATGTATGTAAAACTAATTTATCCTTAGAAAAAGAAATTGAAAATACTTCTTCATTACAAAATGATCTAAATGGGCAAAATCAAGATGATAGTGACCAACATTTTTTATACCCAAAACTCTATCACATTTGTCGAGTGACTGCGAAAAAACTGAATTTATTATAATGCACATAAATTCTTCTCGCTATTGGTCAAATTCTAATCCCCGAATATTTCCCACGTTTTAAAAAACTTAACGTTTGAGCTGGAATTTTTGGTGGTCGTATCGTTGATTTAATTACATGGAATATTGCCGTCAACTGTTTTAAGTTTTCGTGTTTTTGGCGTAAAAAATTCTTATTTAGACTTCTGATATTACACCCTCTGCAAAGAACTGCCTGTTTTCGACGACCTTGCAGAACACATTTTTGCATATTAACCCTTTCGGCGACACAGAAAATTGATGTCAATAGTATTTTAACTACATTAAATCCACGTTTAACTAATATCTCTATTTTTGGCGATAAAACTCCTCGAACCATCATGGCACCGGTTTTTTTTTTAATATCCGGAAGTTGGACCTGGACCCAGACCTGCCCACCTAAATTGCTACCATCGGTATTGTTGGAGGCCTGAATCTGAAAATATGTATAAAATGAACAGCAATAGAGCCCTAAAACCCAATGTCAAATTTCAATTCGAATTTAATAAGACACATAACCGCTCGGATCGTCCCCAGCTATGACCACTACTTTCCCCTCCCCTTGCACCTATTGGTAAATAGCCGGCAAAAAAGCTTGTGAGAAACATTTGCAGCGGCATCATAGTCTATTCGACGTCGTATGGAGAAAGAAAATACTTTCTAATATTCATGTTATTATTTATTTTCACTGCTCTATTTATTAGTCACAAATCTATGTTTTTCTTATAGTTAAGATGTCATGTATTTTTCGTATATAGTATTTTTATTATTTCCAATCCATTGCTACTTGAAATGTTAAGTGGTGTATTTTTGTAAGATACATAATATATTATAAAAAATAAAACAAAATATGATTCTTAAACACATTTAAATAAATACTAATAATAAATAAAAAAAATACACTACTCAACAGAAGTGTCGATTTTATACGATTTTCTCAATATCTCATTTAAAAATTTGAAACACTAGATTGTTCTATTTCATAACAATTTTCAACAAAGTAGAATTTAATCTGAATTAATAATACACCTATAATTAATTAAAATTAGAACCTATATCACTAGTCTTAAAGAAACTGAAAATATAATTAATAGTGAGAAGGAGAAAAGAAAACAAGTTTTTAAATAACACTAAGTGAATGGGAGTGCCTGATTCGACCTAGTTCTATTTAATACCGCCTCAGTTATAAAAAGTTAATCTATTGTATCTGTGATCTAAAAACAACCGCAAGCGGCAATTAAATTACTACTATACTGCGTATAAAAATAGATCATTCCCTAAGGTGTTAAAGAAGCTTAACTGTGAATGATTGATAAAAAAAATATGTTACACACACGCAGTGCTTTAATGGAGATACTAGTTAGATCGCGTGAATGTGACAGCCTCAGTGGATGTCAAGCAGAGTTTGCAATTTGTCTTTTCACAGGTTCGGCGTTTTCCGAGTACATTTTATAGAATTAGAAGTGGCAAGGCTAAGTTTTTGTAAATATACGTTTTCTAATATCGTCCCAGGCAAGAATATGTGATATATAGATATTTTTTGAGTTTTAAAAGCTATTTATGATAAACCTGTATCAAGAAACCCGGTCGGGTTTCGCAGCTAATTTTCCAGCGAAACAGGACCTTATTCATATACAATAAGATATTGGTGTCAGCGCCATCTGGATATTTCTTTTCTTTTATAAAAATAACATAATCATTTAACATTGGTAATTACATGTGAAATGAATTATTTATCATTTCAGCTTTCAAATAAATACCTGTCTTCAACTTCTCATTTTATTACGGCATTGCTATTGATGTTTGAATTTTGAAATCTGTCATTCTGGTTATATTTGTGTACTAGACGGAAGTATGTCTTCAAAAACGAAAGTATGACGTCGACGGATACGGAAGTCGCTTCATTTAATCCTGTGACATTTATAAACAACGTGAATATAGACACAGAATCTAGTATAATAACCCAAATTTTTTTAAAGACATAGTGACGTTAGGCGCGAGTGAGTTCTCTAACCTAAAAATCGAACATTTAAGCAGGATTTTTTGCAAGCACCTCCACCCCCGCGGATGGGAGTACATAACCTAGAAAAGGTTTAGAACACTTTTTATCGAAGGCGTATAGGGTGGCGGTCAACGAAAAAGGTTCAAAGACGCTCTCCATGAAAACCTAAAATCTTGCGGTATTGCAGACGAGCAATGGGAACAACTTGCAGCGGACAGAACCGAATGGCGAGGGGTTGTGGCCAGCTATCAAGGAAATGTTGCTGCAAGAAGGCCGAATCCAAGACCTAACCAGGTCTATGTTTGTCCTGACTGCGGTCGACATGTGCTCTCCCGAATTGGTCTCTATAGCCATAGTCGTGTGCACCGTAGATGAATGGGAATTACAATAGACTACACCTTTTACTTGTTTCTTATTGTACACAATCTATCGACTGTAACATTTTTATACTCGGACTCGAGTAACGGCTAATAAATAAAAAATAAATAGGGTCGGTTGAGGTAGCAAACAAATCAACGAATAACAGTAGAATATCTGTTATCCGTTTATTAGTTTTGTTGTCCCTAAATGTCTGTTTGTAAATTTATTTATTTACTCAATCATAACACGAAAAACCTTCCCGATTAGTCCTGAGGATGATTTAATAATAAATCGGAGTCGACAATCGTCAGTAATTGGTTTTCCATAATTTATTGGGCTATTCCCGTCAACACAACCTATAGATAATAATTATGTCGTAAAGTTTTTTGCGTTTTTTGAGTGCCGATAACAGATGGACTCGACTATACAAAGTCGGTTAAATGAGATAAAACTTTTATATTTTGAAGGCCAATAAAGTGGGTTACAAAAATTTAAAATATTCTGGCTGATTTTGAAGATATCCGGTAAAATCCGAAACAGCTCCTTTCCTTTTTTAACCTAATATTAAAAAATATTATAGGAATATTTAACACATTTAGACCCAGTAAGGCTACTCATTTCTATTACAACATACACTGGACCGCTCGATGGCGCCTACCCATTATGTTACTTATCGCAATCTTAAGAATATCGTGATGTACCAAATAGTCGAAGGATCCTCGTGTCGGTTGTTATTTCCTACCTTGTACTGACGAAAGGCAACAGCTCGGAATTCCTGTCAGCAAGTGGTGACGACCGACTGGAACGAGAGCTGCTTTAAGTAGGAATTAGTCTTTCGGCCGGTATTTGCTGTAATCGAAGCATTAGGCGTTCTGTTGGTAATACGTGATTATTACACTGAAGGTGCCAGGCTTGTAATTCGTAATTTAACGCTCGGCGGGGCACATAGCAACTGACTCGTTCATACGAGACATACGAGAAAAGAACAAACAGATACGGCTTTGGCAGCTAAATCGCGATGTCAACGCTAGGGCGGAGATGATCAGGCTGCAAAGGTACATCAGAACAATCATCAATACTGTAAAGAACCAGAAATGGAGGGATAAACTGGCAGCGCTAAAGCCTCAGGATAACTCGCTGTGGAAGCTGACGAGGACCTTAAAAAGCATGCGGGAGGCTATACCCGCGCTGACATGCGCTAAGGGACAGACAGCGATGACAGACGCTCAAAAAGCTGGCGACTTAGCTACACATTATGAAAACATTCACAATAACAACATACCAAATAATTTAGAGCACGACCGCATCGAAAATGACATTAACGAAATCATTGGTCATGACGTACAACTGATGAGACGAGAGTTTCTGAAGGTCATGACCATGCCCTCGGAAATAGCAGTAACTGTCAAAGACCTACCTAATAATAAAGCCCTTGGAAAAGACGACGTCGAGAACAAGATGCTCAAATATCTCCCGAGGAAAGGTATTGTGCAGTTGACTTATATCGTTACGCGATCCTGCGGGCATACCACTCATCAGTGAAAATGCGTCGTGGTTGTGCCCATTCTTAAGCCAAGCAAGAACGCGAAGTTCGCCGGCAGCTACAGGCCACTCTCGTTACTGTCGGCGATTTCTAAGTTGGTGGAGAAGCTCGTCCTGGCCAGACTATACGCTGTTCAGGAGAAGCTCCACATTGACGGTGAATCCCAATTTGATTTCAAGAGGAGCAATAAATCGTTAGGATAATTAACGACGTCAAAGTGCAATACAATTTCGGAAAAAGCACCGCCATGTTGTTCCTCGATATTGAGAAGAATTTCTGGATCTCGGGGTCACTCTCTAGACTACACGACTATAACTTCCCGATTTATTTCATCAAACACATTCACTCGTTCTTACGGGCAGATCTCTGCAGATTCGAGTGAATAACAAACTTTCAATACGGCGGGACATTAGCGCGGGATTCCCTCAAGGATCGTGCCTGCCACCAACGTTGTACAACCTCTATGTCTCCGATTTTCCAGAGTTCTCAAATATTATACGAAACTGGTCCGGTACTCCGATGAGACAGCCATGTATGAGCAGTCACATAATGTCCAAGTAGCGAACATGCTACTCAAGGCGCACATGGCTCGTTTCACGGTTTATTACGACCAGTGGAAGATTCGGGTAAACGCTAAGAAGTCGGAGGCGATAGTCTTCAGGCGCCGTTTCACCGAAAACAAAATCATAACACCAATCTCGATCCAGAGAAACAAAATTCCAACCAAGAGGTGCGTGAAGTACTTGGGGATCAGACTGGACCAGCGACTGACGTTTAACATGCACATTAATGAGATAGTACGGACGGTCTAGTCCTTGTTCAGGAGTCATTATCCACTTATGGCCAGGGGTAGCAGACTTAATAGACAAAATAAAAAATTATTATATATAATGGTGATCAGGCCGTCCATCACATACGCGGCGCCGGTGTGATGCAGCACGTCGGCCACGACAATGAGAAAACCATAAGTTCCCGAACACAAATATATGCGCCTTATCTCTAATTCTGGAAGGTACACCTCCCTCAGAGAGATATACGCACTTTGCCATGACATTGTTACCCCAATAGCGGACTACTTCCAGAACATATCTTAAAAATTCTACTGGGCGATACCCGTTAACACCGCTGTGTCGGTTTAAAAAAATTATTTAGTGTAAAAGTTTTAAAAAATGTGTAGTTTGTAAGTTTAGTTAAGTCTGTTTTAGATATGGTCAATTTTATGACCTAATTTTATCCATCTGCGATGGAAAGAGTTTAGCTTAAGCTGTTTTTAATTGTCTTTAAGCCGAACCAGTCTCCTTCCGTCCGACCCTGCAATCCTCTACCACGAACAAAGCGGTGGTTGCACGGTCGGTCCCTGGGTGGGCTCTGAGGAGGCAGATGTAAATTTTGATTATTAATAAAGTAGTATTGAATTGAATTGGATTTGGGCACAATTCCCGGGGAATGGCTGCAGGTTGCAGTCTGGTTTGTTCCTTATACTAAAAATAAAAAAAATATAGAGATTATAACTCGAATATTACGTTTTAATATTCTGCCCCCTAGAAGTGAGATTAACATTTTTTTACTGGGAAGGCTTCCACCTTTTCCTTTTTTCAACCTCTCACTATCACTGTCACACTACTTCTATTCGTTTCTGGTATTTCTACACATTCTTACTTCCTAAAAAGCGCGTGTTGATCCTAGACAAAGCACAACCGTGTAATTATTGGTAGGGGAGCTGACCGGTACCGATAAGGAAGGGGCACGAAATATCATGATTCGTCTTTAAAATATGTTTGACAAGGTCACGATGATGAAACTACGTGTGTTATCTAACTCGGTGAGTATATATAGCTAAGTGTAATTTAAATAAGTTGTTGATAATAATATAATCGTTATTGCAATGTTACTAAATAATTATGCTAATTACAGAAATCCAAAATATACATACAACGTTTTTCACCGGAGTTCGAGGCGTAAATTTGTCAAATTCACTTGACATAAATTAAACATTAATTAATTATACTGAATTTACTTCCGATGAGAAAAATAAAAATAATAGGCTTAAATTTTTTACAATATCGAAGGTTTATCTAATCTATTTCTATCTATTTAAAAGATCCTTCACATGCGCCAAGTTTGATTTTTAACAATCAGTTAACCAGGTTGATTTAATGAAATATTTAATAATTGTTGTTAGTGGACATCAATTGGAATAGCATTTTTGTTGTTAAAATTGCTACGGATTATAAAGATAGCAATATCATTATTTTACAAAGTGTATAGCAGTTATAGAACAGAATACGTCTGAATATCTTGTAAGCACTACAACTCTTGTGAACTCAATATTGCTGTGTCCAATGCAGTGAAGTATAAAATTCAATTTAGTCCCAATTAAAGTTAGTAGTCTAGTATTGGCAACTTGTTTAATTATTAAGTACCGGCTAGTTGGGATCCGGTCAAAATTAAAGTAGTCCCCTTTGCTCCTACGTTAATTGTAAACGATCATCAGCAAAAGCATGTCATTAATGTACCAGTAGTTTTGAATTAATATCCGGGAAATAGAACTACGTATATTAATTTATCATTCTATATTCAAACTGAACAATATAATTTAGCTGTGATAGTAAAAAGACAAGCAAACCAATTTATTTCTTCCGGACAGCTGCTGTCTTTGATGCGTCGACGGCATAAAATCTTTATGGCTTTATGTAACTTTGGTGAAAAGTTTTAATTTTTATTTTATCTAAAAAAATATAAAATTTTTATAGTCTATACAGTTTTGCAAAGGAGACCTCGACATTATTAAAGAAATTCACTGCACCTTATACCGATAATATAAATTAATTGACGTTTACCTAGGTCCTATACCTACAGCAATCATTATAGATACACTTAATTGTCCGCATATAAATCATCTCATTAGAAGATTATTAGTATATAAAAACATTTTATTAAAAACTATTAACATATGTGGAACATTTTCGAATGTTAGCAAGGGCTAAATAGTGCAACGACGATACAACTGTTTTTTCATTATAATTATATTAGTAGTAATAGTAAATGATTTCATTGAACAAAGTACAAATTTACTCAAAAGAACATATTACCTTCATTTACTGTTAAGAAACAATGAACAAGGGCAGGCACCAAAGTACGTACATCGGTCCGGATTTACATGCGAAATGAATGGACAACCGACTTGCAGCGTACACAGGTATAGTGGAGTGGTGAGTCGGACGAACTTTTAAAGATTTTTCTATGCAACGAGACACAAAACAAACAAACAACATAATACAACATAATATGTCTGTGCGGGGAGAAGACATTCCACAAGACCAGAACCTTAGAGAAATTGAGGTCAAAAAGAGGGAAACTTCTTGCAACCTTACATTCCTACAACGCTGCAGAGATGAAAACATCGTTCTAAAATGTATGCATCTGACAGAAAGAGAAAATTTGATCGCCTGCAACTCCAACAGAAGCCAGTTAAGAAAGTCCAGCCGCTGGAACCAATAAGTATGGTCCACAACTTGTCTAACTATCCTCTTGATGAGGCCGCTCTAAATGTCCTAGCCAAAGGGTTCAATTTTGCAATCTCATCAGATCGTGTTCCAGTAGAAGATATAATTTACGAAGTAAAATCATCAATTTACAATATGGATAACAACATAGCTGAAACTATACGCCAAGATACAACACGTATACTGAGAGCAGCAAAGGCACCAAAGGGAAATCTACCACAGAACGAATTAAGGGAATTGAGAGCATTACGAGTAAACCAGAATATCATAATCTTGCCAGCAGATAAAGGTAAATTCACTGTAGTAAGGAATAGCAAGGACTACTACAGTAAAATAGAAAAATACCAGAAGACACCACATACCAAGCGATTACGACAGATCCCACTACGTACCTGGAGAAGATCACCAAATCCAAAATTAAAGCCAGCCCTATCGACGTTCAAGCGAAAAACCAGATTATACCGAGGAAGAAATCTTCAAGATGTCACAAATTATATGGCCTAACCAAGATCCATAGGGAAGGAGCCCCACTAAGACCTATTGTTAGCTCTGTAGGGTCACCGTTACAGGAGTTGGCGAGATATCTGGCTAGATAGATACAGCCACTTGCAGAAAAAGCAACCTCTTATGTGAAAAACTCACAACATTTTATCGAGTTACTAAACAATGAGACTGTCCAACCTGAAGATATTCTAGTGAGCTTCGATGTAGTGTCACTATTCACTAACGTATCAACACAGGAGTCACTCGAATTGATGAAACGAAAGTATCATCCAGAGGAGCATATTTATAGCCTAATTAAACACTGTTTAAACAACACATACTTTATATACAATGACCAACGCTATAAACAAACGGAAGGAGCACCGATGGGTTCACCGTTATCTCCAGTCATCGCTAATCTCTTCATGGAGGAAGGATAACACATTCGTAATCTGGACTCATGGAAGAGAAGAACTAAATAATTTCTTAGACCACCCGAATAGCATTCACGATAAGATCAAATTCACCATGGAGGTAGAAACAGAAGGCAAGCTTCCATTTTTAGACGTATTAGTGAAAAAGAAACAAGACAGGACACTAGGCCTCACAGTATACAGAAAACCCATTCACACAGACAGATATCTAAATGCGGCATCACATCATCATCCAGCACAACTAAATTCAGTAGTAAAGATAGAGTCTCAGAAGTTGGAAGACGTCGACCATATCAACGAAGAGATGTCATCACTTCAGAAAACACTAATGAAAAATGGATTTTCGAGGTACACAATACAGAAGTCGCAGAGGCCATACAGACAAAAAACCCAAGAGAAATCCGAGAATCCAGTGGCAAAAGCATATCTACGTTACGTGAAAGGGACGACAGATAAAATTGGCAAACTTCTACGTAAACATAACATAGAAACAATATTTAAAACAGACCGAAAAATCAGTGCAGTCCTCCGTAATCTAAAATCAAAAACTACCCTAGAAAACCAAGGAGTATACGAAATCCCGTGCCAAGATTGCAACAAATCATACATAGGACAGACTAACAGACGTACTAGTGTAAGAAAGGAAGAACATATGAATGCAGTACGAATAGAGGAGAAAACATCGTCCCTAGCACAGCATGTAAAATACACAGGACACAAAATAGACCTCGACAACACCAGAACAGTAGCTGATATTGAGCATTATAGGTCAAGGGTTACCAGAGGCCATAGAGATCGAAAAAAGACCACAAAATCTTAATAAACGAGATGATACGCAGAGATTGCCCAGTTCTTGGAAGCCCGCTCTTATGGGAAGATTCGTAACCGAAAACACACGACTATCCACCGTGGACCAACCAATCACGAGGAGGTACGTTCAAATATTGACAAATAGTGAAGAAACACAGCAACGTGCCCGAAATGGACATACCACGAGGAGTTAGAGCCGAGCGCTGCCAATCAAGGAGAACCACGGCATTCTGCGGCACCGATTGGACACGAGGCCGCCCGACCACCGGCGAGAAGTGACGTGGAGCGTGACGTTTCAGCGAGGCTACCTGTCAGGTTGGCTCGGGCGCCCGCTACGCCTACCACAGGTGGTGGGGAACCGGTAATACGTAGCCAAACGTGCAGGCGCGCCCTAGACGGCAGCATATATAAGGAGCCGCACAACGCGGGTAATGTCAGTTCAGCTCGAGCAACGAGGAGCAGCAGTAGGCAGCTGTCAGTGGTAACCTGAAGATGGCAGATGAGATTGCTGAAACGTCGTTTAGACAACCGTGACTCCTGGAGGACAATAAGCTTAACTAAATTTTTATAGTCGCTTGCCTTACATGAAAAATAACTGACGTTATACATAAAGATAAAACATGCTTACAATACATTTTTTTCATTCATGCTTTATCTACATTAATTTACCTACGTCTCTTACAAGTAGAATTACATGGTTGATATTCTTTGAGATGGATATCACAAGTAAAAGCAGACGCGCGGTTGCCGCTACTTCACTTCTTGGTGCGAACAGATACGTGGAAGCTGCGCGGGATGCTGTACTCTTGGGAACTTTGTATGTACTCTCGTCAGAAAATTATTCGTCAACCGCGGTACATGAATTTTGCCGCTATTATCTTACAAAAAATATTTTCACCCCTTTCGGGGGTGTTTTTAGCCGTTAGCGGGGTTGGAGGGGGTAAAATACATTCACCATCACCACCATGCTCAGCATCCTCAAAAACGGGCGGCATACACATTTCACCGGTGAGATAAAAAAAAGTATTGCACCCCTTTCAGCGGTGTTCTGTTAACCGTTAGAGAAGTTCGAGGGGGTCAGACAAAAGATTCAGCATCACTACCATGTTGAGCAGAACTCTCGAAAACGAGGGGGGAGGGGGAGCAAAATATTTACAATTATCGGCTTTTTTTCCGACTCACACACTCCACTAGGCAGGTTCTCTGCTATAGATATGTCTTATAACTATTTACCACTATACGACATTTCTGGTAAAGTGTGGATGCTTCTTCAATAGCTGTCCAATTTGCGAAGAGTATCTAACAATTATAATTATTTGTATAAAGTTTAATAAGGCCTCAATGATTCGACACTAAGAAATAGGCCCTCTTCTTGAGCTAAACAATAACCTAACCGAACATAAAAACTTCTGACTTTAACGACGTATTAGGGCTAATTTGTTCGAAGGCGTTTACAATTTTCAATCGCAACTTCTCGAGATTATTCGCCATATTCTCTTCTAAGCCATAAATTTGAGATATTACGTGTCCTCATAAAAAGAAGTCATATGGAAGCAGATCAAGAGATATAGCTATATGTAAATCACTGGATAAAAGTAAACCCAATCCGTGCGTATTCTTGGATCTTGCCAGAGCATTTGACACTGTTAGTCGTCCATACAATTATTGATACTCTAAAAGATCTCGTTATTAGAGCTAGTAAAAAGTTATGTATGATCAGGAACATATCATCAAAATAAACTCTACCTTGAGCACAGAATGTGTTGTTGAATACGGTGTACCGCAAGGTATAGTATTAAGCCCAATACTCTTCATAATGTATTTAAATCACTTATTTAGTATGAATAGTAAAGGTACAGCGATAAGTTTTCCGGATGATATGGTATTTCTCTACGAAGATATGACTTGGAGGATCTAAAAATTCATGCAGGACTTAAAAAGAATTAAAAACCGGTCATATTCTAGACTTCTCACCATAAACTTTACCAAAATGAAAAAGCACCATTCACCTGCAATGAAAGGAACGTAGATTATTTCAATTATCTTAAAACTAACACAGAAATTGAAAAAGCCGATTCAATAAAGTACCTAGGTACCACCATTGATAAACATAATAATATGAAATGGGATAAACACATATACATTGTATGAAATGCCTTAAGAATTATACTATACAAATTTAAATATTTAAAAACAATCCAGATATTTCTGACCTAAAAACGATATATTAATCCCTAGTAGAGTCAAGAGTGTCCTATGGGATTATAGAATGGAGAGATGCTGTACAAACTCATTTAAAAAAACTAGTTCTTAAAAATTATGCTTAAAATCAACCCAAAACCTATCCTTCCGATAATCTTTATGTGGACGCTAATGTACTTGATACGAGACAGTTATTTTATTATAGTGTAATTATAAATACATTTAACAACAAAAAAATATTAAAACCTGTTAATCACAATTATTATCAGACAAGATCTAAAGCATCATCCTACAGAGATCTGTTTTCTATCAAATCTATCGGGCAAAAAAATGCGTATTTTTCTCTCATTCATCATTCCAAACGAGGTAAATAATATAAATTGTATTAGTTCATTTTAAAAAAAGTTAAACTATTTATTTCAAAAATTAAAAAACTGAGATGCACAAGCTCATTGACATGAATGGTAGTTAAGTTTTTAAATAGATATATGTATGTTTGTATGTATGTGCATATATGCGTATGTATATTTAACTATAATAATAATAATAATATGAACATTAAAAATATATTTATATATATGTGGGTGCGTGTATGTATAATATGAAATAATAGCTATAATAATAATAATAATTTATTGATGTCAATACCCTACGGGTTTACACAAGTCAAAAAAATATATAAGACAAGTTTTGTATATTACACTACATTACATGCATTATAGAACTACAAACAATAAGAAACGTAAAGAAAGACATTGAAATAAAACATCAGACAAAAACTCGTCAAATGTGTAGTATGCTCCATTCAGCAAAATTTGTTTAATTGTGGAATGAAATGTTTTTTCCGGAAATTGCTATGTGGTGGTAACTTATTAAAAAATTTTGGACCATAATAATTAATTGCATTCTGGCTTTTAACTAATCTAGTGTACTCTAAACAAACTAGATCTCTGTGTTTGGTATTATATTCGTGAAATTCTCTGTGCGAAACATATTTATTGATGTTTTGTTTGACATGCACGAGAGCCGTAAGAATATAATAACAAGGGACTATTAGGATACTCATTTCCTTAAATTTTTGTTTTACATCTTGCCTAAATGTCAATCCTGTCATTATTCTCATAACACGTCTCTGCAGAGTGAATATTCGCTGTGTATGTGAGGAGTGTCCCCAGGTAAGTATAGCATAAGAGAATACACTTTGGAATAGGGAGAAATAAACTGTTTTCATTATATTTGAAGGTAATTCTACCATCAGGTGTCTTATCAAGTATACTACTTTAGATAGTTTACTACTTAAATAGTCAACATGTTGATCCCAACGTAAATGTGGATCCATAATTACACCTAATAATTTTACATTTTCGGGATTGTCAACATGATCCAAGTCCCGAGTTGAAAAAACATAGTTTGTGCCTTTGACTCATTAAGATATAATTTGTTAGCTTTGAACCAGTCAGAGGCTTTCGACTGTGAGAGCTGCATATCCTGTGATAAATTGATTATACTACTATTTATATTTATCATGGTGGTGTCATCGGCAAACAATACCATTGAAGTGTCATTTGAATTATTTGGTAGGTCATTAATATATATAATAAATAAAAGGGATCCAAGCACAGAACCTTGAGGTACCCCAAATTTTACTTTTACTGATGACGACGATATTCCATTAAATATAGTAATTTGCTCTCTTTCCGATAGATACGATTTTATGAATTTTACCGCTGTCGTGTTTAGCCCATATTTACAAAGTTTATTAACTAGGATATCATGTTGTACACAGTCAAATGCTTTCGACAAATCACAAAAGGCACTTCCAGCAATATTTTTATTTTCAAAAGCCACTATTATACTTTCCACCATTTTGTTTATTGCACCAGTCGTAGATTTACCGGAGCGAAAACCAAACTGACAATTTGATAGAAGATTATTACATTCAAAAAAAGTAACAAGTTGCTGAAAAAGGACTTTCTCTATTATTTTCCCCAACGTAGGTACAATTGATATAGGTCGATAATTGTTTGTATCATTTACATCGCCTTTTTTAAAAAGTGGTATTACTTTTGATATTTTTAGACACTGCGGAAAAGTTTCACTCTTTATGCATGAGTTGACCAATTTTGTAAGGGGAATAATAATTATATCTTGTACATATTTTATAATGTTAATATTTATGTCATACATGTCTTTACTGGGATTATTTTTAATATTTTTTTAAATATCACGCATTTTGATAAAAGAAATCTCTGAAAAATTAAAATACTTTTTATTTTTAATAGTTTTTGTGACTAGGCTGATAGGATCGATATTACTTGTTATATTTTTTGTTGTTTCGAAGGCGACATTTGCAAAAAAGTTATTAAAGTCATTTGACTTTAAATTACAATCACTAGTGGTACTTCTTTTATTTACACGTTTTGAATTTACAATGTCCCAAGATGCTTTCGACATATTAGTACTATGAAAAATGTAAGACTCGTTTGCTTTTTTCCTATAATAATCAATTTTTTCCCTATATAAACGTCTGTATTCTTTTACCCTCTCACTTATACCTGTCAAATTTGGATATTGCTTTTTTAAGTAGTGAAGAAAATTTAGATTTTCGCGCATATCTCTCAGATCGTCATTATACCAATCTGTCTTTGATTTTTCAGAAAATACACTTTTTACTTTTATTGGAAAAGCAATATCACAATTTGTTGAAAGAGAATATTCAAAAAAATTATAAACTTTTCATCAGCACTCAGCATTTCGTCATCAGTGAAGTTCCAATCTATTTTACTTAAACTATTAAATAAAGTGTTAAGACCTGCCTGGGCTATAGGTCTGTACCTTATTTTATTCAGCTTTGGTGGCTCTTTAATAATATTTAACTCTAAGACAATAGCCTTATGATCTGATAAATTTGTATCAATTGCATAGGCCGTGATATGAAAAGAATCAAAATTTAAAAGGAAATTATCCAAACAGTTGTTTTTTCTTGTTGGTTCATTAACTAAATATGAAAAAACAAAAGGGTTGATAAAGTCTGAAAACTGAAAGTTTCTTAGTGTGTCTGAATTGAAATGTATGTTAAAATCGCCAGTAATTACTACTTGTTTATTTAAAACTTTGATTTATTCAAAGTGTCTATGAAAAAATTAAAGTCACCATCAGGTGACCTGTACAATGCAATTATAATAATATTATACTGAATAATTTGTATGGCAGAAAGTTCACATATCATTTCACGAGAAAGTTGCACCACTTCTTCAAGAGGCTAAAAATCTATAGTATTTTTTATAAAAATCATAACACCTCCATGCGTCCTTTGCATTCTGCTGAATGAAGATGCTAAAACATATCCTTGAATTTGAAAAAATTTAATCTCGTTAATTGAGAGCCAGTGCCCGCTAAAACATAGAACGTTATAACAAATTTGAAAAGAATTATACATACCAAGTAAATAAAATTCAATTTAATTTCGCTTATTTTTAATAGACTCAATGTTGATATGAAATACTGAAAAAATGTCACTGTTTGCTTTGCTTGTCAACGATATCGGTGATGTGGCAGGCTCCTCCTGTGAAAACGTTGATTCTGGAACATAAACGTACGTACGGCGGCACCATCAGGCCAAATATCAGGATTGTATACTTGTCCTGAAAATTTTTCTGGAAAAGGAACTTTAAAACTAAATTGGTATATGTTACTTTTTACTAGACTACATCGAAAAGGAATATCTGGCGCCGTCTCCTTCAAACAGGCGTCCAAGTCTTCAGCTGTGGTGTCGGGATGTAAGCAATATACACTTAGGTAACCTTGTTTCGGTACAATCTTGATTTTTTTACTTAATTTATTTGAGCCAGTTACAAAAACTGATTTCTTTGCTTCGTTTATAGCTGTTTTTACTTGTTCCCTGGTGATAATTTCTTTCTGTGGTAAAGCTTTTTGGTATGGCACCTGTATTGCTTCTGTTTGATTTGTATTGATTGAGATTCAAATATATATAGTACATAATAATTGTAAAACATTTTTTTTTCCCTGATGAATTGTTGAAAGAGGCCATACTGAAAAATTGCACTATTTTAATGTGTTAATTTGTTTATTTGATCTAACAGAATTTATTGTAAAAAATATTCCACACGTATATTACATGTAAATATTATTTTCTGCAAATAAACATTATTGTTATTATTATATGACCTGGAAATTTAATTTCCCACTGCATCCAAATCAACACACATATGTTCCAGGTAGATCTACAGACTCGGATAATGTATGTTTACTCCTATTTTTTTCCCTCATTTTCTCTCTTTATTTTTGGATCGAGTGAAAGAGCAGAGAATTTATTCGAAATCCGCTAAACTCTGCCCTTTATAATTCAATATTTGCAATAACTTATAGCATTATAACTATTTTCGTATGTGGGTTATAATAAAAAAGATTATTTTTATTATTATATCTGCCAATAAATGATACTACATTATTTGTATTACAATGACCTGTTCAACTAGTTATGAATACCAATGACTTGTCCATCCATTTTATTATTCCCAAAAAACAACGTCTAATGCCAAAACTAAATATAGCATTTAAGTTACTGCAAGATTTAACTATTTATTCACGTCGGAGTTAAATTCCTTTTGATTGCAAATATTGATAAACATAATGAGAGAAAATCTAATGCAGCAGGCAAAACTCCTTCACATCACTATGAGTAGAATTAATCAGCTTAGTTGTGGAGTAAACATTTAATCTCTATACGTTTAATCAAGAGGTTTATATAATGCGATATTTTCATCAGTTGCTCTAACATTTTGTCAAGTTAATCTGGAAATGGATTGGTGAACGAAATGACGGACTAATAATTGATGTACATGTTTCATATTGAGCAAAACTAATAGTCGCGGAGCAGGCGTCCAAAATGAGTTTTCTCAGAGCTAATTTTTTGAGATTATGTTACTTTTTTTTGTAACTGTAGAGTCAACACTTGCGGTACCAAGACACCTGGAGCTGGGACCCTCGCAAAGGTGTAATATTAATTAAAGTCTCTAAACTGTTTTCTCAAAGATCAAAATTTATAGAAAACGAGCAAATATAGTATAAAACAATAATCCAACAAACGGCAAAATACAGGGACACGTTATATATTTATTTATTCAAAACTATTTATTCTATCACCATGACCAAAAAACAAAAACAAAATCGTGTCAATACATTTCCGGATCTTTACTTCGATTGCCCGGGCGACAATTCATTCGAATTTCCGAAGAAATTGAGAAATTTGTTTGTAAATTATATGGCTTGAAAAATACTTGTGATGTAAATGAGGTTCGCTTTACACTTTTCAATAAGACTTACACATTCAAAGCCACCAACGACGCTTTCAAAATTGCTACGAAAAACGTCGATGGTTCCAATTTACCTCCATGCAAGACGGAATTGAAAAAACGAATACAAAGGGCTGCGTAGTGCGTATTATATCGAACATTTGGAGTGCTGATGAAAAAAAGTGCCCACTGCAATGATTTCAGAGGAAAACGGTTGGCAGTTAATCGATGGCCGATATGATTTCAGTTGGTACGAAGGCGATCAACTACCTAATTTCATTTCTATAACCTTTTGATTCAACCGGATGATACATCTGTAGGTAATCGACTCGACTCGTAAATGTGATTAAAAACCTTACTTATTAATGTAATGTATTGCTTAACGCTGAATTTTTAATTTATACACAGATTCGGAATCAACCACTACTGATGACGCCAAAGAATATGGCGCAATCACGTTTTATTCTGATGAAGATAGTGGCGAAGAGCACGACGACGGCAGCGATTCGGACGATTAGATGTTTTTTTCAATGATTCTTTTTTTTCTGTTATAAAATAATTAAAATTATTTTTTTTTGTATCGACTGCTGACTGACGTGGTCCACTTTTACCTTCTATTATTATGGATGATACTAAAATAAGGCAAGTATCACCATACCTACCTGGCCTTGGCCATCACGACTCAAGTATGCATGCATACAGTAACCCACATTCCATATGTATTGAGAGAAGGCGTACTAATGCACGCAGTTACCGTTCTCACATCTATCGACTGCTGACTGATGCATGACGTGGTTCTATCATAAATGAGTCTGACTGTCTCCTTTATTAACTTTATAGTTTTAATTAATGTTTTGGAGAATTTCAGCCTTGAGAAGTCACTTTGACACACGTCATTTTTTTGACAGGTATGAAGTAGCGCTGACGCCACGTGTCCCTGTATTTTGCTGTTTGACTGTTGGATTCTTGTTTTATATTATATTTGCTCGTTTTCTATAAATTTTGAGCTTTGAGAAAACAGTTTAGAGACGTTAATTAATATTACATCTTCCTTTGTGAGCGTCCCAACGCCAGGTTTCTCGGCACCGGAAGTGCTGACTCTATAGTTACTTTCCATAACTAACTAGTAACCTAATCCCAAGAAATTAGCTTTGAGAAAACTCTTGCACAGTTTGGACGCCAGCTCTTGGACTATAAAGGGACTGGTAATATTTGAATGTAAAAATATGTGTAAATATCGGCGACAATCTTCTGTAAGTTATCGAAGAATAATTTATTGATTTACGACAAAAATGTATTACTTCATTTAATAAATTAAATTTTCTCATTGAATTACTATCTTAATAATATTTTAAAATAATATAAGAACAATAAAAATAGATTTTTATCTTTAAAAAAAATTTGTTAGTTATACTACATATATTTTTAAAATGATGTAGGTACCAAAGTTTACCCTACAGTAAAAAAATGGCAGCTCATTTATAGTTTTTTGATTATGATTATTTAACCATTTCACGCAGAAAAAAATTTAAGTTGATATCTGAAATTTCGGAAAAGAAACTGAAAAATTAGGTATTTTACCTTATTCTTGACATTGCATATTCCCGAGAAACGAATTTTCTATTTAATCCGCCCAACCAAAATCATTGTGTTGTTGACTTTTTGAAGAAAAAAAAAAAAGAATTTTTAAAAATATTCTGGTTTCTAGTTATCGGATTACAACAAAGAGGAATTCTTTTCATTATATGTATCTCTACAAAACTTCATTGGTTTGACTGCTCAGATCGACTATTCAATTTATAAATTATGAATACCGAATTCAGAATTCATTGAATAATATGGAATGCTGCATAAAGATTTTATAAAATTCGTTGAAAATGTAATTGAAAATCATGTGCTAAATTTTAAATTTAGTAGGATGAGTGGGAGGAATGATTAAACTACAAGAATTGATTTTTATTTATTAGCCGTTACTCGAGTTCGAGTATAAAAATGTTACAGTCGATAAATTGTGTACAATAAAAAACAAGTAAAAGGTGTAGTCTATTGTAATTCCCATTCATCTACGGTGCACACGACTATGGCTATAGAGGCCAATTCGGGAGAGCACATGTTGACCGCAGTCAGGACAGACATAGCCCTGGTTAGGTCTTGGATTCGGCCTTCTTGCAGCAACATTTCCTTGATAGCTGGCCACAACCCCTCGCCATTCGGTTCTGTCCGCTGCAAGTTGTTCCCATTGCTCGTCTGCAATACCGCAGGATTTTAGATTTTCATGAAGAGCGTCTTTGAACCTCTTTCGTTGACCGCCACGCCTTCTTTTACCGCTTAGCAATTCACCATAAAGTGTACATTTAGGAAGGCGGTTATCATGCATACGATGAACGTGACCTGCCCATCTTAGGCGTGCTCTTGAAATAAGAACCTCAATTGGAAGGCTGTTTGCTCTCCTGAGTACTTCCCGTTTGATATGTGATGGAACCAACGGATTTTCATCATACTTCTGAGGTGTCTTTGCTGAAAACGTTCTAATTCTTTCACATGACGACGGTAAGTGACCCAGCTTTCACATCCATATAGCAGTGTTGGAATGACAACTGCTCTGTAGACAGCCATTTTCGTTGACAAAGCAAGGTCGTGGTTGTCAAATACTCTCTCTCTAAGTCCCCAGAGTGCTCTAGATGCAGCGTTAATTCTATTGCGAATCTCACTGTCCATGTTTGCTTTGTCATTAACAACGTTGCCTAAGTAATTGAACTGATCCACCACTTCAAGAGAATTTCCGTTAAGTGTAATGTCTATTTGGTTCATTTGATGAGGAGTTGACATAATCTTAGTCTTTCCAATGTTGATTTTAAGTCCCAAGGAATCATAGCTCTGGGCATACACATCTAAAAGTTCTTGAAGCTCTTCCGGCGTAGAGGCTAAAAGTGCACAGTCATCCGCATACTGGAGATCACAAATGAATCGTGTGCGTGTCTTCGTGAAAGCTCTAAAGCGCCCTATGTTAAAGAGATCGCCATCAAAACGGTATCTGAGACCTATTCCTCTGACTGTCAGTTTGTTGTCAACAATAATTGTTAGAGCAGTGGTAAATAAATTAAAGAGTAGGGGTGCCAGGACACATCCCTGCCTAACTCCAGTGAGGGTTTGGAAAGGTTCGGTTGCCTCATTATTATACATAACCTGGGCGTTGTTGTTTGTATGTAGACTGCGACACACTTCCACAAATTTTCTAGGGATACCTAAGCGGAGCATAATTTTCCAGAGCACTTCCCTGTCCACCGAGTCAAACGCCTTGGTTAAATCAATGAAGGCCATGTGAATTTCTCCTTGATGTTCGAGTGCTTTTTCTTGAAGCTGTTTAAGTGTGAAGATTAGGTCCGATGTGCCTCGGTTTGGTCTAAAGCCACTCTGTGTTTCAGAAAGTAACTTTTCCATAACAGGTGTTAGCCTATTTGCCATCGCTTTAGTGAGTATCTTCCCTCCAACAGCCAGGAGAGCTATACCCCTGTAATTTCCACAGTCCGCAGCGCTCCCTTTGTTTTTGAAGAGGTTGATTAAAAGTGTATCACGAAACTCCTGCGGAGCTTGACCACTTTCCCACACGACATCAAACAGTTTTTTGAGGTAGGGTATGAGCTCTGACGACACAGCTTTAAAGATCTCAGCTGGGAGTGAGTCGGCGCCGGGAGATTTGTTATTTTTTAGCTGCCCAATGGCGGTTAAGATCTCTTCCGTTGTTAGTGTTTTATCTAAGTCTTCGAAGGTGTCATATTGAGGGATAAGATTTATAATATCGTGATCGGCTTGACTTTGCTGGTTAAGAATGTTAGAGTAGTGTTCTTTCCATCGGGCTCTTATTTCCTGGTCTTCTTTGAGGAGATTTCCATTTAAATCTTTAATAGGGCACATATTTTTCCGACTGGGGCCGTACACTGCTTTTACTCCTTGAAAGAAATTCCTGTAGTCGTGTGAATCGGCGTACCTTTGAATTTCTCTGGCCTTGCTTGCCCACCACTCGTTCTTTATTCTTCTGATTTCGCGTTGCGTTTCATACTTAGATTGGGTAAAAGCTTCTGCTTTTGCTGAGTCGTTGGGGTGGTTGATAGCGTTTTGGAAGGCAATATGTTTGCGGTCAGGAAGTTCTTGTATAAAAGCTTCATTATCATTGAACCAGTCCTCCTGTTTTTTACTTGCTGCAGTGCCAAGAATTTCCTCACTCGCACTTTTTAAACTGTCTTTAATTTGTGTCCAGGTAGCAGCGACATCTACAGAATTGGTTTCTTCTAGTGCACTCAAATTCTCTTGAACTTTTTGCTTTAGCTGTTCGACGGTTTGTTGGTCACGCAATTTACTAATACAGAGACGGAGTCTACGTTTTACTTGAGTTCTTCGGTGTTTGGGTCTCATAACAATTTTCATTTTAGAGACAACAGGACGATGATCGGTCCAACATTCGGTATCAATGCGCGCCTTTGTAATTTGGACGTCCTTGAGATGCTTCCTACGTACGATAACATAGTCCAGTAGATGCCAGTGACCTGATCTGGGGTGACGCCAGGTGCCTTTAAATTTATCCTTTTGTCGGAAAATGGTGTTTGTTATAACTAGATCATGTTCGGCGCATTTAGTTAGGAGTAGTTGACCGTTAGCGTTCATGTTGCCCAAACCGTTCTTGCCTATGATGCCTGGCCAGGTGTCTGCATCTCTCCCTACTCTAGCGTTAAAATCGCCAAGAATAACGAGTCGTTCCGTTTTAGGTATTCTACAGAGGGTTTCTTCCAGCTGTTGATAGAAGCTTTCCTTGGTTTCGTGACTTGCATCCAGAGTGGGAGCGTAGGCGCTTATTAGATTTACCGCGTTGCCATCTGATAGCTCATAGCGTAGCAGCATTAGACGCTCGGATAGGCCTTGTGGTACTTGTGTTAAGTTGGATACAAGTTGATTCCGAACGGCAAATCCTACTCCATGTTGCCTTCTTGAATTGGTGGGAAGACCTTTCCAATAGAAGGTGTAGTACTTTTCTGTGAGAGAGCCTTCCTCCAAAAATCGAGTTTCGCTGAGAGCTGCAACGTCAACATTGAGTCGGTGAAGTTCTCTATCTATTAGAGCAGTTCTTCTTTCAGGCCGATCGGTGCGAGTGCTGTCGTTCAAAGTACGAACATTCCAAGCGCCGTAGATGAAAGAATTAGTTTTGTTGGATTTAACTTGTCGGTGTTTTTTCGACATTCGATGAGGTGTCCCTGTGGGCACCCTCCCCCGGAGATCCGATCGGGAGGGTATTTTACCTCCGGATGATTTTGTCCCACTTGAACGCTCCATCATTTTTTTAAAGCCTTAATCGACTGAAAACGAAGCTGCATTTGAAGTTTTAACTGGAGCAGGTATGCAACTGACCAGCTCGGTTGCGGAAGGCGAGTGGTGTGGTCCCATGGCACAGAAGGAGACTGCGACGATGGGGTAACCAAACGATTCCAAAAGCAACCTTTGTGTGCGGTGGGTTATTTTTTTTACCGCACTCTTCGTGAGAAGGTGGATGTGCTCACGGCAAAAGGTAAGGGTTATTCCGCCCTTACTCGGTCGTTAGAGCCTCGTTAGTGAAAACAGGGTGCACCAAGTTCAAATTGAACTCATCGCGAAGGTGAGGTTAACAATTGAGCAGGAGAGGCTATACCTTGCGCTTCACTACCCCATTACACCCTAGTGAAGAATTGATTAATCGATTACTTGTGCGCTATTAAATGTAGGGGAATGATTTTGTTTTAATGTTTGCTTACATTCTTTACGGTGACTAAAAAGCAACATATTTTTCTTGAAAGCCATTTTGTTATGTGTTAAAGCCTTTGTATTCTTAATTTATCCACCAATGTTGGGCAACCTTGTTTTAATTTAAGGTTAGTATTTCAGTTTTACCATTAACAAAATATATTGTTTATATTGGCTGCAATAACGCTGTATATATTTAACCTTCTCCACCTTCTAGCATTTAATAATGAAACTGTAGTGGACTCCTTAATTTTATTCATTAATAAAACAAAAATTAGTATTTAGAGTAGGTTTAGTCTTGTTACCTATGTGTCTGCCCTATTGTTTAGTTACCCAACTTAATCGTGGTCTCTCTGTGTATGTACGTGTAACTGAAGAAAATGTCCTAATCGACCCCTGGGTGAGAAGTGCGTGACCCTGTCTACATCCTCTTGTATCACAAAATAATGTTTATTTTATCGGATAGGTTAGAAGTAGGTCATTTAATTATTTAACAATTGAATGCTTGGCTGTGGGTCAACCGCCCGAATGCCATAAGAAGAAGAAAAAAACACTGAATATTTATTTTATAGAAATAGTGGCTTTTACTCAAAAAATGTAACCAAGAACCGAGGGAAAGTTCATAGTAAAATATGATCCTTCGAGCCAGATGATATAGAAGAGTTTCCTTTGCAAATTCAAGTGTTAAAAGTTAAATAAAGGCACGTGGCTTGGACTCACCACATCAAACAGTCGGACTGAATCCACCGCTGTGATTGGTTGATAGCATCATCCGAAGTACATCAAGATGGATTACTGGATTCCTGCTTTAATAATGTTACAGAAGTATAAATATAGAATTCATATTCAGTCTTGTCATAATTCATTTCAGACATCAATTTGTACATGGGTATACCTAAAATAAGTGAGAAAATTCCGAGTTAAAATTTAAATGTTTATACATTGCATATACCAGACAATTTAAGGCTCGCTGATTC
Source organism: Leptura quadrifasciata (assembly GCA_963675555.1). NCBI lineage: Eukaryota > Metazoa > Arthropoda > Insecta > Coleoptera > Cerambycidae > Leptura > Leptura quadrifasciata. The sequence continues at coordinate 79,917,474 of OY776674.1, read as the reverse complement.
CAATTTTTATAAATCAGGGAATATCAACATTTTAGCATTGAGCTGTTTTTTAAATTTTTTGTGTGTGAATCAAGTCGGTTTCTCAGACTCATTGCAATATATGTCCAAATTTGGACGTATAAGGTCAATCAGCCAAATTTTGGGGAATTGAGGACCCTCAGATAAAGATCCAATTTAGTCAAAGGATGATGTAATTTTTTTGCAAAAACAGTAAAACGTGATAATGATGTCCGATTCGTTGTGCAAATTCCTTTTAAACAGTCTCGTTTTAGTCTTGATGATTCTAAGCAACAAGCATTGTATAGATTTCATTCTATGGAAATCAAGTTATCCAAAAGTCCAGTTCTGAGGCAAGAAAATCTTGAACTTATGATTGAATATAAGACTCCAGAACAAATAATTCAGATAAAGCAGCAGTCTCGTATTATTTTCCACACCATTACGTGGCAAAAAAATACGTGCAGTGCTTGCTGGTTCTGCTCCATTAGATACCAATGTGTCACATGTGACCCTTAGCAAATAGGTTTAACAGTTCAGGTTGACCTAATGGCGACTATTTTAAGATTTTGGCAAAATAATGTGGTTATTTGACCAGATTTTTTTTTGAATGTATCGGCAGATCTTGATTGAACCAAATCATCAGAGGTCAATATAATTAATATACTGCAAGCCGATGCTTTCAGAAGATATTAAAAGTTATGAGTTAAATACAATAAGTTACAGATCATTTGTAATGAGATGCGCAAAACAATTGAAATGCTGAGGCCTTTCCCAGTACTGCAGACGTTATTACAGGTGATTCTTATATGATTTCTGGTGCTGAAATTAATTAGGAAGTAATGCGTCTGCGCAATGAAAGCTCATCGATTTTGGATTCTGCGAGTTTTAAAATTCAAGAGTGACATCTAATATTAAAAATTGATCTGCGTTTATGTCGTGAGTCGGATTCTTTAAATAAGTCATAGAGGAGTTCTCGATTTCAAATTTAATTACGAAGAGGTCGCTTCTTTCAGAATATTCCACAAATCTTCTACCCTTTAGATCTGTGTATAATAGTTGCGAAGGTAATCTGACAAAGGCTCTGATTGGATCTTTCTTGGAATAATGCACTTTCAGCGCTTGGGATAATGGAAACAATTTAATGACGAGCTTTCTAATCTTAACTTATTCTTCGTCATGTATTGTGTGCCAATGTTGTTAGGCGAGAAATTCATGGTTTTTCCGATTTGTCCCTTGAAGCGTATGGCGCATCAGTGTATATAAGGGACAATTTTTAAGTGTCTGCGGTTTTTATCAAATTTTAAATGAAAACTAAAAAAGACAGTTTGGTTCACTTGGATCACTTGCCGCAGATGAATAAGACAAGTCTTTATACACGAAAAGTTGTTTTCTAGTGAGATAAATGATCTAAATAATAAAAAAAACCTATAGGGTAGGAGGGTATACTCGTATTAAATCCTTTTGATGACCAATATAGTATATTATATGTTAGAGGAAGACTGCAACTGTCTCAGTTACTAAAAACCATCCCGCACTTCCCTCAAGAAAATATTACTTGACTAAATATGTTTTCTCAGGAAGATTTACGTTTGTTCTATGTGTTACCTCAATTTACTTTATTTTCTATTAGAGACAAATATTAATCATTAGGTGACAGAAATCTTGCGAGAAAAATTGATCATATCTCTGTAAAGTGCTATCGATGCAACCCAATTCAATAGTCTCCTGAGATGGAAATGTTATCTGAAAAACAAATTAGTCCAGCTGCAGCCTTTCACATTATCGACATAGATTATGTACTGGACCCTTCTTAATAAAGGATAAAAAGGGCTAACATAAATATTTGTTTACTTTACAACTAAAACTATCGATATAAAACTAGTTTGTGAATTAACCATCAAGGTATTCATAGCCGCATTTAGGCAGATTTTATACAGATCTTAGACAGATAGAATCAATCCTCAATTTACATCCTATAATCCCTATCTCGTCTGATCCAAATGATACGTCCTCACTCACAGCCTCACATGAGATAATATACCAGCTCTCCAATAGCAACTTGGTTGAGTCATTTTCCTGTGCCCTAATGCAGCCGGTGTTGATTCTATAGCACTCTTGAAAACTTCTCGTGGGATAGCAAAGTGAACATATTCTAAGATTTGTCCGCTGCCGCTTGAAACCCTTAGTGAAAGAGATACTCTGTGTCCAGTAGAAAGTGTACCGCCCGAGGCCCTTAGTGAAAAATGATGATCTTCGTCTTAGTAGTGCGACGATGTCGATGCAATCAGACTCCGTGGCCCATTGTGCAACCGCTACGCAATTAGACAAATTAGCCATCCAAGCCGGACTCCAATCCAACAGTTAAAATCCTACCCAAGGGGGCATTCCTTATTGCCTCAGGCACTGGATAAGTGGATAACCAATGCCGAAGTGCTTGTACCTTAAGATCATGGGATCAGGGCAAGAGGTCAGGAGCCATGTCTAATCAAGAGACTCACCATGATTCTGAGATACCTCCTTCTTAAATGCAAATCTGCTCTGCCCACTTCGGTAGGGGCCCTGAAATAAGGAACTTTGCTTGCCGAAGTTCTGGGTGGGAAATCTAGAAGTAATCGAACTGGGAACATGCTCAGTTCTCTATTCAACTTCTGGCATTTGATCTAGTGTATAACAGTATAAATGTTACGATTTAATTATAATTAATTTAAAATTAAATTGGTTCCTAGCTAGTTAGGAAACCCAGTATTTACCAAAATGTATTACTGGTTGTAGAGAAAAATTTCCTGAAATGGGATTTATTAAATAAATACATATATTTTCTTTATCTTCTATTTTCTACTAAAACATGCTTCACATGCATTTAAATATTTAAATAAACAATAGTGGTAATAATACAGCACCGTTCAGATTCAACAGTGCGATTCAACAACTTGTTCAGGTTGAAAAGCACTTAGTATCACACAGAACACAGTAGTAGGAAACAATCTTCCCTACCTGAATGGTTTGACAACAATTTTCGATGTTCTTTATTTATTTATTCCTTAGGAAACACCTAGGAGCACTCTCATCAATTTAAGGTTATATTGTGATCGACGTCAAATCTTCCTCATCTATGGATATGATGTTTTAAATTTTAAATTAATCCCATTTTCTTCTTCTTCTTTTCCTCTGATTTTAACAAGAGCACAAGTTCATGGCTTTCGTTTCAAAATTAAGACCTACGTATCAAATTGTTTTTTTTTTTTGGTGGTTCGCAAGGACACGTTAGTAAGCAAAGCCATCTTAGCGACTCTATCAGGCATGGTCCATAGAAGGAGCAGGATGTGCTTAGGCTGTAAAAAATTATTTTGTAAAAGTTAGTAAGTATGAATTTTCATGCCATAAGCTTGTGCTTAAGTAAGTCTTCGCGAATCTTTATTTTCTAAATCATTTAGTAAGGTTTATTTTTTATGTTAGGGTTTCTACGTTTCCCTCATAGAGGCACGAGTTTCTTTTTGCCTATAATATAATTTGGATTATAACTATTATAATATAATAGTCCTGTACGGGGGTCATGGATGAATAGAAGATAAGTCATTCAATAAATCAATCAGGCAACCAGTTGATTCAATTTATATGGTCCACATGGAGTTTTAATATGAGAGTGGAGACAGTGGCTGCAAAATGTAGTTCTTCCAGTGATGTCAGGCAGTATTGAATAATTCTTGGGGTGAAGTTACACCAGGTGGTTCCCAGTGTTTTAAAATATTTTTATTATTCTTGTAAGAAGTGATACCATTTTAATAATTTTTAATAAAAAATTCATATATTTATTTCATATCAAAATTTTAACTCTGGAATTTCTAAAATAATACACCTGCATATATTTTTTTATTAATAACCTTGGTCAGAATTTCACTAACTTGTTATTTTCAATATTTCAAATTGTATCATATAACATATTTTTAAAAATTGTTTATCAAATTGCTGATTTAACTGTTCCAAGCTTCATAATTGAAGTTAACTTATTATTAACATATGTGTGTTATTTCTTTTACTGATTTAGCTATACAGATATATTGGTGAACTTATTACATAATTTAGGTACTCGAGTATTGTTTTCCATAACTTTCACAATACTCCTGATTCACTTAGTAAGCTATGGTGGCGCCCTCAACATCTCTATTTTTTATATATATCTATTCGCTATTTTATAAATTTACGAAACAAAGTTATCAAATTACATAAGTATCGAACCACGATCTCGCTCTCCCATAACCCAGAGCTGCCGTTTGCATATTGAATCACTTACTTGGTTTAGTGAGTGTTACAAGTGTAGCGTAGGGCCGCCTCCAAAGTCGTTAAAGGCTTCTGGGAGCCCTCCCTGGTCAGAGCATCCACCTGTTCATTACCATCAATATTACCATGCCCAGACACCCAGAAAAATTTGACCCAGTTGAATAATTCAAGTTCGGCGAGGACCTGTTTAGAGACCCCTAACCTTCAATTATTTGGTCTTAACTGATACCAGGGCCTTGAGGCTCGCTTGACCATCACTACATATGCATATATGTTTATTAATATATATTCTGCGTATATTGTCCTGCGCACAGATCAAGATAGCAAATATCTCGGACTTAAATGCCGTAGCAAATTTAACCAGGGTGTGAGAAATTTTAACCCCGGGTTTCCCGTCATATACCCAAAACCTCTCCGGGACCTGACTTGTATGCGAACCAGACGATATAGGCCGAAGTAAGTATGTTTCTTCTAGTGAGTTCCAATCATCCATTTTGGAAATGTCAATCTCAAGGATTCTGAGAAGGAGAACGGGGGCATTATGTCATCTCTCCTATTTTCCAGAATGATCGCGTCCCCACCGTATCTGATAGGGTCCTTCTATGACCCAACTATTCTCCGTCTTTCTTCTACTAAAGTGTGATCGCTTTAGCCTGTAGACCTTGGCGGCAATCAGCAATTGAAGAGGCACAAGTCCGGAGCTGCCGTGATAGTAGTGCGTATAGCCCCTGTGACTTCCAGGCAAATGAATCTTTGAATCTGAGGTAGCTTCCATTGAATGTGTAGCTTAGGTACCGTAGACTACCAAACAACAGAAGAGTAAGTTATCATTGATCTTACTATGACAGTGTAGTACCACATTGTTACCCTGGGATTTAGTCCCCATGTTTTACCGAAAATCCCTCTTCATACTCAGAAGGTAGCGGTGGCTGCTTATATGTCTCTATATAATCTTTGCAGATCAGTTATAGAGTACAGGATGACACATAGGTACTTCATCGTACTGGAGTCTTTCAAATAATGTAGTGAAGTATGGGCTCCATCTAGCACACGTGCCCTAGTAAAAATGACCAATTCTATTTTAGAAGAGAGAAAGGAGGCCCTGGTCATTGCATTATCGCTATACGATCTGCAGGGCCCTTTGCAGAAAAAGTGATAAACAATGCACGGCAGTTATCGTGCTGCTTGAAGTTCTTGCTAAAAGTAATATCGGGACACGATAGAATACAATGATGCACCAAAAATATCAACCCCACTAAATCTGTTTATTTGTTTTAAGAAAAAAGTGGGTTATATTTAAAAAAGTAACCAAAAATCAAAGAAAATTCAATATTAAAACATGTGGTCCTTCGAGTCGGTTCATATCCGGCTTGTTTTGTAATGATCTCTGTTTTTGTTAGATTTTTTTTTTATCTATAATGGTTAAGAAACTATACAGGGTGTAACGCAACTTACCCGAAAAATTTTAACCATACATGCACCTTTAAATAAGAAATCGATTTCTTAAAATTTTTTTTAATAAAAGTCCAACACAGAAAAAGATACAAATTGTTAAAATTACAAATTAATGGAAATGTTAAAATAACATATTATTTCTATAAAAGCTGTTTAAAGTTCTGCCCATTGACGTTCAAGCACGCCTGAACCCGTCTAATCCAATTTTGTCACACTAGCTGAAGTATTCTCCTTTCCTGCTGTTTCCGAAGACGCAGATTATGGACAGCTGTCCGATACGTTCACGTAATATATCGAAATTGTCAACTTCGGTTTGGGAGACTTCATTTTTTAAATATCCCCACAAAAGGAGGTCAAGAGGATTTAGATCCGGGGACCGCGGAGGCCAAGCTACAGGTCCACCCCGTCCGATTCAACGTACTCCGTTTAATTGGGTCAAGTAATCTCGGACTACTAAACGATAATTTGGGGGTGCAACATCATGTAAAAACCACATCTGACTTCGGATCTCCAAGTGCACATCTTCAAGAAGACCAGGAAAATCATTATGGAGAAACTGCAGATATTGCTGACCGTCCATCTCATTTGGCAATATGAACGAACCAATTAGGCGTTCATCGATGTTCAAAGTGATTCCGAACTACTGGATGAGGATTCTCAATAGTCCAAACGTGCATATTATGTAAATTGGTTATACCATTACGCGTAAAAATAGCTTCATCAGTGACGAAGACATCGACAATTTTTCATTAATTTGTAACTTTAACAATTTGTATCTTTTTGTGTGTTCAAGAAACCGACTTCTTATTTAAAGGTGCATGTATGGTTAAAATTTCTCGCATAAGTTGCGTTACATCCTGTATATATAAAGAGCCAGAAAAACGGCAATTTTTCAATACGGCATCTGTCGCACATCTTCTGCTTTAGCACCATTTAGTAAGAGAGCATGCAATATCTTTGGCAAATTTCTTACTTAAAAATAGATCAAAACTGCACTCAAAACGAATCATGATGCTGGTGAACTTTAGAATATTTATGGATGTAGATCACATTTACATTTGTTATCGCCTCAGAAATTTTACAGAAACCGCTGTTTGCTTATTAACGACAATCCTCTATTGCAAATAAGGTTTTAAATTCCGAAGCGGCTACTCTCCTACAATCTTCGTTCTATTTGCATTTTAAAATCCGCTTAGAAAATGTTGGTTTTTACATTGGCGGGACGAGTATACTTCGTTGGGTACAAGTGTATTTAACAAAATGTTGCAAGCAAGAGATGAACTATGCCAATCGAGTTTATAATTTCACTTAAATAAATGGATAACCATTTAGACACTGCAATGGCTTAATATATGGGGGAAAGATTTTAAAATACAGTGACTATATAATGCATCATATAAATTTGAAAGAACAACAATCAGAAAGTTAATATTAGTTTCACATCTTAGATATTATCCATGTATGAAAATATTTTGTAGTTTCAGAAACATTAGTTCAGAACAATAGACCAGCTTGGATATAGCTAGCATTTTATTATCAATTTTTATGGTCAGATAATCAGCGGAGATCCCAATGGTCAGACATTTATCCTTCATGTGTTTAATAACATGGATTGCTTTTTAAGTATCTACTGGTTACTTTAAACGTCCGTTCACAAGAGAAAGTTTGGTTATAACCCATGAACCAGGCAGTATTTATTTACCCAAACGAGTGCAAAACAGTTTTTAAATATACATTCTTGGTTGGGTGTATACAACATGATTTAAAGGATTTGAATAAGTGGTTTTCATATAAATCTATTGCCATTATTTCTTTTTAACATTTATTTAACGTCGGCTTATTTTCGCTACTGAGGCCTAACATCGACGCCTGTACATGAGCTACTCTCAACCGGGAATTTTATCGAACCTTGAACATTTAATGGACAAGGGACCGACGGGTTTCATCCCATCCGAAGGATGGTATACGGAAAATGTGATGCGAGGACGCGATCTGCTTTAAACAGTCACCCATCTAAGTACTAACCGCGACTGACGTTGCTTTACATCGCATGTCGAATATGTACATAGTAAAAACGCACCTACGCTGGCCTCTATTATTATCACTGTTGTTATTAATATTGTAAAATATGAATTTATGAAATTTCAGCATAACACTGTGCAAATCGTCAAACAGCTTGAGCCATTTCCTCTAATATAGACAGATATATAGTGTATACATAATAATAATAGAACCCCAAAAGACCAAATACCTAATGATTCCCACGGTGTATACGAAATACCTAGCTCAAACTGTCCCCAAACCTACATTAGACAAACCAACAGACGGATTAACAATAGATTATATGAACATCGTCTTGCAGTTAGAAAATCCGATCCCACATCATCACTTGCCAAACACCGCCTTCTAACAGGCCACAATATAGACTTCGATAACACCAAAACCATAGCACCATCATTTTTCAGGAAACCGCGAATCATCCGCGAAGCAATTGAGATTGAAAAACGTCCCAATTGTCTAAACAAAAGGGATGACGGTCATCGTCTTCCAGTCGCTTGGAAATCATTGATCTCCAGGCTAGCCCCACAATATTCATCCACACCTCATAATCCTGATAGCAGCCGTTCTGCTCTGATGCCTCCATCAACAGACTCTCAACCCCCCACCACTCTCCCACCCACAGACAGCTTTCGTATAAATAAAACTTCGTCCGATACTGCCAGTGAGTTCGCTCTAAGGAGTAGGCAGATTGAGGCCTTAGAGACGGATCGTGGTGAGATCTGGGGAGTAGGCAGATTGAGACCCCGGAATCGAACCGGTTCCACGAATTCCTAGCATTATTTTCTTTGACAATTTTTACTTGATCCACTTTTTCTCTTGAAAATGGCTCCAAAACGGGAGCCGAAACGTCGAGACATTAACAATCTCAGACGCGGTTCAACCCGAGAACCTAGTATTTTTCATACGAACGACCGCGGAAGCTTCTCGGAACATAATAATAATAATAATAAATATTAAACTTTATTGTCCAAGAGACCATACAGTAACATGGTATGAGACACGTCGAAATGATTGATCAGAGTTTTCAATCCGATAACAATCATAACACAAGTGGAAAAATATAGAAAAAAAAGAAAATACAAAAAATATGTACATATAAAGATAAAATAAACTATTACACAAAGTTAAAACCTAAACCATCTAAGTCATCTTCTAAAAATTCTTGTACAGAATAGTTGCATTTTTTAAATAAAATATTTTTAATAACATTATTGAAATCACGTCCATTTAAATTCTTAATTCTTGGTGGCAATTTATTATACAATAATAATACCCATATATTGTGGACTCTCTTTATATTTAGATAAATTATGGCTAGGAATTAATAAATCGTCACTTGATCGGGTATTTTAGTAGCGATTAAAGTTATTGGGAAGAAATGACTTTAAGTCTTTTCTTGCATATATTAATATATGCAGTATGTACATACAAAATAGGGGCAGAATTTTTAATTTCTTAAATATTTCTCTACAAGAAGCATACTTTGTCGCACCTATTTCTTAGTGCTTTTTTATATTATAAAAACTCTTTGTGCATTTGAAGAAGAGCCCCAACAAATAATGCCATAACAAATTCTGAAAAAGAAATGTGCATAATAGTATGATAATATAATAATAATAATATTTAATTCATCTGTTTGGTTACAATTTATGTTTTAACATTTTTTTTCTTAAAAAGAATTCATGATAATAAATATTTGGTCAAGCCCTACCTAAGTCTGTGGGTGTTTATGTAAACATTTAATTCTTTTTTTTATAAATGTATCTAGACTATGTTTTATGAAATTTAATAAATAATAAGCAAAAGGAATACTTTACATAATTATAGATAAAAGAAAAAAAAGGCTAAAAAAAAAAGAAATAGATACAAAAGAGTTAACTGGTATATCAAATTATGTATACAATTACCCTGTATTTATGAAGTTTTCTATAACATTTTCTGGTAAGCATAGTAGCCAGTTTTTGATGTTTTATCTTTGTTTTTTATTATTGGTATTTCTTAGGTGATCTGGCATTAGATTATAGAGTCATGAATCTAGATATGTTGAACTTTTTGTGAATATTGATTTCTTAGCCCTAGGTATGATTACATTAGTTCTTTTCTTGTATTATATGTGATTTTTTTTGAGATATTTTTTTTTATTTCATAATTTAATATTTGTTTGCAATAAATTTGCCTGATATTGAGAATTTTATATTTTTGAAATAGGCATGTACTTGGATATCTGAGATCTTTTTTGAACATAGCTTCTATACTGGTAATTTTATGTAATCTGTAAATTGCATAGCATACTGACGTTAATTGTTTTGCTATATAGTTAATATGTGGTTCCCAACTAAGCGCATGATCTAAATTTACACAAAAAAATTTTGTTGAATCAACTTGTTGAATGGATTTAGCATGAATTTTTAATAAATTTCTTTCTAAAATTCGGTATATTCTTGGTGTAAAATTTGTAAATACTGTCTTTGATATATTCAAGATCAATTTATTATTCTTAAAGCAGTCAGTGAATCTAAATATCTCCGTTTGAGTGTTACTTAAGGCTTCTGTTAAAGTAGTTGAACAACATAAATAAGAATTATCATCGGCAAACATAATCAAGTTTTTTTTAATGAACGCATTATTTTGCAAATCATTTAAAGTAAAAATAGCAATGGTCCCAAGACTGACCCTTGAGGAACACCACATAATATATTTTGCCGAGTAAATTTAATTCCATTTACTACAACAATTTGGTTTCGAACAGACAGATAGCATTTGAGCCAATTATGAATTTTTGCCGTTAGTCCACATGAAGATAGTTTATCTAAAAGTAAATTGTGGTTAATTAAATCAAAAGCTTTACTAAGGTCCATAAATAATCCAATGCATTTTTTACCGCTGTTTAAATTTTCATAAAGATTGTGAAAATTTGAAATAGCAGTTTCAGTAGATCTGCCTTTACGAAACCCATGTTGACAGTTAGTAAGTATATTGTATTTTGCAATAAGTTGCACAATTCTATTAAATATTACTCGTTCTAAAATTTTGGATATTGTTGACAATATTGCAACTGGACGATAATTCTCAAGTAAGGTTCGATCTCTTTTCTTAAAGAGGGGTGTTTCTTTAATTGTCTTTAAAAATTGTGGAAATATATCTTCTGATATAGGCCAATTAATTAAGTTTGTTAATGGTGTTATAATATAATGTACACGTTGCTTGATTAATTTTGCACTTGAATTATCAAAGCTCGATGAATTAGTATTTTTTAATTGCATTATTATATTGTAGACCTCATTTTCACTAACTGGTTCAAGGAAAACAGTTGGATAATAATTATCATGTGCAGGCTTAACATTAATCATGTTGTTTTCAATATTTAACTTTTCATTTAACTTTCTTGGTAAGTCAATGAAATATTTATTAAAATTTTCAGCAATTAATTGATCATCTGTTTCAGTTGAATTATCTATTTTCATTTCATAAATCCTATTGCCATTAAATTTACATTCATTAATATTCTGGTTGATTACTGACCATACTGTTTTACTTTTGTTATCAGAATTTCGAATTAGTCTATCGTTATTCAGTCTTTTAGCAGTTTCTATTGTTTTTTTATATACTTTCTTATATTTTTTATATGTTTCAAGATTGGTTTAGTGTTTTCTGATAGAGATTTTTAAGTTTTTTAGATGATATTCTGATGCCTTGAAACTCCATTTGACCGCATAAAATTACTATTCTTTTATTGGTAAATATTTAACGTAATTTATGCCTTATTTAATAAAGATGAAGATAATATTAATTTCATGTCATCACTAGGGAGTTCATGACTGATATCATCGTATACGTCCAGTTTCTCTAGATTATGTAATTTTACAGTTTATGTACCTTACAGGCTAATTTCAAAGATATTTCAATTTTCTTCATGCCGATGGTGACCTGATAATGCCAAGTAATTTAATCAAATTGTATTCGTTATAAACACAAACAATATTTTTTTAACAACACAATAGTCAGAAGAGATATAACAAAGGATATGTAAAAAGAAATATATCAATACAGACAATCCAATGCATATGCAAAACAGGTCTCATTGTTTAAGTAATTAAGGCACCTATATGATGGTATAGTCGAGGTCAGGGGTCGGAAGGGATACCTTCTTTTGCCAGAGCACCAATATAGAGATCCCCCGTTTTCGAAGTCGCTGAACACGATGGTGGGGCCACACAAATTTTTTTTCTCGGCAATCCCTTTAAATTGGCCAAAAACCACCCCCCAAAGTGCCTTTTTCCGTGAACCCGTTTATTTTCCCCAGTTTTTCGACTAATTGTTATTCCCTCGAGTAGAACGGAAGGTCCCTCGAGGGATTTGACCTCAGCCACCCCTACATCAGGCTTCCACTCTTCTAGGGGGTTGAAAAATTGATATTTTCTTTGTAAAAAAAAATTGATATTTCACAGGAGGTGTTTCTGTGGGGAAGGTAGCAGGTGACCGGGGTTGCTTAACCATCCCCGGGGATTGTTTTTACCTTTCAAAGGGGTGTAAAACTTGTTGTAGGAGGCGTTTCATTGAGGAAGGTGGTACGCCTCATACAAAATATTTTCCCCCAAAAAAAAAAAAATTCCACCCATTTGAAGGGTGACAAATCCCCGAGGATGGTTACACAACCGTGGTCACCTGCCAACTTCCTCACAGGAACGCCTCATGTAAAATATCAATTTTCTTTTCACAACAAAAATTTCAATTTTCAAACCCCCTAGAGGGTTGGAAGCTGAGGTCAAATTCCTCGAGGAACTGGAGAAAATAAACTTGTTCACGGACAAGGGCACTTTGGGGGCGGTTTTTGGCCAATTTGAGAGGGTTGCCGAGGAAAAAAAATTGCGGTATTTCCACCATCCTGTTCAGAGATCTTGAAAACGGAGGAAGGTCTCTAGATTAGCGCTCTGGCAATAAAAAGCAAAAACCCCAAAAAATCCCGACTCCTGGCATCGACTAGTACTAGCAGCTTGTAATTGCAAGCAAGCTTATTGATTGCTGACATATTTATTTTGTTAAATTACGTGTCTAATACAAATATGTCTGACTACTTGTGAAGAATAATGATTTTTAGTACTGTTTAAAATATTGATATGAAATTTAATTGCTGCTTGCTTCCATGTTTTTATATAAGTGACATATTTAATTGTGCCTTTCGCAGTTCTAAAGTTCTCTTCTAAATTTCGAACTGAATGAGTATTAAGCACAATGTTAGACAACTCATTAGTTTGACTAACTGTTAAGAAATGTTTTAAAATATTGAACCATAATTTCTATAAATGAAAATTGTGTTCTATTAAAAGCATTAACCTATAAATTTAATAGAATGATCTAGTTAATTTTTTAAAACCTCTACCAATGATGTCATAATCACTTTCTTTCTTTTTCGTTCCATATCCTCTTCACTGATTAATATTGAATTCTTTTAAAGATTGTAACTGTATCTTATAAAATAAAATCAATGTTCTGTTGGAAAGGTTCGTCATCATCAATTTAATTTTAAATTAAATCCTGGACTGAATTGTACAGCTAAAAATTAGTTTCAGGAGGTGTTTAGTGCTACAGACCTAGAAGACCTTGACTTTTCTAAATTTAGTTTGAAAATCGTCGCGATCTAAAACTGCTCCTTGTCAGTTTGCTGCTCCAATTATACTGGCATCTTTATCTATCTAGTCCATCCACTTCAGTTTCAGTATTCCCCTTCTTTTGGTTCCACCTGATTGCGATATCAGAATTTTTCTTGGTGGAGACTTTTCCTTAGATCTGATGATGTGACCTGCCTATCGGAGTCATTCAATTTTATGGGATGTGGTAATATCTCGTCCATTCGATAATTCTATATATTTTTCGTAAAGTTCAAAGTTATATCTACGAAGTCAAATCCCATAGTCACATACTGCAACATATATCCTTCTCTCAAAAGAGTATAACAGTTTTTCGTTACTCTTCGTTAATCTCCAAATTTATGATCAATACAGTAACACTGGAACAATCAGTGTTATATACAGTATTGCTTTGGTTGACCAATAAATACTTCGATGGCGTATGTGTTTGCAGAGTCCGCAGTAGCATCTGTCTGTGTATAAGATTGGGAGGCCATGATTTTGGTTTTCCCAGTATTTTTGTCTTCGTCGGTGAATATAGTAAGTTTCTATTATATTTTTGGGCGTTCGGAATATTATGTCCACACTATCTGCGTAATCCAAAATTTCCTTATTCTTATAAAACACTTTTGCCACTGCGATATTAAAAAGGAGACAGGCCATCCCGTCACCCTGCCTTAATTACTGAAAAATTTCAAATTGGTCGGAAGTTTAATTTTAGAATTTTCACTTTATAGATGACTGGTGACATGGTTTCGTATAACATTGGTCATTCCACGCTACCAGGGGCTTCTTTAAAGCTGACGAGTAAATGGAAGATGTTAATATTAAATTCATTGGCCTTTTCTAGGATTTGTCGTAGGATGAATTTTGGTTTATTGTATGAAAGGTTAACATAATAATTTTAATGGATGTCCTCATTGTTATTGCCAGAATAGTTACCAATAATACTAAATATTACGCTGTCTTATTCTGTGGCTATTTCAGTAATTTCTGGGAGTGTTGTACCATTATATAGGATATCAGCCCCCCCCCCCCATCACTCCCAATACGACCCCCACACTATTGTGAAAGGGAGTAAAAAAAATAAAATGTCATTTAGTGTGTGTACAAGAGCGAAACGTCTCAAAAATTTTTTTGGCGTTAGCCACCCCCCTACCACCCCCATTGCCACTCCCACCCTATTATTAAAAGGAGCAAAAAATTAAACCAATCTAAGCAAGGAAGAATAGTACATGGATTATAGGATACTTTATAATTTTCTAATATTGCATTTTACAATAGCTAAAAAATTTGAGTTACTTTGCCAAGAGCAGCTAAAATGAATTTACTTCTAGTTACTTCTATTTCGTTTTTAGTCTACTTGATGCAGTAGAGGATGTACAGTTAGCTACCAGCATGAGCTTTTGAAATTCATCTGTTTAACACCAACCATATTTGTGGGTAATTAATAACAAGATGAATCCCGTTAGTCTTAGAGAATATATATGTTTCGGCAGCCAATTACGTACATTGGGCCGGATTTATATGTGAAATAAATGGGCAACCGACGATCTATACATGTGTCATAACATATAAAAGTTATCATTAATCGCATAAAGTTTAATAACGTCCGAATGATTTTCTTCAAAGAAATGTTATAAAATAATATTTTTAACTTAAAATAGTTTTGAAACAAATCAATAATGAAATCGCTCCCCTTCTTGATTTAACAATAACCTAATCGATCTTAACTTCGTTATTATTATTATTTTTTTAAACATATTTTGTTTTATGTTTTGCATTAGAAACGCACACGTTTTTCGATTTCTTAAATGATTCAGTTAATTTTTAATTGAGCCTCTACCATTCAAACTTGCGCATTTAATTTGCTCTGCACCCGTGAACATGAAATATCTAGTTATCCATAAATTCGTACGTGTACATACTTGGTTGTCGCTATCTGTATGTTGTAATTGTTGCAATATATTAAGTTTTTACATTTCTATATTCTAAATTTTATTATTGTATTCCTCTCATGAAATGTTTATTGGCGCCTCTGATTTGATACTGAGAATATCAACATTTAATTAATATCAAGTACGCTTTTAGCGCTTTCTGTGACTCCTGTTTTAAATTCTGTATGAAGCAGGTTATATTAACTTCATAAAACACAAGCTAAATTATATGAAAACAAAGATAAAGAGAACTGAAATAATGAGCACGCAAAAAGTAAAAATATTCACATTTGCTTCGTTGTACATATGAAACCAAAGGAACAATAGTCGTTTTTACATTTAACAATGAACTGAACATATATAAATTTACTATAGTTTGTCGTAGAAAACTATTGGTTACCTTTGATGTAGATGGTATGATCAACGAGACTATATGGAGTTTTCCGAGTATTAGAGAAAACAGTATTGTAAAATTTATTAAACAATTCTTTCCATATGAAAATTATTTTTAGTAGTACAGTTTTTTGTGTACGACAGACTCTCATATAGTCTACTTTATTGTAGTATACAAAGTGTGCCAATAAAACTCTCAGGTTAAATATTTCTAAAAGTACTAGAGATATTCCTGATTGAGTGGAAGAGTAGCTGTAGCTAAACTCCGCCAGGACGTAAATATAAACAAGGTATTAAAATAAAATGAAATGGAATGGAATGGAATGGAATGGAATGGAATGGAATGGAATGGAATGGAATGGAATGGAATAAAATGAAATGAAATATTTGAGTTCTGTGAAAGCCTATTGCTAGAACATATAAATGGTTTTAATTTTGAAAACAAATTGTTTTTTAATATGTTAAGGGTTAGATGGCGATGCGCTACAACAATTTTTTTTGATGACAGGTACCTAGAGATGTCGTGATTTTAATTTATGGAGTGCTGTAAAAATTCTTGCAGCTGTGTTAAAACCACGACGTTTTGTAAGTTTATGTGCTACTTTATACAATTATGGAAGGAGATTACGTAAACTAATATTTCTATAACTTTGTGTAGAAGGATTCTAAAAAATAATAAACTTTATCCGTATAAAATTCATTTGGCACACTACCGGTAAAAGGGGGTGGATCGAAACTGCTGGGTGAATAGAAACAAAAGTGGGGAACGTAATTGAAAAATTTCCTCGGGGTTCAAATTTAAAATTGGCGGTTTCAGTTTTCTGTTAAATTATCTATCAGTAGGTCCCTTACGTATATCAATAAATTTCAGCATTTTATGTAGTCATTTCTGTTTGAAACAATGTTGTTAATAAAAAGCTGTATTATGGAGTTAATTTATAGGCTGCAAAACTTTATATTTTTTGACAGGAAAAAACAGGTAAGTGTATCTTGCTGAAAAAATACCTTAACCAGTCATATTAACATAATTATTCACAAAGGTGAAAAATTCTGTAAAGTTTATGTAGAAAAATTGGTTTTTGTTTTAACGTTACTTTTGTCAAAATTTTAAGGTCAATAGAAATAGCCGTTTTTAAGATTATTTATGTTTTGTAGCATAGTATAAGAGCTCGAGAAGTCATTTTTTGTTTTTTAAAATTGCATTATAAGTTTTCCTGATGATATCAGTGTCTTATATTGTTTCTTAGATTCGTAACATTTTGTAATGGTTTGTTACAGCAAAAAAGAAAATATTAACGTAGGCGAACAAAAAAACGGTTTAAATAACGTAATTTTATTTTATTCTTCATTTTTTCTTTATCTTTCATGTTTCAAGCGAAAAAACTCACCCAATTCTTTTAAAAAAAAATTTACAGTTTATCTGGACCCCTTCAGCGGAGTAATGGCATTTTTATTGAAAAATAAGTTAATGTTTCCGTTCACCCCACATTGCGGGGTGAATAGAAACATATACCTTTTACTTTTTTGTAATCAAACTGTTCATTTTTTTTAAAAAGTAATCTACGCTTATGCATCTACTTGTAGGGAACCGAGTTTTCCATATTTTTCATTTTGAGAAAGCTGACTGGTTTTTCTGCACCCTGCACCAAAGCCGCAAAGTTCAAAATGTGTTTCTATGTACCTCCGATTACGGTACTTAAGACCAGTAGATAATCAGCGCAGACTAGTTTTTTT
This sequence comes from Leptura quadrifasciata, assembly GCA_963675555.1. NCBI lineage: Eukaryota > Metazoa > Arthropoda > Insecta > Coleoptera > Cerambycidae > Leptura > Leptura quadrifasciata. The sequence goes on along the minus strand of OY776674.1, from coordinate 79,899,989 downwards.
GGTATACTTTTCCATTATCTTAAAGAAAAATGCTAATTTGCTAAACCGAATTATTTGGGGTGACGAATCTAGATTCCACAACAATGAAGCAATAACCAGACATAATTGTCGATACTAATCTAAAGAAAATCATAAATGGATGTGACAAACTGGATTCCAGACAATATTTGGGCTAAATGTGGCATTGTAAACGGATACATTGCTGATCCATATCTTTATCATGAAAATTTAAATGATCAACGTTATTTACACTTCTTATACAAAATGTGCTATTGAATAATTTTCCAGTTCAGTTAGATTCTATGTGGTTTCACCAAGATGGTGCTGGCCTACATAATAGAAATACTGTGGTAAATTATTTAAACCATGCATATCCAGGAATATGGAATGGTACAGATGGGGTACTCAGGTGACCTGCTAGATCTCCTGATACTACCCCATTTAATTTCTATTTGTGGGGTTATCTGAAAAGTGAGGTTTATAAAGAACCAATCATAGACATGGCTGACATTCATAATAAAATTTATGCAAGTGTTGTAGCCATCAACAAGAATATACTATCCAAAGTTTGTGGAGTTGAGCTATTGAATAGATTCTCCATGTCTCTCCCGTTCCGGACAGCCTTTGATTTTGGATTTGGAGTTTGTGTACTATATGTGGTGTGTTTATGTGTATATGTAGATCAAATCAATAAATTTACTCCGATAACTGAACCATGGTCTTCTTAAGATTTACCTAAAATTATATCTCAATTTTAAAGAAGTTCTAAACTAATTTATTTGACGAAATTGAGAAATATTACTAATTCCTTAGATAATGCATTTAATATTGACGACATACTAAATACTGAAATTCTAAAAACATGTTTCCGATAATAGGACAGATTATTAAAATTTATTAACACATCACTTAAAAAGGGGACATGGATTAAACTTATCGATGAAGGTTGTTATATAGTAGCTGTTTTTCTAGATTTTCAAGCGTTTGAATCAAGTGAATGCACTCTATTATTGAACAAACTTAAATAATACGGTATTTCAGGCTAGTAGATTATTTAACAGGGAGAAGGCAACGAACAAAATAAATTACACTAAATCGAGATCAACTCTGGTATGCCTCAAGGTAATGTGCTGGGGCCTCTTCTTTTTATCATTTATATCAATTATATAAATTATCACATATTAATCCTGAATAGAAAAAATTAACAGTGAACTAAAATATTTGAAGAAATATCTTAATACGACAAAACTTATCTCAATGTTGCTAAAACCAAAGTTCTAATTAGTATAGCAACCAAACATAAATCTGCAGAGATTGATACAAACGATATTAAAAAACACACAACTCTAAAATCGATATAGTAGTAGCAATTAAATATCTAGGGCTTATCATTGATAGTATAATTGAGAATCATTGCAAATACATTCACAATAGGGTCTTAAAAAAATTCTTTTTCTCAAGAGTGGCTGTTAATTCAAATAAATACAAGTATAATTGACTACCAAACTATAACAGCCATTTTTCGATTACTGTGCTTCCTTATTGCCTTTATTACACAAAAATGGTAAAACTTCTCTCCAAAGACTGTAAAATAGGTAATTGCGGATAATATTATGATGCAACCGATATACACCAATAAATATGATGTTCTGATGTCCAGAATGGCAGTTTAGACTTAAATATCTTCATACCATGATATTTGTCTCTATGATATTAAATAAACCTTTACCATTTTACTTACACAATATTGTTTTTAAAAATGAAATTCATAATTGTCTTACTCGTCTATTTTTCAAAGGACTAAATGAATATAATAATGTACCAGTTTATTTTAAAAACTTTGATAATCTAAATTCATTCAAAAAGAAGACTATTTTGTATCTAGCATATACATATGTGTAATATGAAATGATTATTTTTAGTCGCAAACTCCTCTATAAAATCCTTATATTAAAATAGGATTTTATAGAGGAGTTTGCGACTAAAAATATTATGTTTTAATATTCCGCCCTCTAAAAGCACATTTGAACAGTATGAAATGATGTTTCGTTCCTTGCTTATATGAATTATATTTGTATGTTTTAGGCACTCTATAAAATGTACACATACTAAAATGCATACCTTATAATAGTGTAAGTAATTTAGTGACAAATAAATCAATGGTTAATGACTATCTGTGTTGCAGTTATTGAATCTACGTTCGAGGTGTTTACTGGAGGGTGTAAACACGCAACAATGTATTACGCTTTTAAAATATGCATCTCGCCAAGTATAACAAAATATATTATATACAGAGTAATAGTAACTTTAATATTTTATTATATTTATGGGTTGTCCAAATAAGCTATTGATATTTACAATCTGGCCGGTATTGCATAGTTCATATATTGAAATTTAATAACGTAAACAAATATTTGTTCTCAGTGTCTAACAACAATTGTAACTATATGTAATATTATATTCGTAATTGATTGGATGCTAAAAGGAATTAGTTCAAATAGATTTTACTGCATGGAATGCAAATAACAGCCAATATCAAAATCGCTGGTTATCTTTTAGTTCAATAACCTGAACGTGACCGTTAACTATTATTAAATACGTATATGGATCTCACAAGATTTGTTTATGTTTAGAAATGTAACCAACAGTTAAGCTTAAATTTTGAACGGTCGGTGTAAGCTCTTAAGATAATATTCTTCAGATTAATTTTTGAAAAGGAAGAGGAACTAACCTATAAACCGTAATTTGCTTCATGCGTTATACTCTTGCTATATATATATGTTAGATAATCGATTGTTGAAATCACTTTTTAAAAACTTTATTTATTTATTAATGGAGTCAACGTTGACTCTTTATAAATTAGAACAATAATAATTTTGACTTGTTATTCCAACATGAGTTTAAGACTGCCGTCTGAAAGTACACTACTCCCATTTATAACCTTTGGGAACAAAGGAACTGCAATTATGCAGTTTTGCAAGAATACAATCTTATCTAATTCTCGGGAGAGCGGATGCTGAGAGGAGTCGTTATTTGATATCTATGTAATATAATACCGCTGAGAGTGGTGAGGCCAATGTCTCAGAGATACAGGGTATATTTTCATATAACAACTTCCCCCTTATAAAAAAAGTTGTTGTTTATACAGCAACTTTTAAGTTGAACAAAATTTGTGATTTAACAAGAATTCAAAAATATAAAGTAATGTAAAATGGTAAAATTGTAAGATTGAAAAATATAAAAATATAAAATGTAAAATATAAAATGTAAAAATACAAAAAGCGTAAAATGTAAAAGCATAAAATGTAAAAAAAATGCTAGGCGTAAGACGCAAGCGTATTAGCTTGTTTGTGTTACGAAAAGCATGTTAAAATGTTAGTCATTTGAAACTAACAAAAAAAATAGGAATAATAAAATACACTAAATAAACAATGAAATGAAGTAAAAATTCACTGAAGAGTCTTGGTACAAAAAGTCAGTAAAAGGCACAAACAGTCTGGTTTAATTAAGTTCGATGTCTTCACCTTCTTCGTCCTCTCTTCTTAGTGGGGGTCGTCTTCGTTGATGAAATAGGCTAGTAAATGTCCTGAGGGGTTCACTAGGCCTTGGTGGAGATGAAGGAGTCGTGGAAACGTTGATGGCTAGTCTTCGTCTTCTTGCTTTACACTTACAGAATAGATACAAGAATAAGAGTCCGAAAATTAGCACTATGGTAAGGTAGGTAAACCAAGAAATGTGTCTCGTGATGAAGGGTTCCTTGATTAGCTCGTCTAAGTCTTTTGAATACTGGTCTAATTGGTGTCTGGCGATATCGAGGTCTTCGGTGTTCAGATCACTTAGTTTTAGTGGTTTCAGATTGGGCACTCGAACTTTGTCCGGAACCTGGTTGCAACACTCGAAAGGGATTTGTATGGGGTGAGCGTCGTTCTTCACGTCTGTCGTTTCGTCTGTGCTAGCTTGGATCTTCGTGATGCCTATGAAGGCGTAGCAATTTGGTTGTAATTTAATTATAGAGTTTTTGAAGATGGTGTCGGTTTTTGAAGTCTCCTTCGGGCAATTGATATTCATTTGTAGTGGCTCTGTATTGATGATCATCCACACGTTTTCATCTAGTTTTTGGATGTTGTATCCTTGGCCGATGATAGTTAACGTTTGACAGTTTTCTGGTAGGGTTTGTAGATCCTTGAAAAGGCGGGCTTCGCATATGGCGTTGTTGTCAATTGGATATGCAAACAAATTTGGACATAATTTAGTATTGGTATGGAGTGGCTTGCATTCTCTGAGGTCAGCAACGGGTATGTACATCAAAGAATCATCATCTCTCGCGATATATTTTTGAGAAGTTGACAAAATATGATACAGACCAGTTCTACTATCTAAGATAGGAATGGGGTATAATTGGAAAACAGAGTACGTTTGAGGGTTTACTAGGGGTATATCTAATACAAATACTAATTCTGAGTTCATTTGGAAAGCTTTTAATTCAATAATATCTAAATACTGTGCAATATTTGAAAGTTTAATAGGGAGTGGCAAATTGTCCTTTTGTAGGTTTTGTGAAATTTCCTGCAATGAGTTTACCAAATCCTGGGGATTAATGATAGACGTATGAATTACTTTGAGTCTCGCGAAAGTGATCGAATTTAAAATATCGTTGAGGTTGTCCTCTATAAATAGGTAGCTCGCCATGAGTTGTTCACAAATTTCCAAGAATTTTAATTTTGTTTCAACTGCTCGTACGTTATACGTAATGTCTAAGATTGCGTATTCGATTTCTTTTATGTCTTTGTTGAATGTCTCCTCGTCTATTAGTAGTTTTTGAATTGTCGTGTTAAAATTTTTAATAACTGAATTTGTAACTGATATTTGATTTTTCATCAAATTTTCTATCTGACGTTCGTCTTGGTTTAGTTTATTGATACAGTCAGAGTAGTATTTACCGTCTTCTGCGTCTAAATTTCCGGTAATTGCTTTGAATATTGAACCAATTCCGTTTATGATTCCGCGTTTGTAGCGTTTCGTGTCGAGATGTATTTCGTCAAATTTAGTTTGTATGGATTTTGAGATTTGTCCTAGGAGGCTTAAATGCGTTTTAACCTCACTCGCGAATTCGTTCATGTTTTTGTATGCTGGGTCAAGGGTGGTAAGGATTGTCTGTAAGATTTTGTCGTTTCTGTCAAGAGCTGTCTTAAAGGTCGATATATTTTTATGTACGAGTAACGTCCATTTCTTGTGTGAGATGACAATGTCCGTGTCTTTGTGATAGTAAACACCGATAGTATTGTTTATTGGTGTTATTTCGTATTGAGAAAATGCTGATCCGAACAGCAGTAGAAACCTGAAAATAAATTTTAATCTTCAGTATATGGTTTCATTCTATCAAAATTTACTTTACTTGTTTGATTTGTCTCGGGATTTAACAAAGTGGCAGAATTTTGGAAAATTTCTTTGATCTCGAAAGGGCCGTTGAATTTATTTTGTGACTTACTTTTGATTTGGGATTCCTTTACATATACTTCGTCTCCAACGTTATACGTGGGGCGATTTTCTGGGATATTTCTGTCGAATCTGACTTTAGCTTTTTGTTTTTGCGCTTCGGTCCGACTGCGTGCAATTTGGTAATAGTGAGATATCCTATTATTTAAGTCCCTAACATATTTAGTTATTAGGTCTTTTTGGTTGTACAGGGTCTCTGGTGGTCTATTAGCTGTGTGTCCAAAAATCAGTTCGTATGGCGTAAAACCATGCGTTTTATTAACCGAATTATTGTAGCATATTACTGCATACGGCAATATGGTAAAAGGATGTTCATTTGGGTTTTCGGTTTTGTGAATTCTGATCATTTCGGCTAAGGTAGCATGAAAGCGTTCTATAGAACCGTTAGATTGGGGATGTCCTACCCTAGAATATGTCAATTTTATATCGTAGAGGGTACAGAGGTCTTTTAGTAAGTTGTTGTCGAATTCACCGCCGTAATCACAGTGAATCCTCAGTGGGGTACCGTAATGTTGAAAATATAACAATAGGGTATTTACCACAGATTTTGCGCTTTTATCCGGTACTGCATAGGCTTGTGTGAATTTTGTAAGTTCGTCACGGATAGTTAGAGCGTAATTTCGTGTAGGAAATTCGAATAGGTCGATGTTAATTCTTTCGAAAGGCGTCCTCGGAGTTTCAGTGATTACTAGAGGGTTGTTAAGATTTTTTTTCGGCAAACTTTAGTCCGTTGACAAATTTCGCAATTTTTTATGAAATTTTCAACATCTTTGGTTAGTCCTTGCCAATTGTATTTATTTTTGATCCTACGCATAGTCTCGTTTATTCCGCGATGTAGGTTGTTTTTGCCGGTATGGTTTTGGTCAAGAATTATCGGTCTTTGGTCTTCGTCAGGTATTTGTACTAAGTTTTGACAGATAATGAGCTTTAGGTCCTTTTCTGCGAAGATAAATGACAGAATTTCGAGTATGGGGAGGTCTAAGTTATTTTCGACATGGTAAGTATTAGAAAGATCTAGTTCATGTTGATTTTTGTATATTGCTAGGAACAAATGTTCTACTACAGATTCAGGGTCAAAGGGTAGAGGAATGATATAGTATTTCCTATGTCTAACCGATCTACTGGAGAGGATATTTATTTTGTCGTCGTAAAATTCGGGGTTTTCCTCGAAAATGTCGTTAATAATCTGGTGATGAAAATCTCTTAAGTTATTTTGTTGAAAGAAAGTTATAATGTGTTTGTTTTCTCGGTCCAATAGTTGTTTGTTCGAGATTTGAATTTTAGAGTAATCTATTGAATATCTAGTTTTGTAAAGTCTAGAAAATGTGTTAAATTTCTGAGAAGTTTGTTCGTTTGTGATCTTGTCCGAAATATATTCATTTGTTTTTACTTAGGGAGTCTCAAATAAAAAATATATATTTTTCGAATATTTTGAAGAATGTTTGATTTTCAGTTTCTGAAATTTCTTCTGAACGTTTGTGAGTTTCTTTCAGGGTTTACGAGTAGTTCAATTATTTAATTTGGAAAAGGTATGTCCTGATTTTAAGTTTTAATTAAATTCTGAAAAGTTCTTACTGCATATTATTTAATTTTTCTGCCCTTGGTATTAATTATTATATAGTTAACAGCTGTTATTACTTGTGCTTGTAAAGCGTTTATATTGGTGTAGGGAGAAATCATAATGAGTGCAATGCGATACTATGGTGCTGGATATAATGCAATTCTTATTAAAATGTTTAAGTCCATAAATATACAGGACGTGCCTCTGTGCAAAAGTTCAAGGTACTGTTATCAAAGTAGTACTACTATTATGAGTTCCTTGAATTAAATGTAATTACTTTATGTGCATTTATTTAAATGAACAAAGATATTTCGTTATAATTAAGGTTTTGTTTCATAAAGTAAAATTTACTACAGGAGAAGTTTCCTAGTAATAGAGAAAAGAAATAAAATTATTTACATGAGAAGTGTTTTGATAGTTAATTAATTTATTATACAATGTTTTTTTTGTCAAATTTTCTGGTAGTATTAATTTAGAAAGGTCTAAGAAAATGGAAAATACTTTTAATGTAAACTGTTAATTTTTGATAATATTCTAAAAGATTTAGTTTAAGTGACTAAAAAAAATATTTGTGAGATAATTTTGAAAGTAATTTTGGGTTGCAAATTTTTGTAACTGTTTTATTTGCAGGGTCGGCATATAGTTGAGACTGAAATCGGTATTATCGTTTTTAATTAAGTTTAAATATAGATTTGAATTTTTGAACTGGTTCAAATTTTAAATTAGAAAATTCTACTATTATCGGTATTGTTTTTACTGGGGATAAAAATAAATTTCGTTGGTATATTTTCCTGATTGTGTGGGGTATATAAAATTTTCTTTTATTTTGATTACTCAAGATCGTATGCGTGTTTCCTGGATTATTCTTTACTTTATTTGTTTTTCGAATTTTCGATTTCCTGAATATTTTACTATTAATTTTGAAAACTGTTTGCGAAATAAACATTTTTCTGTTTAATGTTATTGTTTGTTTCGAATTGTTATTGGACATGTTTGGATTTAAGGTTGTCAATTTATATTTGCCTGTAGGAGATGATTTTGTTTCTGAAAGGTTCATTTTTTGTCGGTTAACCGTAGGGGTTACATTTGAAATTGTTTTTGTTTCTTGTACCTTATGTTTAATTATTCCTTTGATACGAGATTCGGTAAAGATGGAATTTTGATTTTTGTCTTTACAGGAGATGTCTGAAAGTTTAGAACTTTTGTTTATTTGATGGGAGTCTGAATTTTGATAGTTTTCATCAGACGTTGTCTCGAAAAATTCGCTTTGTATGTTTGTCTTTGCAAAGGTGTTAGGTAAGTGTATTTTGTCTTGTTCCTGAGCTAGCGGTATAGCGTCAGTGTCACAATAAAATTCAAATATTTCTTCAGTGTCTGGTTCGAAAAAAATAAAATTTTGATTAATGGTGTTATCTGAAAGGTGATTGTTAATATTTTCGTTTGAATTTGTAACTGGTTGTAAAGGTAAATAATCGTTAACTTTAAATAATGGTATATTTTCAAAATTGGTAATTAGTTGATTGTTTTTGAAATCTATAATGCATTCGTAATATTCTAGAAAGTCGTTACCTACAAAGCCATCGAAGTCTGTATCTAAATCGTATACATAAACGTTGTGTGGATCGTTAAAATTGAACGGTATAAGAACAGATTCAGTGATTTTAATTTTTTGACCTGTTACTTGTATATTTAAATTTTCGGGGTGTCTTAGGTTATAATTTTCTGTTGCTTTGGGTTTGAAAATGGAAATATCTGCACCTAAATTGATTAGAATATTAAATTTATTTGTTGGGTCTTTCATGAAATACAGGTTTTTCGAACTTATTTGAAACGGAGGGTTAGATGGTGATTTTACATGAAACACTGTTCTTGGGGATTCGAATGTGGGTCGGAATTCTCTTTCAGGTTTAATGTTTGAATTTGGTTGGACATTTGGTCCACTTCGAAATTTATTTCTCGGGTTGGGGTATTCATTGAATACTCCGGGCCTAATGGAAAATCCTGAGGAGTAGCAGTATAATCCTGCGACATCTGAGAATTAGCTGTATAATTCTCATTTTGGTATGGCATGTTATCGTCGTTATTTTGCGGGAAATGGGGGTAATCGTCATAATTTACTTGTGGCATGTTTGCCATATTATCAAGGCTAGAATTAGTTTGATAATTTCCGAAGTTATGGAATTGTGGGTCGCTGAAATTATCAGTTTCATGGTAAAAATTAGTATCATAATTTTGAGAGTCGAAATGATTGTCAAAATTAACGTGATGTGTTCTCTGCGGGTTTTGTCTGTTAAAGTTAGGATTGAAATTTGAATTTTGTTGATTTGGGGATCTCTGAAAGTTCGGATTAGGTCTTATTACAGAAGGCCTATTCTGTTGAAAATCTTGTTGCGGCGTGAAATTTCTTTGATATTGATGGTTGGGAGAATTTTGGAAATTCGGTCTAGAAAATTGTGGAGGACTGGCAAAATTGTTTTGTCTAAAGTTCTGATTTTGTTGTGAGAATTGTAGTCTTGTACGGCACTCATTAAAATTGTGCCCGTTACGTTTGCAAAAATTACAGAATTGTTGGGAGTTGGGACGCCTCTGTTGGTTCTGGATGGGGTTTTTGTTGATAGTTTGTTTTGGGAATTTTTGTGACTCGAAGTAGGACAGTTGGAGTTCGCGTTTGATTCTATTGATTGCTTCTAGCATGTCGCTGGGATTTCCGGCACGGATTATTTGTCCAAGTTTAGGTTCTAGTCCGGTAAGTAGTGTTGTTAGAGTCATGGTTTCAATTAGGGATGATTGGGCTGTCTTTTCTTCCAACGTCAAAGTCTGTTTTTGCACAGCAGCGTGCATTTTGGCATTATGTGTTTGTAAACGAGATACGAATGTCAGGGCAGTTTCATTAGGTAGTTGGTGAATCCGTTGTAAGTCCTGTATAAGGGCTGTCAAGTCGCGTGAATCACCGAAGTGGGCCTCAAGTAGGCTTTTAATTTCTGCCCAAGTGGCAGGGTTCCTCGAATTTATTAATTCGGCAGCTTTTCCCCGAAGTTTATTTTTTATGTGTAGAGTAAGTAAAATACGCTGGTCCTCTATAGACATTCCGTTCGCGAAAACACACGCGGAAATAAAGGTTTGTAGGAAAATGGGGTTCCCGTCGAACTCTGGAACTATTGAGAAAATCTCACTTAACCTGTAGGGTTCTATGGTAAGGGTTTCGTCAGCGTTATTGGTATTATTTGCTGTAGTATTTGGTTGGTTCGCCATTTTGTATTATTAAGATTTGTATATAAATTTCAGATAAACAAACAAAAATTAATTTGGTACACACAAAAAATAATAAAAAATTAATTGTAAAAGGTGCAAGAGTACGCCACTGGCAATAATAATGAATAAAAGGAAACGAAATTGTATTCTTTTCTGTATAAAGTATGTAACAAATTATTTTTGCGATGGTATTTGCACTTATTCAGATATTATAGTCATATGGTATAAACAATACGTTAACCTTTATTAGTAGTAGTAGTATTAAATTGCAATAAAAACGTTACAAGATAAAGATTAAACTTGATATATGTCAAATTAATATATTGATTGCAATGAAAATATTTATGTGTTAAAATAAAATAAAATATCGGCTAAAGTAATACGATATTTAGATAATATATTCAACTAAATTAGATTGCAGAACTGTCGTGGGTTTAATGCAAATGTGAATGCAATGTACGAATGATAAAATATAAATGTTTAGTGCAGTTTGAAATAGAAAATAAATCGAGATGATTCTTAAATTACTTACATTACTATCTTCATGCCTGGGGTCCAGATGGAAGGTCGAATGCGGTTTCGTAAGCGTTGCTACACTGGGATGTACCGTCAGGGGTATCACTAGGTGTTCCTATCCACGGTGACGTGTTCCAAGTGCCGAAGACACCGACTTTCAGGGGCCAGGAATGTTTCTTACTTGCTAATTATTTCTCGATGTGTATATGATGCTTCTTGTGAGCTTGTTGAGACGTTGCTTGTCTGCTTGAAATTGTATTTTTCTTGTTTCTCGTAGATTCTTTGCTGATTGAAGGATTGAAATCCACCACCTCTGGGTTACAGGGTGTTTTTCAGATCCGTACGACTGCGCCAATGTTAGATAATCGATTGTTGAAATCACTTTTTAAAAACTTTATTTATTTATTAATGGAGTCAACGTTGACTCTTTATAAATTAGAACAATAATAATTTTGACTTGTTATTCCAACATGAGTTTAAGACTGCCGTCTGAAAGTACACTACTCCCATTTATAACCTTTGGGAACAAAGGAACTGCAATTATGCAGTTTTGCAAGAATACAATCTTATCTAATTCTCGGGAGAGCGGATGCTGAGAGGAGTCGTTATTTGATATCTATGTAATATAATACCGCTGAGAGTGGTGAGGCCAATGTCTCAGAGATACAGGGTATATTTTCATATAACATATATATATCTATGTCTGGTCGGGGAATTGACAAATGACATTGGCTACCATTCATAATTTGTAAGGTATAATTCAATGCAGGTCGGGGTATTTGCCCGCTGAGTAGTTGTTTCCTGCAAATCATGTATAATAACAGTATATAGGTTAAGTCCACCAAGGGCTGAAGGACGCCGCTCTCGGTACTTGCAAAATAGCAAGTCGCTATAGATCATGGAGACATCTATGATGTCTGGTGTATAGTACCATTTGACCACAGGAGAGGATTCACTTACCTCTCACCGATATACCATTTACACCAGTTTGTATAAAACTAGCAGGTTGGCCACTGTCATTTGTCTGTTCCACGACCTATGGCATACTGATGAGAACTAATAAGTTCGAAACCGGTCTATGTCTGGTCGGGGAATTGACAAATGCCATTGGCTACCATTCATGATATGTAAGGTATAATTCAATGCAGGTCGGGGTATTTGCCCGCTGAGTAGTTGTTTCCTGCAAATCATGTATAATAACAGTATATAGGTTAAGTCCACCAAGGGCTGAAGGTCGCCGCTCTCAGTACTTGCAAAATAGCAAGTCGCTAAACATCATGGAGACATCTATGATGTCTGGTGTATAGTAGCATTTGACCACAGGAGAGGATTCACTTACCTCTCACCGGTATACGATTTACATCAGTTTGTATAAAACTAGCAGGTTGGCCACTGTCATTTGTCTGTTCCACGACCTATGGCATACTGATGAGAACTAATAAGTTCGACACCGGTCTATGTCTGGTCGGGGAATTGACAAATGACATTGGCTACCATTCATGATTTGTAAGGTATAATTCAATGCAGGTCGGGGTATTTGCCCGCTGAGTAGTTGTTTCCTGCAAATCATGTATAATAACAATATATATATATAAAGAAGAAGGGTAGTCTTGACTGACAAGTTAAGAAAACCAAAATTAAACACACGTAGTGTAAACACATGTAGTGTATCTTGAGGTTGCAGTCAGAGGTGAAAAGTTTACGGCCACAAAACAGAAAAAGAAAAACTCTTTTGTTACTTTGTCAAGCTTTCGGAAATTATTTACCCCGCATCCATGTGGTTTCATAGTTCGTGAAGTTTTTGTTGCGTTTTTTATTTGCACGGTAAAATTGAATTCGACTCGGTCTAAGCAGACATGTTAATATCCATAAAAACCGCTCTTTTCATTGTAATATGTGTAATAAAACATTTAGAAGACAAGATAGCTTAAAAAGACATATAGAAGGAATATACGGTGAGTTGCATAACATCAACATTCAACCCAAGACAATTGAAGAAGAAGAAAAATTATCTCCATAAACAAGTGATGACCCGCCGATTGCACCCCCAACGTTAGAAAGACCTTCTAAGTTCAGTTTGGAGAGAATTAAAAATCATATATTGGAATGGCATTATGATACTGACCCTAATGACTTAGGCAATAAGAATTAACGAACCCCTAGGTCTAAAATATGATGTATATGTAAGTACTTTACGAGATATGGGAATTATAGAATTACTACATTTACTACCTAGCGTTACTTACTAATTATGTTTTTAAATTATGAGAATGGAGGAAACCTGATATTAATGTTTATTAATCATGTGAAAGTGGAAGTTATTAGACGTATTTTAACATATGAAAATGGTTCATTGTTAAAATTGTCAAAAAGCTTTTGCAAATAAGAAATGCATGAAAAGACATGCTAAGAATTGCGCCTCTACGCCTATTTGTGAGAAAATTGATCCAGAAGATAAAATTATAGAAATTATGGAAATGATATTTAGAAGATATAAATATTACGTCAGCTGTTTACCTGCCGCGCTAATGTTTCATGAACAAATTAAACAATTTGGATCAATTCTGAAGTCAAAGAGGTAGTGGTAATTGATATATGTAAATCAGAGCCAAATCCCATACATTTTTGGAATAAAATTGACAGAAAAATATATTACCTTCCACTAGCTGTAGTTCGAGAAGAAGAACTTGTCATGAAGCTCTCTAGATTTTCGACAATGCAGAAGATGAATTTATGAAAACGGCTTATGAAGTGTTTAAAGAAGTTAAATTTGCAGATTTTTGTTTTTCCATGGCACCTAAAGACATTGCCGGACTGCCCCCATTTGCCCCCTCTCGGAATCAAATGTAATTTACCCATATTCAACAATATCGGAGAACAGTGCTCCGCAATCTATTGCAGAGGTAAGCAATGCTAAATATCTGGAAATTATGATGAAACTTTATGGACGGACACATCGTCAAAAATCAAATATTACAGAGAAACTGCTTTATTTCAAACTTAATATTAGTGAATTTAATTTGATTTTGCACAATGTGAATTTAAAAAAGTGATATTCAATGATTCAAACAACGGGATTAAGAGAGGCTTTCATTTTAAAGAGATATTTTCAATAATTTTATAAAAGTAAATGTTTCTTTCAATTAATAGTTCATGAAATATTAAGTTATAGAAAACGGGACATTATTGTTCAAAATGTTTTAAGAATTGTTCTACAAACATATGGTCAACCTGTTAAAATTTCTTCCGTAGCCTTTTTGTTAACAAAAAATTGACTGCAATTCGGATTTTCCTTAATGAATCTAAAGGCCAAAAAAAGGACTGTAAAAAATTTATTTTCATATTGGAGCCATGGAAAGAGTTACACTTCCCTTTCAAAAAAATAAAGTTGCTTGTAATGGATTAACCGAAAGAAGAGCAAAAACCATTTAATATTACAAAAGTAGTAGATTTATTTCTTAATAAACACATCCAAATCTATAAATTATATTTTGAATAATAAAAAAATTACTAGACGTTACATGCTCCTGTTCACCTAGTATATGCCCTTTAATACCTTAAAAATATAGTGTGATGAGCCCAAATATGCATTTTCAGACATCCGTAAGCATGGTTATAGCATCTTTCTTGAGAAGAAATAATTATGCACAGTATATCAGTTCATTTTTAACTTCTAGAAGATTAATTCCAGTTTTCTGTATGAAATAAATGTAAACAAGCATTATTTACATAGTTTTTATTTGTGGCTTGGTCCCAAAAGTATTTGGCCTCGTCGGAAATAGCCGATCTACCGACCGGGCCAGTCCGACTCTGCCTAGAGAATTACTCAATGTAAGGAATAAAATTCATGAAAAAGTATCAGCTGTTCTCGACATTTATAATAAAAATATTCTGTAACTTAGAATATAAATATACTGTTTAATAAACTAATTTAGGATTTTAATAAGAACCCCCCCTTACCACCAATGGGATTTGATTTAAAAAAATTAAGGTCCATACACGTAGGAGCCTTGTGAGGGTCGCTATCTGTCTAAGTACCCTGTATATCTTATAAAAATAAAATGTCAGCGATATGCTAAAGACCCCCTGGTTGAACATGCAGAAGGCCTCTTTGTTTGGTGGTTGAAACCTTACGTTGGGCGTAGTGAATCTGGACAACGATAAGAGCTTTGAACTTAATTGAGACCCTTGAGGCTTCGCGTGCACTTAATTTGTAGAAGAGTGTAGTTCGGGAGGGTTGTACGTAAAAAGGTTGGAACAGGAGAAAATGGCTCACCCTGTATAAGCCCCTGCTGATTGTTTCTAAGGTAATTTATTGTTTTCCGTAGTTACATTTACTTTAAACTGAATTTAATTCTGGTGGTCGGTGATTTTCCAACACCTTGCATATAATTCTTAAGACAGTGCACTTTTGTTTAATTTGAATGACCAGTTGTTTTCGAGCAACCTGTATGCAGTCGTTGATTATTAAAACAGGCAGTTTTAGAACGAATTATAATACATATTATTAAAGGCGAACACAGGTTTAAATAAAATTAAAATATTATTCTTTTTTACAGTTTACTAATTTGTAACTTTTCGACAATGAATAAATTCCGGCTTGGGAGATTTGATTCGTTGGAGTTTTATTGAAAAAATATCAAAATTCACTTATGATTAGATGCACGCTAGCAGATTAAATTATTTAAAAAATGTTTGAAAAAAATCACTTAAAACTAGATTACTAGGTGCGAATTAGGTTGAGGCGCGAAAGCAGATTAAATTAAATAGAAAAATATGTTTTACAAGGATTCGGCCTTGGAAGCAGCGCAAGCACTGGATTTGTATATCGCGAGTTACACCGAAGAAATTGACTTACAGAACACTGAGGCCGAGGCGGGTTGAGTTCGGGTTTTTATACTGTTTGGTATGGTTTCGTTTGTCGTGCCCCGTGAATCGAGAACAAACGTTTTTTACACCCATTATATTCTAGAAAGTCGGATCCAGACATTCCGTGCAGGCGAGGGTGACTCATCGATTGCGTAATATTGCATCACTTTTGTCAAAAATGGAAATTTGGAAATGAAATTTGAATCTGTTTTAGTTTAGGAGATATAGCACGAAAAAGAAGGTAGAATATATTGAACCGTCCTCGTACGGTCATACTTTACGCATGCATGGCGCACGTAATATATTGAATTGTCACGCGTGATGATGTTTCGAGGGGCTAATAATAAAGCAGTTCGGGAGCCATTCGAGAAAAGGTTAAAATCGAATAGAAAAGGAGTTGTAGAAAATTAATGAATATGGGTTTAACGTTTGTACCGGAGGTACGAAAACTATGTTGGGTGTCGAATGCTATTATACGGCTGATTTTTACACTATTGTTTAATTAATATTTTTGTCAACGAATTTTCAAATTGTGCTACAAATTTTCAGGCAGGTTTTCCAGTCCTACGTCATGAAATTGTCAGTTCAACGATCAACATGTTCAGCGGCTGCATACAACTTTGTATACCTCTGCCGAGACTTTTCGCAGAGGAAAAAGTTGAAAGATTCGTCAAAACGAAGCTACTCACGAATAACCAGCCTATTAGTAATCACTTCAAAAAAGGGGCGTCGGACCCCAGACTATGACTTTTAATAAAAACCTGCAATAAAGTATTCAGACCAAACATCGTTTTATGAGAGTGAGTGTTAACATGCATATTTATAACTGTAAACTTTTTCTGTGGTGAAAGCGAAGGTTATATCTCTAAGAATTCATAAATAAACCATGATCAAGGTCATTGTCCATATGATTTTCTTTTACATGATTAACTCGATCTGAGTGTCCCAAACAAATACTATTATATAATTTAAACTGGAATGTATATAGGTGAAGTAGTACAATTCAGACTTAACTCTACTTCTAAGTTGTAGTAGGACAACACAATATGTAGTAAGTTTTTTATTATTATTTCTAACTCCAGGATAATCTAGAGCTATACAATACTATTTTACTTGCTGAACATTAATTACACATAAAGCTGAGTATTTTACTTAAAAAATATTCCCAATAGATTTTGATATATTATTTTTAATTCCTTTGTAAGTCTGGCATTTCTCGTTGGACATCGGGTTAGGCAATTTATCATAGATATTGAGTTTGTTGAGGCATGCACTACTCCCAGAATCGATTATGTTATATGTTGTAGTTGCTCATACTAACGTATGTTTGAATTTTAGTTTCCATTTTTCGTTAAAATTTAGAAAAGTTGGATTATATTTTCTTAGAGTTTCTCATGTTTATGTTCTGTTGTCGCAGTCATCTAGTTCCTTCATTTTTCTTTAACGGACGATAATGCAGAGCTTCTATTACATTTTTTGATACTAGTCTAGCCTTGAAATAAAATGTTGCAGACTGCTATTTACACTATTTTTATTAAAGGGAACAATTAAACTTAACATCTAGTATGTACAACTTCACAAGAAGGAATCATACTACAACTCTGTTCCTATATGCCTTAAACGGATAAACGCTAAGACAAATCATACTGTATGGGATAGCACAAAGTATACTGTCTATAAAAAGAAACTTATACGTCTTAGGAAAATATTATTTAAGTTTTGTTACCAAAATGTTCGCAGATTGAAAACCAAAACACATGAACTATTAAATGCTCAGTGCCATGTCACTTTTACCTAATTGCTTTACTGAAACATGGCTCGGTTGAACTTTTCCAAATGACTTTGTGTATTTTTAGGAAAGATCGCAATTTCTTTCTGATAAACATGAGCAGGGGTGGAAGTGCCTTACTAGCTGTAAAGAAATCATGTTCGTTCGTTATGCTAGATCTCACTTCAACTGCAATATATTTCTAGATATTGATAAAATTGAGTCAAACTTAGTCTGTATCATCATGTAAAGGGGTAGTGAAGCGCAAGTTATAGCCTCTCCTACTCAATTGTTAACCTCACCTTCGCGATGAGTTCAATTTGAACTTGGTGCACCCTGTTTTTACTAACGAGGCTCTAACGACCAAGTAAGGGCGGAATAACCCTTACCTTTTGCCGTGAGCACATCCACCTTCTCACGAAGGGTGCGGTAAAAATAACCCACCGCACACAAAGGTTGCTTTTGGAATCGTTTGGTTATCCCATCGTCGCAGTCTCCTTCTGTGCCATGGGACCACACCACTCGCCTTCCGCAACCGAGCTGGTCAGTTGCATACCTGCTCCAGCTAAATCTTCAAATGCAGCTTCGTTTTCAGTCGATTAAGGCTTAAAAAAAATGATGGAGCGTTCAAGTGGGACAAAATCATCCGGAAGTAAAATACCCTCCCGATCGGATCTCCGGGGGAGGGTGCCCACAGGGACACCTCATCGAATGTCGAAAAAACACCGACAAGTTAAATCCAAGAAAATTCTTTCATCTACGGCGCTTGGAATGTTCGTACTTTGAACGACAGCACTCGCACCTATCGGCCTGAAAGAAGAACTGCTCTAATAGATAGGTTCTCTATCTATTAGAGCAGTTCTTCTTCACCGACTCAATGTTGACGTTGCAGCTCTCAACGAAACTCGATTTTTGGAGGAAGGCTTTCTCACAGAAAAGTACTACACCTTCTATTGGAAAGGTCTTCCCACCAATTCAAGAAGACAACATGGAGTAGGATTTGCCGTTCGGAATCAACTTGTATTAAACTTAACCCAAATTAAACATAATATTTTTAGTCGCAAACTCCTCTATAAATCCTTATTTTACTATAAGGAAGGTAACCAGACTGCAACCAAAGTTACAAATCTGGCGCGTTAAGTGTAATAATTGCATATTACCATCAAAACGCTAATGCTTCGATTGCAACAAACACCAGCCGAAAGACTGATCCTACTTAAAGGAGCTCCCTTGCCAGTCGTCACACACCACTTGCAGACTGCAGTTTCGAGCTGTTGGCTCTCGTCAGTGCAAGGTAGGTATGCGACGACCGACATGAGAATCCTTTGACTATAGTACATCCCGGTATTTTCACAATAGCGACATGCAAAACAGTCAGCAGGCGCCATCTAGCGGTCCAGTGTCTGTTGCAATCGAAAAATAAATAGCCTGACTTGGCTTAGCATAGATCAAATGTGCTTTTAGAGGGCGGAATATTAAACATAATATTTTTAGTCGCAAACTCCTCTATAAATCCTTATTTTACTATAAGGAAAGTAACCAGACTGCAACCAAAGTTACAAATCTGGCGCGTTAAGCGTAATAATTGCATATTACCATCAAAACGCTAATGCTTCGATTGCAACAAACACCAGCCGAAAGACTGATCCTACTTAAAGGAGCTCCCTTGCCAGTCGTCACACACCACTTGCAGACTGCAGTTTCGAGCTGTTGGCTCTCGTCAGTGCAAGGTAGGTATGCGACGACCGACATGAGAATCCTTTGACTATAGTACATCCCGGTATTTTCACAATAGCGATATGTAAAACAGCCAGCAGGCGCCATCTAGCGGTCCAGTGTCTGTTGCAATCGAAAAATAAATAGCCTGACTTGGCTTAGCATAGATCAAATGTGCTTTTAGAGGATGTGCTTTTAGAGGGCGGAATATTAAACATAATATTTTTAGTCGCAAACTCCTCTATAAATCCTTATTTTACTATAAGGAAAGTAACCAGACTGCAACCAAAGTTACAAATCTGGCGCGTTAAGTGTAATATTTGCATATTACCATCAAAACGCTAATGCTTCGATTGCAACAAACACCAGCCGAAAGACTGATCGTACTTAAAGGAGCTCCCTTGCCAGTCGTCACACACCACTTGCAGACTGCAGTTTCGAGCTGTTGGCTCTCGCCAGTGCAAGGTAGGTATGCGACGACCGACATGAGAATCCTTTGACTATAGTACATCCCGGTATTTTCACAATAGCGATATGTAAAACAGCCAGCAGGCGCCATCTAGCGGTCCAGTGTCTGTTGCAATCGAAAAATAAATAGCCTGACTTGGCTTAGCATAGATCAAATGTGCTTTTAGAGGGCGGAATATTAAACATAATATTTTTAGTCGCAAACTCCTCTATAAATCCTTATTTTACTATAAGGAAAGTAACCAGACTGCAACCAAAGTTACAAATCTGTCGCGTTAAGTGTAATAATTGCACATTACCATCAAAACGCTAATGCTTCGATTGCATCAAACACCAGCCGAAAGACTGATCCTACTTAAAGGAGCTCCCTTGCCAGTCGTCACACGCCACTTGTAGACTGCAATTTCGAGCTGTTGGCTCTCGTCAGTGCAAGGTAGGTATGCGACGGCCGACATGAGAATCCTTTGACTATAGTACATCCCGGTATTTTCACAATAGCGACATGTAAAACAGCCAGCAGGCGAGATCTAGCGGTCCAGTGTCTGTTGCAATCGAAAAATAAATAGCCTGACTTGGCTTAGCATAGATCAAATGTGCTTTTAGAGGGTGGAATATTATCCTAAATTATCCTTATTGTAAAATAAGGATTTATAGAGGAGTTTGCGACTAAAAATATTATGTTTAATATTCCGCCCTCTAAAAGCACATTTGATCTATGCTAAGCCAAGTCAGGCTATTTATTTTTCGATTGCAACAGACACTGGACCGCTAGATGGCGCCTGCTGGCTGTTTTACATGTCGCTATTGTGAAAATACCGGGATGTACTATAGTCAAAGGATTCTCATGTCGGTCGTCGCATACCTACCTTGCACTGACGAGAGCCAACAGCTCGAAACTGCAGTCTGCAAGTGGTGTGTGACGACTGAAAAGGGAGCTCCTTTAAGTAGGATCAGTCTTTCGGCTGGTGTTTGTTGCAATCGAAGCATTAGCGTTTTGATGGTAATATGCAATTATTACACTTAACGTGCCAGATTTGTAACTTTGGTTGCAGTCTGGTTACTTTCCTTATGGTAAAATAAGGATTTATAGAGGAGTTTGCGACTAAAAATATTATGTTTAATATTCCGCCCTCTAAAAGCACATTTGATGTAAACTTAACACAAGTACCACAAGGCCTATCCGAGCGTCTAATGCTGCTACGCTATAAGCTATCAGATGGCAACGCGGTAAATCTAATAAGCGCCTACGCTCCCACTCTGGATGCAAGTCACGAAACCAAGGAAAGCTTCTATCAACAGCTGGAAGAAACCGTCTGTAGAATACCTAATACGGAACGACTCGTTATTCTTGGCGATTTTAACGGTAGAGTAGGGAGAGATGCAGACACCTGGCCAGGCATCATAGGCAAGAACGGTTTGGGCAACATGAACGCTAACGGTCAACTACTCCTAACTAAATGCGCCGAACATGATCTAGTTATGACAAACACCATTTTCCGACAAATGGATAAATTTAAAGGCACCTGGCGTCACCCCAGATCAGGTCACTGGCATCTACTGGACTATGTTATCGTACGTATGAAGCATCTCAAGGACGTCCAAATTACAAAGGCGCGCATTGATAGCGAATGTTGGACCGATCATCGTCCTGTTGTCTCTAAAATGAAAATTGGTATGAGACCCACACACCGAAGAACTCAAGTAAAACGTAGACCCCGTCTTTGTATTAGTAAATTGCGTGACCAACAAACCGTCGAACAGCTAAAGCAAAAAGTTCAAGATAATTTGAGTGCACTAGAAGAAACCAATTCTGCAGATGTCGCTACTACCTGGACACAAATTAAAGACAGTTTAAAAAGTGCGAGTGAGGGTATTCTTGGCACTGCAGCAAGTAAAAAACAAGAGGACTGGTTCAATGATAATGAAGCTTTTATACAAGAACTTCTTGACCGCAAACATATTGCCTTCCAAAACGCTATCAACCACCCCAACGACTCATCAAAAGCAGAAGCTTTTACACAATTTTAGTATGAAACGCAACGCGAAATCAGAAGAATAAAGAACGAGTGGTGGGCAAGCAATGCCAGAGAAATTCAAAGGTACGCCGATTCACACGACTACAGGAATTTCTTTCAAGGAGTAAAAGCAGTGTACGGCCCCAGCCGGAAAATTATGTGCCCTATTAAAGATTTAAATGGAAATCTCCTCAAAGAAGATCAGGAAATAAGAGCCCGATGGAAAGAACACTACTCTAACATTCTTATCCATCAAAGTCAAGCCAATCACGATATTATAAATCTTATCCCTCAATATGACACCTTCGAAGACTTAGATAAACCACTAACAACGGAAGAGATCTTAACCGCCATTGGGCAGCTAAAAAATAACAAATCTCCCGGCGCCGACTCACTCCCAGCTGAAATCTTTAAAGCTGTGTCGTCAGAGCTCATACCCTACCTCAAAAAATTGTTTGATGTCATGTGGGAAAGTGGTCAAGCTCCGCAGGAGTTTCGTGATACACTTTTAATCAACCTCTTCAAAAACAAAGGGAGCGCTGCGGACTGTGGAAATTACAGGAGTATAGCTCTCCTGGCTGTTGGAGGGAAGATACTCACTAAAGCGATGGCAAATAGGCTAACACCTGTTATGGAAAAGTTACTTCCTGAAACACAGAGTGGCTATAGACCAAACCGAGGCACATCGGATCTAATCTTCACACTTAAACAGCTTCAAGAAAAAGCATTCGAACATCAAGGAGAAATTTACATGGCCTTCATTGATTTAACCAAGGCGTTTGACTCGGTGGACAGAGAAGTGCTCTGGAAAATTGTGCTCCGCTTAGGTATCCCTTGAAAATTTGTGGAAGTATGTCGCAGTCTACATACAAACAACAACGCCCAGGTTATGTATAATAATGAGGCAACCGAACCTTTCCAAACCCTCACTGGAGTTAGGCAGGGATGTATCCTGGCACCCCTACTTTTTAATTTGTTTACCACTGCTCTAACAATTATTGTTGACAACAAACTGACAGTCAGAGGAATAGGTCTCAGATACCGTTCTGATGGCGGTCTCTTTAACATAGGGCGCTTTAGAGCTTTCACGAAGACACGCACACGATTCATTTGTGATCTCCAGTATGCGGATGACTGTACACTTTTAGCCGGAAGAGCTTCAAGAACTTTTAGATGTGTATGCCCAGAGCTATGATTCCTTGGGACTTAAAATCAACGTTGGAAAGACTAAGATTATGTCAACTCCTCATCAAGTGAACCAAGTAGACATTACACTTAACGAAAATTCTCTTGAAGTGGTGGATCAGTTCAATTACTTAGGCAACGTTGTTAATGACGAAGCAAACATGGACAGCGAGATTCGCAATAGAATTAACGCTGCATCTAGAGCACTCTGGGGACTTAGAGAGAGAGTATTTGACAACCACGACCTTGTTTTGTCAACGAAAATGGCTGTCTACAGAGCAGTTGTCATTCCAACACTGCTATATGGATGTGAAAGCTGGGTCACTTACCGTCGTCATGTGAAAGAATTAGAACGCTTTCAGCAAAGACACCTCAGAAGTATGATGAAAATCCGTTGGCTCCATCACATATCAAACGTGGAAGTACTCAGGAGAGCAAATAGCCTTCCAATTGAGGTGCTTATTTCAAGAGCACGCCTAAGATGGGCAGGTCACGTTCATCGTATGCATGATAACCGCCTTCCTAAATGTACACTTTATGGTGATTGCTAAGCGGTAGAAGAAGGCGTGGCGGTCAACGAAAGAGGTTCAAAGACGTTCTCCATGAAAATCTAAAATCCTGCGGTATTCCAGACGAGCAATGGGAACAACTTGCAGCGGACAGAAGCGAATGGCGAGGGGTTGTGGCCAGCTTTCAAGGAAATGTTGCTGCAAGAAGGCCGAATCCAAGACCTAACCAGGTCTGTGTTTGTCCTGACTGCGGTCGACATGTGCTCTCCCGAATTGGCCTCTATAGCCATAGTCGTGTGCACCGTAGATGAATGGGAATTACAATAGACTACACCTTTTACTTGTTTTTTATTACACACAATCTATCGATTGTAACATTTTTTTTATACTCGGACTCGAGTAAAGGCTAATAATAATAATAATCATCACCCCATTTTATACGCGCACTGTACATTCCACCCAGTATTAATGCTGCAACTTATGAGACCCTTTTGATATGATAACAGCAATTATTCGCTTTCTCAGTGAAGATAAACCAATTATACAATTATGATAAACCAATTATGAGGTGACTTTAACATTTCGAGTTATGTAAGTTATCTATTTACCTCTGGAATTTCCAACAGACATATTGGCTCACTTATTAATTCCCGTGATTTCCTGGGCTTCCACCAGTACTATGAAGTATTAAGTTCGAGTGCAGACGTTTAGATCTGGTCCTAAGCATATCACAGGTAATTAACCCATCAGAAAACTATTTAGTCCCCGAAAATCCTCATTACCCACCTCTAGATTTAATCTTTAGCTTAAAATGTGATCACAATAGCCATTTAGGCAACAATAAACTATCTTTTGATTTAAAAAAAGCAGTCTTTAATAAATTATATAATGATCTTTGCAGTATAGACTAATCATATTTGTATAGCTTTGATAAAGTTAGTGGGGCTTGCACCCAATTTTAAGATAAAATAAATTCTGCATTCTGAAACATCTCCTAAGAATACATCATATCATTGTTCACTGAAACTATTAAAAAGATATTGAGCAGAAATCCCGTCTATAGAATCTATATAAGAATAATAAGTTGAGCTACCTTAGTTAATTCCAAGCTCTGCGCTCCAAAATAAAAAGAGATATTGAACTTGTTCACAAAACATTCATTCATTCAATACATAAGAAACACGCATTAAAACTAACCCAAGCAACTTATGGTATTTTCTTAATACTAAGAGAAATACAAGTCGCATACTGAATTCGATGTGTTATAACAATAAATCCTTAAACGATACTCAGAGCGTTGTCGATGCATTTGCCCAATATTTTGAAGCATTTTATCACATAATCCGCCTATAACATAATTATTAAAAAACCACAGGCAATGTTCCCCAACTCAATTTTTAACCATAAACGAAAGTGATGTTATAAAAACACTAAAAAAATTAATAATGAAATCACGACATTCCCAGATGGAATACCAGCTGTCTTATTAAGATACTGTGCCTTTATTGCCACTTTCTATCATTTTTAATTTAGCACTGCAAACTACTACATTCCCCACATTTTTGCAAACTATTTGAAATATAGTCTTATACGATATAATCTCTTTTCATGTTAAATATCAACTCTCCTACAGTTAACACAGGTTCTTTGGCATGAGGATCTACAGTTACCAACTTGGGAAATGTTATACATGTCATTATGGTCCAACAGATATAATTTATACAGACCTGTGTAAAGCATTTGACAGACTGGATCATGGGCTCCTATTGCAAAAGTTGTCAGCTTCTGGTTTAATTCTCGACTTTCTAAATTTCTTTGAGTCATATATTTGTAACAGAACATTAAACATAAAGTATCATGGATTTTTATCTATTGAATGAAGTATTAGCAACGCCAGGAATTCCGCAGGGCTCTGTTATGGGCCTACTGTTATTTATAATTTTAGTCAATGATATTTACCGAAATATACAACGTAATGTCCTTCTGAATGCCGATAATCTTAAATTGCTTGCATCTGTTAACTCCCAAGAAGACTGCCGTCGATTACAGCATGACATCTCAAAAATAAATTAGTGGTGTGGGAATAATAGACAATGGCAATAGGCAATGAAATGGTTACTAGATGCACTCAATTCAAGGATCTTGGAGTCATTTTTGGCACAAAATTAATCTTTACTGCCCATATAGATCATATAACTGCTAATGTCTATAGAAACTCAAGGCATTTTAGAGATATTTACAAACTTTCTCTTTTGTTTAATGCTTTTGTACGGCCAAAACTGGAATACTGGTATTGTCTGGACACAACACAATAGAATATTCATAATTCATATAATTTATAATGGGTTCAGAGTAGGCACGTTAAAAAGTTTTCATTCAAAGCTGACAGATGTTTCCACCAATCTGATTTATTAGCCAGATTTAATCTAAATGACTTAGCAACACGTAGGGTCTACTTTTCTATGTTGTTCCTATACATACTATTAACAAGTCAAACATACATTTCACTCTTGAATCTTTTCAAACTCATACGCCCTATTCTACTTAGCCACACCAAGAACAAATGTATTAGAATCTTTTCCTATTTATAATATATGCTCAAGTTACCTAAGCCATCAGTCGAACTTTGATGTTCTTAATTGTAGTATTAATAACACAAAGTAATATATTTTAAATCGCCCTTAAAATAACCTTCAGTTTCTACTATATCAAACTATCTTAAAATTTCTTGTATTTTTCTTACTGATTACTGAGCTATTATTTCAAACTGTTAATTTAATTTGAAAAAATAGTGCCAAAGGATTCACATATCGAACGATTACGATTTTAAAAATTATTGAACTTAAATTTTCATATATATTTTAATTGAAACTTCTCAATGGATGATACAATCTAAGAAACATGTGCTTGTGTTAGATTCAACTTATCAACCTGAATACGACGACCAACCACATATAGAAACTACGATCACAAATAAAGCTTTAAATCTAATTATATATAAATGTTATAACCGTAATAATATTTATGTTTATGTGGAAATTATAACGGAGAAAATATTTGTGAATGATTCCATGCAATATTCTTGGGTTACATTTTTCATAAAAAATTGAATTTTAAAAACATTTCAAGAATCATTTCAGCTGGTCGTAACAAAGTGAAGATACCGTTAAGATTATGTACTAATAAATTCATGATTAACAAATTTTTGGATGCCGACAATTTAAAAGCCTTTATTACTACGAAAGAACTTAATTATGGGAGTAGAAATTTTCTTTAGTGATGGCTATTTAAAACTAATTATTAACGGTGACAACTATTAGTCCATTTAACGAGGTCTCGAGCATCAAAAGTTTGTAGGATCTTTTGCAATACATTTCCCCCTCTGTTTCCGAGAGCGAGAAAAACGATGGTGATGGTTTCGAGTTCTGAAATCCTCGGGTATTACCCCTATCAAGGAAAACCCACCCCAATTTCCGTTTTCTCGGTCTTGGGCTTGCGAGGGATCATCGGATCGGTTTTTTTGGGGAATAATAATAAATTCAGTTAATTTACATCAGAGTACCCCGGACCGACCCCCGGGGGTTGAATCTACCCCCACCCATAATAGCAATATCTCAAAAAAATAAGAAAATATGGACTCGACAAGGTGTTTATAGGTTTTCGAGGGCAGGGATCATAGCGGAGATGTTATTTTTCACTCTACTCTCCCGCAACTACTCCCAACGTATAAAATCACCCCTCTTCCATATACTGTCGATCCTAGTCATGCGGAAATTCCTCGTATCGGGGTTTTATGGGA
Organism: Leptura quadrifasciata; assembly: GCA_963675555.1. Classification (NCBI taxonomy): domain Eukaryota; kingdom Metazoa; phylum Arthropoda; class Insecta; order Coleoptera; family Cerambycidae; genus Leptura; species Leptura quadrifasciata. The sequence continues at coordinate 79,872,835 of OY776674.1, read as the reverse complement.
ATATCAGAGAAATATACCATTACTAAACTACAGTTGAGCTAAGCAGCCCCCGAGGGTTGTAACTACCCTGCTCGCAAAACCGAAATCACTCGAAAAAGGGGAAAACGGACTTCTCATGGGTTTTCGAGGGCGGTAATCACAATGGTGGTATCTACTTCACTCTACCCTCTCGAAACTACCCCCTATGTATAAAAATCACCCCTTCTTTCATGTTGTCGGTCCTAGACATGTGTGGATTCGTCAGACCGGAGTTTTTATGAAAATATCAGGGAAACTAACCATTACTCAACGGCAGTTGACCTAAGCAGGCCCCGGAGGCTACACATATAGTTTACAGAAAAGGGGGTACTTTTATACATTGAGGGTAGTTGCGGGGGAGTAGGGTGAAAAATAACACCAACATCGTGATTGCTGCCCTCAAAAATTCATAAAAAGCCTTATCGACTCCGTATTTTCTTATTTTTTGGGATATTGCTATTAAGGTCGGGGTAGGTTCAACCCACGGATTCGCTGCGGGGTACTATAATGTAAATTAACCGAATTTATTATTGTTTCCTTAAAAAAACCCAAATCCGACGATACCTCGCAAGTCCAAGATCAAGAATCCGGAAACAGGAGTCGTTTTTCCTTGATAGGGATAGTACGCAAGGGTTTCGAAACCATTGCCATTGTTTTTCTCACTCTCGAAATATGTGTCGCGTACGTATCGGTTACGACAGTGCAATGAAAAGTAAAGCTTTTTTTATAATATAAACAAAGGGGATAATCTCGAGAAACAGAAGAAATATATATTTTTTTGTAATTATTTTGAATAACATTTTATTGTAGTAAACTTATTAAATTTGAAGTTTGCTTTTCATTCATGCATATTCAGTTTAATAGGAAATTGCCACGGAAACTCAACTTGGGAGGGAGTCAGCTGTGCTCTATCATAGTAATCATACTGGTAGGTTATGCATTGTAAATAATGATTATAAGTTTGATCACAAAATACAAACAGAAGTTTTAGCTTATTAATATATTGGCGCCCAACTTTCTTTGTACAGGTTCACCAATTTCAGTATTTGACATAATATATTCCTTAAAATAATCACAGCGGTGACATATGACACGAGAGCTCCTTTAAGTAGGATCAGTCTTTCGGCTGCTGTTTGTTGCAATCGAAACATTAGCGTTTTCTTGGTAATATGCGATTATTACACTTAACGCGCCAGGTTTGTAACTTGTAATTCAGTGCTCGGCGGGGCACATAACCCGGAGAGTAGCTGTTCATTGCAGTCTGGTTACATTCCTTATAGTAAAATAAGGATTTTATAGAGGAGCTTGCGACTGAAATATTCTGTTTTAATATTTCTGCCCTCTAGAGGCACATTTGATATATATATATATATATATATATATATATATATATATATATCCAGGAGTCATGGTCACCGATGGGTTCACCGTTATCTCCAGTCATCGCTAATCTCTTCATGGAGGATCTAGAAGTTCGTGCAATACAAACGCAACTACTCATACCAAAACTTTGGTTGAGATATGTGGACGATACATTCGTAATCTGGACTCATGGAATAGAACAACTAAATAGTTTCTTAGACCCCTGAATAGCATTCCCGATAAGATCAAATTCACTAAAGAGGTAGAAACAGAAGGGAAGCTTCCATTTTTAGACGTATTAGTGAAAAAGAAACAAGACAGGACACTAAGTCACACAGTATACAGAAAACCCACTCACATGGACAGATATCTAAGTGCGGCATCATATCACCATCCAGCACAATTAAATTCAGTAGTAAAGACTAATGATACGTTCTCGGAGGCTGGCAGATGTCGACCATATCAACGAAGAGATATCGTCACTTCAGAAATCTCTAATGAAAAATGGATTTTCGAGGTATACAATACAGAAGTCGCAGGGGCCATACAGACAAGAAACCAAGGAGGAATCTGAGAAACTAGTGGCAAAAGCATATCTATCTACATGAAACGAACGAAAATTGGCAAACTTCTACGTAAACATAACATAGAAACAATATTTAGAACAGCCCGAAAAATCAGTGCAGTCCTCCGTAATCCAAAAACTACCCTAGAAAATCAAGGAGTATATGAAATCCCGTGCCAAGATTGCAATAAATCATACATAGGACAGACCAATAGACGTATTAGTGTAAGAAAGGAAGAACATATTAATGCAGTGCGAAAAGAGAAGAAAACATCTTCCCTAGCACAGCATATAAAATCCACGGGACACAAAATAGACTTCGGCAACACCAGAACAGTAGCTAATATCGAGCATTATAGGTTAAGGGTTACCAGAGAGGCCATAGAGATCGAAAATCACAATCACAAAATCTTAATAAACGAGATGTTACGCAGAGATTACCCAGTTCTTGGAAGCCCGCTCTTGTAGGTAGATACGTAACAGAAAACACACGACGATCCACCGTGGACGAACCAATCACGAGGAGGTACGTTCAAGCATTGACAAATAGTGAAGAAACACAGCAACCTGCCGGAAATGGACCTATCACGAGGAGTCAGAGCCGAGCGCTGACCAATGAGAGAGAACCTCGGCATTCTACGGCAACGAGTGGATACGAGGATGCTTAACCACTAACGAGAAGTCATATGGAGCGTGACGTTTCAGCGAGGCCACTTGTCGGATTGGCTCAGGCGCCCGCTAGGCCTCCCACAAGTAGTAGGGGGCTAGTGACACGTGGCCAGTCGCGCAGGCGCGCCCTAGACCACAGCATATATATGGAGGCGCACAACGCGGAGAACGTCAGTTCAGTTCGAGCAACGAGGAGCAGCAGTAGGCAGCTTTCAGTGAGAACCTGAAGATGGCAGATGAGATTCTGCCGAAACGTCGTTTAGACAACCGTGACTCCTGGAGGAGTCGACCATCGACGCGGAAGAGCTCCCGGAAATACAATAACACTTTATTTAACACCCGCGAAAACCTAAAAAACAACACACACACAAACATATATATATATATATATATATATATATATATATATTGTTTACACAGTTCCACAAATAATAATGCTAGAGTCAATATTAATTCACAACGTGTTAAAGAAATATATTGTTTATGAATTATTCAAGCAATAATATATTTTTTAAATATTTATCTATGAAAATATTTAATTTTATTTCATATGTTTATAAAGCTTTAACTGTTGGCTGGTGAATTGATATTTATGTAATTTTAAAAAAGGTAGCGTTTCTATTTGCCTGATTAATCATTTGCTTAGTACATTCGTTCCCATTCTCGGGACTTTACTCAGGACCAGCCTCGCTTTCGTACGAGATTACACACTACATGCTTTTATTATAATTTATGTTAGCTTGGCTACTGCACAAGGACAATGAAATTTTATTGGCGTTATACGAGTATTATAAATGATACTTTTACATGTGCGGATTTTAAATTTTATAGGAGGTCACCTACATAGCAATAGAAATGGTTGTTATATGTGATTACATAATTATATGATTACATACTTTCATTACTTCTTAATGTTAGTTCGATATAAGTAAGGTATATTATTGCTTGTCATAAAATACCAAGAATAACTCCTTGAAGCGACATAATTTTTAAAGAATTTACAATAGTTTCGGGTTTGTTATAATACAAGGTGGTCCAAAATTGTCTCCTCATATTTCTGCGGCTGATAGTACATCCAAAAATAATGGTAGTCTTTTATATAAACTTACCTACGAAAATGGATAATAAGGGAGATATTCAGTTTTTCTGCAATATCTTCCGATTCCCTTTAAACATCAAATTCGTATTTTGCACTTAGTCATAGGCCATCCAGACAATAATTTACATGATATAAGTAAACCCCCTCTTCTGCTTAAATGGTGGTTTTAGGAGGTGAATATAAGTACTTTCCTCATAACTTTATAATTTTGTTCATATTTCTAAATATTATTATAAAAAACTAATTTTCAGCTCATTAGAAATATAGAGGTATTCTTATTGTATATCGATAAACCAAGCCCTTCTCGAGTAATTTATGTTTAAAAAACACAAATACAAACAAAGTGCATTTACAACATTTTGTTAATAAAAGAATTTCTTTTATACTTAAGAATGCTTTAAAATATTGCTTTGACATTTCTGTTATTTATTAGACTTTGAATATTTTTTTTATAATTTCAGTTTAATTGTTAATATTATTTAACCTTGGATGATTATTGTTATAGTGCATTCCATTCTCCATAAAAGAAACAAATCAAAAAATCTCAAATATAGTCAAAAAATTCAATCCTTCGGTTCAAAAGGACAAAACCCAATAAAAAAAGTATCTTTCATTTTCATTTTAAGCAAGAACTACAATTTCGTCATAAAAAATCTGAAAAAATTCACGAAACTCTGATCATTCCAAAATAACACAAAACTGTCAAAAAACACCTTACAATGTTCCATTCGCCAATTTTACAACTTAAATTTCATATTATTCACCTAACAAATACCACCCCCATATAGTAGCGCTCAACGTCCAACTCTTTTACCAAATTCGTATTCATAAATCTTTTTCTATTTTCCATTCCATTTTAACATTCACTCGATTTCGCGCCTCAACTATTTTATCTATTTCATAACAGTCCACATCTCCAAATTGGTGTTGTGGCATTAATTATTATTGCCGTTCCAAAGCATCAGCACAATTTCATTTCACTTTACCTCCATAATTACCCCCGTTCAATTATCGGCCCACGAGATAACTACATCCATATTTACGTGCGTGCGTAAATAACGATACTACGAGGATGAATATTTAACTTATTTTTTTTTCAATAACTACTGTACGAAAAGAAATTCAAGTTTTATTCAAATATCAAACAGATTCTTATTTTATTACTTAAACAATCATGTAATTTTCCTTTTCAAGTTTTAATATTTTACAAAAATGATGCAATATTGCGCAACCCTCGCCTGCACTAACTGGCTGGGGACGATTCTAGAATAAAATGGGTGTCAAAACGTTAGTACAAGACCGTCTTTACTATGTACGTACGTCGATATGCGATGTAAAGCAACGTTAGGCGTGGTTAGTACTTGCATGGGCTACCGTTTCAAGTGTTGTAGGGTATTTCCCCTAGAAGTCAAAAAACAAAAACAAAAACAAAATATTTCAAAAATTGTCAAAAATTCAAATGCACCAAGGGAAACCATATAAAATCATATAAAACCAGAACACAGTTTACATCAGACAACTACATTCAAGATCACAAAAATCTGAAATTTCACAAACACTCGATAATTCAAAATAACGTAAATTCACCAATATCTAACATTCCATATTCATACTAGTCATTATGCAAAAGATTCATTACAAACCCCTTAAAAATATAGCCCCTGTATATTAATCAACAAGACCAAAGTTGGACCTAAAATTTCAACGTTTTACTTCATTTCATCAACCTTCTATAAACCATTTCACATTAGAAAAATTTGTTACTTTTTGACAACCCCTCGTATACTTCAAACTACGTTTCGTACTTCCAATCTTAATATTCTGAATCATTTCATCAACTTCTTCACGTTTCAAATTTTATAATTTTTTGACAACCCCTCGTATACTTCAAACCACGTTCCGTACCTTAAAACTTAACATTCTAATTCATTCCATAAAAATCTTGCAATTAATTCCCATTTCGAATTTTACTACTTTTTGACAAACCCCGTATACATCAAACCACGTTCCGTACCTCGAGTCTTAACGTTCTATTTAGTTTCATCAATTTATTGCAACCCGATTGCTATTTTAAATTTCACCACTTTTTGATCAACCCTCGTAATACTGCATACATTCCCCTTGCAACCGATTTCTCCGCTCAAACTCGACCCGTGCCTATTAGGAACATTCTCATACCTTATTTGCAGTCACCTCGGCTCTATCGGGAACATTCTCATATCGTATCAACTAAGTAAACATCGGGCCTTCGTTATTACTTTACGGGGTGGTTTCAGATTATTTCAATCAAACTTCAATAACTCCCAAACACGATTAGATATCAACTTCATTCTTATATAAAAAAGAATCCCCTATTCATTGCAGATTTTTCCATAACTTTCATTTTCGAAATTTAAATTTTTCAAGTATTGCGCAGTATTTCGCAATCGATGACTTATCCTCGCCTGCACGGAGCGATATCCAACTTTTCCAGACATATTAAAATGGGACGCGAGACTCAATGGGGCACGAAAAATGCAAATTTTATAAACGTATAAATACCCGAGCACAGCAAGCCCAAGGCAAGTTCAGTTTTGACGGTGACCGGTCCGGTTCCTATTTAACTCAAGTTACACTGTCTAGTTAGGCTTTTTTATTTTCAAACCCTGCATACTTTTCATAACCGGCTGTTCGGCCAGGCCGAACCCTGGTTAAAAAGAGTTAGTTTTAAGTCCTCGCCTTAAGTGGCCCCTTTTTAATATTAAGTAAATCCTTTCGCCTTAAGTGGCCCCATTTCATATTTCATTTCGCCTTCGCGGCCCACGCAGTGTTAAATAAAAAGTGAATAAAGACAGACAATTTAATAAACATTTTTGCTAAATTCCACAGACTGAATTTATGCTGTCGAATAGTTACCCACTAAAAGAAAAATTTGTTAAATAAAAATACCATTCGTTTTAAACTCTGTTCTGTTAAATTCTTAAATAAATATTTTGTTCGTTCCGTTTTAAACCAAGTGTTATTTTTTCAAAAAAACCATATACAGGGTGTAGCCGTTGACTCTGTCAGGACTAAAAAGTCTCATCAATGCTACATAAAATAAAATTCTAAAACAAAGTGCTACAATAGTTCCAGACCACATTCTACAGTGTGTAGCAATTGACCCTAACTACAATTGCAGAAATCGAACCAAGAGGGTTCTCACATCAAATTAAGTACACGAACGCCCACTAGGGTCTCAGCTCTAACTCACCACTACTCCAAAATTTGTATTTAACAACGCAGAGGGCTTGATCGTGGTCACAAAGAAGACCGTGTCCTCGCCTCACGTATCTTCCAGCGGCTTCGCGCATTCGGAGGAGATGTAAAGCCGTCGGTCCCTTGTCTATTAAACGTTAGGCAAGTAAAAGATCCCTACTTAAGAAAAGAGATTCGGCAAAATACCTGGTTGGGGGTAGCTCATCTATTTATAGCCGTCGGTGATAGGCCTCAGTAGCGGAAATAGACCGACGTTAAATAAATGTTAAAAAAAAAGTTCGTCAAGACCCGCGGTGCACGATAAACGGGAAGATAGCAAAAAATATAAAAGGCCGAGCTTAACACGCTTTAGGCAAGTTAGTTTCTTTTGGTGTAACTCGTGATAAACTAAATCCAGTGCCCGTGCTACTACCTTGGCCCGAACCAAGTAAAAAAGACTTTTTAATTTTTAAGTGAATTTTTCAGACATTTAATTTAAATAATTTAATCTGCTACCTATTCTGCTACCGCACAACTAATCTTAAGTGAATTTTTGACATTTTTAAACTAACTCGAAATCGAATCAAATATCTCAAGCCGGAATTTATTGGCTGTCGAAAAGTTATCATTTAGTGAGTGTATTAAGGGAATAACAATCTGATTTAATTTTAATTACTCGACCTTTTATTACGTTCTAATAATAAATATTATAATACCGTTCAAACCGTGTGTTTTAATCTACAAAAACTACATACAGGGAGTTCCAAAATACCTGAATATTTTAAATATATTTTTTTAAATTTAAGCTAAAGTGCTTCGATACAAATCTTGTATAAAAAATGTTATACTTTAAGAAACATATACAGGATGTTGAAAAATCACCTGCCAAAAGAATTAAATTTAATTCAAAGCGAATACAACTTATTGAACTTAAACCAAGTACGTTCAAAGCATCAGACGCTTAATATACAGGGTGTCACAAATGACCCTACTATCCATAATTAATTTAAAAAATCAAAGCTGAATTACAATTTTGAAGACAGTACAAGCAATCTACAGGGACTTATACAGGGTGAAGCCGTATATCCTGGTCCAGCCTTTTAAGTGCAACGCCCCAAACCTTACTTAACTACAAATTAAGTCAAGAAAAGCCTCAAGAGTTTAAACCTGCTCGAACATGACAAAAGCTATCTTGTGTTCATTTATTCGTACATAGCGCATAACAAGCGCTGCAATTTAACTCAAAGGACTTGTTCTTGCACATAACGCCCAATTGGGGCTACAATTAATAATGTTGCGGGCTTTTACTTGTACATTATACATTCTCTGAATTAACAGATGTAGTTTTGACTGCAGCTGTTAAATGTTATAAAGATAAATTCCCGAATAAAAAAATTCCTGATGTCATCACTTTTTTAAGTACAGAACGCCGACTTAGGCAAACAGAAAATCTTCAAGTGAAAACAGACACTGGCCGTCCAAGACACGCAAGAACGGTTGACGTTGAAGAAGAAATATTAGATATTGTATTAGAAGATCCTAGGATAAGTACTAGAAGATTAGGCTTAAGAATAGATACGCCTCGCTAAAGCGCTTTAAGAGTACTACATGAAAAACTGAAGAATTAATGCCTGAGGATATGCCAATAAGAGTTGATTTTTGTGAATTGTTGTTTGAACGAAAAATGCTCCAGGTTTTTTAAGTAAAATACTTTTTACTGACGAAACTACATTCACACGACAAGGCATGTTTAATTTTCGGAATATATATTTTATATCACTGATAACTATTTTCACTTTTTAAAAACATTTATTATTAACTTTTACAATTGTTTTATATATATGGTTAAATACACTTGGTACAATAAAAATATATGTCTATATGTGAGACGTGAGTATCATAACTGATTCTGCTGCTAGTCTTGGCTGTATTTATAACATTGGTTGTAGATGCTGACATAGGCATTCCAGGAATTAACGCTATGCCAGCATTTCACATGTGCACATGTGTGCATGTTGTTAGAGGAAGTTGTTATCTCGATAAGGGTATCATATTATTTGATAATTTAGTCCGAATGGTTACTATAATGTTTTAATATTAATATAGAATATGACAAATATATAAAGTATATTAATTTAGCATATAACAACTCCCTCTTTTTTTGAAAAGTCAGTGTTATTCACTGACTTTTGAGAAAAATCGGTCATTCCTTCTTCCTCTGTATGTAGATGAGGTCTTCTTCTCAGAAGGGTGTTGATTCTTTTTAGCATCTCATTAGGGGTTGTATCTTCGGATTTCTTGCACCAACAGCATCTTTTCTTACATTTCCAGGCAATGTAGGAAGTGAGGAGACAAATTGCGATGCCAATAGTTATATACACACTCACGGAAAAATGTTTGGTTATAAAGGGCTCATTAATTAGTTTGTCCAAGTCTCTCGAGTATTGTTCGAGTTTGTTGTTGGCTATGTCTAAATTCTCTACATTTAGATGGTCGAACTGCAGGGGTTCTAACTTGGGTAGTTGGAATTTTTCAGGGATGTCACTACAACAGTCATAGGGTATAAGCACTGGATGTGAATTGTCTGTAATGTTAATAGTGTTGCGCCCTTCTGCTTGCACTTTTGTTATACCGACAAACGCGTAACAGTCCGGGTGGAGTTTTAATATTGCGTTCCTATTAACACTAGTAATTTTTGTATCCATTTGATTACAGTTTATAGTGATATGGATAGGTTCAGACACAATAATTAGCCACACATTGTCTTGTAGTTTCTGAACGTTATATCCTTGTCCGTAGACGAGGGAACTTTCACAATTTTCAGGAATTTTCCCGAAGTTCTTGAGTAGCTGGACTTCGCATGCTGCACTACTGTCGAACGGGTAGGCGTAGAGGTCTGAACATAATTTCTTGCGAGCATCTAGTTGTTTGCATGTGCTCAGATCTTTGACAGGGATGTACATTAACGAATCATCGTTTCGCGCAATGAATTTTTGAGAAAATGACAAAACGTGGTGTAGGCCAGTTCTATTGTCTAGTATCGGAATAGGGTATAAGTGATACAAAGTATAGAGCTGTTGTTCTACTAATGGTATTCTTAAAATGAAGACAAGATCTGATTTTGACTGAAAGGCTTCTAATTCAATAATTTCTAAATATTGGGGAATTTTTGAGTATTTTACTGGAAGGGGTAAATTATTTTTAACTAGATTTTGAGAGATTTTCTGAAGTGCGGTAATCAAATTTTCAGGTGTAATATTGAAGAGTGTATTATTTTCAACCGGGCAAAGATGATTGAATTTAAAATGTCATCTAGGTTACTCTGAAGGTACAGGTAACTTTCTGTTAGTTTTTCACATGTTTCTACAAATTTTAGTTCGGCTTGAACCAGTGCGACTCTATCATTTACTTTGTGGAATGCGGTTTGAATCTTCTTCATGTCCTCGTTAAAAGTTTTTATGTTAATTTTTATGTCCTGAACTGTTTCGTTAAAGGTTTTTATGACGGTAGAAGTAACAGATATTTGGTTTTTTAAGAGATTTTCAATTTGGTGTTGGTCGTTATTTAGTTTATTGATACTGTCTGTGAAGAATTGTCCGTCTTAGCATCTAGATTTCCGGTAATTGCTTTGAATATGCTACCTGCTCCATTTATTAAACCACGTTTGAACCGTTTAGTGTTAATGAACACTTCTTCAAACTTTACCTTAAGGGAATTTGAAATTTGGTTAAGAAGCGTTATGTGCGTTTTAACTTTGACCAGAAATTCTTTAGTTTCACGTGAGTCGCGGTTGAATATATTAACGATTGATTCTAAATTTTTTTTATTGTTGGTGAAGGCTTCTTCGAGGCTTGATAGATTTTTGTGGACTAATAGAGTCCATCTGTCGTTGGAAATTACTATTCTTGTTTCGTCGTGGTAGTAGACTCCGACGGTGTTATTGATGGGTGGTATTTGGTACTGGGACATGGCTGTTCCGATCAGCAGGGTGAACCTGTAATGGTAATTTAGGCTTCAAAATATGGTTTTAGTCTGTCAAAGTTAGCTTTAGTTTTTTGATTTGTTTTTGTGTTAAGGAGGGTGGCTGAGCTTTTGTGGAGTTCAAGGATTTCAAATGGCCCGTTAAATTTATTGCGTAGCTTATCGGTGATCTGGGACTCTTTCAGATATACCTTTTGACCAATTTGATATTCGGGGGTTTCCTTTGAAACATGGGCATCAAATCGAACCTTCGCTTTTTTTTCTGTGTTTCGGTTCAATAATGAGAGAGACGACTATTTAAATCTCTGATATATTTCGTGACAAGTTCCTCTTGATTATATAATGTCTCGGGTGGTCTGCTAGACGTGTGTCCGAAGACTAACTCATGGGGTGTAAATCCATGAGTTTTATTTGTGGAGTTATTGTAACATATTACCGCGTAAGGTAGTATGTTGAAGGTGTGTTCTGTCATGTGTATTCTGATCATCTCTAACAAGGTAGAGTGAAACCTTCCTAAGGAACCGTTTGACTGGGGGTGTCCCACGCTCGATTGTGTTATTCTTATGTCATAAAGGAGGCGTTAAAGTAAAGTGGCGTTATCGAATTCACGGCCGTAATCGCAATGGATTCGTAAAGGCGTTCCAAAGTGTTGGAAGTAAACGAGTAGAGTGTTTGCGATGGATTTCGCAGATTTATCTTTGATGGGGTACGCTTTACTAAATTTTGTGAGTTCGTCGCGTATTGTAAGCGCGTAATTTTTTGTGGGAACTTCCAGAACGTCAATGTTTATGCGTTCGAAAGGGGACTTGAGTGTTTCCGTGATTACTAGAGGGGTTTCTAGGTTTTTGCGACAGACTTTCGTCTCTTGGCAAATTTTACAAGTTTTTACGAAATTTTCGACGTCAATCCTGGCCAATTGTATTTTTCTCGAATGCGCCGAATGGTCTCATTTATTCCGCGGTGGAGATGGGCTTTCCCGGTATGGTATTGATCGATAATAATGGGAATTTGATCATCATTGGGTGTTTTAGTAACGTTCTGGCATATTTTAAGTTTTACGTCTTTTTCTGCGAAAAGGAATGACAAAATTTCGAGTATAGGGAGCTCGATATTGTTTTCAATATGGTACGTCTTAGAGTCCTCGAATGCTTCGCGACTATTGTGCAATGAGATGAACAGATGTTGAACTACTGTTTCGAGGTCATATGGTAGAGCTACGATAAAATAGTTTCTATGCCGCACCGACTTACTGGATAATTTATTTAATTCTAAATTCCGAAAGTCTGTGTTTTCTTCGTACAAATCTTCTAGGATTTTGTAATGCAAATCTTCGAGATTGTTTTGTTGGAAAAAGGTCACTATATTTTTGTTGGTTTTGTCTAGGAGTTGTCCATTCGAAAACTCGATCTTAGAATAATCGATAAGCGATTTTGTTTTATACAACCTTGTAAAGGTTTCGAATTCTTTTAAGGCGTTCTCTTGGTCGTTTGTGTCTGTCGTGTCACTTTGAATGTCAGAGTCGGGTTCTCCTGATGTCGAGGGTCCTTGAATGGGGTACGTTAATAGTTTGGATTCTGCTTGGAAGTTAGAATAGTCTCGGATGTGGTTTATCTTTATGCGAGACAGGGCGTCTGCGTTTTTGTTAATGCGACCGGGTTTATACTCGATTTCGTACTCGTATTCCTCGAGCTTTAGTCGCCAGCGCGCTAGACGGCTTCCGGGGTCTTTTATAGAGAAGAGCCACGTTAAGGGTCTATGATCTGTTATCAGTTTGAATTTTCGACCAAATATGTACGGGCGGAAGTGTTTTACGGCTCATACCATGGCTAAAAGTTCACGCTCGATGGTGGAATATTTACTTTCAGCTTTGCAAAGCAATCGGTAAATCTTTGCCGATAGGGCCTTGTGAGAGTATGGCGCCGATGGCAAAGGCACTTGCATCTGTGGTGAGTAGAGAAGTTTCGTCAAATTTCGGGTAGATAAGAACTGGGGTTGAAGTGAGAGTTTGCTTTAATTTCTCGAAAGATTTTTTGCATTCTGAGTCGAAAACGAAAGGAACATCCTTTTGTAACAATTTGGTGAGGGGTTTGGATAGTTTCGCGAAGTTACTTATAAACCTGCGATAATAGCCTGCCAGCCCGAGGAAGGATTTGATCTCTTTTTGGTTAGTAGGCTGGGGAAAATTTTGGATGCACCGTATCTTATCGGGGCTTGGTTTTACTCCTTCATTGGTAACGAGTTGGCCTAGATATGCGACCTCTTTACGAAGGAACTCGCACTTATCAGGTTGGATTTTTAGATTGGCATTTCGAAGGCGTTTGAACATTTGGGTGAGACGGGAAATATGTTCATGGACTGTCGGAGAATATACGATATCATCCATGTATACGAGACATCTCTCGTTCTGGATACCTACGAGGATATTATCCATAACCCTTTGGAAGGTGGAAGGGGCATTTTTAAGTCCGAAGGGCATACGGACAAATTCATAATGGCCATTGTCTACGCTGAAGGCGCTTTTCGGGATATCTTTTGGATCTATCTCAATCTGGTGAAACCCAGATGCAAGGTCCAATGTGGTAAAGTATTGACATTTACCCAATTGATCTAGGACGTCCGAAATATTTGGTAAGGGGTATTTATCCCCTACAGTTAACTCATTGAGTTTCCTGTAGTCCACGACTACGCGCCATTTTTGTTTCCCCGATGCATCGAGTTTCATTGGGACGACCCACACTGGGGACGACCAGGGGGAGCTAGAGTGACGAATAATATTTTGGTCTAACATTTTGGATACCTGCGTTTTGACCTCTTCTTTGTGTATCTGGGGGTATCGATACGATTTCGTAAAAATTGGTTTCGCGTCATTAGTATCTATTACGTGTTTAATTTCATTAGTGAAGGTTAATTGGTCGCCTTCAAGATAAAAAATGTCCGCGTATTCTAAACAAAGTTGGGTTATTAGTTCATTTTCTTCCTCGTCTAAGTGGTCCAGGCGGAGTTGGTTTTTTATTTCGTATTGTCTGTCCACATAAATTTGAGAGTTTTCTTCGCCTATTTTGTTTATCGAGAAATTCTGGATTGGTTCTAATTTTATCTCTGAAAGATTGACGGTTTTGGGTATTGCATTTGCATTTAATATAGAGGTAAAAAATTCACCTTTGTCGTTTACTCGTACTATTGCGTTAGGGAGTCTTACTTTGTCTATTTCGGTAGCTAGCAGTATAGCTTCCGTGTTAGTTAGATGGCATTTAAGTTTGGTAATTTGTTCAGTTCTTGGTTCGACTGAAATTATATTTGAAATGTCACGAGTAACATCTTGAGTGTCTGGGTTTGGGTAAGTTTGTATGTCTGGTAGATCTTGGTCTGTGACTTTATGAATCGGAATTGTTTTGAAATTTGTTAAGATTTTTGTTTTTTATATCCACTATGCAATCAGTGTTCCAAGAAATCGGCACCTAGCAGTCCATCGAACTCTATGTCGAGATCGCATATGTAAATTTTGAATGGTTCATTGTCATCAAACGGGATAAAGACGGCTTCATTAATAACTACTTTTTGATTGGTTATGCCCTGGATCGTAACATTTTCCGGGCATCGCCTACTATAATTTTTACAAATTCTAGGTTTGAATATGGATAATCCGGCGCCTGAGTCGATTGATATTTTATGCTTGCTAGTAGCGTCAAATATAATATAAGTTTTTAGATCTAACAGACAACAAGGGACTTACAGGAACTGTTGTTCTGGAAAGTTCAGATTTGGGTTGAAATCGTCCAGGTTCATTCGGCCAAATTGGGTTTGTAATACTGTCATGTTGGAGTCTCTGGTTTTGTAATCTGGTGACTCCGACAGGGCATGTGGGCCTGGTCGAAAATCCCGATTGTACACAGGGGTTGTATCGAAAGTCGTTTCCTCTGTATAATAATTTTCGGAGGGGCTATTAGCAGTATAATAGTCCTCACTAGTATTGTCATGTTCCGAAGTATTAGCTGTATAATAATTCGGACTCGCGTAAGGGTCGTTATTAGTATAGTATCCTTCGTTGATATTTTCGTGGGGGTTGTCAGAAGCGTAATAATTTTGATTTTGTTTTAGATTTTCAGGTTCGACATTTGGGTACAAATGAAGCGTCCTTCTATTTACATTTGGTTTATAATAGTTAGGATTTGGTTGAATCGTGGGGGTCTTACATTGTTAAAATTTGGGTTTGGTGTAATAACTGGTGGTCTTTGCTGTTGGAAGTTTTGTGAATGTCCGGGGTTTTGGTTGTAATAGTTGGGTCTTTGTTGCTGGAAATTTTGCGAATTTCCAGGATTTTGGTTATAGTAGTTAGGTCTAGGATAATTTTGGGGGGTACCAAAATTTGGAGGTCGAAGATTTTGTTGCTTCTGACGGCATTCACTAGCAATATGTCCTGTGCGTTTGCAGAATGAACATTGTTTTACATTTGAGAATAAATTTGGGTTGCGCATAGTAGTAGTAGCACTATTGCCGCGATTAACCTTTTGTGTTTCGAAATAGTTTAATTGGAGCTCTCTGCGAACTCTTGTTATTGCCGTTAGCATATCTGGAGGATCACTTGCCCTAACAACCTGCGCGATTTTAGGTTCTAGTCCTGTAAGTAAAGTGTTCAGGACCATACCTTCCGTTAATTGTGTCTGAGCCTGTTTTTGCGGTACTGTTAATCGTTGTTTATTTACAGAAGCATGCATTTTCGCTTCATGTGTTTGTAAGCGCGCAATAAACGTGAGCGGAGATTCATTAGGAAGCTGTCGCATCCTTTGTAAATCTTGTATTAATGAGGTTAGGTCTCTAGTATCTCCAAAATGATTTTCTAAAAGAGTTTTAATTTCTTCCCATGAAGTAGGATTTCTAGAGTTCACTAGTTCAGCTGCACGACCTTTTAATTTGTTTTTGATGTGAACGGTTAAGAGTACTGTTTGATTACCAATTGACATTTCATAAGCAGTTTTGCATGAATTTAAAAATGTGTTTAAATTTATTTGATTTTCGTCGTAATCAGGAACGATTGAAAATATTTCACTCAGTTTGTATGGTTCAACAACTTCTGGTTCTGGTTGATGTTGCTGTTGTTGTTGTTGAGCCATATTTCTAGTAGTTACTGGCATAAACTAATTTAAATTTGAAAACTTAGGTTTGCTTTATTTTAAGCGTATAGACAACAGAACTGTTCTTTCCACAATACGTGCAAAATACGGCACGATTATTAATTCAATTTAATTTTCACTTAAATAACGAGATGATTCTATAAGTACTTACATATAAATCTTCATTAGTAGACGTTGGTCCTTTTTCTGATTAAGGGATTTGAATCCGCCACCTGTTGTCAAAGTTCTCCTTGTTCCGGCGATCCTTTTCCTGAAGTTAGGCTCTTTTTGGGGGTGCTCCTTGTTCTTCGGGGGGTTTTTCGTCAGTTAGGATTTTCTTCCAGGTGTTTTCCAGATCCTACAGTGACTGCGCCAATTTTATATCACTGATAACTATTTTACACATGTGTGCATGTTGTTCGAGGAAGTTGTTATCTCGATAAGGGTATCATATTACTTGATAATTTAGTCCGAATGGTTACTATAATGTTTTAGTATTAATATAGAATATGACAAATATATAAAGTATATTAATTTAGCATATAACATATATTTATGGGTATTCTTTCCTGTTATTTGGGTTTTCTACCACATGTATTATCCTCTAGAAAACCCAAATAACGGGAAAGAACATTCGTAGAATGCCATAAATAACTTTCAGAAAATACATTTATGGGCTGAGGAAAATCCTAATGCAACAATACAAACCCATTTTCAACGTACCTTCAAAATAAATGTACGGGCAGCAACTCTAGGGAATCAGTTAGTTGATTACATGTATTTCCTGGAAATTTAAATTGCTATATGTATTATGATTTTTTGGAAAATAACTTGCATGACGTATTAGGTAGTATTTCATTGGGAATGAGAAGAAATATATTTTTTATGCATGAAGGCGCAACACCGCATCATACCAGAACATGTAGAACATGGTTACACAAACACTATCCTAATAGATAGATTGGCCGGGGTGCAGATGCACCGGTCAGGTGGCCAGCTCGGTCTCCTGACGTAACTCCTCTTGATTTCATTGTGTGGGGGTTATCTAAAATCACAAGTTTATATTGCTCAAATTAACACGATTTAAGAGTTGAGAGAAGAAATCGATCAAAAGTTTATAATGCTACACAATGATGAAAGAATTTACGGGGTATTCAACATTCCTCAAAAAAAGTTTTAGATTTTGCATAAGGGAAAATGGAGGACATTTCGAACAATTTTTGTAATTCCTAATTAGCTAATTTCTACGCTTAACAATTTCAGTCAAAGCAATCCGTATATATAAGAGAATTTATTGATAAAATATTTTAAATGCACGTTGTTTTTTAAACATAAATTACTCGAGAACGGCTTGGCTTGGTTTATAAAATGCAATAAGAATACCCTTTTAATTTCTAATAATCTGAAAATTAGTTTATTATAGTAATTATTATGCCTATGTTTAAGTTTAAAATATGAATTTGATATTTTAAGGGAGTTGGAAAATATTTCAGAAAAACTGCAATTTATTACGCCTCTCTTAACTGGGATATCTCTCTTATTATTCATTTTCGGAAATAAATTTATATAAAAGACAACCATGTTTTTTCTTGGATGTACAATCAACCGCAGAAGTATCGGAAGACAATTTTGGAAGCTATTGAGAGTCTTCTAAATTTCCGGGTTTATGGGGTTATGGAGTTATGTGTTGTGAGTTACGGCATTAAGGGGTTATGCGTTTTGTTGTTCATTGATAACGGGATTATAAAATGTTCTGCTTCAAATTTTGTATATTCTTCGTTCGATCCCAGGGTGATACTGTTATTGGGTCATGAGTTTGTAGGGCTTTCACGGTTATGGAAGTAGTATGAAGATTTTATGGGATTCTTAGTTTGGTTACTTGGAGCTGAGTGAGATAAGGAATTTGTCTTTAAATTGTGAGATCTTCAATATAATGGATTTTCGAAGTTTTTTGCTATAGCCTAAAATCCTGGTGTATAAAGGCAAAACAGATGTCATATTCGGTTTGAGTGGGCAAGAATGAATGATCTTATCCATGGAGCAGGCTATTTTTTTATGTGAGCCTTTGTTATTTTTGTAAGGGCTGCCCCCTAACATTCTTGACCCTTGGTCCCTTAGACTTATGTGACGTTGGAACCTTTGGTGCGATACTGCTTCTGACACAGTTTTTACAAAAATCAAAACACTTAAATATTACACTCGATCACATTACCTGTGTCTCGTTCAATATGCTAGCATCATCTAGTGATGGTTGAAATACTGATTTATTAGTCATAAGATTATAATCACATAATTCAACTCTCTTCAGAAATCCCATAAAATTATATCTGCTTTTGGAAAGTTGCGTGCAGTGAAATATTAAGACACTTCACGCAAATGAAATAAACCGCTGAAAGGGAACGAGAAAGCTACGATTAACTCAAAAACAAAGGATAATTAAAGCCGTATTTAGCATACAAACAAGTAAAACATAGAAAGTGAAATATTTGGTTAGTGAAACTTTTAATCAACCTAGTAAGAGGCAATTGCGCCACATTATCATCAGCGAAAAGGGAAATGTCGGAAATGTGGAACATATCCCCTTGAGTCAGTCACGGCCCGGCTTTACATAGAATTTTGATTATTTACTTAAACCAATGTTAATTTGATATGTTTGCTAAGAAATTCTACGCTAGCAAACTACTTACCGGAAAGTTGAACATACTTGGCCCATTTACATTTATAATTTGTAATCTCGGGAATTGTCTTTAATTAAATGACTTAAACCATTAATTTACACAAAGGGTAAGTGGTGGTAACTTTGTTTGACACAGTCTTATCGAGAATAACAATTACTTGTCAACAGTTTGCAATTGAACACGTAATTTAGCAAGAACTACAAAACTGCATCATAATAAAATATGTGAACTTTCTTCAGCAAAATTAAATAAGCTTGATAGTGTGACGAATATTTGCGCTTCCCTGTAATAGGCGGCACAACTCCTAGTGAGACAAAATGTATAATCGATTAAGTACAGTGCATCTTCCCACTTCATTATATTTCTGGAACATAAGTTCTGTGTTTGCGATGTGGGAATGTTAAAAGTCATTAATTCCATTGAATAGTGGTGATTAAGGAAAATGTTTACGTCGGGTTAATTGATGAATTAGCTTTTAGTATAAAATATATGTCTTGACATTGAAAACTCACTATTGTCCATTGACATTTTTTTGACGTTACAACTAGATATGACTAGTGAAATCAATAAAATATAGAATTCGCGACATTATTTTAAATGCCTGCCTAATTACATCATTGCACAGATATTGCACTTCATTTAGAATACTGTCACAAATATGAAAATTACATTTTTGGGAAAATTGCACTAAAAGTTTACATTTTTTATTTATTATGACTTATTATTTTATTATTATTCTCAAAATATACATTTTTATTTGATAAGGCTTCGTTTTTGTTCAATATATATTAATTCTCAGCGATATGTTTGGAGTTGAGTAATTTCACTTTAACTGAGATCTACGATATAATGGATTTTCCAAGTTTTTGACTTTAGCAATAAATTTATACTTATAAAGCAAATGTGATGTCACAATCGGTTTCAATATTGACGAAAATACTTTAAACCAATGGTCTAATCCATGGCGCTGGCAACTTTTTTGTGGGCCTGTGTTCAAGTCCCCACTACTAAGTTTTAAACTTCTTTAG
The DNA here is from genome assembly GCA_963675555.1 of Leptura quadrifasciata. Lineage (NCBI taxonomy): Eukaryota > Metazoa > Arthropoda > Insecta > Coleoptera > Cerambycidae > Leptura > Leptura quadrifasciata. The sequence goes on along the minus strand of OY776674.1, from coordinate 79,853,108 downwards.
AAAATATTGCTGTCATCTGTGCATGTGGGCTCGTTTCAAACCGGTGCGGAGCCTGCCGTGATGTGGTGGATGCTTAGGCGCTCCATGTAATTGAGTTGGTGGTTGAAATCCGGCTAGATAGGTGTGAGAGCCCATTCTTGACTCGGGTGAAGCCGGCCGGGACGTGGAAGGTGGGCTAGTGGCCAACCGGGGCACTATTTTCTCTGCAGTTTGGGTCATCATCTGCATGGCTTGGGCATGCGCCGTCTATGTGGGAGGTGGACGACGTCGTGAATTCTGGACGCCTCGATTGGATGTCCTGGGATTGTAGTTCATAGATAAGTCGCAGGGGTAGACTCATCGTCGTCGACGATGATGTCACCGATGGCGCTGGAACTGACTGCGTGGCTGGCTGGTTGACAGGATTCATCCCTTGTCCCTGGACCTCCATGTGTCGAACGTTGTTCATCTTAGCCGGTGGCTTCGAAGTGTCATACGTTGACGGTTCGAATTCCTTTAGGACTGGACGGTATTGCCCTTCGGTCGCCGAGTGACCGGTGATTCATGTATTATTTGGACGCATGTAGAATCCTTGTTTATTATATATATATATATATATATATATATATATATATATATATATGTATATATATATATATATATATATAGACTGCTATATTCTATGACGTCGATGAATACTACTGGGTAGGTCGCGACTATTACATAATATGATACAAAGAATTAGTGCATTTGTTGGGTTGTCGTCTAATATCTACATCGATTGTAGTTTTTTAATCTATAAAATATTTGTTTGATAAAATTTTTGGCATACCTTAATATATCCTGACGTTATTCCTTCAAAGTGGAGATTTAAAACTGTATTACACCAATTTAAAGAATGAACATAGCCGTAAATAAAAGCTAGTAAATATATTAACAAAATATTTATTTGCTTCTATGTAAACAAGTTACTAAATATCAATAATAGCATTTACTGTAAAAGAGATCTGCATTTTCCTTCAGATACCTCTTTTCCAGTTAAAACGGTTTAAAATTGTTTCCATCCGACATTGAAAACACTCATATATTAAACGTTCCATTACTTCATGTCGTCTTGGCAATAAACTTGTGTAATATGCAATAGATTATCATCAACTTAAAGTATCCGTAATGCTTTCTACATTTAAGCTTAAATATAAATTTATTTTAACGCATTTTGTCCCATTTTTCCAAGGGATGCAAACAGTATCTGACCTAGAATAAGTATTGATGAGAATAGTTATTAATTAACTTAAACATTCTCTAAAATACATTAGGTAAACAATAAAAATAATGCAATAACTATGTTCCTTTGAACTACTTAATCTGGTAAATTATATGTTGTATGTTGTGTGTTGTATGGGTCCACCGAGTGAATTGAAGTTTTTGATTATTTCGAAATGGTGTGACGGTGATCTTGCCAAACATTGACAGCCACGCGCGGCAGTTCTTTTAGTCGTGGCTAGGTCGCGGGCTCGTGTGTTCAGGTGTTTTGCCTTGGTGTACTTACCTGATGTTAACTGGTCTAGTTGTGGCTATTGCCTTAAGGGCTCCAGTCAAAAAACAACGAGGAAGGGAGTGATGAGGAGTTCAAGAAATCACTTTCATGAGAAAAGGATGTTTTTTTACAATTAATTTAATGACTTCCTCAAGTATGAATATGTTATAAAAAGCAGAACAAATATAAATAAATAATTAAATGGACACATATATTATCACAAATGAAACGGAGAATGATATTTACTGCCACAATAAAGTTAAAAAGCGAACATGGCCCTGAGCTGAACGAGGTGCCCCTTGCACACTTTTGAGCTGGTATTTAAGGCTGGGATGAAGAGAAACATTCTGGGTGGCAAAGATAAGTATACATTGCCCCTTAGGCTGATGGTGTCTAACTGCGGTGATAATGATTTTCTAGAATTTTCCTTGAAGGTAGGTGATATAAAAAATTGCCTTCATTGCAATTAGTGACGAAAATACAGAGACCCAAAAAGACTTTAAATGTTATTTTGTCAATAAATGCCTAGTTTGAAAATCGGCAATAGCATGGTCACTTACCCTAGGTGTTATGAGGTCTCTTGCCAACAAAACTAGGAGAGAAACTGCCATAAGAAATCCGGGAGCTAATATGGCTACCCACTTTTCATTTCTCCCCCAACTTTTTGTCAACAAAAACTATGACCTGCTCATTCATTGATTTTAAAATCCTTGTCAACTGTTAAACACCATTAAAACCTAAACAGCTTAACCTTTAGTTATGTTATTCCAGCCTTGTTAATTAAATCAAGAGTAATTAATTATTCTGACTATTCTTTCTCCCAAATAGTGTATTATCATTATAACCTGACCTAATTTATTTACTTCTGTTTCAGGTCCTGGCAAAAACAAATAACAAATGAAACATAGAACACAAAACGAAGAAGTTAATAACACGTACACTACATATAATATATTATATATTATAATTATGTTCTGGTAGTTAGAGTAGCTAATGGCTAAACTTCGCCTATGTAATTTTTTTTTTTATACATTTATTTAACGTCGGCCTATTTCCGCTACTGAGGCCTAACACCGACGCCTGTAGACAAGCTACCCCCAACCAGTAATTTTGCCGAACCTCTTCCCTTAAGAAGAGTAGGGATCTTTTACTTGCCTAACATTTAATAGACAAGGGACCGACGGCTTTACATCCCCTCCGAAGGATGGTATATCTCCTATACAACCCTCGCCTAAGGTTGTATAGCTTCCGCGCATACACTGATATACAAGCCGCTGGAAGATATGTGAGGCGAGGACCCTATGTAATTTGAAATGTATGTTTATGCACTTTCCTGCATGAAGACGTTTTTATTATTACTTATATCCCCAGAGTACACGTAGCACCACTAATCAGCGGAAAAGTTCAAAGAAAATCAGACATAAAGGTAGACGGTTCACGCTAGGCTAAAACAAAAATACCAAGGTGGTTCGCAACAGGTGGCTAGAGAATCACATTAGAGCGCACATTAAAACTATATCATACAGTAGGTACATATATATATTTTATTCTTAATCATTTATTTAACGTCGGCCAATTTCCACTACCAAGGCCAATCACCGACGCCAGGAGATAAGCTCATCAGTGTCCGTGTAGACATTGGGTCCCCAAACTTGGAAATTTTGCCGAACCCCTACAGTTTGTCGTGAGGTAGGGATCTTTAACGGCTCACATCGTAGATACACGGAACCCACAATTTTGCATCTCTTTAGAAAGATGGTAACGCGAGTAGATCCGCTTATCCACTATATCTTATCGACTTGCTGTGACCCGGTTTTAAACCCGGACCGTCTACGTGGGAGGACGCGCCACTGTCGTGCATGAACCAACCCCCTTAGTGGTTCTTTAAACCGTAACAACGGCACCATCTTTAAAAAATTTAATTCCATTGTCATCAAGTATCACGTTTCATATCAAAACTAGGTAAAAAATAGTTGTAATGAATTTTATAGAGCTTGAAATAATTTATAGGTCTGTTTAGGAATGAGCTCTGTGTACGACGCAAGAATTACGCGAAACAAATCTAAATGCAATGGCTGTGAAAAATTTGGATCGTTTCGATGCGCTAAAAATTTTAATTCTATCTCTCTTTGAAAGAGGACTTTAATGGAAGATTCTCTGCTCTCAATAATAAGATTACGAGTGTTGGTGTAACACCTCGTACCCGAGAAGAAATTATTGTTGAAGCTACTAAACGTGTCAACCGTTCTCACAACATTATACTCAGCGGCGTTCCTGAGACACCCGCACCGTGGAAGAAATTCTCTCTGTTGTGAATCGTAATTCAGCTCTAGATCATAGTCCGTTGCGTATTCAGCGTTTGAGAAAACTGTCGGAAAAATCTTGGTTAAATAAGGGGGTGCTAAGTAATAACAATGTTGTTAAAAACACCCTGAAATCAATAAGTGCATTAGCGGGCACTCGTTTTAAAAATATTAGTATCCAAGATGACAAAACTCCTGAACAAATTGAATATTTAAATACGGTGAGAGCAGAATATAAAGAAAGGTTGTACGATGGCGAAGCAGATTTAACTATTACAATAAGCACAAAAATGGCATCCCTACAGTTATTGAGACTGGAACAAAAAACTGAATTATTTGTACTCAAATTAGTCTACAATTTATACTAATAAATATATATTCACTTAAAGCTAAGTTAAATGATTTCACTACATTTAATAATGTCTCTTCACGACTGTATTTTTTTATTGGTAAACTGGCTATGTGACTATAATAGATTCTTTAGTTGCTCTACGTGGATATTCTATATTTGACAGGGCTGCAATACACGCAGAGGAGGGGGATTTGCATTCATTTACGAGACGTTACCTTCAGAAAGTACACAACTTCATCCACCACTTCTGCTGGTTCTGAATGTTTAGCTCTTCTTATCCAAAACCATAACATCTCTCTGGTTCTCTGTTGTTTGTATAGACCACCCAACACGCCATCCGCTGATGACAGAGTTACCTTTAGTCTGGTCAACCTTGTTGCTTCCTATAAAAACTTAGTAATTGTGAGAGCTTTTAACATGCCCGAGATAATCTGGCCAGCCTTTTTGGACTCACACGTGACCGAATTATCTGAACTACTGGTTGATTTTCTTTCTATCAAATTCAAATGTTTCTCAGATTGCATCCGTATCAACCAGATTTCGTTAAATCAGAGACTTAGATTTAATTATCACCTCTAATAGGAACCTACTAGGTGACGTCACATATCTCTCACCAATTGGAAATTCCGATTATGTTGTCCTGAGGTCTTTAATCAAATTCGTGTCGAAAATAAATCTTGAAAAGAGTCCATAAAAAGAAAATATACAAATTTTACATCTGTTGATAACGCCTTATTAGCAGTTGACTGGGATTAAATGTGGATGATATTGAACCTTGTTGGGATATTTTTAGATATTATTGGAGATTATTTGACAAACACCTGACAGCTTGGGTTTAATTTAAAACAAAACACACTTTTCTAAGCAAAGAAACACATTTTTTTAAAACAATTATTTAACGTCGGTCTATTTCCGCTACTGAGGCCTATCACCGACGCCTGTAGACGAGCTACCCCAACCAGTAATTTTGCCGAACCTCTTCCCTTAAGAAGAGTAGGGATCTTTTACTTGCCCAACATTTAATAGACAAGGGACCGACGGCTTTACATCCCCTCTGAAAGATGGTATATCACCTACACAACCCTCGCCTAAGGTTGCATAGCTTCCGCGCATACACTGGCCGTTGGAAGATATGTGAGGCGAAGAATAAAAAATGAAATTTAAGAGACGTACACAACATACAACAATAATTTTGCTAAAATTTTAGACTCAAGGTTTTTAGACAATTCAGAACAACCCTCAATAATAAAAATTTCCGATAAGAAATGTCTAATAAGATTTTCTAATTTTTTTCCGTTAATTTTGGTATCGTAGGTAGCTTTGGATTTGTAGAGGGCAAATGTTTTTTTGGTCATAGGTAGATCTTACTTTATTCTATATCTGATTAAAATTTGACTGAAATCGGAAAAAAAGAAAAAATTATGGGCGTTATACTCCTAAGAGCGACATGCTGTATATACATTATTATTATTTTAGGAATCACTAAGTAGTCAATTTATAGCAAAGTAGTGATTTTTGAAATTTAAATAAAAAAATAGAAATACGGCCGTCTAAACACAGTCATTTATTCTAGAGTTGAATGGAGGGTAATTCTGCAGTTTATCCACTTCTCGATTTTTTAGTTTTTTTGTGGATACCTTAATAAGAGAGCTATATATGTAGCATTTGTTACCAAAGAAACAATGTGCAAATGTTTAATAATCAAAGAAAGTGGTGTGAATATGGGTGCTGGGTGTGTAAGAATGAGTGAAAATACCGAGTCCCGTCGTACCCCAATAAACATTCGAATTTGTCATGGCGCTTATTTTTCGTTGCCCTGAAATGACTGTTTTAACGCTTTTCATGTGAAAGTGACCTGAAATTCTCGTGTTTTTACTCCTTTATGTATTGGTCATTGCAAATTTAAAAAGTTAGGTTATGTTATGATAGACGTATTTCGTAGATATAATGCTGTAATAACTATTATCTTATTTACCCCTGCCCTGAAATGACTTTTTCAATGCAAATCGTTTCAAAATGACCTGATTTTTACCTACCCAGCACCTCCATTCGTTCCACTTTCCCGTCAACTTCCTCGATTATTATACATTTGAACGTTTCATTTGCCACAAACGCTTCATATAACTCTCTTATTAATGTATTCACAAAAAAAACTCAAAAATTAAGAAGTGGATAAACTACAGAATGACCGAATGGAGATGGTATTTGAAGTAAATTCTCAGTGGGAGGGGGCATGGCCGCGCCCGCTTCAATGATGTCAATAGTAATTCCCATTACAAAACTGTAGTAACAGTTACATCAAAACCCTGGATTAAGGAGTATATCATGACAATGTTTAGGCATAAAAGATCTTTGTGGCAAAGATATAGGAGCAAATGATGGGGAAATGATGGGGACCGACTGTTTTAAAACCATTTGTCGCTGTGCATATCATATGCTAAGAACGAGTTTGAACAAGGTTTGGCAGCTAGCAATGATGAGAGGCTGTACGTTCGCTGTCAACGAGACTCGACACTCGCTATGCCTCAGGTCAGAAGGCCGGATGGATCCATTTCTAGTAATCACAGCGAAGTAGTTAATTTGCTTGCCGACGCTTTTCTTATACCTATACAGTGGAATCTTCTGATGCCTTACCCAATATTTATCATCTTCTTCGAGTGCCCGCCGATTTGACAAATGTAGACTTCCAAGAAAGCATATAGCTGAGAAAATTCAAGCACTAAACCCGTCGGTTGCACCAGGTATTGATGAAATATCCACCATATGGCCTAACTCAGCTTAATAATGAAACTATCCTTAGCTTCTGGGTTATTACCGTCCGAATGGAAACAAGCGTGTGTTAAGTCCATTTTTAAGAAAGGAGATAAGTTCATGTCTTATAATTTTTGTCCAGTTATTAGTCTTAATTCCGTTGTTGTCAAGATTATAGAATGAATCATTGTGGACAGCATGCGACCTTTTCTCCTTGCACATCAAATTATCCCTTTCAAACGACACGGGTTCATCCCAGGTCGCTCAGTTGACGCTAACTTGCTACGTCGTGTATCAGGCTGGTCGCTCAGGTCAAATCTGGGTAAATGTGTTGACATCGCATATCTAGATGTCGGCAAAGCATTTGATGAAGTCCCTAAAAACCGCTTGTTACGGAAACTGGAACAGTTTGGCATGCGGGGGAGTTTTCCCATATGGATTCAAGATTTTCTTACCGATCGAATGTTTTTTTGGTGAAATTGGTACTCAGGTGAGTGACAACAAAAACGTGCTCAGTGGGGTCTGCAGCATCGTATCGAATCACGTTATTCTTTCTACGCAGATGACACAAAAATTTATTGCGACCCACTAAAGGATCAAGTAGAGTTGTAAACAAATCTAGATCTCATTTACAAGTGGAATGAATCATGCCCTACCCGCGATTTCGCGGGCGACTTCTATCTTATTTCAACGGATCTGCTTCAGTACGGCGTTGGCTTCTGTAGCGAGTGTTGTACGTAAGCATTAGAGTAAAGTATATTTTTGTCGGTTTCGAACTTCTATATTTTCGACCTACGCTATTGTGCGGTGAACTCAAATATATGTGTATATGTTTTATTTTCAGTTATTTTTTTTTATTTTCTATGCCAAAGATAAAATGTTACAATTTTGTATTTCCTTACCAGAAAATAGCTAAAAGTCAACTGGCCCTGCAACTCTCATTTTTTTGAGTCAGTACCAGCTCCGCGTTTACGCGGTTAATAATAATAATAATAATAATTTATTTCCAAAATTAACATACAATATACAGTTTACAATTTAACTCTCAGCATTTGGAAATAAATAAAGGAAACCCACTGAAGTCCGTAGACTAGTACGTGGCAAAGTTACCTCTAAATATTTCTGAACAGCAAATATATTCGTTAGAAAAAATAAATGACAAAATATATAAAGTATAATATGTTACAAAAAATATGAAAACAAGGTTTGATTACGTGGTTATAAATTATAATATATAATTTTATATGTAATTTTAAGTGCATGACAGTGAAAACAAAAATAATATTCTATAAATTAGTAAAGTAAGTATCTATATAAGTATACATATATATATATATTTTTTTTTTTTTTTTTTTTTAGTTTAATTCAATAAATTTATGAAATATCGTACGTGGAGTACAAAGAAACCAATTCTTTAGTGCTTTTTTAAACTGATTTTCATTATTTAATTCTTTTATTTTATCAGGCATTTTACGATATACGTGAGGGGCAAGAAACAAAAACGACCTCTGTCCCAAAGTCTTAGTAACTTTTATACTTTGGGTTTTCATTTCTTTTTTATGTCTCGTATCATATTTATGTTGTATAGGTACTAATTGTTTTCTTTGTTTATGTTGCAGGATCAAAACCTTGTATAAGTAGATTTGTCTTATATCAAAGAGTTTATTCTCTTTATACAGAAGAGCACTGGGGTAAGTATTTTTCTTGCTACTCATGATTTTTATAAATAGTTTTTGTATCACTTCTAGCTGCTTCAAATGATTGTTATATGTTCCTCCCCATACCGAAATACCATACTGAATATGAGATTCAACTAGTGAATAATAAATAGTTTTTAGTTGAGAAATATCTAAAATTTTTTTAAGTTGTCTAAATTTATAAAGAATGGATCTTAATTTTTTAACTAGTAATTTAATATGTACATCCCATTTTAAGTGTCTATCAATTTCAATTCCTAAATATTTTATATGGTTAACTTCATCTATGACAATATCCTTGTTACTCATTCGTAATGTAAGATTTTTATATGGTGGAATTTTTGTCTTATTGCAACTGAAACTAATATATTTTGTTTTTTCAAAATTAATTGTAAGGGACATTTCATCAAACCATGATTTAATGTATTTTAAATCTTTTTCAGCTATTTCTTTTACCTCTTTCCAAGTGTCAGCTGCATATTGAATAACTGTGTCATCCGCGAACGATGAGACATTTCCTCTACTGTTTAAATTGAGTAGATCATTCATATATATAGAAAAAAGAACTGGTCCTAATACTGTGCCCTGCGGAACTCCGAACTCTATCTGACTTTCTTCGCTTAAAGTTTCTTCTATTTGAACATGCTGTATCCTGTTACTAAGGTAAGATTTCATTAGTTTTAATGTTACTCCTCTAAAACCAACATCCTCGAGCCGATTGATCAATATATTATGATCGACCGTATCGAAGGCCTTAGCCAGATCTAAGAATACACAGAGTACAGCCTTATTTTCATTTAATTGTCTATGAATGTTGTTTGTTAAATAGACAACAGCATTTTCGGTCGACACTCCTTTCTTAAAACCAAATTGCTTATCAGATATCAGACTGTATTTATTTAAAAACGCAACAATTCTGTTTTTTATTATTTTTTCTACTATTTTTGCAATATTTGAGATCAGAGTTATTGGCCTATAATTTGATACCTGCATAGGATTACCCTTTTTAAATAGCGGTTTTATTACTCCTTTTTTTAAACTAATGGGAAAATAGCCTGTTTCAAAAATTTTGTTAATTATAAACGTTATGGGATATTTTATATAGCTTGACAATATTTTCAAAATTTTAGAGCTAATACCGTCTAGACCTGGAGCTTTTTTCGGCTTCAATTCGTGTATAACATTTTCAACTTCCACCTCATCAGTTGGATTAAAAAAGAGAGACTTTTCTATAATTGTTCTAGTTACTACAGATGATGATGGTTTTAAAATGTCATTTGCAAGTTTTTTTTCCTAGCCCTGTATAATGTCTATTAAATGAATTAGCAATGTCTTTTATTGTAGTTATTGTTTTTTGGTTATAATGAATTTCTTTTATGGAAGTATGCTCTTTTTTGTTATTTGTATATTTATTTACCGTGGACCAAAGCGCTTTACTATCATTTTTATTTTTTTGTAATTCCTTTTTAAAAAAGTTTGATTTTGTTATATTAATTAAATTGTTTAATTTATTTTTATAAGTTTTATATTCGCGTTCTTTTTCTTGATTATTCGGATCCAATTTCAATTTTTTGTAAAGCTCCTGTTTTACTTGCACGGATTTTATTAATGCGTTTGTTATCCAAGGTTGTCGTTTTTTTATTCTTTTCTTTAATTTAACTTTTTTTGTTGCGGCTTCTGTGGCTTGTTGGATTTTGTTTATTAAAAAGTTAGTTGAAATGTCCAAATTATCTGATTTATAAACTTCATTCCAATTTACAGTTTTTATAGTATTTTTTAAAATATCCTCATTTAATTTTAAAATTTGATTTGTTTCAGATGCCTTTTGACAACTACTTTTTTCCATATTTAGGACTGACATAATGGGATAGTGATCTGTTACATCAACTTCATAGACAAAGGATTTATAATCAGAAGTTTTTGTGTTTTTGACAAAGATTTGATCTATACAAGATTTTGATCCATTTTGAACTCTTGTGTAATTATTGATTAGCGATATAAAACCTAATTCATTCAATATATTTAAATAGTCTTGAACATAATCTTTATTTGACTTTATATCTATGTTTGTATGACCTACAATAAAGTGAAAGTTTTCATTTTGATTTGTTCGATTTTCAAGAAAGTCTTTTAAATGAGTATTAAATGTATCAGGGCAAATAGCATGAGGCCTATAAGGTGCAGTTACAAGAATTTTTTGAGCGTTTACTTGAAGAGTCACATTAAGTAATTTTATGTCCCCTAAATTATTTATTTCATATTTAAAATTGTTTTTATATACATCCCTTACATAAACCAACACTCCATCGTTTTGGTTGTAGTTCCCCTCATTATATAGCGTCTGATAGCCTTGCATATTAAAGAAATTTATATCATGAATTTTCCACGTCTCTGAAAAAATTATAATATCAAAATAGAAGTGTTTTTCATTGAATTCGCTAAGTAATAACATAATTTCATTAAAATTTTTGTTTGCACTTCGTATGTTACAGTGAAAAATAGAAAAATGTGTACTGTTATTTTCAATTTCTTTAAAAAAATCATTACTATTATTTATATTTACAGTTTCGAATTCAAAGATATCAAAATCACGTATATATTGGTTCATTCTTAATATTTTTTGTACTGTCCTTTAACTAACTTATTATTAATTATACACTAACAGTTATATTATATAAATGTATATATTTTTTTTTTACGCTAAATATTAAAACTTTTTATAATTTATTTTCTACACATATAAATATAGATATAGGGTAATTTAAATTATTCACTATCCTAACAAATAAACAGTGTTTTTATAAGCCATAAATAATAAAAATAAAAAAATACGTATATAATTATGTTCTTATTTGTTTTTCCTGGTCGATGAACGTTCCCTTTTGGGTTTATTTTCCGCCGGTGGTTGTTCCTGTTTCCTTTTTTTTATAGCTTCTATAGATTGATTTGCTGTTGGTGGTTCTACAAATTCAAAAGATGTTCTATCTGTGAGAGGTGTTGTTGGGGCGCTATTTGATTCTAGTTGGATATTGTCTTTGTATTGTGCATTAAACTCAAAATTTAATTCATTTATTGAATCATCAGATAATTTTTTATTTTTCAGATCCTCATACGAATATTCATCTCCATTTATTATTAAAATATTCTTTTTGATTTTTGCATTTAATTTTTTTTCTCTGGCCAATTTTAAATGTTTACTGAGAAATTTTCTTTTTTCATATTCTTCTGTTGTGTAGTCGTTAGATACATAGATTCCACTTCCCTTTAGCTTTTTTGCATTTAATAAAATTTTATTCTTTTGTTTATAGTTAACGAATTCCACAATTACTGGACGAGGTCTTTGGTTGATTTTTTCACCTATCTGATAAATATCTCTTATGTTATCACTTGTGCAGTTTATTTCAAGTTTTTCGTTTAAAATATTAATTATTGTTGTTTCCGTGTCAAATTCCTCAGTTTTGACTCCATAGAAGACTAAATTATATTTTTTCAACTTTTTTTCCACTATATTAATTTTGTGTTTTAGTTGTTTATTTTGTTCTTCCAGTTCAAAATTCTTGTTCTCGATTATTTCAAGTTTTTTTCTCATATCATCTTTAAGTTCTTTAATATCCTGTTTCAATTGATTATGTAATTGAGCATTTTCTTCCTTTACATTTTTTAATAAATTGTACAGATCTGTAATTGTAATATCGCTTGGCATTCTGGCAATGTTGATATGGTCGACACTAATCCACCGCTGTGATGGTGATACTGAATGAATCGCACGATACACTTATGAATCGGGAATCGGTCTAATTGCTACGAATGCTTATCATCCGATGTCCCTCCCACTGATAAGTGAATTGGAATGTTTACTTACAGTTTTTGTGTATTGGTAAATAAAATTTAATTGGTTATATATATTAATAATGTTATTTTTAATACTGTTTTACGGTAACTGATTATAAACACTATTTAATTGTCACTGCACAAATTTTAAATTCTTATTGATAGTTTATCCACTAAATTTTTTGATTTCACTTGAACAACACCATAAACGTCCTATCACGCCGTCCTACCATCAACCAACTGCACACAAATTCTCGGCCATAAGTTGTGCAATATAAAATGGTACTGGAACGCAACTTGTTAATGAGAGGAAAGGAAAGGCCTGGGAATTGGAAATGGTGGGAGAGTGGTTAAAGAAAAATATTGAATCACAGCACTTAGGCCCCATTAGGACCCCTGTACTTCCTCCCTGTAGACAGACCCACGCCTAGGCCTCCAACCAACCTAATTTTGCGAAATAGGTGGTGATGCTGCTTAGGGGAATCTCCCTTACATCGGCCAAAGTAGACCAACGTTCTCCCAAAATGGGTCATCTAATTGATGAGGCGGCAGAACAGTCACAGAGTACATGTTAGACCGTCTCATCATCTTGTTCAGACACACTATAAAGAGGTGTTTCGCTTAACCTCAAATTGTATATTGTGTTAACGGACAGTGTCCAGTCTGCATTCCCATTATAAAACATAGGTTCCCTCTGGACATTGCCAGGTAGTCCATTTCTTGTTGGAGTATTTTAATGATCAGTAACAGACTGGCCGGGCCCGGTCCAAAGATATTTAGGCCTACTGCCTTCTTGGCCAGTCTGTCGGCTGCTTTGTTGCCACTACACTGTCCATATCCTTTCACCCAGCGTACCAATATGTTATTAATGTGGAGGCACCCACAAATGCTCGGTGACATTTCCATAGTGCTACTGTACTAATTTTTGTAACTTCTCAGGGCTAGTAGTGATTGTCTACAGCCTGTGTAGATCCTGATTATTTTGCCCGTAGTTTGTCTACGGACAACCTCTTATGCAGCTATGGTTATGCCTGCTAGTTCCATTTGTACTACGCTGGCTCGTCCATCCATAGCCCATTTATATTGGATTTGCAGACTTCTGGAGTATATTCCACATCCTGCTCCTATCCTTCTTTCTTGATCCGTCTGTGGAGATGTTAACCACACCTTCACCAGCAGCCTCGTTCTCATTATTCGTTTTTATTATGTAGGGTCCAACCATTGTTGTCAGAGTCACTTCTTCTAGATATATATCTAGTTGTGGTAGACACAGCATTACCTCCATAGCTCCCGTTGGCGTTGTTCGCATATGCTTAGGCAGGCAACTTTCTGCACTTGGCTGAGCTTGACCTTAGCTGTAGTCTATTTGCTCTTAGGCCACCAAACCACAGCTCCATAGATTATCATTGGTCTTATGTCGGCAGTATATATCCACATGACCACTTTGGGTTTCATTCCCCAGGTTTTCCCCACGGTCCTGCGACAATGCTCATAAGAAATATAAGCCTTCTTTATTAGTCTTCTATCTATGTGAAGGTTTCATGTTAGTTTGGCATCGAAGGTTACCCCAAGATGTTTCAGTTCTGATGCAAACCTTAGTGTTGTATCCAAAAGGACAGGTGCCGTTAGTGCTCTTAATTTCATTTTCCTTCTGAAGAGAACCATTTCCATCTTCCTGGGATTGACAGATAGAAAGTATTCTCTGCATCATTTTTCAATTATTCTTAGGACTCCCTGCATTCTTTTACAGAGGACTTCTTCGAAGGAAAGACCTTATATTTAAACATGATTATTTATTGTTATATTCCTGTACCATACAATCAACCACGATTTGCTTATAGTTATATATGTTTATATGAAAATACATTCACGTGCTGATTTAACATAATAAACTTTTGTCAATCACTTTTATTTTATCTGCTACTATGTTAATGGTAATGTGTTTAACCGCCTTCCAAGCCACTTGAATGAGCCTGTTAAGTCTAAGAGATCTAAATTTGTCTTAGTAAAGGAGATGGAGCCCTACAGTTTATAGTGGCCTACGAACCACTTCTAGGGGATAATTTATAATTGGAAATTACGTCGTATTAGGTCGGGCTCGAACCCACTGCGCTAGGTATTCTCAGAGGGAAAGCTAGGCTCGCTAATCACTGGGCTACCTCCCCGTGCTATTGAACACTTTTACATATTTTGCAAATTTGCGTATGCTTGAATATAATTAAATACAAAAAATTTAAAAAAAAACTAATTAATGTTTCTGAGAGAAACCATTTTGGTTCATAATATCCTACTTTTAATACACAAATCAATGATATGAATTGCTCGAAATGCGTAGATATTTTTGGATAATAAGACATGTCTGAAACGGAATCAGTTAGATTATTTAGATAATTTTTAACTATCTATTGTAATATTTATATGAAAGTACCACCATCACTGTTTTTAGTATATTACATTAGTTTAATTCACAACTGTAGTTTTCTCCCTATACTAATATGCATGCCCTCAAAAGTTGTGTACTCCGAAAATAAAAACAGTAAAGTATTTTAGTCATTGACATATTGAAGTAGTTGTTTATCAAACATTTCATTTAACTGCATACTTCTTCAATTAATAATAAGAGTAATAAAGGTTATTTTCAAAGTTCGCCATCTAAAGCGCGGGCAAGGATTAAGCTCAAGGGGCTGAAACATCCTAATGAATGATGATGTAGAGAAAGGCAAGTAATTTCACGTGTTTCGTTTAAGCAGCATCACGTTTATATCCAGGATTATCCTGGAGTTCTATATCAGGGCTGCTCCAGGATTCCAGAACGTGAGGAATGAACGTTTTATCACTCAAGGATTCTTTTCATTACCCATACCGTGTTTTGTAGGTTCAGAATAGGAAATGCTGATGCGCTATAAATATATCACTCAATTACATTTATTAAAGGAGTTTAGCCGTGCCAACGAGTCAGAGTTATTTCCTTTTTATGATTATCTATAAAGAATAAAGAGTATTAGATTGGTAAATACAACTCGTATTTTTACTCCCCATTCTTGAATTGTGAAAGTACGCATTTCTATTTGTTCATAGGTGTACGAGATTTAATCGAAGATGAGACTGGGTTACCAGATGTTTAAATATTTTGCATGGATATGGAAAATGAAAATGTACTGTGGACAAAAAAAAATTTTTAATTGCGCTGTACTCTTCGCTGGAAAATTTTAGCTAAAATTTTGTTTATTCGTATATATTATAATGAAAACAGCACTCACTGTAATATTAATAGTTTATACATAGTCATATATTAAGAATAGCAAATCTCGAAACTCAAGACACTATAGGAGTTTAGGATTAATATTAACATTGCTCATAGACGGCCTTAGTTATACTCCACTTGTTTTATAGATGGAAGCATATTTTTTTCTGTAAATTATGGGAAAAATTAATAAAATATCTAAAAAAATGTCCTTCTTTACTAAAGAAAGTGATTTTTTACTATCGACAGAGCGTTAGATAATGCTCATAAAATTAAACTAACTTCCAAAAAAAACAATAAAATATTATTGACCGTACAAAAAATACTATTTTTAATTCGATTTTTACAGAAGGCAAAAAAACAGGTATTGTTGCGTCTAATGTCTGCGTATCGTTTAATTAACTCTACTTCAAAGTTATTTCTCGAAATAACCATCTACCTCAATGCACTTTGCTATATAATTTCTTAGAGATATACATATACTAAACAGTATTGGTTGATTATTTTTAATTGCATTGGCTGTCTCTTTTAGCTGCAGTTCCTCACGGGAATTTATTATTTCTTTATAGGTTATTTTCATACCTAACCATATTATGAAATCCATAGCATCAAAGTATGGACTACTGCGTGGCAAGGGAAATTCACTTCCACGACCAGCACACCGATGGGATAAATTTCATTAAACATCAGCCCAAGTCTAGGGTAAAATGCTGTGTTTCCACACCCTGCATATATTTATTATATAAAGCAATATTATTAAATGCTTACAGTGTTGTATCTGTTTCTATATACTTATTTATTAATGTTGTGATTTGAATTGTTTATGTAATGAATATGTTTATACAGTAGCAAAGGCTAAATAAAGATTACTTACTTACATATCCTATTGTTTTCCTTGTAAAAGCTCATTTAAGTTCTGGTTAAGAGAGTTTAAATAAAGGGAGCCGTTCAGATCTAATGGGAGTTCAGAAAGACTAATTGAAACCTCACATCACATCACAATAAATGTTTAACTTAACAACGCGTGGATTCTTAGAATCTGACAAATTATTATTCACATGGCAGAAAACTTCACATCTAAGCAACTCACCTCTTTGGAAAAGAAAATCTTGCTAAAAAAGTTTCAGTTTGTATTTTATTTATTTTTTATTAACTGAGCAAATCGTTGGCGAGATATCTTGAGATAATAAAATATTGAGTTAAATGATGTAAATGAAGTTTTCTTTATGACAAACTCTTCAGACTAACTTAGTTCTATTGCCACAGTTAAATTTATATCTGGATTTTCGGAAATAAGAAACAATACCTCCTCTTCTTGCGTTGCTCCTCCACAATAACAAACTCTAAAGAATCTGTAAAACTCATTGGGCACACGTTTTATTTTAGGGATAGTGAGCATTCGAGTACTGTCCCAGCACCACAATGATACTAAGACACAACTCACAAAATTTGTCTCAGCGTCCAATAGGCTCCTCCATCTTTCGCCAGTAAATTCTTCTGGATGTGTACGCCAAAGTAGATTAAGAAAGTTGAACTTTATCATAAATAAACAGGAGAAACTAAGGGCCATCTGTCCCTACATTCACTATTAGGAGACTCTTTTGACCAAATGGTGATGCTGCCTTTGTGGTTTACTAGGAGGAGTTGTTATGTATATCCGCCATTTTTAATTATTGTGATTTGCACATCACCTTTAATAACCTTTGTTGAAGCGATATCACAAATATCTCCGGAACAAACATCACATGATTGACACAACATCATAACTCATACGCTTCATCAAAAAGTAAAAATGATGTTTCACCTACGGTAGGTTTAGCCAGTGGTATAGAAGGAATTCATACTGATGAAGTGAAGGTGTGCATCAAATCCTCTTATCTTTGGCAACCACATATTACGAAATTGTCTCTCAGATAACACGCACGGGTGCATTAAAATTCCTTAATCTTCTACTCAAAATAGAAGCTTACGATATTGCTTGAGTCAGAGTGGAGATCATTGATCTCATGTTCAAAATAGAAAACAACGTTATTTCCTGAATCAGAGTGGACATCTCGTTCCTATATTATTTGTCATTCTAGTCGCAACTAACTAGAGAGTCTATTAGTCTACAGCCGACAGAATCTACCCTGCATCGCTGGTAGATGTTGCGAGAGCAAATCGTTCTGTCCCTCTTCCTCAAGTATAATAAGGCGGTAAATATGAAAGAGACTACATTATTTGAAAGGAAGAAGATAGGGTACCCTGCTGTTCAACATGTTAACAAATACTGTAGTTTAATATTCTAAAGAGTTTCTCAATACACTGAACTCTTCCAACTTACAAGTACTAGCTCAAGCCCTGCAGTGGCACCAGACGTAGAATAGAAGCTAACGTAGATGAAACTATATTCATTGGTTGTTCCCAGGGGAAGTCCGCTTTCAAATCACGTTTTCTCTTGAACCACCTGACTCTGCCTTTGGATTCAAGTGGCTCACTTTGTCTTCCAGCTTACAACTGTCTTCTCAATCCAAGGGACTCCAGTTATGTTGTTACAAAACCTAAACCAGCTCAATCCTCACAGTGGCACCAGACATAGAATACAAGCTAATGTAGATGTAATTACTGGTTGCGCTCATAAAAGTTTGTTTTCATGATACGTATGCTCTTGAATCATTTGACCGTCCCTTTGAATTCAAGTGACTGCAGCTCCCCTGAAAGTGAGTTTCCTGGTTACTGTTAATAAGATGCAGAGGCAGCGATCATTGAAAGTACCCAGTATTTACTCTGAGTTTGCTACGTCTAATTTTATAACTACAATCTGACGTAACTAGTTGGTCGTCGTCTGTTGACTAACGGTATTTGCCGGCCGACTAACAGTGGAGATGGTCGGGGTTCTAAATTACTTTGATGTATCAGGGCGCCAAGTAAATTTTTTTTTTCACTCCAAATGTAAGTACAATGTAACCTCAAATTTACTAAATAAATTACTTAGCGAGACGATAATGAAAAATTCAAATTCAGTTTTATCTTTTAATAACAATAAACGAAATAGGTCAACTTTAAAACATTCAACAGTACAATAACGTAGGGTATGGTAGACAAATTCACACAAAAAAAATATATCTAACTGGGTATACGCGTCTTACGTAAGTGCTTAAACCCCCAACAAATATCATAGATGTTATAATTAGTTGACAGAATATTTTCATAAAATGTTTAGCAAAATTAGCAGTGGTGAAATTTTTTTAAAAGCAAAATATACAATATATTTTTAAAAAAATCAATATATATATGGTACAAGAAGGATACAACTTGCAGGCAGCAGGGCTTCAGCTTCGGCTCAAATTTCAGGAATGGCAACTTCCAGCCTATCAATTAACCCAGAAAATGGATGGCTCCTCCACAAAAAAAGAAATTCCAGTCCAGCAAGGAGAAGTAACATAAGTACGTGTAGACCAGTGGAAAAAAAAAAGTTGTTTGTTTCAGGGGAGACAAAAAAAACGTAGAAAAACTACGAAATCCTAGGCGAAACCGTAGGTAAAAAAAAGAACCCTAAAAATAAATTTTTACCATTGAACAATTTACTACAAGTGACATTTTGCTAGTTTGAATATAAAAATAAAGTAATTACCTCGTTTCGGAGGGTTTTCCTAGAGAAATGTTGTTGACCTTGGATGTCCTTGGCCTCGTGTAAATTTGGCAAAAATGGCTTTTACGTATAGATCCTTCCAATGAAGACAATCGATTTCCAATACCATAAAAATATGCACTCGTCCAAACATAAATGGATAACCGAAAAATAAAACGTTGCGAATATATCCCAAAATGGTGAAATTACTTGTTTCAAAAATCGCAACGAGCACGTAAAAATACCACTTAATAAATTGCTAAGCGTTCGAGCGAATTACACGTGAAAAGTGACAGACTACCGGAAGACAAAACCTAAGCCAAAAACTATTGTGAAGAAATAAATCTGTGTTACCGATCGTCAGTAGGTTATAGGAATCTACCTATAAACTAATTAAAAGTTATTGGTTGCCTAGCTTAAGAATTACAGAAATAGAGAGCTTAAGTATATGCAACACGCTACACAACAAAATGTATAACGCCATGCCTATACTCAACTGCTACAGATTCCTTATAATTGCGGGTTTATATAGACAACTAAATAATAAATATTACGCGTGACGACGGATAACACGAATTCGTTAGACATTAAATGTAAGAGATAAAGCAATGAATTAGAGATTTTTTTTAATAACGTATAAATGTTAAACTGAACTGCAACAAGTTCCCAATTTTATGTTGTCTACTCCAAAGTTAGTATATCCAGCAGCCTGATTAACCTAGTACCCAAAGGAGAAATATTGGTTTACAAGGTTAAATTAATCTGTTGTTACTATGTGTAGTCTGGTTTTTCTGTGATTTAATCTTTACAATTTTATTTGTTTCTACAGGCCCAACCAGAGGCCTCTCAGTTAGTATAAGTTTCTATTCTGATTTTTAAAGAAATTCACATCATTACACCTCTTCTTCTATTATACCATATATGTAGTCAGTTAGATTTAGCCTTTTCATAAACATTGAGCATACTTTCAGTCAGCTTCACTTTACTTATTACTTACCTACTAGTTTCAACTGCTGGAGCATATTAATAATGTTGTAGAAATTAAATTAAATCTTGGATTATTCTATGATCTTTCTAAAGCATTTGATTGTGTACATTAATCGATACTGTAAATTTAAGTCCTATGGAATTAGGGGAATTAGAAAATCTTAGTTAAAATTGGTGAACGTATTATCAGGAATCAGGAAAAATATTTGAGACAGTAATACTTATAAATGTATATAATTGATTTGTTCTTATCCAAAATTATAATTTATTTGCTGTAAAATTTATCCTGTTTAAAATTTTAATTGTAACATGGCACGTTGTTTAAGTCTCGTGTTTTATAAATAAATTCTTTGTTAAATTATAAAGGTCACTTTAGCTGTTGTAACATTGATTTCCTATTCTATGCAGGATGAATTTGAAATATGCCTTAATATTTAAACCGGTAATTCAGTATAGCTTAATTAATTGATCCGCGGTACTTTAAATTCAAAATTCTATAGATAAACTTGTAACAAAAAACTCCTAAAACCGTCCCTCAGGGAAATCACTGACTGATAAATCTCACATTGAGCTTCATGCCTACAAGCAGTATTCGCAATGTTGCCATATTTTCTCAAAAACATAATATAAATGTATAATTAAGTACATGTGCTCGTCGGCGGATCGAATTACGTACTCTTTCAAAAACAGCAGGGATCTTCACGAATTTGTGCAGCAGCCATGTGGACACGTGTCAGTTCTTCAACAGAGTTCACTGGCCCACTGTACACTATTTGTTTCATATGACCTCATAATAAAACTCACAGGGGTTTAAATCCGGAGATCTGGTAGGCCAGCGTATTAATCCATTTCTTCCAATCCATCGATTAACATAAGTTCGGTTAAGAAAATTAGCAACTTCCATGGAATAATATGGTGGTGCCCCTTCGTGTATTAAATCAGGTAATCATTATTTAAAAAATGTAGGTAATCCGGTCATTTAAGCCTGTTAGGTAACACATTAGGTCCAATTACATTGTCGCCGATGATTCCTGTCCAAACGGTTATCGAAAATTTTCTTCGGTGTCTACGTTGGATTATAGAGTGGGGATTTTCATCACTCCAAATGTGTGTATTGTGCACATTAAAAACCCCGTCAAGAGTAAATCCAGCTTCGTCAGTAAACAACACAACATTTAAAAAATTTGGTTGTTCGATACACTTCTACAAAATTCATGTACAAAATTCACGTCGACGAACGTCATCATCAGGCTGTAAACCTTGTACTTTTTGCACATGATAAGGATGGAGCCCTTGCTCTTTTAAAGTACGATAAACGACAAACTGGGAAACTCCAATTTAATGAACATTTCAGGATGTTCCTCTACAGCGTCTAAAACTTGAGGTTCTGCATTTAATATCCTATCTGAGCGTGTACATCCTTTATCCTGATTTGCAGGTTTGAATTCACCACGATCTCTTAAATGTTGCACTGTAGATGTAAAAGTTTGAGAGTGGGGCATATGGCGATTAGAAAATCGTTCTGCATAAAGTTCCCCCGTTCTACTCGCATTACCCAGGGCTTCCCCATACGTTAATACAATGTCAGTCAATTCACAGTTAGTTAAAAACATGGCACTTTATACACATCGAACGTGTTAAAGAAGAGACCAAAACACTGCTGTTATTTGCTCAATACACAATCACAAAATACAATATGTCATATATGACGTAAATTTGGCAACTACCAAGCGCATACATAACCTACAAACGAATAAGGATGTTTACTAGTATGTTCATGAGCGTCGTAGACATTTTAGATCAAAATTGAATATTTTCTTCTTCTTTATTTTTCACATATTTTACAAAAGACTATTTTTAAGAATTTTTGGGAGTGCTGAATAAGTTCAAATATTATGATGTATTTCAAATTCAGTCTGTACATCTTGCCACTTTAAAATTTAATTATTTTTAGAAAACCTTTTAGGTACATTATAATAACTTATTTAACAAAAAAGGGTTAGGGTACTGAAACAATTTTACTAATTATCATGATTTGACAGAGGATATCACTAAATTAGCCTTTCATGCTTAATCTGTCTAGGCAAAATTTGAAGTCAGTCTCAGAATATTCCGTAATCTTTAATAAGACGGACCAGAGTCTTATCTTGCTGAAATTTCTCGAGAGGTCAGCTTAGATATAACCCTGTAATACATTTAATATAGACCGTACAAACACTTCGTAATTAAAGTGGACAGCTGCTTCACAAGTCCCAGCCAATATGGAATAACCCTCAAACTTCTCAAGTTACTAACGTAATAATATCGACCATAAACTGTTCCCTATATGTATACTTCATGTATTATTCAGGTGGCACAATAAACTTATGGACTATATGTTAATATACTTATCACGTGGTGGAATTGTAGGAAGATGTTGATGTACTTGAATTTTTAATATGTTTCTTCATAAAGCGATTTTAATCCGGAGTGAGCAAAATAAGCTGACTGAGTATGAGAATTCTATTTCTAAAATATCGCCTTGTAACTAATATAAAATTATTTTACTACAGTGTGTATTTACCAATTTTAGGAATTCGAATCGATACTAATCCTATCTAGCAAAAAAATGCAAAAAGTTGCAATAGAATAAATCGAAATTTCATGCATGTAATGGCACCTATTAAGGAAGTTTGATTTACTATTTTAAAGGAGGATTATTATTTAATTTTACTTTAATTCAATTATACACATACCTTAATGCGCCATCTAAAGATTTTAAAAACATATTTATATGCCAAAAATAACTTTCAAACTCAATAAACATAAAATGTTGAGAATTCTGTAAATCACCTCGAATCTATGTTTGCTAATTTAGGAGATGATTATCCTTTCTTGGTATGTGCTTACATTGTGGAAAAATATACACCCGGAATTCCAAGTTTTTAGCTTTAGGGGCTCACCGCTGATGAGTCTTTCAGTCAGAATAATTCTTTTAATACATATGATTAAATTATACTTCACAATCCAAGTAATATTCTGACGTCGAGCCAACGTTGGCGTTTTCAACGAAAAATCGGTTTGCAACGAACGGACAACTTCGTGCCAATCCACATTTGCACATTGTAAAGTATGGGTTGTCTCGACGTTGGAGACCGACATGTAGTCGTTGGAATTTCTGACCTAATGCGCATCAAGTTTTATATCGGAATAAGATGAAAATGCTTGCCTAATCCGACTTTGCGAAAGACAACATTAGAGAACCAAAAATATCTATCTAACTTTGACGTATCGTTAATATTCGGCCGTAATCTGACAATAGTCAGTTTTCGTATTTCATGTACATATCACAATTTGTTGTATGGATCATGGATGCAACATAAGATCATCGTATAACAGTAATACTTCAACAAGTAAAACTTCAACTGGCAGTTCCAAAATTGAAACAAAATAAATTTTAGTGATAAAAAAATAATACCCCTTTAGGAATAACGTTTGTTTTAACATTATTAAAATAATGCCCTTAGCTTCTTGTTTCTCAAAAAATATAAAATTTGTTAAAAATGCTTATTATGAGAAATATTACATGATATGGATTGTATAAGTAAATAAAATATTTCCCATAGTGTACTTCATTTTTAAATTATAAATTGTGTGTTTCTAAATATTTGCAAATGTTTACTCAATATGGTCGCCTATTTCCACGTCTACAGAACAAATAAATTTGGCAAGGTCAGTATTTACTATTTACACGACCTTAATCTGGCCATTAGTAGTGAAAGTTCCAAGTAAATACAGTAATTATTCTTAACAATAGCAGCAGAAAATTACACCTCCGCCAATTATAATTAGGCTTAGGTGCAGAAATTCATAACATAACATGAATATTATTTATTATTTCTTAGGAGTAGCTGTCTTTATACAGAAATATTTTGAGGCTACATTAACTACTAATGGGGAGGTGTCTTATCAAAACTATAGATGCTGGACTACAGAAAATTCTCATTGGGTTATTAATTGTAAAGGCCAGTATTAAGAGAAAGTTAACGTATGGTGTAAAATTTTAGGAGACCTTTAATAACTCGTTAAATGTTGGCTTTGCGATATGGAATTGAAGGATACAATTGACAATCTCCCTCTTAATGTGCGAGGAGGTGTCTTTCCAGCTAGATGGTGCGTCAATTCATATTTCTATAATTGTTCGTCAGTGGTTGAACGAACATTTTACAATACGCTGGATAGGAAGAAATAGTCGTTTTGAACACTGGCCTCCTACGTCCCCTAATATTACACCACTAGATTTTTATTTCTGGTGAAAAGTGAAGTATAAAGTATACAAAACCAGGCACAGAAATCCAGAAGAACTTTGTGGTAAAATAATACGATCCTATCTCTCGAAATCAGCATTCCAGATCTGAGAAGAGTAGCCAATCATAACCGTAAAATAATTGAGAAATTTATTCAAATTGAAGATGGATTAGTTGAAAGATGCTATTTTGGACATCTGTTTTTCTAACTATTTTGGTGTACGATTTTAGTTTTATGATATTTTCCTGACGATTCAATATATTCTTAATTATCTGAGAAAGTTCCTATCCTATTTTGGAAACGGAGATTTGGAAGTCTTTTGAAGATTATAATAGAACATTGTTCAGAAAGTTCTCGATGACCTGGAGAACCTTAACTTGAAATCTAGAATTGTCAGTAGCTTCATTCTGTGTGAATATTAGTTATTATTACAAGCTTTCATTTAACTTGCAATGTTTGTTAAGGTCAAATCTTGCAAGCTGAATTAGAGCCAGTTCCTCCTAACCGATTTTTCTGATATTTTGCATACATTTCTAGTTCTGGTGACAATACAAGCAAATGAAAGAGCTTGAAGAGTAGAAAACGATAAAAATGAGTGACGTGATTTTAAAACGGTAAAGTAAGTGACATTACACTAAATTCAATATGGTTGCCGCTCCAAGATGGCGGATTACATATGCTGGGTTTGCACAGTACACAAAATGCAGGGTAGTACTGATGACCATGCCGTTGTCTATTTAGGATCAAAGCTCTTCGCTGCTGACTAAGGTAAGTCCTTATTGAAAAACTAGACTGTAGGAAATTAACAGGCAAGCGACCGTGCAAAAATGAAGCATTAATTGAAATGAACAGACTTATCAGAAACATATCCAGCGAAAACTAAAAAAATAATAAATAAATTAATAGTAAAAAAACATTTTTAAAAATAAACTTTTATTTAAATGCTCTAAAAAGATAAACTTTGAAGTAAATCAAACCCATCATTTTGTTACATTATTATAATTGTTTTAAAATAATAGCAATATTTTTTCCTAACAGAAAATCCTAGATGATTTATTGCGTAGTGCATATTTTAAAAATTTATGTGTCTGTAAATCTATTATCTTGAATAAATTGCATTTTTAGAACTGTCTCTTTTTATTGTTTCTGACTCATTAAAAGGATTAGTAAGACCTGGATCTCATTTTTGTGAACTTTAGGTTAGATCTTTGAACGGATATAACCCAAAATCCTTATCGTATAAATTAACTTTTTTTTGCCCAAGGAATCCCTTGAGTTTATCTCTATACAGTTTAAGGTTGTCATTATTATTATAATATACTCGTATAAGTTAATGATGTAGGCAGCTTCTTTAATACAAAATGCTTCAATTTACAAAGAAAATCTTTCTGAACAACTCATCTTTTTAGATATTGTTGATCCAGTTCTCCGAGAAAATTCGAAAGCCGAACATGTTCTGGAATTTATTGTAAAATCTAATTATGTATACTCAGGCGTAAGCGTGCTCTCCTTGAAACTAAAATAAACAAAACTTTTACTATCTGACAGATATTAGATCTGATTTTGTCGAGAACAAACAATATTGTATTAAACGAAGTATAAGTTTGAAATTCATTTTGTTACTTATAACTTTAAAACATAACATGCAGAGTATCGCATCGCAAGATGGACTTAACTTATTGGGAAACGGCATGGATAATAATAGTACGGGAGGCCGTAACCAATATTTTCACCTGATTGCCTAATAAATAATACCCATATAGACTGATAGTATATAACATAACAACAAAAAAAGTCCCTGGCGACTTAAATTTTTAGTGGAACAAAAAGAATTATTTATTGAACATGTAAAAAATATAAGCTCAAAAAAATAATCGTCTAATGTCCGTTTGCTGTTTCTGTGTATTCATTGACATATAAAATGCAAACGGACATTTTTAGTGATGTAGAAGAATCTTGGAGGTCGATAAATAAAAATTTCTGACAATTTTTTTTTGTGTAATCGCCTAATGTCCGTTCGGATAATTATTGTTTATTTAAAGGACGTTTTAAACGGGGCGTTTCTCCGTAATTGTATTTTAAATATGTAAAATTTTTCGGTGTAATTTTGTTACTCCCTAATGTCCGTTCTCAATTAGAAAATGTTTTTTATGTTTAAACAAGCCCAAAAAAAATTTTAACGGACATTTTAAACGGGGCTGTTCTGAAAACAATCGTTTTCCGTCGGAACAGAAAAAAAAAATTGCTCATTTTGAATCCGCGCCAAGTAGGAATCGAAGGTTAGGATTAAAATAACCATACAGGAGGATTTTTTCATGCATGAAATGTTAAAAAATATTTTTTATTTTCATTTGAAAATTCATTTCACTCGTCTTTATCAGTCAAGTTTTTCACATAACCGCTGTCGATATCGGTCTCATTTTCGTATGTTTCATCAAACTTATCATCTTTTTCATCATTATCTCCTCCAAGACCATCTGGAAACGATAAGAAAAATAATGTAACGATAAATAAACGGCAAAATTATGCATAACGAGTACTACATCGATCTTGAGATAAAAGAGTCGCCATATTCACTATTTTCTCTCTCTCTCTCTCTCTGTGTGTGTGTGTGTGTGTGTGTGAAGAAAGACAGAAATCACCTGTAGGCTGATCCGGTTACTGAATCATCTACTTTGGCACACATGAATGGAACACGCTATCGTTTACTATTCTGTGTAAAGAAGAATCATTGTCTAAGAACAAATCACTCGTTGCAACTGCATTTGAATTTTTTGATCGCCTAGTACGTCACTCGGCGAGGTTGAAACAATTTTATAAGCACTGTAATGCTTGTAGCATTTACTATGATAACCGATGATATCACTATTTACATCGTGAAAATCGGGATCGTTTTTACTAAGGTGGCGGGTTTCACGCGCTGCACGCAATGCATGGTACTTATCGAGATTCTTTTTCCTGAACGGAATAAGTTTCTCGAGTGTATTTGTCTCCTCACAGAAAATACATTCTCTTAATGCACTCATTGTTTTTATAAATTATCCTCAAAGCAAACTCTGAAAATCACAACGTTTAATTTATTTATCTAATAAACGTAATAAAATAACTGTTGACACTTGCAACGAGCACGCTGTGAGAAAGAACGTGGAGACGATATCCACGTGGAGTAGTATGGGATGCAAGCGCACGCGCAGCACGCTGGATTACAGACGCCACCGCGCTGTATTAGAGATGCCATCAAATTACATCTACTGTAAATATGCCCCATGGAAAATGTCCGTTCTTTGTGTTTTCTCGTGTATTAGGTGTATACTTCAATTTTAAAAAAAGTTCCACTAAGAACGGACATTAGACGATGACTAAAAACGACTTGATTTTTTACGAACGGAAAATCATTTTCCCATGAAACGCCCCCTTTCAAGCATTTTGATAGAGTATTTTTCTTTTTGTATTGTTGAAAACTAATGTTACTTTTTTGCGTTTGAGCAAACGTTACTACAGAATTTTTCACAGCTTTAGCCTGTTTGGAGATAACAGGTTGCAAGTGCCCAACTAATTTCTTCTGTTTGGGAAACACTATATCTGATTGTGATGACAGATTTTTCACAACTTTAACCTGTTTGGGGATAACAGGTTTCAAGTGCACTATTAATTTCTAGTGTTTGGGAAAACACTATATCTGTTTGGGACAACAGATTTTTCATAGTCTTAACCTGTTTGGGGATAACAGGTTTTACGTGCACTACTAATTTGTTGTGTTTGGGAAAACACTATATCTGTTTGGGATAACAGAATTTTCACAACCTTAACCTGTTTAGAGATAACAGATTTCAAGTGCAGAACTAATTTATTGTGTTTGGGAAAACACTATATCTGTTTGGGATAACAGAATTTTCACAACCTTAACCTGTTTAGAGATAACAGATTTCAAGTGCAGAACTAATTTATTGTGTTTGGGAAAACACTATATCTGTTTGGGATAACAGAATTTTCACAACCTTAACCTATTTAGAGATAACAGATTTCAAGTGCAGAACTAATTTCTTGTGTTTGGGAAACACTGTATTTGTTTGGGATAACAGAATTTTCACACACAACTAGTCAATGTATATAGAGGTATATATGGGCGTATGTTTATAATTTCTATCCATTTCTTCCTCTAGTGCTATTAAAAAATAGAAGTTGGTTTTTTCAATTTGAGGGACAGAGGGGCAGCCGGGTGAAGGGAGAGATAATGAGATTACTCCCACATCAGTACTACAAGAGGACATCTTGTCGATACTTGGTAGCGATCAAGAAAGTAAAAGATCCTTTGCCGAGCCAATTCATGCAGACGTGGCCAGCCGTTGGTCATACGTTTTGGTTTCTGGGTTGGATAAAACAGGCCAAAAAACCTTATTGGAAAAATATTTGCCCCCAGACAACTGCCCTTTGCTGAAACCTCCTAATGTCAACCCTGAGGTAAAGGTAGCAGTGCCGGAGTCAGTTCTCCACCGGGATGGTCGGTTGGTGGCCCTCCAACAACAGGTAGCGGCCGGCATGTCAGCTATTGGTTTAGTGCTGACACATATGTTCTCCGATACTAAGAACAAAGAGCATATTCAACGGTTGAGCGATGCTGGACGTTTATTGGCTAATATACACCATTTAGAGTCTGTGTCTCGTCGAGAGTTAATTGCACTAAATTTGAATAAAGAGCTGAAGGAAACTCTAACCAATACTCCTATTGGGAATTTGCTGTTTGGTACTGATTTGGACAATAGAATCCGAGCGGTTAAAGAACTAGAAAAATCTGGTCAACAATTGAAAATACCCAAGAAAACTGGCAAAATGACCGCACATGCTTCTACTTCAAAGCGTAGCCAGGGAAACTTCAGGAACCCCCTTTCACAAAGGTATGGAGCTCGGAAAGGGGGGCAGGTCCATCGAGCGCCCCAGACGGCAACTTGAAAAAGGATACAACAGGCTCCAAGAGGGTATCGGGAAAGACCTTATCAAAGCGATCAGCGGCGTCGCAACTATTAGAGCAGGAGGTCAGTAAACCGTATGGTCGTTTAAAATTTGTTCATGACCGATGGCGCGAATTGCCAGTAAATAAAGTAATTATATCTTATGTAAAAGGGTTAAAAATTCCATTTATTATGAAACCACGGCAAACAATAGTCCCACGAGAAAATAAATTGTCTCATAATGAAGTGCCAATTATAAGCCAGCTGATAAAGAAATTACTGCAGATGGGTGCTATAACTAGGGTTAATCCATGTGCAGGGCAGTTTGTATCAAAAATTTTTACTGTACCAAAACCCAATGGCACACATCGATTAATTCTAAATCTTAAAAATTTAAACCACTTCGTGGAAGATAAGCATTTTAAAATTGAGGATCATAAAGTTGTTGTTAGGCTTATATCGCAAAATTGTTTCTTGTGTACCGTGGACTTACAAGATGCATACCACTTAATTCCTATGCATGAATCTCGGCGTAAATATTTAAGATTTACTTTTAACGATCTTCTTTATGAATGCAACTGTTTACCATTTGGGTTAAGTTGCGCGCCGCGAGTTTTTACTAAACTCCTCAAACCTATAGTTACCTGTTTACGGATCTTGTTGTGTCCTTAGATGATTTCTTGATCTTAGGAAGGACTTCTAATGAATGTGATCGTAATATACGAGTAACTATAGACCTCTTAACACAACTAGGTTTTTTAATTAATTACGGTAAAAGTAGGCTTACACCCAGTAGAATATGTACCTTTTTGGGTTTTGTTTATAATTCTAATTCCATGACCATATCATTACCTGATGAGAAACGAACTAAGATCATGAAATTACCGACGTCGTTTCCTCAATTACCTAACTGTACAATTAGGAACTTTGCAAAATTCGTGGGTACTCTTGTTTCTGCTTGCCCAGCCATAAAATATGGTTTTTTGTATACAAAATTTTTCGAATGTCACAAGTATTTAGCGTTACAACGTTCGAGAGGCAATTATGATGCAAAAATTTCTTTTTCAAAATATTTACTCAATGACTTGGCCTGGTTTACTCAGGCCATTCCACGGACATTTAATCATTTGCGACTCGCGTCCTTTCATTTGGAATTGTTCACTGATGCCTCCACTTCAGGCTTTGGGGCCTTTTGCAGAAACGAAAGTACTTCTGGATTCTGGTCAGCTAGTGAAAAGAAATTTCACATAAATTACTTGGAACTTTTGGCATTATTTTTTGGATTGCGCTGTTTTGCATCAAAACTTTCGAACAGTAATATCCTAGACATATTATATTCATTATATCTAAAATCTCTAAGTGGTCCATTTTGTTAGTAGGCTTGTATGATTTAAAAATTACAGGTGGTAGTAGTAGTAATTATGTATTCTTTATGGTACCTTTTCGTAGCGTTTACTGGGCAGTCCTGTTTTCTACTAGAATATGCGTGTCCCCCTTTTTTCTATAGCTGCGCTTACTGCGGCCTTCTTGGTTTCTTGCGCCTCTTCAATATCTATCAAGTGTATCGTTTAGATAGATCCCTTTATTTCGTATTCTTGCCTCTAGATGTATTTGCCTTGTTTCTTTCAGCTTTATTCTTATTTTAAATATCGCTCTCTTTTTTGGATAAATCACTTGCGATACCATACGGAGAATCTTTTAGTGCGTGTCCATTTTTTGTATCTCGGTTTTCTTATACGGCGACCCAAACTTGACTATAGTAAGTTTTTTTGTTATTACGCTTTTTACCAATTTTGTATATATCATTAATTTCAGATTCCGTAATTTTTACACTTATATGGCTTTCAAAAAATGTGCATATATTTTTAGATATCTTCGCGATCATCTTCTAATCCGAATATTAATAAATTATTTTTCCTTCATTCCTCTTCATTCCATTCGAGTTTTTGTTCAAACTATTATTTTCCCTCTTTAACTGTATTATTTTCTTGTTCGCTCTATCAAGACTTCGTATTAATCTTTAATTTGTTTTATGTAATTTTTATTTTTGGCAACTATTTGGTTTCGATAAGCTCTTTAAGTTTTATGTACATCTTAGTTATAGTTAATCACTCCTCATCACACTTTTGTATTGTATTTATAGGTAATTTAGCGGAATTTCTATAGATACCTATGTTAAGCTATGTTTCATCTTAACACGACTACTCTGGACAAAAACTGGCTAGAGTCTGCCCTCTTGATCTGTCTCTAATAATATTAATACTAGTAAAATCCTCTTATAATTTTCTTTTCAGATATCGTTCATATACAAATATTGCAGATAAATTACGTAATTACTGTGTTAGAATTTTGTATGTGTCTGGTAAACTGTTATAACTTCCAAAGTAAGTTCTGAACTATTCGTGTAATACCTAACCACGTCTAATACAACAATTTTAATCGTTCAGACTGTTTAGTCCTGGAATTGGCGTCGTGCCTGTTATACAATGCTTTAACGTTACTTACCGTAATACCCTTAATCCAAATTAGGGCTTTATCCAGCACACGAATTAAGTTAAAATATGCTATACTCATAATGAGCAATAAATTTAAATAATATTAATATTCTTTAAGATGGGAATGATTTACTAACAGTTTCTACGCTATCAACTGAATTAAAGGTGAGAATTAAAATATCGATATTCTCTACCAAAACAACAGACATATTCTTTGTACTATGTTAATAACACAGGCAATAACAAAAATTTGAATGGCATTTTGAATTTAATAATAGGCTCACGTTTAAAATGAAATGATTAGATAAATGTAATATCAAAAATAATGTATATGATCAACAGATTTAGGAAATGTTTGATCAATAATTGTAAACATTATGTTTCTCCCCAGTACAATCTAAAGTTATTTATATTGCACCATAAATGAAATGTAAAAATAATATTTGGTCCAGTGGCCACTTTTAATTAAAATCGCCAAGCGAGGGGTAAACCGCTGTGGAAATCTGGTGTACACACCACTGGAAATCGATTGAAAATCAATGGAAATCATTGGAAATCAGTGGAAATCATTGGAATTCATTGAAATTCAATTGGTTATCTTTGGAAATAAATGGAAATAAATTTGACAGCAATTTCACTGCGCATGCGTCTATAACGAATTTTCATTGACAGGTTTAGTTTAGTTGTGTGCGAGATTGTACTCCGTGAAGAAGTTGCAAACATGGGTTAAAACACAAAAATTCTGTAACAGTGATGAAACATGGATACCCCAGTGTTTTCAAGGACGCTGAAGACGATGGTGATATTTTTAAGGTTCCCACCACTAAGCAACTACCCCTAAACTCGAGTAACCATCCCTATTTCGCGATTTTTATCGTAGGCATGCGTATCGGTTTTTTGAGCAGGATTCGAGTAGGCTGTATGAAATTTAACCATACATCATCTTATCCACCCCCGGGGTTGAAACTACCACTACCCCTAACATTGAAATCCACGGAAAAATACAAAATAGTTGAAAATGTTTTCTTCCCATTTTCGAAGGCGCTAAACACGATTCATTTCTCCCTCACCCTCCACCAACCACCCCCTTTTCATATTTCTCAATACTGGGCATGTGGGGACTCGTTGGATCGAAGATTTCAACATTGTAAAGCGAGTTGAGTGACGAGACATGCCATCAACCCTGGGGTTGAAACTATCACCCCTAACATTGAAGTCCACCAAAAAATGCAAAATAGTGGAAAATGTCTTCTCCCCGTTTTCGAGGGCGTTAAACACGATGTCAATACTATTTCACCCCCCGTTCTCTATCAACCACCCTCAAAACCACCCCCCTTTCATATTTAGAGGCACTGGGCATGCGACCACTTGGATCGGATTTTATTATGAAACTGGGCATATTGTAGTTCTACCTGCCCAGTATCAAGAAATTTGAAACGGGGGTGGTTTTAGCGGTTGTTGGTGGAGGATGAGGGAGAAATGAATGTTACTAGCGTATTGAGCACCCTCGAAAATGGGGGGTATAAATGTTTCATCCCTATTCTAGAATTTTTGGGGTTTTTCAACTTTTTCATGGACTATTGTGTGTATAATAAACGATAATAAACTAAATAAATGTGTGGCTCTTATACATTCAGGTATTTAACTCGGTATGTAAGTACTTATTCAGCTATCTTTAATTTCGTGCTCGGCCTCATGCTTAGTGAAAACTCTGAAATAAATCGAAATAATCTCACTACAACCACTTAACTCTCGCACAAATCAGCCCTGTTTACATAATATCAGAACTGGCTCACAGATTTTGTTCGGGGAATCCTATATTTTATCAGAATTTATTATAGGGCAAGCATATAAAACGAAATACAAAATATCTGTCTGACCTTAATCTTTACAAGGTGCCAGCATAAACAATGGACTTGTTTTAGGGTACCATAATCTATATTATACTTATTGTGAAATATGTACATCAAGTTATTAACAATAATAGCAACCAAGTAAGGGTTTTTATACTTTTTCGTCAATATCTTGAAAACCAACAACTTCTTGAGGGCAGAAAATTCTCTAAAACAGTTTTTACAACAAAGAAAGCGGTACAGTGATAATTTTCTTAGAAGCACATGAACCTCGACCTCTAGAGTGAACGTACCTCTTAGAAACAAATTTAAACCTGCCTTTCACTCCTTCTATAATATGTAATATCTATGACTAAACATATTTTTATGTGCCTTGTATTTTAGGTGTAACATACAGATCCTCGTACAGATCTAAATTACACGATTGATATCACTGTAGGTACTCCTAAATCTGAGTCTTTTAGCACGCAGAACAGGTCATCACTGTCAACTTCAAATAGCTGCGCATGCGCAAGTTTTGATTGAAAATCACTGGAAATCAATGGAAAATCATTAGAAATCAATGGAAATCAAAATCTTATTCTTTATCTTATTATTATCTTTGATAATCTTGTGGAAATCATTGGAAATCAATACAAAATGGAAATCTGGTGTATAAAATTCGAGCAGCGGTCTACCTCTCGTCGCCAAGTCTCGAGTAGTTCATTTATTTACAAAATACTTGACAATCTTATTGATTTTACGGACCTCTAGTTTTATTTAAACTTTTATTATAAACAATTCTTTCCTCTTTCTTCTCTTACAATTCTGCGATTCAACCATTACAAACTTAGATATTTTCGACAAATAGCCAAAAACGCAAACTTTCAAAAAAATTATTAAACAAATATGTTCTCGACAAAACTTAACTGCGAACTTATTTAGCTGTCCTAACCATGTGGTAAAAAAGCAGACTCACGTTCGTCTCTGTGTCTTACAATATTAGATACTGCAAAAATAAATAAATAGAAACACATGGCCAAGAATCAAACACAAAGCCTAAATGCAAATGTTAAATCCAAATAATTGCTCTTTCATAAAACATATAACGGATTGAAACAGATATATCTAAATTGTAAATGACAAAAAATAAAGTGTTGAAATTTACTTTAATAAATTTCGTACATTTCCAAGAACTGCTATTTAATACGCACTTTGCAATATTAAAATTTATTCACCCCTCCTTCTATATTGCGTACGACAATCTAGAAATTGCCATACACTTATATTAGATTTAGTAGCGGAATCTCTCAAATTGGAGTTAAGCAGACGGAGAAGCTTTTATTTTTTATTTAAAAGGCAGTTCACAATCTCAGCTCCAGTTTTATAGCACATTTCCTTAAAATAAACGAAGAGAAAATGTATTTTATTACCTTATAGATTGCAGATAAGTTAATTGATCTATTTAATAATATGTACAGGCTGTTGGAAGTGCGGTGATCATTATTTTGAAAACAGAATGTTGGATACGAAGTAGCAATAAGTGTTAAAAATTAATACAAAATTACTCTAAGTTTTAAAATTATTCATTAAAAAAATTGTAAGATTATTTAACTTAACGTAAAAAATACGCAGTACATAGGGGATGAATAAAGTTATTCTACGATTTTTTGTCAACGAATATCAACCAAAAATTGTGTATTTTATATTTATATATTGAACCTTAAAAATAGGAACAGATCCGGTTACTTGCATGAGGACGTAGCATCAACACGTCTTCTTCTTTTATTCTTAGTGATGCGACGAGAAGTCGCTGCACTCAGGCCCTGCAGCCCATTAGGCAACCGCTACACAATCAGAGAAATTCCCATTCCAGGCCAGACTCCAACCCTAAGGCTAAAATCCTTCCCGAGGGCATTCCGTATTTCCCCCTGCACTGGAAAACCAATGTCGATGTGCTTGCGCCTCAAGTTTGTGAGACCAGGACAAGAGGCCAGGATGTAGTTAGAAGTTTCCTCCACTTGCTCACAGAACCTGCAGTCGGGGTTATCAATTACTCCAATAATGTGCAGATGTTTTCTGAAAGAGTCATGTCCAGTCAAGAGACTTATAACGATTCTCGCATGCATCCTGCTGAGATGCAGTCTCTACTCTGCCAGTTTCGGCGAGGGTCCCTAAAATACGGAGCTATGCTTGCCGAAGTCCTAGGTGGAAGATCCAGAAATCAATGAACCGGAATCGTGTCCAGCCTGCTCGTTATCCTCAATATTACTGTGCCTGGACCCTTAGAGAAGACCCGGTTGAATGCACCAAATTTGAGGGTTTGTTTACAGTCCTTAACCAACAATGATTTGGTCTTAACTGATACCAGGCCCTTGAGGGCCGCTTGGCTATCTCTACATATGTATTGCTATATCCTGCCTGCAGAACGGTTAAATATCACATGATATAATTTCTAAATTTAATTCCCAGGTCGAAAGTTCAGAATCAATAAAAAATGCAGATATAGAAACACAAAGCAATAAAACAAATTCAAATCAATTGAGCAATGTATTGCGAGAGCAAATATTTCATACAAATAAAAGATAAAATGCCCTATTTAACTAAATAAAGTAATTCTGATTATAAAATTAAAATAATTTGGATATGATTAAGTTTAAAATAAAGTTTGTTTACAAAAATGAAGCTACTTGTCAAAATTTCCAATTTAAAAAATTCTTAATTATTTCCAAATTATAAATAAATGAACATGAAATTTATATAGTTTGTTACAAACTTTTAAATCCGCGTAGCTCAATATTACTTCCAGCCGCACGGTATCATTTATTTGCGATGTCCAGTTACTATCTCCTAAGCTCCTTCACGTTTTAAATGATATTCCCTTTCCATCAGGAATCGTTTTCTTGGCCTTAAAGTAAATTATATTTATTCTTCTTTCTCATACTTGCCAAAATATTAAAAAACTCGACTTTCTATTCCATTCGTCCCAATTCTTTAGCTACTTGTCTTCCTTTGTTTTACTTTTCTCCAATTAAACAAACAAATCCATTTTCTCTATTTTACTCTAATATTCAATTTTCTCAAAAATGTTCTTACGCTTCAATCTTCTTAATTTTCTTGTTACTTTTTCGTATCCCCTAGCAACCCCAATTTTTTTATTTTTCCACAATTTCCTTTATTTTTTCTTCAAAAATAAAAATCAAAAATACCAATTTGAATCTTTCATGATATCAACTTAACAAAACAATTTTTTCTTTACTTCACATCACGTGATATTGAGCCTTTTTCACTTTTATGAATTTTCGGCACAAATTAATTAAAAATCTTATATCTACATGATAATATTAAATGCGTAAACGGTTAGAAATGTTTTAAACATTTTAATAATTAGTATGACACTAATTAAGTGCATTTAAATAAAATAACTTTTTATTTACCATTAAATTATGTTATGAACATCTCAATCTCTCTTTAATGACTGAAATATAAAAATTGCATGTATTTATAGAAAATATCTGTATATATTTTAACAACCAGAACAAATAAAACAAAAAACATGCATGCAACGCCCTAATCAGAATAAATGCATCTTATTCATAATACACAACTCGAATTGACTTGAACATTGTGTTCTTTAGCTTAAGTATAAGTGGATATCATATTAGTATATATGTATGTGGGAATATCTTCTGTGGTTATTCATCTGTGCATAGATCAAGAGAGCAAATATTTCGGTCTGGAATACAGTGGCAAATTTACCCAAGGTGTGAACGATTTTAATCCTAAGTTTTTCTCCATAAATGCCCGTTCCAAAACCTCTCTCGGACCTCGATCCGGCCGCCCCGAGTATGCGCTCAAGTGAGTTTCATTCATCCCGTTTAGGGATTATAATCTCAAAGGATTCTGAGAAGGTTAGGAAGATATTATGTCATCACTCCTGGCCTCCAGAAGGATAGGGCTCTTGGCCCAACTGCTCTTCTTCTTCTTTCCACTGCTCGCCGCACTTTAGCCTGTAGGCCGCTTATCGAATCTCGGCCACAATCAGCAGGTAAAAAACTTCCAGAGCTACCTTGCGTATATGGCACAGCTACACAACTTTGAGAAGAAAATTTATTTTGAAAGTACGAAATTATGTTTTTCAACAAAATTTTCTATTCCAGTTTCTAAAGAGATTTTTTTATGCTTTTTACAGAAGGTTTCACTATAGTTTTTTTATTCTTGTTGAATCTTTTTATTGACTTAACTTTATTAATATACTAGCTGATCACAATTGAATCAAGAGTATATTTAGAGAGTTTTCTTATCAGATTTTGAATGAATGATGTTTATCTGCTAGAAACCCAAAAAAGAATTTTTCAATATTTAAACAATTATAATAATTCTGTAACAAATTCTAATCTTAGTACTTATTACTGCAGATTTTAAAGTTATTTTATATATTTTAGTACATGGTGTATTGATAGCATTGCAAATAAACATTCAAGTCGATCGTAAAAATTTAATATAAGTGATAAACATATTAGCTTGCTTCTCATTCAGGCAAATATCAAAATTTAAATAGTAAATTGATACGTTTTGTTTTACATTGTTTTTGTTTCCTTTTAAATTAATAATATGGAGATGTATATGTTATAGTATATTCCCCAAATGGGAGCCAGAAAAAATGGCAAAAGTCACATAATTTGTGAAAAATCAATTATTTCCTCTAAACTTGTCAAACGTTGATGAAGAAGTCCTTAGATATTTAAATTAACAAAAAAACCACAATTCTTTAAGAAAAAATCTAGAAAATTCACATAGTCTCGATAATTCATAAATAATCTAAATTTATCAAAAACACAGCTCAAACGTTCATATCAGTCATTTTACAGCAAAAAAGTTACAAACAACGGCCATCAAAAATACATACCGCTCACTAACCCGGTCTATATCACATCGACTTCACACATCCCGATCCGCAAGGTTATATTCCAGTTCTATCAAGTCTTATAAAACATTTTTCCCTTAATTTCAACGTTCCATTCGAGTTTTTTCGAACTTCAAAACGCCCTTCGTTCACTTTCCAAAAACGCCGGCTAGTCATTAATCCAACTTTCTTTCTATTTCACGTGTTCTCATCGACGACAAAATTATCCCCATTTCATTTGTTCTGCTAATTGGCTGACAAATTCCAATGCTACTTTTCATACCCTCCTGTATAATATTCAACTTCGATGAAACGAATTTATTATAAATTATTCTTCTTTAGAATTTCAATATTCATTCATTTTTCGTATTCAAATTATCCACATAAATCAAATTACTCAAATAAGGTACCGTTACTCTCGCCCCCATCAATATCAAAACTCACTTCCAAAATCATATGTTATATATCAAATTAAATTGAGTCCACATCATTTCATTCACCGAGCGCATATCGGAACACTTTCCAACGCACAGACATTCGGAACCACTTTACGGGGTCATTCCAATTTTCGTACAAATTTTTATCAATAACTCCTAAACCCGAATTGATTCAGACTTCATTCGCATATCAAAAAAAATCCCCTTTTTAAGGCTGATACGGTGATATAATTTTCATTCCCGAGTTTCAGGTTTTTTACATTTCTTACCCAATATTGCGCGATCGATGAGTCATCCTCGCCCGCACGGAATGGGCGGAGACGCATACAGCCTTTTCCAAATCTTTTCAGATCTTTGATCGTCGAGTCCCCGACGAAGAGTATAAAAAAGCCGAGCGCGACGAGCTCGGGCAAGTTAGTTTTCTTCGGTGTAACTCGCGATAATCAGATATAGTGCCCGTGCTACTTCCAAGACCTAAACCTTGTAAAAAAGAGTTAATTTTAAACGATCTTAATAAATAAAACAGTGAATTTTTCAAACATTATTAAACCACCGCGTTACTACATTTTTATTTTAATATAACGAAATTTCAGTATCGAAATTTTAAAACAGTGTAGAATAAATATTTTAATTTAAATCGTTTTGAAACTTTGTTCAGTATAAATGAACTCACTCTTGTTCATTTAAACTGATTGTTTTACTTGAAGAAAGCACATACAAGGTGAAGTTTTGGACCCTGCCAAAGACAATAAATTTAACTAAAGTGCTAAATAGACAATTCTAAGTGAAGCAACATACTCCATGGCTACACAAGGTGTAGCTTTTGACCCTGTCCAACATTTTACATGTAATCCACCCACTCTTCTCAAATTCAAAAATTAAGTGCACGAAAGGCTCCCAGGGCCTCTCTCAAGCTCTAAGGCTCCAAGCTCTGTCGAAATATTTTTATTTTACTAACCTAGGAAGCTTAATCGTATTCAATATTACTGCCCAAATTGGATATCGGTTAATATGAAGAGAGAAATAAAATGTAAAATAGCTGATCTAATGAAATTTATTATTGATGCAATCCGTATGTTAGAAATGTCCATATATCAAGAACTATTAGATTTGTATCATATTTAGATACATTTTTAATATCTTTATTTGCAATAATAAATCGTTTTGCATTTTTATATTCATTTAATCACCGTATCGAAACTCCTAGATACGTGTATGGAAATATTCAACATTATATTACACAGCTCACGATAAAACTCTGAATAAACCAATGTCCCAGAAGACCACTTGACACTATTCAATCGAATTTAACATTTATTTCGGTTTTGTTTAAATCATTCATTGTTTGCTTTATGATTGTGGTCGTAATTTTATATAGCATCTAAAGCATGGAACATAATAACTAGTATTTTACGATTTGTTATTAAATATAAATATATTAATAAAATTATATCTAAGAAAATAATAATTTCATATACTCAATATAGCCCAGTTGCCAGGGGTTTTAAGTCGGAATTAATTGTTACCTCGCTAATTTTTTCATGAAAGGCTAGTTTTTTCCTAGTAAAAAGTGGCTCAAAAAAATTTACCAAAATCTACTACCGCGAACCCTTATAAACAACTCTCTGAAACGGAAAAAAACAGATTTTTTTTGCTAATATCTTGAAAAATAATAATAATTAAAAACGAATAGCACCACGTGAAAGAGTGGGAAATTTTACATAAAAATAGTATAAAAGCTTTTTTAAATAAATGTTTCCCTTAGCATGAGAAATTATTAAAGCTCGCTAATTCGGCTCAATATTTCAAGCGCGTCGCACAGGGAAATGAAGCATTTCTCGACTGCCGCTACATAATAAAGACAATTTGTACCTATTAAAAACGAAAAAAAAAAGATAGCACTTTATAGAGGAAGAATTCAGCTTTCCAATGGTGTACTTACTTTTAATTTTTATAATTTTTATTTCTTATAAATTGCACGTGAAAGTTAAGCTTTATCATTTTCTTCCACTCTATGTTAAAACATAAATATTAAATAAAATACTAATTAAACAAAAAATTTTTTGTAGATATAGCTTGTATATACCTTAATCTTCATTCTAAGATTAATTTTTATGCTATAAAGTATCCAGGGTAAAAAAAAATTACTTTTAAAATTGGTATTTTTTCCGATTTTTAAGGTTAGGAAATTTGCACTTGAAAACTTGTCTAAAACGGTCAAAAAAGGCTTGTAGATATAAAAAACCTACCTTTTTATCTACAAACCTTTTTTGATCATTTCAGACAAGTTTTTCTTTACTGGATACTTTAGAGCATAAAAATTAATCTTATATTGAAGTTTAAGGTATAAACAAGCTATATCTACAGGGATTTTTTAAAATTAGTATTTTATTTAATATTTATGTTTTAATATAGAGTGGAAAAAAATTATAAAGCTTAACTTTCACGTGCAATTTATAAGAAATAAAAATTATAAAAATTAAAAGTAAGTATACCATTGGAAAGCGGAATTCTTCCTCTTTAAAATGCTACCTTTTTA
This sequence comes from Leptura quadrifasciata, assembly GCA_963675555.1. Lineage (NCBI taxonomy): Eukaryota > Metazoa > Arthropoda > Insecta > Coleoptera > Cerambycidae > Leptura > Leptura quadrifasciata. The sequence goes on along the minus strand of OY776674.1, from coordinate 79,811,372 downwards.
TTTTCTTTTTGGTTTTTAATGGGTACAAATTGTTTTTATTATTTAGCGGCGGTCGAGAAATGCTTCATTTCCCTGCGCGACGCGCTTGAAATATTGAGCCGAACTAGTTAACTTTAATAATTTCTCGTGCTAATGGAAATATTTATTTAAAAAAACTTTTATACTATTTTTATGTAAAATTTCCCGGTCTTTCACGTGGTACTATCCGTTTTTTTGTTATTATTTTTCGAGATATTGGCAAAAAACTGATTTTTTCAATTTCAGAGAGTTGCTTATAAGGGTTCGCGGGGGCAGATTTTGGTAAACTTTTTTGAGCCACTTTCTACTAGCAAGAAAGTAGCCTTTCATGAAGAAATTAGCGAGGTAACAATTAACTCTAACTTTTCATCAAAATTAGTCTCTGGCAACTGGGCTAATATAGTTCATACTTTTACAGGTATTTTGAAAAAATAATTTTTGAAAGTTTTAAGGGTAAAGCTTTGATATCGCTGAATAAAAGCCATCATATGCTGTCTTTCAGTTTTCTGCGTAAAAGAGCTTAATTCACCGTTCATATTATTCATAATCTTTCATCCATTTTGTGATAACCATATAAAATTTTGCACTTCTCTCCTACATTGTTATTAGCATTTTTATTCTTTCCTACAAAATATTTTCGATTGTAACAGATAATACTACCGAAGCTAGAAGCTAAAGTGTGTGATTAAAATAAAACTGTGAAAATAAAAAATATGACCTATTTAATAAGATAGACTAGAACTAAATTCTAGAAATATGGATTAAAATGCATATCTACACCAAATTAAATAAGAGTTTTTCATTCAGAGCAACATATATTTTTTCGAGAATAAAATTTTTATGCAATTATGCAGAAAGAGCAAATTTTGTAAGTATAAGCATTACACTAAACGTTTTGTAAATAATGTTTAGCAATATAATTTTTGCTTTGTTGATTCTAGTTTTCATTCTGTAATGATAAATATTATAATTTAATCTCTAATAAAATGGCAGAGATAATTTGGATTATTTAATTATAAATGTAAATACATTGCAGTATATTATGAATACGCTAAAAACAGAAAGCTTTAATGAGTTTATAGACCCAATTTGCATAATTTGTAAAATAGTAAACCACAAATATGTTTATTAGTAAAACTCTGTGTTCTATAATATAATGAACTGTATGATTAATGAAAATATTATTTTCGCTTTGTCGCAATATTAACTAAGTTAATTTGGTATAATGTACCCTAATCCCTCAAGAGCGCAACTTGGTATAGAGGACACAAAGTTAAGTTAGGTTAAATCATCGCAGTTTAGCTTAATTTACACATTATTGCAATGTACGCTTATATACAAGACGTCTTGTATTATCTTTTTAAAAAAACATCAAAAATAATTTGAGGGGCAAAAATTAGTTAAAAATTAATAAATACAGTTATATATTTATGTCATATATAATAAATACTTTGTTGAAGGGCAAGTACTTGGCTCGACTTTCATCCAGGAATTCAAGATTTGATTCCAGGCCACGGCACTGGGGCTTTTCAAAAAAAGAAGTTAATTTCATTGCACTTGAAGATTAGGTGTGTTCTCTTGTATCTGAATGTGTAATCCCCCCTGTAATACATAATTTATTTGTATTATATATGTATATTATGCAGATGTGACATACTTATAAAAACAACCTAACAGAGATAAAAATATTTATAATTAAGAAATGGGAGAGAGCAGCTTTGCTTTAGCACACTGATTAAGGACACTGCAAAATTTAATTCGAATAAGGCTTCCATTCCATTATGTACTTGCCTCTAACACAGCTGATGGAATCTCTTATGTACTGTACTGACTTTCCCCATTTTTATTGTTTTTCATGCATTATCATATCTCCCACGACATCGGGGAGGCCGTCGACTCTTGAGATTGGAGAGTCTACACAGCAGGATGGTGCTGAATGGAGCCTGTAAGGTCGTTAGGAGTTCGGATCCCCTCCTCTGCATGGTCCGAGACCATGAAAATGCAGGGGTAGGAGCTTTTCTATTTAAGGCAGCACGCAAAGCAGCCGATGAACTCATCTCTCATCGTCGACGTTGAGTGGGATAATCCCGACTCTGTCACCGAGTTGGAACCCGCTCGGCGGAAAGACCAAATAAAAGCTACAGAACAAACCATCTTTCTGCAGCTCCATTCGGATAATCCACTGCACGGTGTCTTCTATAGAAATATAGAAGAACTTGGCTTATCCGAAAGGCTGACCTTCGCCTTCTTAAGGTCAGCCGGGCTGAAATCTGAGACCGAGGGATTTATATTGGCTTGCCAGGACGGTGTATTCAACACCCTCGTCTATCGAAGTCGTGTCATGGGTATGGAGGTCGCTGACGTCAACTGCAGGGCCTGTCGCAGAGCGCCGGAGACGCTTATGCACTTGTTGTCGGCCTGCCCGACATATGCAGTCTCCGCCTATATCCAAAGGCACGACGGAGCACTACGAGTGCTTTGCTACCATCTGAGGCACTCGTATGAGATAGACGAGACACCAGTGCTGCCTTATGCTCCGGGGGATATTGAGTCCGTTGTGGGGCATGAGAGGTGTCTAATTTATTGGAACTACTGGTCTGGTCGATAGCCGGGCTTCAGGGGGTCAAAGGCTTCAGCAACCACAGGAAGTGTGCAAACCAATAACCCCAGAAGAGGTTCGTAGGGCTCTTGAGGGCTCTAAGAACTTTGCTGCTCCAGGTCCCGATGGGATAAATAACTTTTGGTGGAAAAGGTTATCGAGTACCCACCACCATTTGGCCAGAATTTTTAATTCCTGGTTAAATGGGGAGCAGCAAATCCCTTCTTGGGTTGTTGAGGGGCGGACAGTGCTGATCCCCAAGAACGGAGATTTGTCCAACTCAAAGAACTACAGACCGATAACCTGTCTAAACGCATGCTACAAGGTGTTTACACGCATTTTGTACATGCGGGTGCTCCACGCAGTTGAACCGGTTTACGAACGGATATATGAGCAACGAGGGTCAAAGAGAGGTGTCGCTGGCTGCAAGGAGAACCTGCTGATCGACAGATGTGTCACGCAGGACACCATGCATTATAAGCGGAATCTCTCTATGGCCTGGATCGACTACCGCGAGGCATTTGACATAACATCGCATGAGCTCATTGTTCACTTGCTCCGATGTCTTGTGGTACCAGGTCCCGTAGTGAGATGTATTGAAGAACTGATGCCGCTCTGGAGGACTCGCTTTACCATTACATCGCTTAACGATAGGGTCCAAACAGAGTCGGTAACATTCAGAAGAGGAGTATTTCAGGGAGATTCCCTCAGCCCCCTTCTCTTTTGCATCTCACTACTGCCATTATCTGTCTCGCTCCGGAAAACCCGTGGCTACAACTGCGGTACCCCCGGCGAGAGGAGGCATAAGGTCACCCTTCTATTTTATATGCATGACCTTAAACTTTATGCCTCTGGAGAGAGGAATTTCCAGCAGTCCCTTCGGGTGGTACAGGAGTACACGCAGGCTGTCGGTATGCAGTTCGGGTTGGACAAACGCGCACTGATCCATCTCAAGAGAGGACGATGCGGCGACTACGGAGAGGACGCGCAGCTCGTGGATGGAAGCATCTTACACCATCTAGATGCCGGAGAGTCGTACACTTACTTGGGTGTCGAGCAACGCTCCACCCAAGAAGTGAGTGTAGTGAAAAACGCTCTCCGCGGCAAGTATCAGCACCTACTCCGACAGATTTGGTCTTCAGAACTGTCGGGGAAGAACAAGGCGTCTGCTACAAATATGCTTGCCGTTCCGATCCTTCTCTACTCTTTCGGAGTAGTGAAATGGACTAGAGAAAAGCTGCGTCAACTTGATGTAGTAACCCGCAAGAAGATGCATTTCAATAGGAGCTTGCATCCTAAATCGTCCGTTCCACGGTTATATCTCCCACGACATCGGGGAGGCCGTGGACTCTTGAGCTTGGAGAGTCTCCATAGCAGGATGGTTCTGGATGGAGCATGTAAGGTCATCAGGAGTTCGGATCCCCTCCTCTGCATGGTCCGAGACCATGAAAATGCAGAGGTAGGAGCTTTTCTCTTTAAGGCAGCACGGAGAGCAGCTGATGAACTTGGTCTCATCTTCAACGTCGAACGGGTAAACCCCGACTCTGTCACCGAGTTGGAACCCGCTCGACTAAAAGCCCACATTAGAGCTGCAGAACACAACATCCTTCTGCAGCTTCATAAGGATAAGCCATTGCACGGAGTATCCTATAAAAATATAGAAGACCTCGGCTTATCCGAAAGGCTGACCTTCGCTTTCTTAAGGTCAGCAGGGCTGAAGTCTGAGACCGAAGTATTCATGGCTTGCCAAGATGGTGTATTTAACACCCTCGTCTATCGACGTCGTGTCATGGGTATGGAGGTTCTTGATGTCAGCTGCAGGGCCTGCCGCAGGGCGCCGGAGACTATAATGCACTTACTGTCGGCTTGCCCGACATACGCAGTCTCGGCCTATATTCACAGACACGACGCAGCATTACGAGTGCTTTACTATCATCTAAGGCATTCGTATGGGATAGACGAAACACCAGTGCTGCCTTACGCTCCGGGGGATATTGAGTCCGTTGTGGGGAATGAGAAGTGCCTAATTTATTGAAACTACTCGTTTCCCACCGTCAGGCAGATACAAGCCAACAAACCTGACATAGTACTCCTCGACCACCAACTCAAGACCATGTATGTCGTGGAATTCTCAGCTCCCACTGAGAGCAACATTGTCTTGAAAGAGGAGGAAAAACGGACAAAATATCGAGATTTGCTCTTCGAACTCAGCAGGCTTTATCCAGGCCATTCTGTTAAAATAGTGGTACTGATTATAGGAGCCCTCGGTGGAATGAGACAGACGCTGCTTTCAGAACTAAAGATCATACCGGCATGCCAAGATTCGGCAGAGATCTTAGCCGACAGAATGCAGAAAGCTGTCATCCTCGGTTCATTGCGTCTACTCAGGGCACACGATTCGCGGACCCGGTAGTCACTCACCCCACGGGCGTGGGGAGTGGCTATTGGTATTACCAGCTCATCTCTGTGAGGGTCGGAGCCACAGAGTAGGGTGACTGGTTTTTTGTAAAAAAAAAAGCCATTATTAAACATTAAAGTTTACAACGGCGAAGTTCGGATGCGATTCTGCTCTTCCACTTATCCGACTAACCTCACCTAATAAAAACTCATGTAGTTAGCGATCATACCAGTGACCTAATAAAAAATACAATAAATGTAGGTACTATAAATATTATTCATTTAAACATAAGAAGTATTAGAAAAAATTTTGATGACTTAATGATCTTGTTACTCCTGTTAGAAAGTTTGATAGCATCATTTGAGGTAATAGTTTTATAAAGTTGGAATATAACTAACCCGGAAGATTTTAACATAACATAACATATTTTTAAACATATTAGTTGAAATAGACAATATCATTTTTAACATTATCGCGGTTTAGAGACTGCCATCTACAAATATATAATAATATATATAATAATAATAAAGTTTATTTACCAAAATAATAATAATAATAATAACATTACAACGTTCAACAGAAAAAAAACTATTTTAAATATGCATACTAAATATATAAATAGAGACAAAATCTAAGTACGGTAAACAAACGTGAAAACCATCAAAAGCATAGCTTGTAGATGAATATTTCATGCCTAATTAACCTAAAGCAATTGGTGGAGAATATAATATACCATGATACCTCTAAGAATAATTTACACACAAATATAATAATAATGTAAAACTACTTAAAAAAAGATATAACAATGTATTATATGTAATTCCAGAATATAAGAACAATATCAATTATTTTTTATATCTATTATTCTATTTATAGTATGACGATCCATAGAAAAAAGGTATTTTTTTATTTTGCTTTTAAAATATTTTATCGAATTTATAGTCTGTATTTCGCGAGGTAGAATATTAGACAACCTGGGAGCAATGAAGCTGTAATGCCTTTGCCCAATGGTTTTTTCAGCAAACAGTGTTTGAACAAGATTTTTTGCCCTACTTCTGGTGGAGTACTGATGATCTATTAAACAAAGCGAATTTTTATTTTTAAACAGGTGAGTTAGGGTCTTCATAAAATAGAGTTGTCTTAAGTCGAGGATTTTTGTATCAGCAAATAGTATATCACTCGGGTAAGTCCTTCCTTTACCATACATAATCATTAGAAAGTATTTTTGTACTGTTTCTAGTTTGATTAAGTGACTTTTAACTGCACCACCCCAACCCAGAATTCCATAAGGTAACCGGGATTCAACTAACGCAAAATATAATATCCTCATACAAAGGACACTCAAATACTTTTTTATATACTTAAATTTATATATCAGACATCTAAGTGTCTTTATAGTGCTATTTAAATGAAAATCCCATTTTAGATGGTTATCGATATAGATGCCTAGGTATTTAGCTACATTTGAAGATTTGATAGAAATTTGAGTACCAAGATATTGAATATTTAAAATGTCATAATCGGGTAATTTATTTTTATAAGAGCTAAATGGCAGAAAAACAGTTTTTGTAAAATTTATAGTTAGAAGCTTATGATTAAACCAATCTATTATAATTTTTAAATCATTTTCAACTTTCATTCTTAAAGAGCTCCAGGAATTATCTGAGTAAAAAATTACTGTATCATCTGCGAAGCTAAATATAGACCCGCTGCTGTTCAAATTCAGTAAATTATTCAAATATATTATAAACAGTATTAGACCCAATACTGTTCCTTGTGATACCCCGTAGAACACTGTTTTTTCAAAGCTTAATACGCCATTAACCATAACGTACTGCTTACGATCTAGTAAGTAACTTCTCATTAAGTTTAGAGCTCTTTCTCTTATACCAATATCCTCTAAGGTCTCCAGCAACTGTTTATGACAAACAGTGTCAAAGGCCTTGGCTAGGTCAAGAAAGACGCAAATTGATGGGATACTTCCATCTAATGATTTATAAATTTTGTCTGTAAGAGAACAGATCGCATCTTCAGTAGATTTACCTTCGCGGAACCCATATTGCCTGTCACTAAGTATATTGTATTTATTTGTATATTTTAATATCCTATCCTTTAAAATTTTTTCAAAAATTAATTAGTGATATTGGTCTATAGTTAGACATGACCAGCTTGTCCCCACTTTTAAAGAGAGGTTTAACAACTGCTAGTTTGAAGTCTGCTGGGCAAACACCTTCCTCTATTATCTTGGTTATTAGATGGGCTAATGGAGCTGCGATCTCATTACTTATAGATTTTAATAATTCTGCACTCACCAGATCGTAGCCAGGCGCCTTTTTTGCTTTTAGACTATTTATTGTTTCTATTATTTCTTCTTTAGTTGTAGGTTGTAAGAAAATAGATTGACAATGAATTTTTCTTTCAGGTTTAGGAACAGCAGGAGTTTGGATATTCATAGCAAGATTTTTTCCAACGTTTGAAAAATAACAGTTAAAAGAATTTGCAATTCCTATATTAGATTTAAGTATTTCGCCTGAATTGTTCTTTATTTCTTTTATTGCATTAGAGTTTACAGTTTCATTATTTAGTTCCTTTACAGTATTCCACAGGGCTTTACTATTATTTTTGTTATTGTTCAGTTTATTAGAGTAATTGTTTAATTTAGCTGTTTTAATCAGACAATGAAGTGTGTTTTTGTATTTTTTAAACTCGTTTTTTAGATGTTCGTTGTTAGGATGTTTTTTCATGTTTTTGTACAGAATATCTCTCTTATTTATAGATTTTACAAAGCTGTCAGTTATCCAATTTTTTCTTTTCATTTCTTTAGGAGATAGTTTTGTAGATTTTGTACGTTTGTGTTCTATACTTTTTATAATGGTAATAAGATAAGAAGTAGCTTCATTTATATCTGTTATATGATAAAATTCCTGCCAGTTAAAATTCTTGATGAGTTTTTTAAGTTCTATATAATTAATAATTTTCTTATACCTATTAGTGCATGTATTATTGCGTTCATATCTTCTACCTTTAATACCAAGTGCGGTTGTAAAATGATCCGTTATTTTCAATTTAAGTACGCACGACGCACAAATTTCAGGTACATCATCGGACGTTTTAACGAAAATATGATCTATAATTGTTCCACCCCTGTCATGTTCTCTAGTTACAGAGTTAATTGTATTGACAAAATTATACTCTGCCATCAAGTTAAGATACTCAAAGGAAAGATCATTTTCTTCGCCAATATCAATATTTAAATCGCCAACTAAAAACTGATATTTACAATCCTTTTTTGTACTTACTGAAAGATAATCACGCAAATGATGCAAAAGGATCTCGGCATCAGTTGAAGGTGGGCGATAGAATGCCGATATTATGTAACATTCATCATCTAATATTAACTTAATTTCTAGTGTCCTATATTCACCTACATTAAC